>SSNS01000129.1:1020956-1664823 GCA_006937985.1 Aphyosemion australe | reverse complement strand
GCAGAGGGTGTGAGTGGGACGGGAGACAGCAGGACTTTGCCTCAGTTATTATTATTTTATTGAAGACACATGGAGTCCATCAGGTTGTGACAGAAAGGATTGAAGATGTGTGAGGCGCTGTGTTTGTGGACTTGTGTAAATACCAGTCAACTCATCCGTTGGAGAGCAGATTGTCTCGGATTGGATATCAGATCTGTCCTCTTTTTGTCCTCTGTTTGGCTGCAGCCTGTCACACCCAATTATAATATTTTTAACTCAGATGTCCGATTGATTTCCTTCAAGTTCATTGAAACGACTGAAGCAGCTGTGTTTATGTGGGGGGAAAAGACAGGAAGTGTGACATGAATATAGTCATTTAACATGATTATAAGTCAGCATTAAAGGTGTGGAACACTGAAAAAACATTTTTAATGATTATTTCTGATTGGTCACTGAGTTTTTCATGCAGGCTGAACATGAAAATAGTCTCCTGCACCTATTTCCTGCATTAGCTTCTGATAGAAAATAGACGGTGGAACTCTAGGATTAGAAAAGCCTGACAGATCTACGTCACACTGTCACTTAACATTCATGGACTCACCCATCTTGACTCACGACGGGGAAGGCTGTTGTTGGTTTAGCGTCCAGGAAACAGCAGAGAACGTCTCGACTAGTAGAAGCTAACCGTTAGCATTAGCAACTCCACCACACAGCAGAACTCCTCCAGGCTTGTGTTATTTGTGGAGATAAAACATCAACGTTGCAGAGCAAACAGAGTCAGTGGTAGAGTCGTGGTGCTGTTAGCCAATCAGAGGAGAGGAGTCCAAATATCAGGAAATAAGACTCCAGATCCTGCCGTCTGAAGCTCAGCTGTGATGTGGCTCACTTCTAGTTCCTGAAAATGGTGCACCAGTGTTTTTCTTCCCCAGAGTACGACTTACAAGGCATTCATTCCTACTAGAGACGACTGCAGATATATTGATTAAACGAGTGTTGAACACCTTTAAAATGAGAAATAGTGATATTTATCTGTTTATCTGAAACGTGTGCTTCTGTTCAGGAGAAGACCGGACCAGAGAGAACGTGGTGGGCACCACAGACACACAGTCGGCCGGGGCGGCTGGGTCAGAGCTGGACAGACGGAAGCTCCACTGTTGCATCAGAGTAACAGCCGTTCAGGTGCGGAAGGCTCTGTGGGGGGTCGCCATGGTGATGTGCGTGTGTTTGTCCTGGGCGGGCTCCACTCAGTTGGCCAAGCTGACCTTTAAGAAATTCGATGCCCCGTTCACGCTCACCTGGTTTGCCACCACGTGGAACTGCCTCTTCTTCCCTCTGTATTACATCGGCCACGCGTACAAGAGTCCGGAGAGGCAGACGCCCAGGCAGAGATTCAGGTTAGAGGACTCACACTCCACCAGCAACACAAGTTACTGAATGAATGACAATTTAACAGCAATTCAGCGGTTTTTCCTTTTTTTTCATTTCTGCAACAATTTCCAGGTTTTTGACATTGAAAGTCTTCTTTAAGTTTGGCCTCTCTTCAGATTCTTTGTCTTTCTCTGATCTGGACGCCCCAAATATTATTTCAGATCATTGTCATGTTTCAAGGACTAACCATGCCCAAGGCAAAGTGTTTCTACTCACTCCCTTATGTTTTTTAATGACCAGAGATCCTCATCAAAGCAATCTTAATGGAGCTAAGCAACACGGGTGGAAACATCTTAAGAAGACATTCGGAAAAGCTCCCCTAACCTTTGTAAAAAAGATCATGAAGAAAGCATGTGGTCATCCATGCAGTGTTCAATTAAAATACATTTAGATGTTAGTTACTCATTATTTTAGAGTCACTGTAGATAGAAAGTTGGTGGCAGGAAGGATCATCTTTAGCAGTTTAGCAGCAGAACTGAAGAAAAGATTCAAGACGAGATGTTTTTTCTCCACACATTAAGTGGTCGTCCACTTCTCTGTACTCAGTCCACCTCTGATTCACTCCTGCATCTGGATTTTTCTGCAGATGACAGGACTTGTCCTGAAAGTTTCAACAAATGATACTAATTCCAACAAAAATCCATCCAATATAATTTGTATTTAGAAATAATTGTTGTTGTTTTTATCTTTCATTGTGTATCAGAACAAATACCTCCAATTTAGTATTTTATGATGTTGTCATTTAGATTTATAATCCAATAAAAGCCAGCTTCTCACGATTATCATATCTGCCATCTCTACTCTCTGCTTTGCTGCTTTGGTACAAAGAGAGGAAGAGGCTGCAGGGGTTGGAGGAAGTGTGAGGTGGTGGGATTAGCTTTGGATTTCTGATCCAGCTCTCTGATGTAAAACTTTATTCTTCCTTTGAGGACACTTTGAGGATTTGCTGGAGCTGATCAGCTCTGATTGTGTGACCGTTTATAGTTTCTATCATTTACTCAATTTGCAAATCTTCTTTTTCAAGTTATTTAAATGGTCAAAAACTCTTTCAAGGAGTAATAAGTAAGAATTTTACAGTGAAATAATCACAAAAAAGTCAAATGTCTCAATCATGTTGGAAGGAAGGTTACAATGAAACAGATTTTATTCTCAGCCGGCTGGGGGGTTGTCAGTTTTTCTCCTTTCAAAAAAAAAATCAAAGAGGGACGTAGTACTGTTTACAATCAGTGAGTTTGTGAAGTTGCCAAGTCTGCGCCGAGCTAACACTGCAGCACCAGGACACCGGCAGGCAAAAAGCTCCAGAGTTGTTTGAAGAAACGAAGCCAGTAAACAGGAGCGACCCAGAAGTTATTTCTTGTACCCCTAAAGCCTAATGTATACTACTCCGTCACACACGCATTGATAGAGTTGTTTTCCCTTCAGACTTCTCCGTCACCTGGGGAAAGTTGCAAAGCAATTCCCCGCCAGGACAACAGAGGGCGTATCCTGCCACCATTACAGTCACGTATCCAGTCCACGATAGTGTACTTACTACTGTGTTTACATTGTTTTATATATATATATATATATATATATATAATGTGTGTGTGTGTGTTAAGCAATATTCACATAGGTCTGTTTTATGGTTTTGACAAGCTATTTCACAAGGTGGGTAAAATTCTTTTCAAATGACTTGAATGTCTCACCTCACATTTTCATTCTTTCTTCCTTTGCAGCAATGAGAGACTATGGTGAGACCTGTGGATGGCCGTCACAAGCACATACTCTACCATCTTTTCCACAGCCTTGATGAAGAAGGTTCACTGGACTCCACCAGCTATCCACCTTTTTGCAGCTTAGTGTATGTTCCTACCCCAGCTACAGTCAGAACTGTGCAGCTTTATTGGTGGAATAATCATCCCCTCCAAACAGCAGAACTTGATGGCAAACCAACTCTGGGAGATGGGGTGAAGAACTTCCAGGAATTGTGGTCCCACCTGTCCTCTCACACAGCAGAGCCTTGAAGTCCTCAGAGCAACCATCAATCCAAATGTACCGTCAGATGATCATGGACCATACCTCTGTTCTAAACTATGTTCAGCATTCATACTCAAAGATGCCAAATGTTTCATTTTAAGGCCTAATAAGTGATTTTTAATATAAAGGTTTAGACAGATTTGTAAAACCCAAGAATGTAACTTTAGACATTGTCCATATTTATCTTTTCAGCTGTTATTTAATGTTAACTATTACTGGCCAAGTTTATTACTGATCATTTCAATAAATGTACTCATGGGAGACTGAAATATTGAGTTTATTGAGCAAACATAAACATAAGTGCAAAGGTTCAACGAAGAGTAATTTATCATGGTTATTCCAAGTGATTAAAAACTGGGTAGTTGAAGTACTGAATTTTAAATTTAGTTTTCTGAAGTCAATAAATGCTACCAGCAAACCACAAATGGGTTACTGAGATCACAATTCATTTTCATTTAAAATCTTCAGGAGACATTGAGTCATTGTCTGTGTGTGGTAGCTCAGTCTGTAGGGCAGTGGGTTTGTATGCAGGTGGTTCAGAGTTCAATACCTGGACAAGCAAAGACTTTTAGACTTTGTGTGAATTTCTGGACCACATAAAATGGTCTAAAAAAGCAAATGAGTATTATCTACTTGCGTAGCTTGGTCTGTTGGGGCATTGCCTTGGTGTGCAGGTAGTTCAGGGTTCAAACCCAGAACATAGCAATTTTAGGCTTTGTGTGAATTCTGGACAACATGAAATGCTCAAAAACCAAGCAGTAAGTGTCTGCTTGTCTACTTTGCCCTGTAACTTACTGGGTTGGCATGCTGATGGTTCAGGGTTCAAAACAAACAATGTCTTTTAGACTGTGTGTGAATTATTGACAGCATGAAATGCTCTAAAAATCTATGCATTTGCATTCTTGTGTAGCTCAGTCTGTAAGGCCTTGGCTTGGAGTGTGAGTGGTTCAGGGTTCAATCCCCAGAGAAATACTTGTGTTATGGAAATTGAGAGTCCAAACCTTATGACTGAACAAGTTTTTTAAGTACAAAAGCTAAAAATAACAAGTTCAAATGTCCCACCAGAACATGTCCAAGTGTTCACACATTCATTCACGTGTGTTCAGAGTAAACACGCTGTGAAACGTGTTATATGGATATGTCAGTTGGCCAACTTAAGTAAGTTGGCCATCTCTACTTGCCAGGCAACTTGTTTCTTGGTGAAATTTAATTAAGTTGGCCAACTGACATATCCATATAACAAAAAAAGTCCAAAATTTGAAGCTAAAACTAATCAAGCGCCCCCTATAGGCTGGTTAGGGTTAAGGCTAACAAATGAGACATTTTCTGTGCAGGAATATACACATGTTCACAGCTGGATTTCCAGAAATCCAGCTGTGAACATGTGTATGGGTTTTTAGGTGAGAGTGGCAAAAACCCATACACATGTTCACAGCTGGATTTCTGGAAATCCAGCTGTGAACATGTGTATGGGTTTTTAGGTGAAAGTGGCAGGATGAATGGTGGTCATGGATGCAGCCTTCAAACCAACCGGAGCGTGGTGCACACATTCATTCACATGTGTGTTCAAAGTAAACACGCTGTGAAACGTGTTATATGGATATGTCAGTTGGCCAACTTAATTAAATTTCACCAAGAAACTTAAGTTGCCTGGCAAGTAGAGAATGACATATCCATATAACACGTTTCACAGCGTGTTTACTCTGAACACACGTGTGAATGAATGTGTGAACACTTGGACATGTTCTGGTGGGACATTAGAACTTGTTATTTTTAGCTTTTGTACTTAAAAACTTGTTCAGTCATAAGGTTTGGACTCTCAATTTCCACAACACAAGTATTTCTCTGGGGATTGAACCCTGAACCACTCACACTCCAAGCCAAGGNTCAAGTTAAAATGGTCAGATTAATAATTAGAGCAGCCAGCAGTGTCAGCAGAAATAGTTTTAAAGCAACAGTTCCCAGAGGAAAGTTGCAGCCTTAACAGGAAGTTCAGAGTGAGGTTGGTCCTGGCTCAAGGATCGTTTTTACAGTGGCACCAATTTAAGCTTGCACTATGGTGCATGCATGCGTGTGTGTGTGTGTGTGTGTGTGTGTGTGTGTGTGTGTGTGTGTGTGTGTGTGTGTGTGTGTGTGTGTGTGTGTGTTGTTCTTCTTGAGGTATGGTCTGTATTTTAGTTGGTAATATCCAGAGGAAATGAACCATTAAAAGACTTCCTGTGGGACATCCTTACCTCAACAGGGGGATACTCGGTGCTTCTAAACATATAGTGATTTGTAGGAAATGACATTGGTAGACGTCGCCAAACTACCGGCATTTGTAAAATTGGAAGAGTTGCTGGTGAAGTGGAATGGACTAATAAGAAAATAAGCAGCACTGACACTGCTTTAAAACCAAGTTTCTAAACTCCCAATGCCAAAAAAGAGGAGCGGTAACTCCCCCAGAATGCCATAAATGTAGCTATTGTGTGGTCTCCTTCAGAGTGCCGTAGAAATCAGTGCTTTTTCTGGTCAATGACCTTTGCTTCTAATGTCACAACCGCTCTCTCTGTTCCATGAATGAATTAATTTACAGCAAACTTTAACAAAATGCAACGTTTTTAATCCAATTAACGTCTTTTAACACCGATCAGTGACATCACTCACTGCCAAAATGGTCAAGATATGCTGACGTCTTACCAAAGTCCTGAAAGGGCCGATTTTGTATATAATTTTGTACTTGTAAAATATGGGTACACATTTACCAAAACAGCAAAGGTACAACCCAGAACCTGTTGCTACATTTGTGTTCAGAGAGCAGCTTTGCAAGGTGTTTTCAGCTCTTTGACTTTCACATTAAAATAACACAGTTGTAAGAAGTTTTAGGACAAAATGACCTTATCATGTGTGAAGCGGCGCAGAGGGTGTGAGTGGGACGGGAGACAGCGGGACTTTGCCTCAGTTATTATTATTTCATTGAAGACACATGGAGCCCATCAGGTTGTGACAGAAAGGATTGAAGATGTGTGAGGCGCTGTGTTTGTGGACTTGTGTAAATACCAGTCAACTCATCCGTTGGAGAGCAGATTGTCTCGGATTGGATATCAGATCTGTCCTCTTTTTGTCCTCTGTTTGGCTGC
Source organism: Aphyosemion australe (assembly GCA_006937985.1). Classification (NCBI taxonomy): domain Eukaryota; kingdom Metazoa; phylum Chordata; class Actinopteri; order Cyprinodontiformes; family Nothobranchiidae; genus Aphyosemion; species Aphyosemion australe. The sequence goes on along the minus strand of SSNS01000129.1, from coordinate 1,658,281 downwards.
AGCCTGTCACACCCAATTATAATATTTTTAACTCAGATGTCCGATTGATTTCCTTCAAGTTCATTGAAACGACTGAAGCAGCTGTGTTTATGTGTGGGGAAAAAACAGGAAGTGTGACATAAATATAGTCATTTAACATGATTATAAGTCAGCATTAAAGGTGTGGAACACTGAAAAAACATTTTTAATGATTATTTCTGATTGGTCACTGTGAGTTTTTCATGCAGGCTGAACATGAAAATAGTCTCCTGCACCTATTTCCTGCATTAGCTTCTGATAGAAAATAGACGGTGAAACTCTAGGATTAGAAAAGCCTGACAGATCTATGTCACACTGTCAATTAACATTCAAGGACTCACCCATCTTGACTCGCAACAAGAAAGGCTGTTGTTGGTTTAGCGTCCAGGAAACAGCAGAGAACATCTCGGCTAGTAGAAGCTAACTGTTAGCATTAGCAACTCCACCACACAGCAGAACTCCTTCAGGCTTGTGTTATTTGTGGAGATAAAACATCAACGTTGCAGAGCAAACAGAGTCAGTGGTAGAGTCGTGTTGTTGTTAGCCAATCAGAGGAGAGGAGTCCAAATATCAGGAAATAAGACTCCAGATCCTGCCGTCTGAAGCTCAGCTGTGATGTGGCTCACTTCTAGTTCCTGAAAATGGTGCACCAGTGTTTTTCTTCCCCAGAGTACGACTTACAAGGCATTAATTCCTACTAGAGACGACTGTAGATATATTGATTAAACGAGTGTTGAACACCTTTAAAATGAGAAATAGTGATATTTATCTGTTTATCTGAAACGTGTGCTTCTGTTCAGGAGAAGACCGGACCAGAGAGAACGTGGTGGGCACCACAGACACACAGTCGGCCGGGGCGGCTGGGTCAGAGCTGGACAGACGGAAGCTCCACTGTTGCATCAGAGTAACAGCCGTTCAAGTGCGGAAGGCTCTGTGGGGGGTCGCCATGGTGATGTGCGTGTGTTTGTCCTGGGCGGGCTCCACTCAGTTGGCCAAGCTGACCTTTAAGAAATTCGATGCCCCGTTCACGCTCACCTGGTTTGCCACCACGTGGAACTGCCTCTTCTTCCCTCTGTATTACATCGGCCACGCGTACAAGAGTCCGGAGAGGCAGACGCCCAGGCAGAGATTCAGGTTAGAGGACTCACACTCCACCAGCAACACAAGTTACTGAATGAATGACAATTTAACAGCAATTCAGCGGTTTTTCCTTTTTTTTCATTTCTGCAACAATTTCCAGGTTTTTGACATTGAAAGTCTTCTTTAAGTTTGGCCTCTCTTCAGATTCTTTGTCTTTCTCTGATCTGGACGCCCCCAAATATTATTTCAGATCATGTTTCAAGGACTAACCATGCCCAAGGCAAAGTGTTTCTACTCACTCCCTTATGTTTTTTAATGACCAGAGATCCTCATCAAAGCAATCCTAATGGAGCTAAGCAACACGGGTGCAAACATCTTAAGAAGACATTCGGAAAAGCTCCCCTAACCTTTGTAAAAAAGATCATGAAGAAAGCATGTGGTCATCCATGCAGTGTTTATTAAAATACATTTAGATGTTAGTCATTATTTTAGAGTCACTGTAGATAGAAAGTTGATGGCAGGAAGGATCATCTTTAGCAGATTAGCAGCAGAACTGAAGAAAAGATTCAAGTGGTCGTCCACTTCTCTGTACTCAGTCCACCTCTGATTCACTCCTGCATCTGGATTTTTCTGCAGATGACAGGACTTGTCCTGAAAGTTTCATTGTGTATCAGAACAAATACCTCCAATTTAGTATTTTATGATGTTGTCATTTAGATTTATAATCCAATAAAAGCCAGCTTCTCACGATTATCATATCTGCCATCTCTACTCTCTGCTTTGCTGCTTTGGTACAAAGAGAGGAAGAGGCTGCAGGGGTTGGAGGAAGTGTGAGGTGGTGGGATTAGCTTTGGATTTCTGATCCAGCTCTCTGATGTAAAACTTTATTCTTCCTTTGAGGACACTTTGAGGATTTGCTGGAGCTGATCAGCTCTGATTGTGTGACCGTTTATAGTTTCTATCATTTAGTCAATTTGCAAATCTTCTTTTTCAAGTCATTTAAATGGTCAGAAACTCTTTCAAGGAGTAATAAGTAAGAATTCTACAGTGAAATAATCACAAAAAAGTCAAGTGTCTCAATCATGTTGGAAGGAAGGTTACAATGAAACAGATTTTATTCTCAGCCGGCTGGGGGGTTGTCAGTTTTTCTCCTTTCAAAAAAAAAAAATCAAAGAGGGACGTAGTACTGTTTACAATCAGTGAGTTTGTGAAGTTGCCAAGTCTGCGGCGAGCTAACGCTGCAGCACCAGGACACCGGCAGGCAAAAAGCTCCAGAGTTGTTTGAAGAACCGAAGCCAGTAAACAGGAGCGACCCAGAAGTTAATTCTTGTACCCCTAAAGCCTAATGTATACTTCTCCGTCACACACGCATTGATAGAGTTGTTTTCCCTTCAGACTTCTCCGTCACCTGGGGAAAGTTGCAAAGCAATTCCCCGCCTGGACAACAGAGGGCGTAGCACTTTTCTGGGGTATCCTGCCACCATTACAGTCACGTATCCGGTCCACGATAGTGTATTTACTACTGTGTTTACATTGTTTTAATGTATTTCAGAGACTTTTTAACACGAACAAATTTGTCCCTCATTCTCCTCCACCTCTTCATGCGGTCGGCACCTCTAAACCCACGTTTCCTTTCATTTCCATCCACGAATAAAACACTTGCTGCGTATCTTTGTGCTCCTTCAGTCACGAGTGAATAAACTTTTATGTTTTTGGACTTTTTCAGCGAGGCGTTCTTCAATCTGCTCCGTGTCTGCCGCTAGATATCTTCAGCTGTCTTTATTTTTTGAGTCGGCAATGGCGGTGCTGTTGACGTATTTAAAGGCTCTAACCCCATTCGACGGACAAAAAAGAGGGCACGTCTCCGTCACCCTCTGCGGGCCTGTCGGAGAGCCCTTATGCCGACGCATAATGGCGCTGCATGTCTTTGTACCGACGCAGACGAAGAAGTAGAAATCAGGGTTAAGAAGCCACGGCATCCTTTTGTTTCACTCTATTATCGGGTGAATCAGGCTAAAGGCTAACATTGAGTTAACAATGCTAATGGTGAATTAGAGTCTAAAAATATTTCAAGCTACCTTTTCTTACCAACAACTGGATATTACAGTAAAATGTGTGTGAAGTGAATAATGAGTTTTACTTCCTTTAATGAGTCGTAACAGCAAGCTAACAGCAAGAAGGCAAACAACCACACTTCCTGAAATGCTGGAGACAAATTACCATAATACATGTAGTAAGTGCTCCCTACCGTAAAACACCCAAGACTGCTAACACCAGATTTGACAATGTATTTATCAACTTACTGTGTATATGACTCGTCTTTGCTTGTCATCTAGAATCTTCTGGTACCGATCCATAACTGGCAACAGCCATGAAACTCACGGAACGGCAGTGAGAAAGTGATTGCAGTAACCAAATATGACCACAGGATCTCATTCTTACATATTGCACCTACAAGGATGGACTGAAATATTTTTTTTATCATCTGCACATTTGGTCATCAAAATAGGTCATCTAGGGTCACATTGACAATTACGTTAAAATCCTGATGGGAGGAGGGAAATCAGCTTATTTCCATAATGACTAAAAGCAGTCTACCACCTTTCTCTGCAAAATGAAGACAAATGAACCCAAACCTGCATCAGTTTCTGCTTGAATTCCCAGAAAACAGTCATTTTGAGTCTAATAGACCAGAGAAAACACATGTGGTCTAATGTATTTCTGCAAAGCAGCTCGTGAGAACAGCAAGAACTCCACTAAAACAGGTCCATTTAGGTCCCAGCTTGCACTGGACTTATTCTAGTTAAAAAATAACAAATTGATGGAAAATATGCTGATAACATCTTCTTATGACTTTTTATATTACTTTACACATATTTTAAGCAGCTTTTAACATCAGACACATAAGCTAAAGATTCAGGAATATTTCTTGTTTCAATTTAAAAGGCGATAAACAGAAAACGTTTTTCTATTATTGCATTTTTAGATGCATTTTTCTGTGAAAGCTTACCTCCCACATCACTAAAGGCCAGAACTAGAGGTCAATGTTGAAATCGTTCAGGCACCAGCATCTTTTGCACCACTTAATGTATTTTGGCAATAATTTCCTTTAGAAAAACAAGATTTTCAGCAATTACAGTAACATACAAAAACAACTACAACAATGCAATGTTTATGATAAAATGACTGTAATGTGATTGTCACTGACATCATTTTCTGGTATTAGAGGGTGTTTAGTTGTTGTGTTTTTTAGTGCAGGGTGATGTTTCTGGTGCTGATGCTGCTCCACAGCATCAATCAGGACATTCTGGTAAATCTGTCTCCTGCTACTATTCAGAAATCATCATTTTAACTTGTTTCTTGCAGGTTAAGCTTCATAACTTAAGAGCATCATAAGGACAGCTGTCGGAAAACACAGGATTTCCATATTTTAAGTGGGGTGATGGGGGATATCTTGGCATCACAGTAGAGAGCGATGTCTTTTTGAACAGAAAATATGAAGATTATAGGTTTGGTTCCTCATAAGCCACTTTTTAATCAAGAACACTTTCAACCAGCTTCTTAGCTAAAATTTCTAGTTATTTCTTTTTAGCGGTTGTAGAGGGATTATTCTCTGGTCAGCAGATCGAGAGTTCAATCCCCAATTCCTGCAGCGTTTGACCAAGAAAACATCACTCAACACTGAGCCGTCTCAAATCCTTTCAGGTTTTTGCATCTCTGCCTCAAAGATCCTGTCTGTACCAAACCAACTGATTAATGTGTATTCATAAAATACGTTAAAGGTCAACTTTACTCATATTTTTAATACATTTGCAGTGGTCTCTAGTAGGAATGAATGCCTTGTAAGTCATTCTCTGAGGGAAAAAAAGCTCCAGTGCGCCTGTTTGAGGACGTATAAATCAGCTGGAGGAGAAAGTAGCTTCAGACAGCAGAATTTGGAGGCTTACCCCAACTTCACACTTGAAGCATAAGCGTCGCGGAACGGCAACAGTTTCGCTGCGTGCCAGTGCACATCGGAAGCGACTTCTCCGCCATGCTCCTCGCTGGACTTGCAAGATCACAAAATCCCTCAAAACTTCAAAGGTCATGGTTTGTTTATGCCATCCGCCATTAAACCAAAAAGAAGGAGATCACTAGACATCGCTGTTTGATGTCATATATAATGTTGTTCCTCTCCACTGCCAGGATTAAAGCCATGAAAAACACACCGCTGCACTTCTCGAACGATGCAGGGAGTAAATAAGCCGTGAGGTCACACATATAGACGTAATCTACATAGATATGAAATCGCATCTCTGCAATAGTCTTTTATTTTGAAAATTACCGGATGTTTAACACTGAAACCCTGTGTAATTTCCTGTCTAGCCCTATGTTAACTGCAGAAATTGACGTATCCCAGAAGCATCTCGCAGCAAAAATAGAATTCGGTCCTATATTTATCGGCGTGGCGTGCCGCTTCTAGGATGCGCCTGAAAATTTCTGTGTCGCGGCTGGTTTAAATCACCCCCACAGACTATAATTGATATATTTGAAGCAGCGACGTTCCGTTGCCGTTCTGCGCCGCTGATGCTTCCAGTGTGAAGTAGGGGTTATTTCCTGGTATTTGGACATCTCTCCTCTGATTGGCTAACAGCAACGCGACTCTACCACTGACTGTTTGCTCTGCAACGTTGATGTTTTATCTCCACAAATAACACAAGCCTGGAGTTCTGCCATGTGGTGGAGTTGCTAATGCTAACAGTTAGCTTCTATTAGTCAAGAAATGCCCTGCGGTTTGCTGGACGCCAAATAAACAACAACCTTCCCCGTCCAAGAGTCAAGATGGGCGAGTCCATGAATGTTAAGTGACAGTGTGACGTAGATCTGTCAGGATTTTCTGACCTGAGCGTTTTTCCATCTATTTTCTATCAGAAGCTAATGCAGGAGGTAGGTGTAGAAGTTAAACTGAGAGTGACCGATCATTTTCAAAATAATTAGTAAAACCTGGTTTCTCAGTGAACCTGCTCTTTAAAATTCTGGACCTTCACCACAACATCAAAATAAAACTCACAGATGAACTCAGCATCTTGAAAAATAACTTTTAAAAGAGAATGTGATGAAAATAAGTTGTAAACAGAATGTTCTTCCTTTTATCAAAACAGCTTTCTCTTTGATTTCACGCCCCACAGCACCAGAACTGTTTCAAGCATTTAGTGTGGCTTCAGCATGTTTGTATGATGCAGCCTCAGATGAGCTTCTGCAGGGGAACAGTTTAGATTTTTCTCTGATTTCACAAAAATAAACAGAAGTAGCACAGAACAAATCATGTAAAGTCCCTGAGGAGCTATAGTTTTATTCCCATGAATATCAGAAAATTGATCTCGCAAAGCCTTGCAGCAAATCTTGTATTTGCAAATGTTTACATTTGCTTCCACAAGTGGGACAGAGATCATTTAAATAGAACTGTGCAGAATTCACCAATTACCCGAGAGTCTCTTATTGAGACAGCTGTGTTCATGTTAATAAATTATGATCAGCGTCCAGCTGTAATATTAATACTGTATTCCTGATTCTGTTTTGTTTCAGGGAGTGTTGTAGGTTTTTCGGGGATGACGGGCTGACACCCAAGGTGTTTTTCACCAAGGTAGCTCCCTTCGGCCTGCTGTGGATCCTCACCAACTACCTGTACCTGCAGGCCCTCAGGAAGATCAACACGACAGACGCGTCGGCGCTGTTCTGCTGTAACAAAGCCTTCGTCTTTCTGCTCTCCTGGATTGTACTCAGAGATCGCTTTATGGGTGTCAGGGTGAGTTTCCGCTGCAAGTGTGTGTGCGATTCGTGTCATCAGCACTTTTCTGCTTCCAAAACGAAATATGTTCTCCTATTTAGATGACAGTCAAACTCAAGCACAAGGCATACGAGGCAAAACGGATCCTTTTGTCGTTCCCAAGATGTTACTGACACAATTTTAGCAACAAAATTCTTATTAATGACATTTTTTTTAACTCCAACTTATCTTCCTGTCACAACAAGTAAAGCATTTGCCTCTTGGGACATCAGTCACTGCTGAAAGGCAAAAAGGAGCCGATTTGTCTGTCTGTTAGCAAAATATCTCATGAGCCTCTGGACAGAATTTGATGAAACTCTCAGGAAGTGATCAATGGATGTACATCTATAACAAATTCACTTCTGGAGTCTACAGGATTCAAGATGACTAATAGAACAATGGCTAAAACTCAGTCCATTCTATAGATATTAGCTGAGTCTTTCAGAAGACCTACAGGTGAAAACCGAAAAATTAGAATATCGTGCAAAAAGTTCATTTATTTCAGTAATTCTTAACCTAAAAGGTGAAACTAATATGTGAGATAGACTCATTACATACAAGCAAAGGGCTCAGAGCATGAGAGTCCTTTAAGTTTGTTTGCATTCTCTTTATCTTGGCTCGTGAAGCTTCTGGACCAATCTTTATTTATCTGATTGGTTCTGTACACCACAGTTTGTTTTTTCTGAGATTAGATCTGTGTGTTCAGAGCAGATATGCAGCATCTGTGTTTGGCATCTCCTTACTTCTTGGGTTTATGCTGCGACCCCAACAGCGGTTTATTGTTTCCATTTACATTATTGGCACCGTGACATGTCCCGGTAACCTTCAGCTGCCTGCAGGCATGGTAGTGCCTCTTGTTGCTTATACCTGCAAAGTTAAGTGAACTACCTTTCCTCTGAGCTTTCGTGGTTTGTTGTCCCTCCTCGTGCCAACCGATTGGTTACAACACAGTATTCAAATAGCTAGCGATGCTCTGAGTTGATTTAACTTAATGTTTTGAATTACACACACAGATGACGAAGATGTTTTTGTGAGACGTGTCTTTCAATCATGTGTTGTCTGGACGAGAGGAGACAATATAGTGAGGGTTGTAGACCGAGCTCCTCCTTCTCTCCTCCCTCTCCACTCCTCTGATGCTTTCACATCTACAGATGCTCTGCAATCTGCAGAATGGATTTCCCCTTCAGTCGTCCACACACTGACAAGCCCCCCTCTATTTGTCCCTTGTGCGTGCTCCAACTCCCCACCCCCATTATTTGTAATGAAAAGCCTCAGTAATCGACAGCCACTGTAAAAAGTGCTGCGTCTCTGCCGCTTTCAAGCCCTGTCACTCGCTCTGGTGCTTTGTGGAGGGGACTGCAGTGTTTGGAAGTCAGCGGCAATGCGGGGAATCTTGGACCAGTTTGTTATGAAAGCGAAGGAGGAGTAAAACCTCTGCTGATGCCAAGGCACCCTTAGTAAAAATAAAAGGCATGAAATGATTTTAATTTTCCTAAATAATATGATGTAAAACATTCTAAAGAGCATTTTGTGTTTGAAGTTATGAGCTGCAAAAGTGACACAAAATTAGCACACCCGAGTGATGACACAGTTTCATGTCCTAAACAGCCTGATTAGAAAAACATTTCCGCGCTTAAACTGTGCTGACACATCTCTCATTGTCGCTGATTCTGCAAGCAAACCGGTGTTCACTGAAATGAAAGTTGTAGCTGTGACTGACAGGCAGCCTGCAGTGCAGAAAGAGCAATTTTGCCAAAAGTGCCTCGGGGCTTTGGCCGAGCAAAAAAAAAACACGGTTCATTTATCTTCCTGACACCTCTTTAATGCAGAGCTAATCCACTCAGCTGGACTGCGTCATGTGCCCAATGCCATTCCTCAGCCAAACACCCACCATGAATGTAACTACAGTTTCAGATTGAGCACAGGCACAAATGCGTGAGAGGCAGAAACAAAAAAAAGGGAGAGATCTGGGTTTAGTGCATCAAGGGATGAGTGTGAGCCAGATGATCTGGTGTCATACTGAAGCCACAGTAATCGCTGAGGCAGGGAGTGGGAGGGATAAGTGGAGGCTGCTGGATGGAGGTGAGGGGTTTGGTTTGTAAACATGATGGAAATCAATGTCAGACAGCCAATCCAGCGCCGTGGAAGCGGCTTGTCCTGTGTTGGCAGTGCTTGCACCGTGAACCTGAGAGCAGATATCACCTGGAGCATATCTATTTGAATATCAGAAACACCAAACGAGCTTCCTGCTGACAGCAAACACCAACAACAATTACATCTTTTACCAAAACAGTTCTTTGTGGCGGGTAATTTTGGCAGTGAACAACATAGTGGCAAGGACTCTTATGGGCCTTTTCCATCGGTACTACTCAACGTGACTCAGGAGGGTTCGGTTCGGTCTGGTCAGCACGATTTGGTCTTTTCCCCTACTTTTCCTCAACTTTTCAGTCCCTGCTCCATTCTGGTTCCTAGGGCTGGCATCGTGACTGTCAGCCACTGATTGGCTAGGGGGCGGAGTCACTGGCCATTTCCTGGTTCAGAGTCTGACAAAAGCCATAAAACTGAGCAGAATGTTCAACATCACCACCATTTTTGTGCTGAGCTGTGTTTCTGTGGGGCATACAGATCACCTCACAATGTTTGTCTAAAGCAGGGGTATTCAATTCCAGTCCTGGAGGGCCGGTATCCAGCACGTTTTAGTTTTAACCCTGTGTCAACACGCAGCAAATTTAGCATGCTCAAATTTACACTGTCAGAGTTGATTTCAACACTTTTAGTGTCTATATGGGTCCACACCAGAACGTGTTCATTTAAAGGGGACCTAGAATGTAAACCAACATGTTCCTTGTTGTTTGAATAAGACAGCTTGGGTGGTCAACAGTAGCATGCCAAAAAGTCAAAGCCGTGTTTGACCTACTTTTTATGTAAATTAGAAAGTTGAAAAAGGCGAGAGAAAACCTCCTGTTCTGAGAAAGCCTTCCTTAACACATCATAAGGGGGAGCCACGCCTCCTCAAACCTGCATGTGTCTGAGGCCTTCTGGGGAAACCAACCAATCAGCATGTCCTGGCCGAGTGGGAGGGGTCAACAGCTCTTTTTACTGAGGGCCTGAGTAAGGGGGTTTAGAATGGCCTGTATCAGGGCTCCTGGGACAGATGAAAGCCAAAAAAAATGTTCTTATGCTTTTTGGAGGCTCAAAGCTCCGTTTTAGATTGTTGATTAACTGCATTCTAGGACACCTTTAACTCTTTTTGGAGAGTTGGTACTTTAACTCTGATTTAGTCTCAAAAACCAACTCTTCTGGAGTTGACTTTTTAACACCGGTGTTAGAGTTAATATAGTAACTCTTAAACCAACTACTACTGAGGTGAGCTGAGTTAACCCACGCGGTACTGAGCTGTTTTAGGCTGAGTAGTGCTGCTGGAAAAGGCCTATTAGGTGTCTTAAACCCAGAAGGTCTCCCATCCGTCACTGTCTGACGATCCGTCTCTTCCACAGATAGTAGCTGCTATCTTAGCCATAGCAGGCATCGTCATGATGACCTACGCTGATGGATTCCACAGCCACTCCGTCATTGGCATCACGTTGGTCGTGGCTTCTGCTTCAATGTCAGCACTCTACAAGGTATTCAAGAATACGTCATAACCAAATACGCCTCACGGGGAGCCTAAGTCACACCCATCTACTTCCGGTCCATGGGTCACCTACTGTCAAAGCACTGATTTTTTGACAGGAGGCAAAACTTATGTTAGGTTTTGTTGGAAAAGACGTGGAGGACTACAAATGCTCGTCTCACCCAATTGATGTCATTGAACCAGACACGGAGAAGAGCAGAAGAAAAATGGCTGTGAGTTTAGCGAGCGTCGAATCCTTCTTCCAGGTTGAAAGAAGGAGCATTAAACGTGGAGAAAACCACCATAAATCTGGCCATGTGGTAGGTGGATGAGATTTTGCTATGATGTCATGCGACTTCTGATTTGTAGTCTTTTAAATTACAAATTTTTACAAGCTAATAAATGTCAAATTAGGTGACAGACATAGCCGAAACACGCATAATTATAGTTCATTTAATTTGAAATGCAACTTATGTGTGATTCAGGGCGTAAGGCAAAGCGGACCAGAACATAACTTTCTTCCCTCCCATTGACTTACCTTGAGCCAGCCGGAAGGGGCGGAGACTTAGGCTCCCTATAGTGATACTTTCATCCACACTGACACAAGAAAAGCTTAGCAAACATACATGAATGAATAATCTTCACTTATATAAAACACAGGGGACTGGTTTGCTTCTTGTGATGCAATCAAGTGGTAGAAGATAGCAGGAAGTTAGAGATGTAAGCATAGCCGCGGGAACATATTTTCAGCAGGGGGTGCTGAAAAAAAAAAAAGCTCAGCTGCGCTCAACTCGTTATATACAGGTGAATCATAGCCTACGTGTAGTATATGCATTGATACGAGTCTCATTATTAGAAAGAAGACAGCCTCCAACAGTCTTCAGCACTGCTTGAAAACCTATGCTCCCGTAATGCCCCTGAGCTTTGTAAGGAGGCGGATTTTTCACATTCATCTATCCTCCCATACTTTGTCCCTAGGTGCTCTTTAAGATGGTTCTGGGCAGTGCCAAATTCGGAGAGGCTGCTCTCTTCTTGAGCATTGTTGGAAGCGCCAACTTTGTTTTCATCAGCTTCGTGCCAGTGATCCTGTATTTTACACACGTGGAGTACATCGGATCGCTGGCAGACATCCCCTGGGCGTACCTCTGTGGGGTTGCAGCCCTGCTTTTTGGTAAAGATCAATTATCAAGCACTTTATTTTACACCCTACATACTGTTGTGATTGTAATGGTATTACATGGTGTGACCTGATTGTGTTTTTCTTGCAGCTTTCAATGTCCTGGTAAACTTTGGCATTGCGATAACATACCCCACATTAATTTCCCTTGGCATTGTCCTAAGTGTTCCTGTAAATGCAAGTAAGTGTCCCGACCTTCCCCTTGATCACGACACTATCTGCTAAAATAATAACAGCAGGGATACCTCAGACTGTGTACCTCGATTTTATGTAGGATGGCATTTACTTTTTCAAATTAACTTCTCTTTAGGGATGCAAAAGGTTTTAAAGATGGCTGAAAGTCAGTAACAGCAGTGCTGTGAAAAAGTAATTCAATAACTGGTTATAGCACCCTTGATGGCAACACTGCAATCTCCCCTAATGGTAACTGGTAATGAGTCTCACATCACTTTAGCTCACTCATCTCAGCAAAGTCATCTTAATTCAGCCACATTAGAAGGTATCCGGCTTTACTCCTAGCCTAGAAATCTAGACAGACAGTAGCCGAAGCAAATGTTTTTGCTCTGCATGTCGGCCTAGCCACGCCTATAGGAACCTCAGCAGTTTTTGTGCCTTGACGATCACAGCGCTCTGTCTGTCTGTTTGGTGGGCGGGATGTTACTGCAATTGAGCGAAACAACAAAGATGGCGTTGGCTCTTTTCAAATGGCTTTGGCATCGACTTTGGACTATTTAGCCTTGGGCTTTTCTTTGAGTCAAGAGCAGATAGAGGGACTTAAGTCCTTTATTTAGATTTAGGTTGTATTTGGGTCTTCTTTGATGGAGTATGGTAGACTGCCCCCTTGACTGACATCCGTAACGGTGAGTACGTTACGTTGTTTGTTGCCCAATAGCAAGTGGAGACAGTTTGAAAGACAATTGTAGATTCCACCCCAAGACCGAGCTCTGCCTATGGGTCGTGACCAGGCTATATACTTACAAATTCCAACGGACATGTATGCGTTGCATAATGTCCATGAAGCATAGAAGCGTGGACCGCAGTAATTAGTTGTCGTTATTGTCAATGGGAGTGTTTCCACTGGCTGCAAAGTTGTGTATTTTGGACGTTCCCCTAGTGTTGGGTTGCTCTGCTAAATTCACGCTTTGAGTCTAGCAGTTCAGATTGGGCCAGACAGGAAGTCAACCACAAAAGAAGTGTAAAGCATTCGGCAGCTTTCAAAATTAAAGACGTGCAGATTTCTAGTTGCTTAACTACTAAGAAAAGTACGTCATTACCTATGACACCTTCGCAACCGTAAACAGAACAGAAAATAAGCCACAGACCTTTTTGAATATATACTGCCGTTTTTCTTTTTGCTTGGCGTGAACTGCCAAAATCAGGCGTGATCTTGCAATTCTCCTGTGACTTAGTGACTCTGCGGGACCAGCTGTGTGGAACGCTTTCGCTGCCTTTTGTGTCTGAGACGCTCCCGGTTGGAGGCTTGCGGTGAAATTACGTTACACGCTGCCTATACATCCAGTGGAAAGGCCGGGTTAGATCAGAGTTCATGGTAGAGAGCAGAATTCACAGTTCCATCAATTACAGCAGGTCCTCCAGCACAGCTGCCTCAAACCATCACACGACCACCACCATGTTTTACCATGGTATGATGCTAGTTAGTTAGCCTTACACCAGATGTAACTGGACACATACCTGTCAGCTTTGTCCACAGAATGCTGATCATCAAGATGTTCTGGGCCAAATCTGAGACAGGCCTGTTCTATTTGATCAGCTGAGGTTTTCTCCTTCTCCCATGATTGCCATTTTGGTTAAAATTATGAACTTTGACCCATTGCTCGATGTAATGATTTTTTTTTACTTTTTATTTCTTGAATTTATTAAAAATATGGCATGATGTGTTACTTTTGGAGATCCTTTAGCCTACTTCCTGTTGGCAGACAGGGTCTCTTGAAGTGATTACTTAATTCTACGGCTTTTATAGTAATCAGGCCTGAGTGTGGCTAGTGAAATTGAGCCCAACTTTCCAAATATTGTGGTGAACATTTTATTCATGATCTACCAAGGTGGGTAATTGCATTTTTGCATAGGGCCAGACTAATTTGAATAGCTTTCATCTCTTAAAGGCAGGGTCCGTAAGTTGATGTTATCAGAGCAAGGAGGGGGAGATTTTAAAATTCGAAAGGCTGTTACTCTAACCCCGGCCTTCCTGAATGAGCCAAAAGCCACGCCTCCTAACGTGCACATGCAGGGAAAGCCGAGTCAAGAGAGAGAACATCGGAAATGCAGCGCTATTGGTCAACGTGGTAGGCTTGCAGAAATGATTATTTTAGCTGTAAAGCCAGGGGAGGGACTTAGGAGAAAAATAAAATATGAAAGATGACTTACTTTTTCTCATAGAACAGGGTCAGATGATCACATTTAAGCATTTTTAAAGTTATTTTAACAATCCCAACTTACGTACCCTGCCTTTAATATGTAAAGTTATCATTTTGTATTTACTTGTGTTATTTTTGTCTGAGAACTGCCTTTTTTTTTTTGCTGATTTAAAATACTTAAGCTTTAAATTGATAATAATTGTTAAATTAGTTGTAATGTTTACATTTCATGTTTATGGAAGCACATAATCAGTAATTAGCAGCATGAGAAGCTGCAGCTGGTCTCTGCTATGGAACCATTATCATACTTGTGTTAGCATTTAGACAAAAATTACCTTATGTTAGGATGAGCATTAGGAATTCTTGAATTTGTTTCACCCTTGTTGAAAGCCAAAGAAACATTACATTCATAATTTAAATAATAATCGGTCCCACCTGGTGGTGTTATCAAGTGCTACAGTTAAAAAAATTATATGTATATATATATATATATATATATATATGTATATATATATATGTATATATATATATATATATATATATATATATATATATATATATATATATNTATAGTGTGTGTGTGTTAAGCAATATTCACATAGGTCTGTTTTATAGTTTTGACAAGCTATTTCACAAGGTGGGTAAAATTCTTTTCAAATGACTTGAATGTCTCACCTCACATTTTCATTCTTTCTTCCTTTGCAGCATAGAGAGACTATGGTGAGACCTGTGGACGGCAGTCACAAGCACATACTCTACCGTCTTTTCCACAGTCTTGATGAAGAAGGTTCACTGGACTCCACCAGCTATCCACCTTTTTGCAGCTTAGTGTATGTTCCTACCCCAGCTACAGTCAGAACTGTGCAGCTTTATTGGTGGAATAATCATCCCCTCCAAACAGCAGAACTTGATGTCAAACCAACTCTGGGAGATGGGGTGAAGAACTTCCAGGAATTGTGGTCCCACCTGTCCTCTCACACAGCAGAGCCTTGAAGTCCTCAGAGCAACCATCAATCCAAATGTACTATCAGATGATCATGGACCATACCTCTGTTCTAAACTATGTTCAGCATTCGTACTCAAAGATGCCAAATGTTTCATTTTAAGGCCTAATAAGTGATTTTTAATATAAAGGTTTAGACAGATTTGTAAAACCCAAGAATTTAACTTTAGACATTGTCCATATTTATCTTTTCAATTATTACTGGCCAAGTTTATTACTGATCATTTCAATAAATGTACTCATGGGAGACTGAAATATTGAGTTTATTGAGCAGACATAAACATAAGTGCAAAGGTTCAACGAAGAGTAATTTATCATGGTTATCCCAAGTGATTAAAAACTGGGTAGTTGAAGTACTGAATTTTAAATTTAGTTTTCGGAAGTCAATAAATGCTACCAGCAAACCACAAATGGGTTACTGAGATCACAATTAATTTTTGTTTCAAATCTTCAGGACACATTGAGTCATTGTCTGTGTGTGGTAGCTCAGTCTGTAGGGCAGTGGGTTTATATGCAGGTGGTCCAGAGTTCAATACCTGGACAAACAATGACTTTTAGACTTTGTGTGACTTTCTGGACCACATGAAATGGTCTAAAAAAGCAAATGAGTATTATCTACTTGCGGAGCTTGGTCTGTTGGGGCATTGGCTTGGTGTGCAGGTGGTTCAGGGTTCAAACCCAGAACATAGCAATTTTAGGTTTGTGTGAATTCTGGACAACATGAAATGCTCAAAAACCAAGTAGTAAGTGTCTGCTTGTCTAGTTTGCCCTGTAAGTTACTGGGTTGGCATGCTGATGGTTCAGGGTTCAAAACAAACAATGTCTTTTAGACTTTGTGTGAATTCTTGACAGCATGAAATGCTCTAAAAATCTAAGCAGTTACGTGCTTGTGTAGCTAGGTCTGTAAGGCCTTGGCTTGGAGTGTGAGTCGTTCAGGGTTCAATCCCCAGAGAAATACTTGTATTTTGGAAATTGAGAGTCCAAACCTTATGAATGAACTAGTTTTTAAGTACAAAAGCTAAAAATAACAAGTTCAAATGTCCCACCAGAACATGTCCAAGTGTTCACACATTCATTCACATGTGTGTTAAGAGTAAACATGCTGTGAAACGTGTTATATGGATATGTCATCTGTACTTGCCAGGCAACTTAAGTTTCTTGGTGAAATTTAATTAAGTTGGCCAACTGACATATCCATATAACACGTTTAACAGCATGTTTACTCTGAACACACATGTGAATGAATGTGTGCACCACGCTCCGGTTGGTTTGAAGGCTGCATCCATGACCACCATTCATCCTGCCACTTTCACCTAAAAACCCATACACATGTTCACAGCTGGATTTCCAGAAATCCAGCTGTGAACATGTGTATGGGTTTTTGCCACTTTCACCTAAAACACCATACACATGTTCACAGCTGGATTTTCAGAAATCCAGCTGTGAACATGTGTATGGGTTTTTGCCACTCTCACCTAAAAACCCATGCACATGTTCACAGCTGGATTTGATGGAAATCCAGCTGTGAACATGTGTATGGGTTTTTAGGTGAAAGTGGCAGGATGAATGGTGGTCATGGATGCAGCCTTCAAGCCAACCGGAGCGTGGTGCACACATTCATTCACATGTGTGTTCAGAGTAAACACGCTGTTAAACGTGTTATATGGATATGTCAGTTGGCCAACTTAATTAAATTTCACCAAGAAACTTAAGTTGCCTGGCAAGTAGAGAACTGACATATCCATATAACACGTTTCACAGCGTGAAAAAACTTGTTCATTCATAAGGTTTGGACTCTCAATTTCCACAACACAAGTATTTCTCTGGGGATTGAACCCTGAACCACTCACACTCCAAGCCAAGGCCTTACAGACTGAGCTATACAAGAAGAGAAATTCTTAGATTTTTAGAGCATTTCATGCTGTCAAGAATTCACACAAAGTCTAAAAGACATTGCTTGTTTTGAACCCTGAACCATCAGCATGCCAACCAAGTAACTTACAGGGCAAACTAGACAAGCGGAGACTTACTACTTGGTTTTTGAGCATTTCATGCTGTCAAGAATTCACACAAAACCTAAAATTGCTATGTTCTGGGTTTGAACCCTGAACCACCTGCACACCAAGACAATGCTCAACAGACCAAGCTATGCAAGTAGATAATACTGATATGCTTTTTTAGACCATTTCATGTGGTCCAGAAATTCACACAAAGTCTAAAAGTCATTGTTTGTCCAGGTATTGAACTCTGAACCATCTGCATATAAACCCACTGCCCTACAGACTGAGCTACCACACACAGACAATGACTCAATGTGTCCTGAAGATTTTAAATTAAAATGAATTGTGATCTCAGTAACCCATTTGTGGTTTGCTGGTAGCATTTATTGACTTCCGAAAACTAAATTTAAAATTCAGTACTTCAACTACCCAGTTTTAATCACTTGGGATAACCATGATAAATTACTCTTCGTTGAACCTTTGCACTTATGTTTATGTTTGCTCAATAAACTCAATATTTCAGTCTCCCATGAGTACATTTATTGAAATGATCAGTAATAAACTTGGCCAGTAATAGTTAAAATTAAATAACAGCTGAAAAGATAAATATGGACAATGTCTAAAGTTAAATTCTTGGGTTTTACAAATCTGTCTAAACCTTTATATTAAAAATCACTTATTAGGCCTTAAAATGAAACATTTGGCATCTTTGAGTATGAATGCTGAACATAGTTTAGAACAGAGGTATGGTCCATGATCATCTGATGGTACATTTGGATTGATGGTTGCTCTGAGGACTTCAAGGCTCTGCTGTGTGAGAGGACAGGTGGGATCACAATTCCTGGAAGTTCTTCACCCCATCTCCCAGAGTTGGTTTGACATCAAGTTCTGCTGTTTGGAGGGGATGATTATTCCACCAATAAAGCTGCACAGTTCTGACTGTAGCTGGGGTAGGAACATACACTAAGTTGCAAAAAGGTGGACAGCTGGTGGAGTCCAGTGAACCTTCTTCATCAAGGCTGTGGAAAAGATGGTAGAGTATGTGCTTGTGACTGCCATCCACAGGTCTCACCATAGTCTCTCTATGCTGCAAAGGAAGAAAGAATGAAAATGTGAGGTGAGACATTCAAGTCATTTGAAAAGAATTTTACCCACCTTGTGAAATAGCTTGTCAAAAGTATAAAACAGACCTATGTGAATATTGCTTAACACACACACACTATATATATATATATATATATATATATATATATATATATATATATGCGTTACTCTGTTTACTTTGTGTACACCTCCACATAAATGATAAATGACCTGCACTTGAACAATGACTGTCAGAGGACTCCAAAGCACTTTACACCACAGTGACTTATTTATCAATCTTTTACACACTGCTGGCGATGAATTACATTGTAGTTACAGCTGCCCTTGGGCTCACTGACAGAAACTGAAATAAGAGCGAGCATATTACATTGGGTATTCATATACAAACCGCTGATTGTGAAACTTCCTCCTCCACATCCACGAGCTGTGAACAGCACCAGTGTGGTCTGGTGGTGACCTGCCTCTTGAACGCTTAGTAGAAATCTTCCCATAACTTGCTTCTCCAACATTTCCTGAAAACAACAAAAATGCAGAATGTAAAGCAGGTCTCATCCAATATTATTGCTAATTTATTAAACCCAAGTTTACATGCTCCTACAGAACTGAGTCAGTGGTTGAATTAGTGGTCTTTAAGCTCTGCAGACCTTCTGGTCTTTAAAATCAGGTGTGCAGGAGTTAGAAAGTAAAACATGCTGGATAGCAGATCTCGTGGACCAGGATTGGAGACATATTATCAGTAATTAGATGTAACTTAGCATTAATCTTGTGTGTAAAATGATGCATATGCTTCATGGTTGGTGGTTAGGCTACCTTCCATGTTACTGAGATCTGTGAGAATCCGCACACATTCACTTTCAAGTTAACATTAGCTAAATAGAAATGGATGTGATCTGACAAAGATGCTGTGTAATTCAGAATTTAGCTAAGGCTAACCTTGCTAGCCGCTAACAAGAAGCACACGCTGCTCAATCACATTGAATAACTCAGACAAAAACAAAACTTTTAACTGCATAAATGGTAAATGAACACAAAAAATTTGCTTTCACCCAGCTGTCATTCATTTCCCATGCAGCCAATCAGCCCAAAGCCCGCCCCCCATGTGAAATCAGGCTCAGCATCGTAAAGGAAAAGAAAGTATTGGAAACGTAAACTCAGGCCTGAGAGCAGAGGAGGAAGAGAAACGTAAACTCGGCCACAACTTTTGTTTCATTTAGTTTTCCTTAATGAAATTTGTTTTTTGGTTGCAGTTTTAGGTTCAAAGTTATATTTATTTTTTTATTTACTGTTTTTATTTACAATTTATTTTTTCAAGTTTCAAGTTTTTTGGTTCGAATTTACAATTTATTTTTTCGAGTTTTCAATTTTTATTTGAATTTACAATTTATTTTTTCGAGTTTACATGGAGCTGAGCCCATTTTGACCCCATAGAACCTCAGCCGTTTTTGTGCCTGGACAATCACAGTGCTCTGTCGGTTTGGTGGACGGGATGTTACTGCAATTGAACTTAACAACGACGATAGCGTTGGCTGGTTTCAAATGGCTTTGGCATCAACTTTGGACTATTTAGACTTGGGCTTTTCTTTGAGTCAAGAGCAGATAGAGGGACTTAAGTCCTTTATTTAGATTTAGGTTGTTTTTGGGTCTTCTTTGATGGAGTATGGTGGACTGCCCCCTTGAATGACATCCGTAACGGTGAGTATGTTACGTTGTTTGTTGCCCAATAGCACATGGAGACAGTTTGAAAGACAATCGTAGATTCCACCCCAAGACCGAGCTCTGCCAATGGGTCGTGACCAGGCCATATACTTACAAATTCCAACGGATGTGTATGCGTTGCATAATGTCCATGAAGCATAGAAGCGTGGACCGCAGTAATTAGTTGTCGTTATTGTCAATGGGAGTGTTTCCACTGGCTGTAAAGTTGTGTATTTTGGACGTTCCCCTAGTGTTGGGTTGCTCTGCTAAATTCACGCTTTGAGTCTAGCAGTTCAGATCGGGCCAGACAGGAAATCAACCACAAAAGAAGTGTAAAGCATTCGGCAGCTTTCAAAATTAAAGACGTGCAGATTTCAAGTTGCTTAACTACTAAGAAAAGTACGTCATTACCTATGACACCTTCGCAACCGTAAACAGAACAGAAAATAAGTCACAGACCTTTTTGAATATATACTGCTGTTTTTCTTATTGCTTGGCGTGAACTGCCAAAATCAGGCGTGATCTTGCAATTCTCCTGTGACTTAGTGACTCTGCGGGACCAGCTGTGTGGAACGCTTTCGCTGCCTTTTGTGTCTGAGACGCTCCCGGTTGGAGGGGACAGACCTCTTAGCTTGCGGTGAAATTTCGTTACACGCTGCCTTACATCCAGTGGAAAGGCCGGGTTAGATCAGAGTTTATGGTAGAGAGCAGAATTCACAGTTCCATCAATTACAGCAGGTCCTCCAGCACAGCTGCCTCAAACCATCACACGACCACCACCATGTTTTACCATGGTATGATGCTAGTTAGTTAGCTTTACACCAGATGTAACTGGACACATACCTGTCAGCTTTGTCCACAGAATGCTGATCATCAAGATGTTCTGGGCCAAATCTGAGACAGGCCTGTTCTATTTGATCAGCTGAGGTTTTCTCCTTCTCCCATGATTGCCATTTTGGTTAAAATGATGAACTTTGACCCATTGCTCGATGTTATGATTTTTTTTTTTATTTCTTGAATTTATTAAAAATATGGCATGACGTGTTACTTTTTGAGATCTTTTAGCCTACTTCCTGTTGGCAGACAGGGTCTCTTGAAGTGATTACTTAATTCTACGGCTTTTATCGTAATCAGGCCTGAGTGTGGCTAGTGAAATTGAGCCCAACTTTCCAAATATTGTGGTGAACATTTTATTCATGATCTACCAAGGGGGGTAATTGCATTTTTGCATAGGGCCAGACTAATTTGGATAGCTTTCATCTCTTAATATGTAAAGTTATCATTTTGTATTTACTTGTGTTATTTTTGTCTGAGAACTGCCTCTTTTTTTTTTGCTGATTTAAAATATTTAAGCTTTAAATTGATAATAATTGTTAAATTAGTTGTAATGTTTACATTTCATGTTTATGGAAGCACATAATCAGTAATTAGCAGCATGAGAAGCTGCAGCTGGTCTCTGCTATGGAACCATTATCATACTTGTGTTAGCATTTAGACAAAAATTACCTTATGTTAGGATGAGCATTAGGAATCTTCTAAAACTGTCAGCCAGTAAAAAGAGGAGCTCATTATTGAATTTGTTTCACCCTTGTTGAAAGCCAAAGAAACATTACATTCATAATTTAAATAATAATCGGTCCCACCTGGTGGTGTAATCAAGTGCTACAGTTCAAAAAATTATATATATATATATATATATGTATATATATATATATATATATATATATATATATATATATATATATATATATATATATATATATGATAATATAAGAAAAATAGTACTGCATTCCACTCATTTATAAGACTCAAATTCCACATGTGACTAATACTCGTATATAATAATACACCCTTGTGTTTTAACAGTGGTGGATTTCTTCACGTGTGAAATCCATTTCAACACAGTGCGCCTCATTGCTGTGTCCATCATCTGCCTGGGTTTCCTCATGCTGCTGTTACCAGAAGACTGGGACCAGTGCATCATTCGGCTCAGCACGAAGCTGCGTAAACGGGACGACCCAGGAGAGGGGAACGGGGAGGCCGCCACAGGGCTTGGCTGGAGAGCACGAGGCAGAACCTCCTTATCAACGTTTGCACATTGACTCCATAAAAAAAAGGACCTGCCAGGTTCTCTACTTTTTGATTTGCACAGCTCACGCTGGTTTGGACTTGTGATCAGTAATTCAGCCAGGAGGGAGAACGTGTAGGAGGCTCAGATTGTGTAGCATCCAATTCCACTCTGAACTTACGAGCTGGACTCATGCATGGACTCTTTCTTACCTAAGTCATCAGGTCGAGTATTCATTTGAACAGATTTATCACATCCTGAAAAGACTTGCCAACTTAACTGATATTTTCAGTTTTAGAGAAAAAAGGAGAAACAGCCTACACTCTAAAAAATGAAACGTTCGAATTTACTTAACCAAGTTATGTCAACTGGTTCTACTAAACCTATTAGGTTAAATGTAAAGAGTAATAAACATTTACTTTAACATAACAATCTATATCACTCTTTACATCTAAGCAGCTAGGTTTAGTGGAACCTGACTTAACTTGGTTAGGTAAATTCAACATTTCTTACAGTGTATAAGGTAGAACCACCAGCTGGTTTTTAACTAACGATCACATTTACGCACATTTTGATCCAAAGAAAAATGCCTGAGAACAAACATGAAGACCCACAGTGGCATCCATCAGGTTCAAACCTAACTATGATTACCTGCCTTTTTTTTCGCACTGTACATAGTTATTTTTCACACCTTGGATGTCCTGGAGCTGGGACTCAGATGGTCTCATTTGGTGTGAAGGAATCTGTCTGGACATCTGAGGATCAATCAGACATAATAAATAAATAAATAAATGACTTTCTCTTTACAGCTTAAAAAAGGTCACTCTTTTTGACCACTCTAGGCCCGTTTCCACTATTGGAACTTCTGGGAAATTTGACCAGATCTTCACTGCATTTGCTTATATCCATTTCAATGGGCCGACCAGAAAGGACCACTTTCCGAGCCATTTCAGGAATTAACGGAGTACCTGAACTGGGGTGTGTGCTCAAACATGGCCCAGTAGAGTTGTTGGGTGGGACTTGTGGTTAACTCGAGCCAAACCAACCAGCAATTGTAAAATTGGAAGAGTTGCTGGTGAAGCAGAATGGAAGCAACATTCATGCTGCTTAAAAAACGCTGTTTTGGAACTCCCGACGTGGAAAAATACAGCGAACCCCCCCACCCCCGGAACGCCTTTGTGGTCTAACAGAGCGCTGTATAAAACAGCGTATCTTCTGGTCATTGAAGGCCACATATTGCATCACACAGCCACTCTCCCGGTCCCCTGAATGGATTTAATTATAGAGAACTTTGACAGAATAAAACTTTAATGTTATTAATGTCAGTGGACGCCTTTTGACGGTTATCAGTGAAACGGTCACAATATGCTGACGTCTCAGCAAAGTTCTATAAGGGTTCATTTTTGAATGGAGACACAATGTCTGAGAGGACCGAACCAGCGAATCTCCCGGTCCATTTTTCCCCTCCCAGAAATTTCCCAGAACTCCTATAGTGGAAACACGGCTACCATCTGGCCTCTTTTGAGTCGCATGTGGCTTAATTCCTACGTTCACTACTTATCCCTTTTTTCAGTGCATGAGATAACCGAGGTTTACCCGTTTTAAACTATCTAACACATCAGGTTTTCCTGTCTTTTGATGGGCTAAAGCATAAAACAGTTGTTTTACCTCCTTCGATCAGCAGCAGTTGCTATCACTGAGCCTCCCTGTGACTTCCTCTCACATAAATTCAGTTCGGTTGAAAACTTCCTCCCCGTCTTTAGAAGAGAGGCGTGCTGAAACATCTTTTTAAAAACTGTATCTGTTTTCGATTACCACGTTTCTGAGGCAGGTTACAACAAAGACCAACCAGAGATGAACTGAGGCCCACGTCTTGTGGGAACTCTGCCTTGCTGTGAATGTATGACCATCACTCCACCACACATGCTCGCCAACATGCTGTCTGTTTTATACTGTGCCACTACAGACTTCTGCAGAGAGAAACTCTTTAGTACTTCTTTTTTTTTTTCTTTGCAGGATGGGACAATTTCTCAATGCACTGCAGAGGACTTTTCTAGATTTTTGCATTTAGTTGCTGACTAACTTCATGAAGTAACTGATATCCACAAAACGAGCATGCATACCTTACAAGCAGATGCAACAAAAAAAGTCCACTTCACTGCCTTCTTCTTCTTTTTTGCAATAGAGTACATTAGCACTGTTTCCCATTGTCATTCTTTATGACAATAAATAATAATATTGTATTCCTCTGGAATTATTGCAAGACATAAATGTAAACCTTTGTAAGGAATGATGATTTTTACACTGAGATGCAGCTTATGATTATCACATTAATGGAGGAACTGTTTAGAGCGTGAATAAAATGGGTTTATTTGACCTACTGTTGGGTGTCTTCAAGTGTAATCACATGTACTATATAAAAGATTTCTTTTCTGTATGTTCTCTTGTCGAGGCTTGTTTCTTCATTAAGATTTTGTCTTAGCGCCTGTAAAATGAATGTGCAATTGATCCCAAATCTTAAGAGGTTTCAGTTGACGGTCATGATAAATTTTAATCAGGGCATTATAGGAAAATAAAAAACTAAATACATCGTTTTTGGTTGCAGAGGATTTAGGAGGATAAGTAGTACACTCAAGAAATTAAATGTTGAATTGACTCAAAGGTGCACAAAGTAAGAGTGACATCATGTGGTCACATTTGGGTACTGCAGTCCAAGTATCAAAACAAATGAGTCTGACCTCAGCAGCTGTTGCCAGTTACAGATCAGCGCCAGAAGATTCTCAAGTTTAACTCTGTGCTTCGCCTCCAAACTCAATATACTTGCTGTTTAGCGACGCTTGCGCATGTTTAAAATGGCTGCCATGCGTAGCTTGCCTTGATTTGAAGGGTCGTTTGTGCGTGTCCCCTGAAATTAACGCACCCGAACGCTGTAATATACGAGTAACCAGTAGGTGGAGTTGACAAAACGAGCAAGACACACTCACTATAGTGACTCAGTCTCTGGTTTAGAGGTCTTTCACACCATCTACAATACCGCTGCTGTCTTTTTTCTGCCGTAATCTCAAAATTAACTGATTTATTGACACCATGTTTGTTTTGGTTGTCCCGGCTCACTATCCGGTCTGAGTACTCTCCTTTGCCCCCTAGTGGAACACTCCAGTACTACATGCAGTGCAGCGCCGTGTAGCAGCAAGTATGTGAACAAAGACGCAGCCTGCGCCAACGCGAGGTTAAACAGCAAGTATATTCCGGCCCTTACGCTCTGACTTTTACTTCCAGGCTCCACGATGATGCCAACAAAAAGGCAAACTTCTTTATTTCTTCTTCTTGTGTTTTTTTATTTATAGTCGGCAAACTGACAAAGCTAACCGCTAGCCTTTAAATTAGCTACCGGCACAGAAAATAGCTAACAGCCGTTACGCAGGTAAAGAGCGCCCCCTAGGGCACCTACCCGCCCCACAAAACTGTTAAGTGCAGTTTCTGGTCAGCAGAGGGCTGCAGAGTGTTGTCCAATGTGAAGTTAGTAAAGTTTCTACCAACACAATCACTGAACCCTATCAATCAATCAATCAATCAATCAAGCTTTATTTATAAAGCACTTTACACACACAAAGTGACCAAAGTGCTGTACATGGTAACAAAACCACAAAAAGGACACAACGCCAAGAGAAAATTTGAATTAACTAACAGTTATAGGGAGATTGTTCCACAGCTTAGGAGCAACAGCTGAAAATGCTCGGTCTCCCCGGGTCACCATGCGCGTCCTGGGAACTTCTAAAAACAACTTGGTTCCAGACCTCAACCCTCTCCTAGAAACATGCCTATGTAGGAGCTGGACCACTGCACTAACTTGCTTGCAGCTGGGACACAACCCACAGAAAGAGAGGTGTTTATCAGATTAACAATACTCGGACCTACAGCACTAAAGACCTCCTTAAGTAGCCTAGGAGGAAACTTATCATTCGGGGCAAAAAGAAGGCTTCAGCTTTTTGACTATTTCTGAAACCTGAATAAGAGAGACAGGTTCAAACTGGTCAAAAACAGCAGGAGAAACTGGGTGCAGGGCAGGGTCACTAATGAGACCAGAAGGAAATGATCTGAGAGCACTCACTTTGTTGATAAAAAAAAGTTTAAAAACATTTCACAAAGTGAAACAGACGGAACCAAATCAGAGGAATCCTACTTATAAAGGAATTTGTTAAAGGGTTAAAATCTTACTAGTGTTGCTTTAAAGGTGTGGGACCATTTTTTATATGATTATTCCTAATTCTAATCAGTCACTGAGTTTTTCATGCAGGATGAACATGAAAATAGTCTCCTCCACCTATCTCCTGCATTAGCTTCTGATAAAAAATGGATGGTGAAAATCTAGAATTTGAAAAGCCTGACAGATCTACGTCACACTGTCACTTAACATTCATGGACTCACCCATCTTGACTCACAACAGGGAAGGACGTTGTTGGTTTAGCGTCCAGGAAACAGCAGAGAACGTTCCGACTAGCAGAAGCTAACCGTTAGCATTAGCAACTCCACCACACAGAAGAACTCCACACCTTTAAATGTAAAGACTAATAATTGTTATTTTAAAAGTAAATTTTTATTACTCTTTACATTTAAGCAACTAGGTTTAGTGGAACCAGTTGACATAACTTGGTTAAGTCAATTCAACATTTCATTTCTTAGAGTGTAGCGAGCAGCACCTTTGTAGCAGCCACATTTTTGGCATTTTGCAAGTTTGAAATAATTTTTTTAAAGCCTCCAGAAATTACTAGCAAATATTATGATCCACTCTTACTGTAATCTGTCCAAAGAAAAAAGTGGCCTGTTGCTCTTTAGTCAAAGCAGAAAAAGGAAGTCTGCTGCCCTCTTGAGGCCGAGACGGAACCTGCAAATTGTTTTTCACAGAGGAGGATGGGGTGTTTCCACAGCGACACGCTTTACCTGCACAAACCTCAGAGTGACACTTAAAGCCGCCACTAACAGTGAAAAGGGACAAAGTGTTTGTGCTGGGGGGTAAAGTGGGACGTGCGGAGGTCAGAGTGCAGGGGTCACTGCTCCTGACATCAGCTCCCTCTGCTCTGATCAGCACACTCCCCAGATGGGCTCTTAATTTGTGCCCAAATCTCCAAAGAGCACTTTGGAAACGCTTACTGAGCAGAGCATACAGGAGAGGATTGATGTCAGAGTTCAGTAGCATCAGCCAGTAGGAGAAGGTGATGGCAGAGTCTGGAACGAGGCTGGACTGGCCTGTAATCGCGGTTTCTGTGGCCNNGAATATCAGGTGTACTGGGACATTGCACTACTTTGTTTGATAAAAATAAGAAGCCGCTAAGTATATCAGACAGACTTACGCACGTTGGAGTCTAAATAATCCAATGTTGATGACAAAGCCGTTTCAAAAGAACGTGGCTCCGGCGTTGCCGCCATCTTGCTTGGGTTCGCGGCCGCAGCGCTGACGTCATCGGCTACTCCCGCTCTGTGATTGGCCCAAAATATAGAGCGCTGTGATTGGCCCAACCAAAACTATAGCGAGCTGTGATTGGACAGCCACAGGCTGCGAGGATTCCAACGAAGCGTGCCTAGACCAAACTCTGCAAAGCAAGAATTGGTCTAGTTCACTAGGCTACTTTTTTGCCATAGTGGTAAATAAATATTTGAGGTCACCAGCAGGGGGTGCTGCAGCCCCTCCAGCACCCCTACTTCCCGCGGTACTGGATGTAAGTCTCCGCTGACAGAGGTGTGAAATACCTAGATCAAAGGAGGCAAACATCTAAATGTTGACAGGGTTTTTTGCCGCCTTTGCTGCCTAATGTGATAAACAGACAGCAGCGACCTCGAGCCAGAGACATGGCAGATACTTGGCAGGCGATGCTCCCGTAATGCCCCTGAGCTTTGTAAGGAGGCGGATTTTTCACATTCATCTATCCTCCCATACTTTGTCCCTAGGTGCTCTTTAAGATGGTTCTGGGCAGTGCCAAATTCGGAGAGGCTGCTCTCTTCTTGAGCATTGTTGGAAGCGCCAACTTTGTTTTCATCAGCTTCGTGCCCGTGATCCTGTATTTTACACACGTGGAGTACATCGGATCGCTGGCAGACATCCCCTGGGCGTACCTCTGTGGGGTTGCAGCCCTGCTTTTTGGTAAAGATCAATTATCAAGCACTTTATTTTACACCCTACATACTGTTGTGATTGTAATGGTATTACATGGTGTGACCTGATTGTGTTTTTCTTGCAGCTTTCAATGTCCTGGTAAACTTTGGCATTGCGATAACATACCCCACATTAATTTCCCTTGGCATTGTCCTAAGTGTTCCTGTAAATGCAAGTAAGTGTCCCGACCTTCCCTTTGATCACGACACTATCTGCTAAAATAATAACAGCAGGGATACCTCAAACTGTGTACCTCGATTTTATGTAGGATGGCATTTACTTTTTCAAATTAACTTCTCTTTAGGGATGCAAAAGGTTTTAAAGATGGCTGAAAGTCAGTAACAGCAGTGCTGTGAAAAAGTAATTCAATAACTGGTTATAGCACCCTTGATGGCAACACTGCAATCTCTCCTAATGGTAACTGGTAATGAGTCTCACATCACTTTAGCTCACTCATCTCAGCAAAGTCATCTTAATTCAGCCACATTAGAAGGTATCTGGCTTTATTCCTAGCCTAGAAATCTAGACAGACAGTAGCCAAAGCAAGTGATTTTGCTCTGCATGTCGGTCTAGCCACGCTCATAGGAACCTTATGGGGTCAAAATGGGCTCAGCTCCATGTAAACTCGAAAAAATAAATTGTAAATTCAAATAAAAATTGAAAACTCGAAAAAATAAATTGTAAATTCAAATAAAAATTGAAAACTCGAAAAAAGAAATTGTAAATTCAAATTAAAAATTTTAAACTCGAAAAAAGAAATTGTAAATTCGAACCAAAAAACTTGAAACTTGAAAAAATAAATTGTAAATAAAAACAGTAAATAAAAAAATAAATATAACTTTGAACCTAAAACTGCAACCAAAAAACAAAAAAACAAATTTCATTAAGGAAAACTAAATGAAACAAAAGTTGTGGCCGAGTTTACGTTTCTCTTCCTCCTCTGCTCTCAGGCCTGAGTTTACGTTTCCAATACTTTCTTTTCGTTTACGATGCNACAGAGAATGAAGGATGTGAGAGATGGACATAGACCACCTGGACAAGACTAGACTAGAAAAATGTTAGACACCTAGACTCTAGAGCTTTTCTGACTGTGGATCAGTCATAATGTAGACCTGCTTTAAAAGGACGGTTTCATGTTGGTCAAGGACATCATAAATTATGAGAAAAGTTAGATTATGTAGAAAAAGAGGGAATGTTAGATAAATAGATAAGGGGAAAAGTCCAAATCCCAAGTCATCAGAAAGGATGTTTTTATGAATTTTAAACTCAGTTTCCATAAATCCTTATATTGCTAAGAGCTTCAGTTGGTTTTAACAGCAAACCACCAGTGAGATGCTTTGAGGTCAGAGGTTAACACAAATACTTACCGTTCAGAATCTTCTGATTTCAGGACACATTGAAGCTCAGCCTGCTTCTGATAGTTTGGTCTGTAAGAAGTGGGATGTGAGTGTATAAGGTCCAGGGTTCAATCCCATAAGAAACAAGTCATTTTAGACTCTAAATAACAAACTGGATTTATCTGCTCATCTAGCACAATCTGCATGGTGCATGCTCAGTATGGGGAATGTCCAGGGCTCAATCCCAGGTGTAAGAACTACTTTTGGACTTGATATTAATCTTGAGAACTTGAAAAGCTAAAAAAAAATAAGCCAGCAAAGTCATCTTGAGTAGCTCAGTCTGTTAGATGTGAGATTGGTATACAGAAAGTTAAAGGTTCAGTCCTAAGAGAAATATGTAATTTTGGACTTTATGTGGATTTTGACAACATAAAGAGTTCTAAAATTAAACCAACAAGTGCTTGTGTAGCTGAGTGTGTAAGGTGCTGGTCTGGAGTGTAGAAGGTTCAGGGTTCAATTCCATGTAAAGAAAGTCATTTTAGAAATTATGTGAATTCTTGACAACATCAAAAGCTCTAAAATAGAAAGCAGATGCATCTGCTTGTGGAGCTCAGTCTGTTAGATGTGTGACTTGCAGTTTGGATGATGTGGGTTCAAACCTTATGACTGTCTGGTCAGCCTTTTAAGTAAAAATGACAAGGGTGCCGATGGAAAAGTGGGATTCGCGTTGGTAAGTTGCCATCTACTGGTTTGAAACCCAATCAGGGGCGTGTTCACGGAGTGGCCGGGGGTAACACGTGCCACCTCACTGAGGTCCATTTAAATTGACATTACGTTTTCCACAAAAGTCTTGGGATTATAAACATCAAACAGTAGGTGGCAGCATTATTTTTAGTCTTTATTATTTTTTCATAGTGACAGAATTAGTATTTAGAATCCCAGTCCCATTTCCACTCCACTCCAGTTGGTGGCGATAATGTACCAAGAAGTGGGTTGCTAACTACCACAAAACAGCTTGAAGAAGAAGAAAAAAGTGGTCCTGGCACAATGTGGCGTTCAAAAATTCACTAGAATGAAAAAAAAAGAATGATTTTGTGAAGGATGATGCCCCCGTCCTTCAAAAATAAAGAAAAGAAAAGAAAAAAGCATAACTATAGGTAATTTTAGTGAATTTTTGAACGCCATATTGTGCCAGGACCAATTTTTTCTTCAGTAATAAACTTGGCCAGTAATAGACTGGCCAAGTTTATTACTAATCATTTCAATAAATGTACTCATGGAAAAACTGAAATATTGAGTTTATTGAGCAAACATAAACATAAGTGCAAAGGTTCAACGAAGAGTAATTTAACATGGTTATCCCAAGTGATTAAAAACTGGGTAGTTGAAGTACTGAATTTTAAATTTAGTTTTTGGAAGTCAATAAATGCTACCAGCAAACCATAAATGGGGTACTGAGATCACAATTAATTTTAATTTAAAATCTTCAGGACACATTGAATCATTGTCTGTGTGTGGTAGCTCAGTCTGTAGGGCAGTGGGTTTATATGCAGGTGGTCCAGAGTTCAATACCTGGACAAACAATGACTTTTAGACTTTGTGTGAATTTCTGGACCACATGAAATGGTCTAAAAAAAGCAAATGAGTATTATCTACTTGCATAGCTTGGGCTGTTGGGGCATTGGCTTGGTGTGCAGGTGGTTCAGGGTTCAAACCCAGAACGTAGCAATTTTAGGCTTTGTGTGAATTCTGGACAACAT
The DNA here is from genome assembly GCA_006937985.1 of Aphyosemion australe. Lineage (NCBI taxonomy): Eukaryota > Metazoa > Chordata > Actinopteri > Cyprinodontiformes > Nothobranchiidae > Aphyosemion > Aphyosemion australe. Next base: position 1,627,093 of record SSNS01000129.1, on the reverse strand, counting down.
GAAATGCTCAAAAACCAAGTAGTAAATGTCTGCTTGTGTAGTTTGCCCTGTAAGTTACTGGGTTGGCATGCTGATGGTTCAGGGTTCAAAACATATAATGTCTTTTAGACTTTGTCTGAATTCTTGACAGCAAGAAATGCTCTAAAAATCTGAGCACTTACATTCTTGTGTAGCTCAGTCTGTAAGGCCTTGGCTTGGAGTGTGAGTGGTTCAGGGTTCAATCCCCAGAGAAATACTTGTGTTGTGGAAATTGAGACTTCAAACCTTATGACTGAACAAGTTTTTAAGTACAAAAGCTAAAAACATCAAGTTCAAATGTCCCACCAGAACAAGTCCAAGTGTGAAGGGTTCTGGTGGCGCAGTGGGATTGTTCGCGTTCATAAGTCGCCAGTGGTGCAGCAACTGGTTCAAATCCTGCTTGTGACTGACTGGGCCTGGATCAGTGCGACTACTCTGAAAGGGGTCGGGGAGGGGGCCTGATTCCCTCCCTGAGTTTCTGAGAGATAGATGTGAGGGGTTATGCTGGTTGGAATTGTGCCAAGCTAGGGTTTTCTTGAAGTGGCAACAAAGTACAATGTAACTTGTCCATATATGTGACTTAACCTACCCTACTGGACCATGGCCAACTAAGAGCAAGTATGGCCCATATCAATGGCCAACTTTAAGTAAGTTTGGCCAAGTAGCTTATGTTGGACCAACTTACTTGAAGTAACTTGGGCCAACTGGACTTTCAAGTTACTAGGCCCTTAAGTAAGTTGGCCTTCCTCCACTTGCCAGGCAACTTAAGTTTCTTAGTGAAATTTAAGTTGGCCAAACGACATGGTCCAGTAGGCCTGAATCTAAGGTCCAGCTTAGGTAAGTTTGGCCAAGTAACTTGGGCTGGACAAACTTACTTAAAGTAACTTGGGCCAACTGAACATGCCAGTTACATGCCAGTTAAGTTCTCTACTTACCAGGCAACTTGAGTTTCTTGGTGAAACTTAGCCAACTTAACTAACATGGTCCAGTAGGGTATGTTAAGCCCTTTAAGTTACATATATGGACAAGTTACTTTGTACTTTGTTGCCACTTCAGGAAAAATCCAGCTTGGCACAATTCCAACCAGCATAACCCATCACATTTATCTCTCAGAAACTTGAACATGTTCTGGTGGGACATTTGAACTTGTCGTTTTTAGCTTTTGTACTTAAAAACTTGCTCAGTCATAAGGTATGGACTCTCAATTTCCACAACACAAGTATTCCTCCGGGGATTGAACCATGAACCACTCACACTCCAGACTGAGCTACACAAGAACGTAAGTGCTCAGATTTTTAGAGCATTTCTAGCTGTCAAGAATTCACACAAAGTCTAAAAGACATTGTTTGCTTTGAACCCTGAACCATCAGCATGCCAACCCAGTAACTTACAGGGCAAACTACACTCTTACTACTTGGTTTTTTGCCCTGTATGTTCAGCTGTGACACACCCAGTCAGGATTGCACATTCAAACTCAACTTTAATGTTGGAGTAACTTTAAAAGAGATCTGAAAGTTAAAAAGATTTAAATATCAATGAAGTGAACCCGTTGCTCTCTGCTTCAGGTGGAGACTGAAGGTTTGCGGCGCTCCATCCAGAACCTGGGTGTTCTCCTCACCACGTCTGCTGTGGCTCACACCTCTGTGGCAACAGGAGAGGGTCTACGACACGCAGCAACTGGACAGCACCACACCATTACAGTTACAACAAAAGACAAAGTACAACCTTCAATGTTTTTGTTTTATTCATTCCTATTTTTCATCTCAGTTTGGCTCTTCATTTAATCTCCTGCTCGTGTAACTTTGTGCTCGTTCTTCTGTTTAAGGTTAGTTTTCTTTTATCACCTGTCTCTTTGCAGGATGGGGAGTTGGTACGGACAGGAAATGCCATTTTAAAAGCAGAGATAACGTCTGCTGATGGAAACCGGTCTGCGGACACAGAGATAACGGACAACAAGAACGGAACATACGAGGTGGGCTACACAATACGCTGTGAGGGGGAGCACTCGTTCAGCCTGCTGCTGTACGGACAGCCCATACGTGGCAGCCCCTTCCGTCTGCGGGCAGTCAAGCCGTCAGATGTGCCCCAGTCTCCGGACGATGTAAAAAGGAGGGTGAAGTCCCCAAGTGGGACAGGAGGCCACATTCGACAGAAAGCGGTGCGGCGACCCTCCAGCATGTACAGCACCACCAAGAAGAAGGAGAACCCCATTGAGGATGAACTCATCTACAGAGTTGGTAAGGAAGATGACCAAACCTCCCAGTTGTTAGCGCATTAGAATCAGGTGTGGGAGTGGTTCTCTTCATATTTTTCTAGAGTAACTTTTTGTAGCTACTTTGATTCACACCTTTTTGTCTAGTCGTCTATTGGTGTACACCAGGGTACTGTGTTTGAGCCCTTGCTGGTTTATTATATCTGCTTCCTCTTAGGCACAATTCGCCAACTTATTTATTTCTTTTTATTTATTTATTTATTCATTCATTCAGTCATGGACCTCTGTGTGTTTACTTTTGACTATACATTACACTCAGCTTATACANCAGCCTATAGGAACACTTAAATGGTAGCCTAGTGAACTAGACCAAATTCTTGCTTTGCAGAGTTATATATACACATATATAGGATGGCTTGCCAGGCTACTTAAATGGGTATTTCAAGTGCATTTCTGTGTAAAAGTTTCACTTTTTACTATTTAACATTTTGTCGAGAGCTCCCTGAACAGCCTGTGTTTAAGGAAATAGCTTTTACTTTATACATGATCAATAAGCTAAAGGTTAGTCTGAATACATCTGGGACCAAAGAACACTCCAATCTGAAAAAGTCACAGTAATTCATGCTCCAATATTAGCCTCATTTTCTTCAGAGGCTGATCAGGAAGTTCAGAAAGGTCAAATAGAATTTTTTTAAACTTCAGCAAAAAAAAAATGTTTATAATTGCCAAAATAGCCCTTTAACATTTCATGTTTGCTTCATTAAATTTGCAATTCCCTCCAAATGCCACCAAAGAGAGTATTTGAAAAAATATTAAACAAGAAGCTGTTAATAAAAATGAGCCATGAGGTTAAATCCAGAAGCAATCCACACTGTAAACAACAGAGTATGTACACTGCATAATACCAGTAATGTAAAGTAAACATAAAAAGATAATCAGCTTTTGGGATTCAACCTCAGCAGCCGGTCACACAGCAGAGTGAGGAGGAATTAATATGTTTATCTTGATTGCAAGTGGGGAAGACAATAGCAACCTACTGGGAAATTGAGATGAACACAGTAAGGAGTTCACATATATGGGGCGCCATTTGTAATGTAAAACTGTTAGTAGCAATATTTTAGGTCATTTAGCCTGTTATAAGAGAAGAAAAAATAACAGTTTTTCAAAGTGATATTTTCACCATGTAATTCATACATTTAGTTTCCAACTAAATATTGTTAAAAATATTGCTAAAAATACATTTTTACAAACTAAATACTTAGTTTGCAAACCAAATATTTAGATCACATCTAAATATTTGGTTTGGTCTAAATATTTGGTTTACAAACTAAATATTTAGTTTGTAAACCAAAATATTAAGGTCAAACCTAAATATTTAATTTTCAAATTAGACGTTTAAAATACAAACTAAATATTTAGTTTGGAGATAAATATTTTGGGGAATAAATATTCAACTCCAAAATAATTATTTAACTTGCTAACTAAATATTCAATTTGGAGTTAAAATGTATTTTACAAACTAAATATTTAGTTTGTAAAATAAATATTTAGTTTGGTGAATAAATATTCAACTCCACAATAAATATTCACCTTGCTAACTAAATAATCAATATGGAGTTAAAATGTTATTTTCCAAACTAAATATTTAGTTTGCACACTAAATATTTAGCTCTAGAATAAGTATTAATTTGAAAAAAATAAATATTTAGAACCCAGTTAACTATTAACCCTAAATATCTAGTTTGCAAAATAAATATTTAAATCAAAATTAAATATTTAGCTCGTTAACTAAATGTTTAGATGGAAATGGTGAAATTTATGAAAATGAATGCCTATTTTCTTTCTCTTATGGCAAGCCAAATAACCCAAACTATTGCTGCTAAATTCTGACAGTTTTGCTTTACAAACTGCACCACATACACACACGTGGTGCTCACACTTCTGTGTGTGAACAAAGAGTCTCGATTTCAATCACATCTGTAGAGTCAGGCTTCTAACTTTTTAAAAAGCAACAGCCAGAAATGAAAAGACTTTTGGAAATGAAGGTTAAAGCTTATCCGCCTCCTGTTACCGTGCTCTTTGTGTGGGCTTGGGTAATTCATATCCTTTGCTCTCCTAGGGGAGAGCCAATTATAACCCAGCATGCCCTGACAGGTACACAGAGGAGAGCATCGGGCCTGTGGGGAGGGGGGAACAGGTGAAAACACTAAAGAGCTTTGTCAGCTAACAGCTTTATCTGTGAGGGAGCCACAAGGGCACAGAAAACAAGAGGCAAAAAAAAAAAACAATTACAGCATGTTAAATGCTATCGTACCCTAAAAGAAGCAGGGTCCTCTCAGGGAACTGGTAGTCCTGGAGGCTGTGACTGTTAGCCGTCTGTTCCACTCCAACGATACAGTAACCTTCACTCTTCTTCACCTGCAAGAAATCAACGAGCTCCACAGGCTTCACCTGGAAAAAAAACACAGGATGGTTGATAAAATATAGGAAAAACATCTCCTTGTTTTTCAGCTGTTCATGGTGTTTACTTGTTTTATTAACCTAACAGGATGTTATTTAAACTCCTGCCAGTTTTGTAAATAGATTTTAAGTATGACGTGCAGACATCACCTCCAACAGAGGAAGCCAGAGCTCAGATGAGACGCTCAGCGACTGAAAGTGCTTGTCGTTGATGTGGTGGAGGCTATCCAGAACCAGAGAGCTGGCACCGAATATCTCACAAGTCCTGCAAAGACCTACACCAACAATAAAAGCAAGAAACAAATGTTTTTAAAAAAGATGCTTTCTGGTATCTTATGGTCACTTTAAAGCAGTATTATTTATTATATTATTTCCCCTTTTCCGTCCCATAGAATCCCATTCAATTTGAATTAAAGCAGCTGTCTGGAGTTTTCCCCTTTCAGGAATTATGTATGATTTTTCAGAAATCTGTAAAGTGATTGTCTTATCATGCAGTGTGATATAATGTAGACATTTTTTTGCTAAGCCCGCACCTTGCCCCATAGAGCTCTGTGCAATATGAACTGAGCGCTGGTCAGAACTAACCAATAGTTTTAGACTACCGCTTACGTGCTCCAGCGTTTAAGGAAGTACCTTGGCTGATGCAAATATATGAAAACACAACATGACATGAGAATAATACTTGTAAAACAACGTGTTTTAGCTCTGTTTTGTCTGCATTCATAAACAAACATCTTAAAAAACCTAATCCGCCGACTCTTGGTGTGATATGCTTGTCAGCCACTAGATGGTGCCATCAGATAAAATAAATACTCTGGACAGCAGCTTTAAGCGCTGCTCAGCATTAGCCAATAACATCCGTTTAAGTACAGACGTCAATCACAGAGTGTTTGCAGCCAAGGCTAGCGTTAGCATTAGCTCAGCCTAGCGTTGTCTGCAGTTAGCTTTACTGCGGCCAGCGTTTATATATTGTTGACGCTAAAGTGGGTTGGAACATGTAGATGTAAGCAGAAGTGGCTTATTACGTGTTATCAAATTAAACACATCAACAACAGCTTTTCACCATCTAACATCAATATTGAACTCTGAAATTGATTTTTGCTATAAATAAATTCTGATCGTTTCAGCCTCACACCTCCCAGATTGGTGGGTTTGTCGATAAGCGAAGCTACGACCAGCAGGGCGCCGTTCTGTTTGCCCAGCCGAGCCGCTCTCTGTGGTGGAACCAGCTGAAGTTCTGGTTCCTGATCCTGGATGCCTAACCTCCAGGGAGTGATCTTCTTCTGCACCTCTGCCCAGCGCTCCTCCTTATCCATCTCACCTGGAAGAACAAAACACCAGGTCAGCTGAAGAATCCTCTAGCCTCGCGTTCTGCTCTGGTGTCGGTTTTACTTCTGTCCTGCTGGATCCAGTCTCCGGGTTGGAGCTGGCCCAAATCTGGAGCAGGGTTCCTTAAAGGAAATGATGGACTTTCAGAAAACAATGAGAGCTTCTCAAACTTCCACGGTGGAATCCACTCGTCATCAGACACCTCTGATAAACTCGGAAAAGTGTAGAATATGGTCTAAAAGGGGTGGAACGAAGCAGAATAACAAGCGTTTAACACTCTCCCTGCATTTTAACGCGTGTAACGTAAACACACTCCCTCACCTCAACACTATAATCCCTGACTGGATGAAAGGCACCAAAGAAGAAGTGGCTCTGAATCCTCATCCAGTTCTTGTTGGCGTTTCTGAAAAACAAAGAAAATGCGAATAAACACATTTGCTATAAAAACATTTACTCCAAGTGCTGTAGCTGTTGTGCTCTGACCCAGTGTTCTGCATGGCCTCAGCCTGGTTCAGACAAGCTTTCACCACAGAGGACATTCCTCTGAAAGCCTCCTCCTCCTCCTGCAGGCCTTCAGCCAGGCTCCACACCTTCTTCAGAGCCAGTAAGGAGTACAGGCGAACGCTGAAGTTGTGACTGAAACACGACTGCAGGATGACGTCCAGCGCTTTACGCAGCTGAAACGTCTGAAATGATGGAAATGATTATGCACGTTTGGTGTCACCAGTAAAAGAAACATAAGTCATTTCTACGGTTTACCTTATCCCTAACACGTGGAAGAATAACACTGAAGTGCACCAGGACTGACAGGAAGGTGCAGACGCTTGTTTTGGTCTGTTCGTGATCCTTTCACAGCAAAAAAACATGAATTTATCCTGTTTTTTAGATTCTTCTGGTAAATGTGCCGCCTAGAGGCTCACCAGGTTGAAACAGGTCCAAAATCTGTCAACATGTTGAGGATATCGAACAAGAATAAGAACCATCGTCCACTCAATCAGGTACTTCACTGAAGCTTGGTTACTTCCAAACCCGGCTTCAAACACGTGTTTCAGCAGAGTGGCAACAAACCCCTGCACAAACACAAACACATCAACACACACACACTGACAGCAGTTATTTCCTGGTAGATCGTCAGAGACGCTGCCACTATCCATCCTACCTCTCTGAGTTTGGGCAGCAGCAGCAGCAGTGTTTGCCAAACTCTGTTTTTGACTCGATGTGGCAGGGAGTTGCTATGGTAACGCACTTTAGACTTTGAGATGTTGTTATCCTGCAGAGATGAGAAGTTGAGAAAGGAATGATGTCAGAAAAGGAGCATGAATACAGTTCAGTAACAACCGTCCTTTGGTACAAGAGGGTAAAAAAGACAGGCTTGTTGTTTGTCTGTTCTGATGAGTCAAAATATAAGAAAAGTGCTAAATAACTTCTGATGGGTTATGTAACGACACAGTATTACAATCAACGCCTTGGGAAGTGATTCAGTTTGCTGTTTTCACAGAAACTGGTTGTGTTTAAAGTGAAGAGAATGCATAGATGCAGCAAGGTTTTGAACCTGTGATCTTCTTGAAGAGAAAGATGGAGCGGGAGATCGATAGGCGGATTGGTGCTGCGTCTGCAGTGATGCGGGCGTTGTACCGGGCTGTCGTGGGGAAGAGAGAGCTGAGCTGGATCTAGATTTATCGTTCGATCTACGTTCCTACCCTCACCTATGGTCACGAGCTTTGGGTAGTGACTGAAAGAATGAGATCACGGATACAAGCGGCCGAAATTAGTTTTTTTCTGCAGGGTGTCTGGGCTCTCCCTTAGAGATAGGGTGAGAAGCTCGGTCATCCGGGAGGGGCTCTGAGTAGACCTGCTGCTCCTCCACATCAAGAGGAGCCAGTTGATGTGGATCGGGTATCTAGTTAGGATGCCTCCTGGATGCCTCCCTGGTGAGGTTTTCCAGGCACGTCCAACCATGAGGAGACCCAAGGGAAGACCCAGGACACGCTGGGACTATGTCTCTCATCTGGCCAGGGAACGCCTTGGGATTCCCCCGGAGAAGCTGGCCCAAGTGGCTGGAGAGAGGGAAGTCTGGGCCTCCCTCCTTAGGCTGCTGCCTCTGTGACCCGACCCCAGATAAGTGGAGGAAAATGGATGGATCTATTTACTGTGAGGCAACAGAGCTACCAACTGCACCACTGAACTGCCTCATTATACCATCTAGAGTTTGTTGCATTTTGTGAACATCTTGCTTATTTCAGTGAGGAATTGCACATCTTGTATGCCTTGTATTACAACAGCATGATTACAAAGAACTATATTTATATATTTATTTATTTTCTAGAATTAAAAACTATATGGACTCAAAAAGTCCAAAACTGCTCTTCAGGAACGTTTGTTTTCTCTCACATCATTGCTGATTCATGTTCTTCGTGACATCTGCTTCTACACAACTCCTAAGAGACATTTTCTCACCTTTTTCAGCAGCTGCATGACTAACTCCTCCATGAGTCTTTCATGCTGCTGATCAGCTGAATCCAGGCGGCTGAGAAAAGCCAGCACACATGTGCGGGGCACCTGGTCATCCCTGTTATCGCTGCCAAACAAGAGCAGATCAACGATGCAAGAGAGCCCTCTAGTGGTGGTGATTTTACCTCAGCATAACTGAGCACAGACACAAAACTCACCTGGAAACTGCAACATTAGCTGCACACTCGTCACCAAGCTGCTCCACGTATATCTGGACGTCCTGAGTGAGTCTTTGGAAGAGAACATTAACTCATTAAAACAGATGTGATGACACGCATCTGAGGAAAGCTGCCAAGACGAACCGTTGATCTCTCCTGAACACAGGTCCGTAAACACAGGCCTCAGTAATTATATTAACGTGGCTGAAAACACTAGAAAACACAGCGTGGGCCTGCTCGCTGCTTCCTCGCTCTTTGGGCAGCCACGTCTGACAGCAGTGTTGAAGCAGAACGCCAAACACTCCACTTTTGGACTGAGACAGCTCCAGCAGCTCTGTGGCGATCTGAAAACAAGCATCAACACCATCACACGTGTAAATGGATAACAGTGAGTGTTGTCCAGGCCGGTGTGAGTCACCTGCTTCAGCGCGGCCGTGATGGCGGAAGCCTCGGTGAGTGTCAGCATGAGGAGTTCGTGCTGAAAGGCCATGGAGATGAAAGCTGTCAAAGCTGGCCAGAAGTCGTGAGCGTTAGTGCTGAGCCCCAGCACCAGCTCCCAGCTCAGAGTCACCGCCTGCACACACAGCTCCTCCTCGCCGTGCACCAACTGGACCCAAGAACAAACAGAACAGTGGAGGATGGTGACAAACATTCTTGGTGCGGCTATGAATGGAAAGATTTGCCTACTTAGTCCATCATAAGTATTCAGATGGAAAATGACTACAATTCCAAACCAATCTTATTTCTCTTCTCTTCCAAATACAAACTTTACAGATAAAGTCAAATATCAAATTTGGCGATGGTGGCAGAGAAGTGTCCGCCTCGTAATTGGAGGGTTGCAGGTTTGAGCCCTGTCTGTTGTTGTGTCCTTGGGCAAGACACTTAACCCGCCTTTGCCGGCTGGTGGTGGTCAGAGGGACCGGTGTCAGTGCGCCTCAGGGCAGCTGTGGCTACAATGTAGCTCATCACCACCAGCGAGTGAATGTGTGTGCATGGGAGAATGACTGATTGTGTTGTAAAGTGACTTGGGGGGTTGTACAACCTAAGAAGGCACTATATCAAATACAAGATATATCAGATATATAATACTCAAATAAACAAGCCTACCGTGTGACCAACTGCTGTCCATTATGTCCATTTTTGTCTTTTCCACATTTAATGTTGACATTAGTTTGTTTTCCAGCTTGAATTTTCATTCTAACTGACTGTGTGCCTCAACTAAACATGCCGAAAGCATGTGCATCTGAACGTGCAATGCTCAGTCCCACCAGTAGGTGGCAATAACACAACAAGTCATTTAATTAGCTATCCCGTTTTTAACAATTAAATCACAGAAAATGAGAACAGAGAGAGAGAGAGAGAGAGAGAGAGAGAGAGAGAGAGAGAGAGAGAGAGAGAGAATCAAGACCCTTCTAGCATGCTAGCTAGCTAGCTGTTTCCTGTAGCAGGGGCACCATCTGCCAGCACCCGGTAAAATTAAATTCAGCACTGCTGATTGGCCAAAAATTCTCCAGTTCTCCCTAGCAACTAAATGTGATTGGCTGTTTAGCTGCAGTTCAGGGGAGCTTTCCCCAGCGGCCCAGGAGTGAAACTATGGGTCCGTTGGAGGAAATTCAGTTTAATGAGAGTCAGCTGGTTAAAATGATGTGTTAATAATTCAGATTGTATGTAGAAACACGCAACTAAGCAAAGCTGAGACATTTACAGTAAATCTATGAATATATAATGTTGAATTTTCATTTTTAAAAATTCTCCCTTCACATTAGGGAGGGCAGCGCCCCCTATGGACGAGCTGCCACTGAATCTTAGAGCAAACACTAACTTCTAAACATCTCATTGGAGCTTCATGGACTCACCTGTGGCAGCACGGTCTTCATGAAGTCGAAGACAGGCAGCACCAGGTCACTGGGAAGCAGAGAGAGAGCCTCGACACCACAGCTCAGAGCAGCTCTGAGGGTCTCGGATGAAATCTCTACAGACGCGGGAATCCCTTCAGCCTTAACCAGGAAGTTCAGACAAACCCACTGGTCACGTAAGAACTTAGCAGCGACGTGTCCCCAGTCCTGCTGCAGAAGACCCTGCGCTTCGAGATCACTGTTAAAAGAAAAGTCCGTCTGAATCCTAATTTCTCTGAAATGTTAGAAAATCATTTTAAACCCAAGATTTCTACTAACCTTGAGCCGTTAATCAGCTGCGGTTTCATCAGGGGTTTATTTATATTTGCCAGAGATAACTGACATTCTGAGGAAGTAATCGTAGCGCAGAAGTAATAATTCAATGATTTCAGGGCAGAAATAGTGTCTGATGTCATGTACGTCCCGCTGCGCTCCATCAGGTAACAGACGGCAGACAGGGAGGCCATACTAACCGCCCTGGACACCTGGTCTGTCACAGAGGGGATCTAAGAACAGAAAATAAACAATCAGTCTCATAAAGCAGAGCAGCAAATGAGACCAAATATTTTAAAACCGTCTACCTGGGTTGGTTCCTGCAGGACTGACAGGCTGTAACTGATGAGTTTAGGGAAAACAGACGGTAAGATTTTACCTCCCATGTCAACAAGCTGCTTTAGGACACACAGATACAGCTGTGCTCGCTCCACGTCGAACAGCTGTAAAAGACCATATGCAAACCTCAGATTATAATGAGAGGATAATCTTCTAATAGGATGAAGATGACGATGTTTACCTCCTGAAGTTCCCCACACAGACGTCTGGAGATAAACTCTTGGACTGGATCAACCTGCTTCAAAAACAGCTTTTCCATGGTGACCGTCACATCATCAGCTGTGAAACAGGGAATAAACAACAAGAGGCCAGGACATCTCAGAGGAAATCTGAGACATGCGACTGGTTTTCCTCCTGGAATCCAACTCAAAATCGGGCGAAACTTAAAAATAAAACCTTCGTTAAATGAATGACTTCACTGAGTGCAATTTCTACATGTTAATAAGGTAAAACTGACAGTTCCAAAAAGCTTGTTGTGGGATTACGAACCCTCCTGGTCTCCTGCTAGCTGACGGTGTGGCGATGCTGAAAGCTGCAGCAGTCTGAGCAGAAGCTGCAGGCTCTTGTCGCCCTTACGCACAGGCAGGTAGATGTTGGTGCTGATTCTGCTCAGGGTGTCCATCAGAGGAGACAGCAGAGCCTCCAGAGTGATGCTGAGCTCTGCTCCCAGTCTCCTCCTCTCCATGTCCACACAGAGCAGAATGGCCCTGGCCAGCTTATCAGCCTCTCTAGGGTCTGGTAAGCTCTCGGCCTGACCTGCATGGAGGGAAAAGGGAATCTCATGAGCATCCAGTCAGAATTTTCACCTTTACAGACACAAACATTTGCTTTACTTACAACAACCTCACAGCAGATGTACCTGTGCTGGCTGGAACCCGGAAATAAGTCGATATCTCATCTTGAACATAAACTCTGACGGTTTCTGTTTTTGCAGAGGCATCGATGCAGTCCTCCTCTGTTTTTCTGGACTTGAAACTGCCCTCGTGTTCCAAAAACCAGGCACACACCTGTCCCAAAAACGTTAGAAAAACACTCTAGCAAATTCTGAATCATAACATTTGAAGATACTTGAACGGTTTCTACAAATGTGTCAACAGCAAACCTGATTCCAGAGCCCCGTCCCTCTGCACAGAGATTCATCAGCACGGAAATCCGCCAGGATGCTGAACATGTCGTCCAGGGTCACTTCACTCTGCAACAAAACGGATTATAGGAAACATATTACTGATGAAAAACCTGCTGGAAAATTGAAAAATAAAAATAAAAAATCTTAACAAAACTTTAAACATCTTGTGATTGCCTGAGGTTTAATACAACTGTATTACTGGATCACCTGACCACATCTAATCAAAAGTATTTCCAGAGGTCACTCTCACAAATCTTTATAAAAACACAGAATTTGAAGGTATTTTTGAAGCACTGTTGTTGTCTTACCACTACTGTGAGAGAGAGGGCGCTGTTTAACAAAAAGCACTGGGCGGCTCCTCTGAACAGGACCTGATGAGTGATCATGGTGCAGCGCAGCACCTCTCTGGAAAGCGAAGCACAGAAAATCAGCCTTCAGCGTAACGAGCTTCTACACCGCCGTTAACGAGTTACCTGAGCGCGGCGAGCCCGCTGATCCTCAGCAGTGGACCTGGGGGCAGCTTGGACAAAGCCTGACAGACGAAGAGGAGGGGCACAGCGCACCAGTGCTTAGAGCCCAGCTGCTGAATCAGCTGAAGCAACACATGACCTACAGAACAAAGTTCAAACATCAGAAATGAATAATTAAATGATTCAAATCCTACCTTCTACTGTATCAATCTGATGCACCTCTCTCTTCTGATGGCAGGCTGCTGAAGAAGGTGACCAAGAAGACCTGGAGCTTAACCGCCAGCTCAGGACAGTCTCCTACACTCTGCCCGGCTGACCTACAGATGTATAAAACCAGAGAATAATCCCAGTAGAACGGTGAAAAAATGATTTAAAATCCTCACCTGCAGAAGAGGGAAGCTTCAGAAAGAGCCTCCATGAAGGGGCCAACAACAAACTACAAAGCAAAAGAAGAGGTCGCTTAAAACATGAAGAAAGTAGTTTAGTTATTTCTGCATGATGACGTCTCAGTCAGCAGTTTGTGCACCTGAGAAAAGGCCAGAGCGAAATCCGGCTGCTGGAGGGCCTGCAGGTTGAGCAGATGGCACACTCCTTCTCTCAGTAGAGATTTATTCTCACTGTGGAACATGCGCTGATACACACACCGCAGCCAGGACGGGTGGAAGAGGCCCGGAGCTGCAACACACACAGGAAACCAAGCGTTTAGAGGGTTTTTTAATCAAAACTGGTCGCAAAACAAAGTAATCCAGAGATGTTGCCGTAGTTTTACCATCACTATGAGTCGCTGTTGTTTGGATCAGAGAGTCTATTCGGTTTAAAACGGGCCGGACAACATGAATCTGCAAAAGAGAAAAAAATTAAATCAAAGTTTTATTTCAGCAACAAATCAGAACAGGCTGAAAACACACTAATACGGTAAGCCGTTTTACCATTTAACTAACAACCGCGACTACAAATAAAAGTACGTAATTTTGAAAAACAGCATCATGGAAAAGAGAAATGAAATAAATGACATCAACAATTTCAAAAACAGACAGCAAATGATTGTTCCAAGGAAAATTGTAGTTCTGTCTAAAATTAAAATAGTTTAAATGCATGTTCGAATATCTAAATTACAGAAGGCTGGGATAGTTTTTACCTTTCACCTAAAATAAAATATGAGGTTTTACTATTTTCAGCTGAATCATTGGCATCTAAACTCCTAGTAAGGATTCAGTTTTTGCTATTCACAATGTCCATTCCAGATGCATTTGTGGAAACCCAATACACACGCATGGGAAATGTGACGTCATTTATTCTAGGAGGACGTTTGTGTGTGTGTTAGTGGCTCGACCCTCATTGTAGGGATGCTATTATCTGATTTATTAACCTTTAGTAGAAATAATATATTTGCAGAAATCTGGAATACCAGTCCGCCTAATAAATGTTAAAATGACTTGCCATACAGTCCTTATTTATTACCTGATTTTCCTCCAGAGTCTCCATCACCAGAACATAATCCTCCCAAAACTCCCTCAGCAGCCTGCTCTTGTCTGGAGCCCATTTGAACAAAATCTCTGCAAAAGTTTTAAAAAGTTACAGAATCCTGAATCTGCACAACTAAACCTGGAGCATTTTACCTTCCTCTGAGTGTAGACAGTTAAAGTCCTCCTCCTCAGACAGAGCTGCGCATCTTTTCAGCAGGTATAAGGCTCTCTTCCGCGACACGCTGTCTCTGTGGATCAGTCCATCCTGGACCGTCCTCCAGAAGCGAGGAGACAGGCGAGGATCAGCGGGGCTGTGAGGGCTCAGGAAGTGGTCTGACAGGACGGTGAGACACATCAGGGTCCGCTCTGTGTTGTCCCAGCTGCACAGATCATCCAGGATGCGCTTCAGGAGGCTGCTGGACGCAGAGCTCGGACTGCTGCAGCAGCTCAGCAAAGTTAAAATAATCCTGACTGTGACTTTGGAGACCAGCGCAGCGTCAGGGAGAGACCTGATGGCGGCCAAGGCGGAGTTCAAGGTGCTGAGTGTGAGACGTTCATCGGCTGCAAGGAAAGGCATGAGGACTGCTAAAAGCTCTGTAGCAACCGGAACACCGAGATGATCTCCACCCTCCTCTGGTGACTGGAAAGAATGCAAGATGGATAAAATAACTCGCTTTTGTACATTTTGGCTGCACAAAGCGACACATGCACTGGTTAGTCTGCAGACAGCAGCTGTGCTCTCCCTGGAGCGAGTGTCATCCGCTTCAGCTGATATTCTGGAGAGGAAAGGAAAACAGTTCGACCAAATGATTGATTCGATTCTTTCCTGCATGCAAAGTCTGTCTGCATCTGTGAGCAGAGTTGAATCGGAGTGGGACAGAAGTGGCCCGAGCCCTTCAACGAGTGCTGTCAGCGCGTCTGTCCGCTCCGTCTCCGGCCACGTCTCCCTCGGCCATAACAACGATTCAAACAAACGCTTGTAGTCGGGGGAACTGCTCAGGACGGCGGTGATTAAAATAGAATTCATTATTATTTTGTTTCAGTCCACAAACAAACAAATTTAACTTAGCCAACGACCGGCTTTCAGCGTAAAGATGCCATCAGCAGCAACACGTTTTCACGGAGGAATGAAAACTTCCGTAAACGTCATCCCAAAATCTCGCGAGAGACGTGTGCACTGGGCTGTCTTTTCCATAGATATAAATACGTACGGTGTGTCCGAATCCAGGGGCAGGATGCTTGTGAGGACGGGTCCTCGCCAGTCTAGCAAGGCCGGGTCCTTGCAAGACCGCTAAGACCGGAAGTCAGCGGCTCTGAATTCGGACGGTCTAGCCTTCACCTCTACGGCAGCTAACAGGCCAAGGGAAAGAGCTAAGCTAGCGAAAATCGTCCAGGGAGCTACAGCAGCTTCACGTTCGTGCCAGCGTTTGTTCTTAAGGCTGAGAGATAACCATTTCCAGGTAAAGTAATTTAAAGTAAGTTAGTTTAGTCTACAAGCTTTTAGGACTTATATTTAAATAGTTTTATGTATATTTTAAGCAACAGAAAGGTCGGTGGTTAAATGTACACATTACTATAGAGTATTAACATGTAAATAATTAATATAAACCAAATACATTTTAAATGTTGAATACAGTAGGGCATTTTCTAATGTAAATTTGATCTTAGAACTTCTTAATGAGCATAAAGTTGGTGAAAAAGTATCAAAAACGAACTTTTAAAGTTAAATAGCATTGAAATGTTTTCATTGTGCATTTGTTTATTCAGCTTAAGACTAATAATGCTTAGAGCTCTTCTAAAAATGTTAATCATCTGTAGATTTATTTTTTTATTCCCTGCTTTTCTTTAAACAGAACCAACGTAATGCAGGTTATATGTGTGTATTAAATTTAATAATAAAAAACTCTTTCTGAAGATGTTGCAGATGATGAGAGAGGCTGGTATGAAGGCAGTCAGCGATGCTCTGTCCTGGAGGAGGCACCATCAACCCACGACTACAGGTAATGAGTTAAGTCATTTATGTAGGAAACAATATAATAAAATAACACAGTCATTTTATTTGTTTTAGAGCCACAATTGTTATACTACTGAATCCATAAACCATCTACTTATTGCATATTTCTGAATATGTCCTAGAGATGTGACAGCCGTCGACTGAGCCAGCCCAGCAATCCCTGTAGATGGATGATGGACAGTGAGAGGAAGCATCCCAAAGCTCTGCAGACCGCCCTGTATGATGTTCCACCCTTTGACCAGAAACGTCCAGCCCCGGCTCTCGGTTCCAGCACTCCATCCACGTCTGGGATCCTTCTGCAGCAGATCCAGCTACACTGCCAAAGACCTCCTGCTCACTCAGTTTAAATAAATGATCCAGGAAAATAGTCCCTCAGCTTAATCCTGCTTGAACTGTACATAACTGTTCCATATTTGTTTAGATCTTTAAATAATTGTCATGTATTATAAATAGTCCTGTCCCCTTACCATCCTTTCATTTTCTGTTCATGTAATATGTTCAAAAACAGCTGTAAATAATAAAATGATCAAATGAGTTATAAATTAGTATTTGCTTTAATAAATGTAAATACCAAACAACATTAACATGATAATAATAGTGGAAGGCCTCTCTCCCAGGAGGACAACCAGGTAAATCAGCAGCGGTGAGCCTCTCCTGACCCTGGACACTTGCAGTCCTAAACAGAGAAAATCAGAGATCACAGGTTACAAAAAGGCAACAAACACACTTTTACATTTATCTACATGAGAAAATAAAAATTATATTCTTCACACATACTATTATTTAATTGTTCTTTAAAACATGTCAACTGTGTTAATTCCTGAATGTAAAACTACTTTTCACAGCAAAACACCAGATGAACTACTGTGGGCATGTGTAAACAGGTTCACTCTTCACCTCTGAGCTTAATAAAACAGCTTCTTTGCTCTGTTGTTCTTAAAACAAATGACAAGAAGCTTAATTCACTAAAGAAACACACAGGAATAACTACGGGACTCGCCTTACAAGCTAGTTTCGTTTTTTTCTGCCTAAAATTACATTAGAAAAACAAATATACAAACGAAAAATGCCTACAAACAGAACCGCTTTAAGCTTTTTAGTTTTTTACCGCTATTTTTAAAGCAAACTTACTTTTAAAACTTCGCTGCTAGCTGCTTCTTCTGCTTGTTGAGAATCCAACGGCCGGTGCGCAAAGCATGCTGGGATATCCTTGGCCCGTGAGGATACACCAGACCCATCCTCAAAATTCGGGTGGAATGAGGACGCATATGAGGACGTGAGAATGAGTATCCTTCGAATTCGGACAGTACTCGTCGCTACGCTGTGACGTAATCGAACTCAAAATGCGTCCTCACAAGCATCCTGCCCCATATAGACCCCTCGTGGCCGCTATTGCCTATGGGCGCTGACGAGCGGTGGCGCCGCCATCTTGGATCGGTCGCGCCCCCCCCTCCCTTTGCAGAGACATTGAAGTGTCAGCATGTTAAATCAACCATAACTCCTTGAATACTGAACCGATTTTGATGCGGTCTTTTTCACTGTAAACTTCACACATGTAGCTCTGATACAGGACTCATGTTTGAGTGTTTTTAATCATAATGAGTTTGCTGTGGGTACATATGGGATTCTTATCCACTGCCTTGTGACAAAACCTATAGAAAAAAGGATCAAACACACAAAAATCACAGTCAAACAATGAGAATCAAAATAATTCAAAAAGGACTATATACCAAGTGTGAGATCTGTGGTAGGTATTTATAAAAAACACACATAATATATGAAAGAGAAGCAGAAAGTACTACTCAGCCATTTTAATAAACAATTAATATATACAATATAATTCTTATAGATAATTTAAATAAATGAGTGTTTCATATACATATAGTACCAATATAACTCAAAGAGAGGGTGAGAGAGACAACAACTAAAACAAAGTCTGAATGACAAGAAATCGACAAACCATCTGTCAGAACTGACTGCATAGTGATATTCTGGTTCTGTTGTATTTTTGTGTGTAGCTGAACCTATAACGCTCTACCTGTGAGAATAAAACTTTAAGGCTTGTTTTCAATACTCATACATCAATTCTGATTACTTTACAGCCAAACAGCACACGGGCAGAAAGAGAGAGAAAAAAGAACTAACTGCTTAATGGAGTTAATTTTATTTTTTTGTCTTAATTTATCTGTTACTTGTGTTGAGAATTTTTTTAAATAGTAATTGAAAGCTTTACATGAGCTAAAACCCCTGGAAGAAGACTTGCTTTGTAGAACTTTTATCTGGAGCTCCCCTTCTGCAGTTCAAGAGAGGTGAGTTTGGCCACGTGGTGCTGCCTTCTCTTCAGAACCACAGACTTAACCAATGAGATCAAGTCTGACGGCCGTGACATCCAGCATGACAGCTACACATCTGTGTTTAGTTTGGTTTTTCTGGCCCAGCCCCGCCTCATCTTCCACCAATCACAGCCTCCTGTAAAGGAATAGAAACAAATTTAATATATTTGCATAAGTAATTTTCAAAAATTGGACAACACTAAGATTTGCTTTGTATTGTGTGTGGAGAGGGAGGGGCAAAAATAGAGTCTCTCTGAGGTACTTGTTTTTATATGCTGAAGTGAACAAATTTTAAGCGTGTAGCGTGTGGACATTTCTACATTGTGGGGACATTTGGCTGGGCCTCACAATGACAAAATGCCCTAAAACATGGTTTAGAGGTATGGTGTGAATACACTTTTGGTTTAAGTTAGGGTTAGTGTTATGATGTTTAAATACTCACATCATCAGGCTGAGGTTAGTCTCTGGGAGGTCACAGACAGGCTCTCTTTGGCTCTTCTGGATGTAGTTTTGCACTTTTCTGGTTAAAACAAACAAGCATAATGTTTGACAATAATATACTGTTTATAGTACACACCTGTGGTTCTCAGTTTACATCAGGGGGCCTCTGGTGCTGTGAAAACTCTGGGGCACCTAGACATGATTCTTAGGACGTTTATTAAAATAAATTAATTTTTGACAAATATTATCAAGACAAGATATGTGGGGGGATAATTATTACACTCTGCCTTGTAATTGATAAAAGGACATGTACATTTATGAATGCTAATGGCCTTATGATACACTTACTGTTTGAAGGAGAACCAGGAAGCTGAAGATGAAACAAACTCCATCTGACACAGCCCAGTTCTAATCATAATAAATCAGCTACAGGAAGCCTCACACTTCTTCCTCACATCTTTTGTGGGAAAACCTAGAAAACAAAAACATGCAATTTGCAGATTAGTGTCTACCAATATTGTACAGGAGGGCAATGCTATTTTCTTAATTCATCCTGTGTTATTACTACTATTCTGTTTACTTCTTCTTTAAGATTTCTTAGAACCTTTCTTAAACCTAAAATCTGCATTTCTATTGATAATGAACTAAAACTCCTCAAAGGGTAAAACCAGAAAAAAGTTCTGCACAGCAAAACTCTTCAGCATGTTAGCTAACTATTCTCCAGTCAGAGGGGAGGGTCTGAGACATGAGCTATATCTGATACCAGAAAGATTTGTTTGATTTCTACAGCAGCATTCTTGTGTCAGCTGTAACCTAAGTCAGTGTTTTGGAATAAATTATTAATAGTCTCATTTAGCCTTCATTGTCAGGGGAGCACCAGCAGTAAACATGTAGCTAACGTTAGCTAACTAGGAGGTGCTGCTGGTGGACACAAATATAGTACAACAAAGTTATATTTACAAAATACAAACAACAAAAATGCTCGAACTTACTTGTGAAAGTTATCCCCCGAGCCATGTTCTCAATAGTCCGCCGATTAGAGCAAGAATAAACCGCACAGAGCTCAGGCATCATGTTTACTGCTATTGTTATGGTTCGTGTCTGCCGGAAGCCCGACCGACCTAAGATGGCGGCCGCATTTCCTGCGCCCGAGCGGCCAATAGGGGGTCTATCAATTATAATGTCTATGTCCTGCCCCTGGATTCGGACACACCCGTAGACGCTGGGAAGCGTAACAGCGTCGCCGCCATATTGGGTGGGTTCCTCACTCTCCAAACCCTACTGGAGTCAACTATGTCCATTTTTTGTGCAGCCTAAGGTTACAACAACCGGCGCACTATTGAAATAAATGACGTGGGATTACTATTGACCTTTCTAGCCTTCCTGTTAGGATTTTATATTTAAATTTATTTTAATTATATTTATATTTTAATTATCATGCAATACTACATGTCTGACTTTGTGAAAAAGCATAATAAATGTGCTTTTTTAGTTGGGTAAACACCTTCCTAGGTAGAAATAAATTACTGGGGCGAATCACAGACATCTTATACATAGAGGTAATGTAGACTGGCTCTGCCTATTGGAGCTGCCATAGTGGTCAATAGTAATCTCATGTGAACTATTTTCAATAGTGTGCTGGTTGTTGCAGCAACCGTAGGCTGCACAAAAAACGAGCATATTTGCCCACCCTGCGTTGACTTCAGTTGGGTTTGGAGAGTGAGGAACCCAACCAATATGGCAGGGACGCTGTTACGCTCATATGGCAGTAATGGTCACGCGGGGTCTTTCAAAAGTTAAAGTATTCATCACACAATGGTGAAAGTACATCTCCGCATTTGACCCATCCCCATGGTGGGGAGCGGTGAGCTGCAGCTGTGGCCGCGCTCGGGAACTATTTGGTGGTTCAAATGTCTATGATTACGCTCACCAGCACCCAATGGCGTGTCACGTGTTGGGGACCGATCCAAGATGGTGGCCCACTTACACTTGCTCCAATAGGCAGCACCAGTCCATGGGGTGTCTATGTATATTATTACGTCTAGTCTTTTCTACACGTTATGCTAATGATCGTGTATTAGTGCCAAAAAGAAAAGTTTAATTTTGTACGATTATAAATTTATTTTCACAGTTGTTACAAAACATCTTTGACAAAAGTAAAGTGTCGTAAAAATCAGTATGTACACTTTTTCTGGCGTTTAATGACAGCTTTTCCTTCTGACCACCTTGACATCAACACAGATTAAACACACACAAGCTGTAAATATGAGGGGGAAATACCCCATAAAGGCCTCTTGTTCATGTGTTACATAACTCAGAAATGCTGCAGATTGATTACAGAAATGCTCCACAATTAATACTTTTGTCTATGTAATTAAGAGGATTGTATAGAAAGGGAAGGCTTTGGATGAATGCATTGCCAGCGGTGAAAGGCCAACGTTTCCACATCAGTGGTCACTGTTGCAGACTAAATAAGAAAAGCATGACAGATCACACGATACAAAACTGTATATTTAAAAAATACAAAAATACACAATAAATCACATAATGGCTTTTGGAAATTCTGAATAAAACACAGGAAATTTGTTTTAAAAAATGATTAAAACCACAGAGTCACATTATAAAAATATCCATCACAGTGTCACCCTACGTACATTTAAAATGTCCAAATATCAAGTAGTGTGACACTGTATGGACGTAAAACTAACTCAATGCAACAAATCAAAGATTTTTGACAATGTGGACTTTACAAAAACATACATTTTATTCTAATTAAAAGTAGACTTAAAAAATTGTGAACGTATTATGTACAACATTTACATTTTTAATAAATACGTTTCTGTTGAAAGGTTGATGTGTTTTCTAAGCCACCAGTTTTTTGGGAGAAAACCTGACGAGTCTTGCCATTTTCAATGTCACGCCAAAAACTGAAAGTTGGCAACTTTTATAATAAACTGTGCTGTCTATTATGTATAAGGCTAATGCATCCACATTAGAGAATGAATTCCAGGAACTGATCATCATTCAACATGTCCAGGGAGAGGCAGTTGTTAGCCCTGCGACCATAGAAGGAAGGCTTGGATGCGGAGTGCAAATGGGGGTAATAACTGTGGTCTACAGACGTCGGCGTGTTAGGAGAGACGTCTGGTAGCCCAAAGGTGTAGCTGTGGGAGGAATCGGGTGGCATTCCGAAAAGTGGAGGAGGTGGGGAGAGGCGGACATCATCTAGGCTGTGGCTGTGCCGCTCCACGCTAACCTGGTCTGTGGATTTCAGCACCTAGGATCAGGATGAAGGTAAAGTGTAAAGATAAACACTAATCATATGTAATAAAGAACACCAACGACGTGCAATCAAGATAAGCAGATGTGTGGCTGACCTGTTTAGATATCTGCTTGTTTGATAGCAGCCCGTTGTCTTCGGCCTCACCTGGAGGATGTTCTTTATCTGTGGAGTTTCAGATTAGAAGCAGGTCTTTCTTTGAACTTTATTGTTGTTTTAATAAGAATGGATCATTCATTACCTAATGTTATAGTGTCTGAGGAAAGTTCTGCACAATCTACCGACACTCCCTCCAGGAGATCGGCCAACTGGAACATCTCATCAGGATCACCACCAAGAAAGTTCTCTGGACTTCTAAAATTGGTCTTGATCTCTGGAGAGAAGTCGTTGTTCTAGAATAAATATCTATTCATATCTGAGTTTGGTGTAAAGCAGTCGTTGTGACTAAATTTATTCTACAAACAAAAGCAGCAGATTATCCTCACCTTCCTCTCTCCACTGTCGATCCTCTAGTCGAGCCGTAACGCCCGCGTGAGAACCGGAGGTGCAGGAGCTGTTGCGGCTGGTGGCTGAGCTCAGACACTTGTCTCCTTGCTGTGGAGCCTCTCCCTCCATGGAGGTCACCTCGGTGTAGATGCTGTGCTGACGGGCGTCTGCTTCAATGCCAGAGCTGCCGGTGGAGCGCCGGGAAAGACCAGGACTGCTCTCGCTTCCTGGCGGGTCCAAATCCAGGTCATCGCTGATGTACGACTCTCTGTAGTATTTCTTCTCTAAAATGAAGAAATATGAAATTATAAAACCTTGGCCGACCACTAAAGACATTTTTACAGATGCTAGTAAAGAGCAGTATAGAAAATGTTACACTACAGTTTAAATCAGTAACCTGTTAATACACAAACATGACATACTTTACCATAATTTTGCGGTCTGACTTGGCAAAATGAAAAAATGAGGTTCGTTGACCAGAAAGGACCACTTTCCAGGACATTTCAGGGACCAAACAAGTTCCTAAACTGGGGTCTGTACTAGAAAATGGCCCAGTAGAGTTGTTGGGCGGGACTTCTTGTTAGCTCATGCTGATTGGTTGTAACCAAGTGGGAAACAATATTGGCACACATCGCCAACAACCAGCATTTCTTAGAGAGTTTCTGGTGAAGAGAAATGTAAGGAAAAGAAAACAAGCACAATTGATTCTGCTTTAAAAATCGCTGTTTCTAAAGTCCAAAAGCAAAAAAAAAATGTGGTGGGAAACCCTCCGCAACACCGTAGTTCACAGCGCTTTGTGGTTTCCTGCACAGCATCGTAAAAAAGGCAGCACGCCACTTTTTATCTTACACAGCTGAAGTCCTGGTCCCCTGAATGGATTCATTTATGGCGTACTTTGGCAGAACAAAATGTTTTTTAATGTTATTAATGTCCGTAGTCTCCTTTTGGCATTGATCAGTGACATCACTCATTGCCGAAACGGTCGTAGTATGCCGACGTCTTAGCAAAGCCCTAAAAGGGCCAATTTTGTTCCGAGACAAAGCAGCTGAGAGTACCGAGCTTCCATTCCAGAAATTTCCCGGCACTCTTATAATGGATATGGTTATGGTTGCAACCTCCTTGGCATTTACAAAATAAAAATGTGAGTCACAGCCAAGTTGTGCTGAAGACGACAGGATTTGGAGCCTAATTTCATGACATTTGGACATCTCGCCTCTGATTGGCTAACAGCAACGCAACTCTACCACTGACTCTGTTTTCTCTGCAACGTTGATGTTTTATCTCCACAAATAACACAAGCCTGGAGGAGTTCTGCTGTGTGGTGGAGTGGCTAATGCTAACGGTTAGCTTCTACTAGCTGAGACGTTTTCTGCTCTCTGCTGGACGCTAAACCAACAACATCCTTCCCCGTCGCGAGCTAACATGGGTGAGTCCATGAATGCTAATTTGACATTATGATGTGTTAAAGGGAGACTAGGCAGTTGTGGCTTGCTTTTAGCACCCCCTAGTGTCTGTTTGTAGAACCGAAAGCAAAACTTATCTCCTCGCTGTGCGTTCGTTTTTTTAACACCTTAATCTACCTGCTGAAATATCTCCTCAGCCTTCATTAGTGTCTACAGGAGCGGTTCATCACTAAATCAAACAAATCAGCTGTGTTCATGATCTAAAACATGCAGGAAACATGCTGGAAGCAGACTGCAGCGCCAGGCATGTCAGCTCAATTTTTTTCCAAGTCACAACAAACCAGACCGGCAACTGTGAAGTTGCAAGTGGAAAATTCTGGCCACGGGGGGCTGGAAAGGGTCATTTTAGCACATACTGGCTCAAGAAGATGATTTAAAAATATGAAAACGTTACAAAGTGCCCCTTTAATGGAGGAAACAGGGATAGAAGACTATTTTCACATTTAGCCAGCATATTAAACTAAGAGTGATTGATCACATTTAAAAAAGTAAAAATTGGTTTCTCAGTGAACTTGGCTTTTAGGTTTAACCCACCTTTGCTCTCCTCCAGCTGACGGAGGTGTTTCAGAGCAGGCTGGAGGCTGAGGTAAACCTGATGGCTGCTGCTCAGGTGAAGCAGGAGGTGGCGAGAACGGAACGACGAGCCGGTGTAGTAAACCAACTTCCTGGCCGATGGCAAGCCATCTGGCTGGATCTCAAATTTCTTACCCTGAAGGAGACAATAGATCATACGTTGTAAGTGCCCTTTAAATAATTACAAGGACTTTCCTTAATCTTAGCGTGGAATGGAAATGAGCAGATGAGAAGTGTTGATACCAGGAACGTTAGACGTCCAACATTTGACCAAGGGAAGTCGTACAGCAGCTGTCGCATGTTGTTCACCTCCTGTAAACACACACATGCACACCAGCTTTAACTCAAATATTTCCAAAGGTTGAATATGTAATCTGCTTAACTGTATCTCATAAGGGATCAATAGGTTTTTGTAGTTTTTTGGAGCCATCTGGACTTCTGGATCTGGATATCTCACGGTCTGTTGGCGTCTAAATTAGTCAGGCCTGGTGTGCTAATCCCCCCCTCCCCCCTGGATGGCCCCTGATGGACAGATCAAACAACTGACAGCCAGTCAGGCAGCTATCTCCTGATGGACTGCTGCTGGTAGCGATCCCACACATTCCTCACACAGCCAGCCAAAGGCTGACTCTCTGGCCAAACCCAGAATCACGTCTTGTGTACACATCTGCTGACGTTATGTGCTGTACATTAATAAAACACACCCGTACACGCTCACCTGATAAACCTGCATTCCTCGCAGGGTCAGCCCAAGCAGCGCTGTTCCTTTCTCCTCCCTTTTGTCCTGAGGCACAAAAAAAAGGAGAAAAAGATGATCTGTCAGAAAGTGGCTCAGATAAGACAACTTTTTCACAGTTGAGCCTCCCTGATAGCTCACGGGGAAATGCTGCGCTGATGCTAACAGCTAATTTAAAGTGTGAACATATATAAAAAAAGAAAACAAACAACTTTCAAAATATTACTCAACAGATGAGCTGCTCTGAGTGGAAGATAAGATACGGGAATAGCTGGAGGGCTGTGTAACTGGCCTTTTCCAGAAATAAAACAAACTAAAGGGAGCGGAATTTTTTATCCAAGATTTTATTTCCCGGGGAAAAAAAGAATCAATTCGACTAATAAAGCAAATATAAGGATCAAACATAAAAGTGACTTCTAACCTTTTGTAATCTGTAAAATGTGACGGGTACATCCTCCAGCTGGCACGACTCTCTGATGAAGCTGAGGATGGAATCCCGAGTAGACATTCCCCACAGCTCCTGGTGCACCTTGGGTCCGTGGCAGAGGAGATAATTCCCTCCACGTTTAGCTATGATCTGCAGGGGATAAAAATAGAACAGGAGTGAGGGGGTCGGACAACTCTAAATGTTTTACAACTTGTCAAAAATGTTGAAATTTGCTTCCACAGCGAAACACCAACCCAGGGGGGGAAGTAGTCCTTGGGATCAAAATAAGGGGTGACCTCCGAGCCCTCCCTCTGCAGGGGGTGATCACCGAGGTCAGCCTGCAGAGCGTAACCTGCCAGCTGGAAATACACCTCCTCCTGCTGACGACATTCTGATCGCAGCACTCGCTCCCGCAACTCAGAGTAGTACAAGTGTCGTGCCCTTCGCTCACTGGTGTCACACAAACACAAACAACATCTTTAACACAAAAATAAAACTTCAAAACTTATTAAAAGGTATGCAAAAACAAAAAATGTGCAATTTCTGCAAATCAACAGAAAACTTATTCCAAAAAACATTTTGGACCTACCAAAAGAGTCTTCCATTTTCAACATAGTACTGCACTTTGAGGAAGAGTAGCAGAGGAAAGGGTCTCCTCATAGATCCCTGCACAAAAAGACAACATGTGAATTTTTTTAAATGCAAATTTAAAATAGAAAAAGGCAGCATATAAAGCAAGAATAACCCCCCAATTTACTGACATTTCTAACAAATTGTAAAGTTGTAAACCTTCTCAGTGAAATCAAGTGTTTTGTAGAATAAACTTTGCTTTACCTTTCCTGAATCCTGTCTCCATTCCTTGGGAAAGTACTTGGTCAGCTTCTCTTCCAAGTCTAAAAATATGTGCTCGTTGTCTGGGATGGAAATAGAAAAGTGTGGAGAAAAATGAAGAGTTAGAGGAGGAAACAAGAAAGAAACGGAGCGTAAAATTGGCCAGACAATGGCATTCATTAGGCGTTGAAAAGAAAGACCTTATTCTTCCATTTTTTTCCAACTAGGCCAACAGGAAGTTCTGACGATATTCAAGACTAATGTATCCATTTTAAACTCCACTTTTAGAAACATGGTTGGCACCCTGAGTCTTTGGCCCAATTCTAATATGCGCATTGCGCCCTTCTGTGAAGTGCACTTAGAGGAAGTGCGCAGTAAGGCTTCGAGGGTGTAGTACACAAGTGTGCCGACTGGAACAGGGAGCATTGCGTCATCGACCACGACGCATGCCAGGCGCTGTTTGTGCTACTTTTTAATAAAACTTTATTAACAACTTTCAAACAAACAATTTTTAAACTAAATTTAAATTCATTGCTGTCCACATTAAATCTTCGTCTACAACATTCAGAGTAGGCATGCACCGATCCGATCTTAATATCTGTATCGGTGCAGATATAGAAGAAAATTCTAGATCGGGTATCGGAGACTATGGGCCCGATCCATAAGAATTGATCTATTCAGTATATTTCTATGTGCTGTGAGTGATGGAGTCATGCGCTACAGTCCCACGTTGTGCAGAAGCTCACGTTGATTTCAAAATGGAGCGAGCAAAAGGATCGGCAATTTGGAACTTTTAGGCCCCTGTACAAAAATGATCCCAGCCTTTTTCATATAGTAACAAATAGTTCATGATGTAATACAGTTTAATGCTGTTTTTCCATATCGGCATCGAATCGATATCGACCGATACTAAACTTCTGATATCGAATGTGAAAAAAGTGGATCGGTGCATCCCTAATTCAGAGCATGAATAAATATCATTAATCATCGTAAAATTAACTTTTTCATTTGAAAATACGTTTTCAGAAAAGGCACTTGAGCCTTCTTCTCAAACTTCCCACGCAGCAGTGGATCGTGGGTAATACCCTTGCCCGAAGTCCGAATCGATGCAGACTTGGGCGAAGTGTGGATCAAGGGGGGAAAAGGGGCGTGGTCATCTTCCGCACTTGAGAAACGGGACACCCTACGCACTCGCACCCCTGGCTGGGACCGCGCAATTGAAGGGTGCAAGGGTGGAAGTGCGAGTACTGGGACTGGGTCTTAGACTTTGTAGCAAGTTTTGGTGAAAATAAATAAAATCTGGTTGATTTATT
The DNA here is from genome assembly GCA_006937985.1 of Aphyosemion australe. Classification (NCBI taxonomy): domain Eukaryota; kingdom Metazoa; phylum Chordata; class Actinopteri; order Cyprinodontiformes; family Nothobranchiidae; genus Aphyosemion; species Aphyosemion australe. The sequence goes on along the minus strand of SSNS01000129.1, from coordinate 1,598,939 downwards.
TACTTAGAATAGAATATCTTTTCTGTCATTGCAACAAGTACAGCAACATTAAACGACCACAAGTCTCCTCAAAGCACCAGAAACACAAAGTCCAACTCATTTCAGATCCAGGTTTAAGCGAGGCACGTGCACAGAGCATGACGATGTGGTACCACTCTCTGCGTGGTTCTGAGTCATGACCTAGGCACCCTGTTTTCTCCACTTGATTCCCTCTACTCAGCTGTGAGTTACCAAAACACGCTCACCAAGCTGTTTCCCAACATGCTCCATCCATCTCATCATCCCTCTGACTCACCCCAGCCTCCCTTGCTTCTCCTCCCTCATCGACGCCTTTGAATCCCAGTTGAGTGGGGCAGTCTGTGTCATGACAGCACCCCCCCACCACTCTTTATTCACCCCTACTCCCACCCTCCTCTTCCCGTCATCAACCCATCCCTCCTCAGCGAGGCAGAGGAATGCAAGGGTGCATTCCAGGATTAATGAAGTTAATATTGCAGGAATCCTGGCCCAAGTGATCGCTGAACCAACACCATCAAAAACAAAAGGCTGTTTGTTGAAGTGGTGAGCCACACAAAATTACTGAGGCATTGCGATGTATTTGTAAAACACCGAAAACAGAAAGCTCTGGACTTCGCTCTGTGGCTAAAGTGGATTAGAGCAGCTGATTATGCAAACCAGCAGGGCAGAATAATAATTTTTGTTTTAGTTAAATGGCCTTGTGGTTGAAAAGTTGATGCAAAGTGACGTAAACAAGCGCCGCTGCTGCGAACCGCCATTCTACAGTGTAAACAGGAATCGTGTTCCAGCGTTAAAGGGATGAATCAGCTTGTTTAAACTGTGGTCTTGTATAAGAACGATAAATAATTAACATGTTACACACTGTAGGTAGCGGCTCGAATGGCCTCTGTTTGGAAACACAGAGCTCATGTCCTTCAAGACTCATGAGCTATCAGCTAGTCCCATTGCTTCATTTTACTACATTTAACAGGTCTTGCAAATATTATTTCGTAAATCTTTACACGGCCATCATTTTTTCATCACATGATTATTTTCCCAGGGCAGCCAGGGGTCAAGTCTGGCAGGACTTTAATATTTCTATGGAAATAAACATGTAATGCATGACAGTGGTACAAAGGTTTATATAACACCATATGGAAGAAATATTAATGAATTTTAAAGACTGGTGCAGTTTTAAGATGGCAGCAATCCGCTTTTGTCTTGGTTGTTTTTGGAAAAACCCAGAGATACCCTGGTCCTCAGTGGTGTAGTCAAATCACCGTCTTGACTCCTCGAGTGATCGAGTCCAAATGCAAGCCCAAGTTGCACAGGATCAGTCCAAGCTCAGTCCGAGCCAAGTCACTAGGTCCTACAGGCCAGGTCCGAGTCCAGGTTCCAAATAGAATATTCTAGTTCAAGTCCAACGTCCAATTTCAACCACCACTTGATGCGATTGCACCCAGAAAAGTTCGTGACATTGCTCTTGTCAGAATGATAATTTAGCCAATACTAATGTTTGCTTGTTATTTTTAGCTAAGATTACTAGATTACCCTAACCCAACCTCCCAAAGCCGTTGCAAGTGTGCAGGTCAAATGTAGATTTGTTTACTTCAAATTTAATATAAGCTTGTTTTATTGTGGGGCAGCAGTAGCTCAGGAGGTAGAGCGGGTTGTAGGATCGACTCCCAGCAGAGAATGCGGCTGTTGTGTCCTTGGGCAAGACACATTACCTGTTGGTGGTGGTCGGAGGGATCGGTGGGGCCACTGCCTTGCCTCTGTGCGCCCCAGGGCAGCTGTGGCTACATTGTAGCTCATGACCACCAGTGTGTGAATGGATGAATAACACACTGTAGTGTAAAGCGCTTTGGAGTCCTCTGACTCTGAAAGGCGCTATACAGGTGTGGGTCATTTATCGTTTATCACTTTGCCACATGCTACTACATTAACTTGGTGATAGCGCAGGTCCACTGAGTTGTCCCAGTCTGGTCTAATGATCCTCCTCTGTATCGTACATTTGGCACAGTTTTTTCCTGAGTTTGAGGAAAATTCAGTGAAAGCAAACCGCACAATGCACAGTTCATGTGGACTACCTCTGGACATGTTGAATACCTCAAACAGTGGTGTGTCACATTTGCACAAGTCAAAGTCCAATTCCAAGTTTAAGTCCTAACTTTTTAAGTGCAAGTCATTAGCGTGCTCTTCAAGTCAAGTCACAAGTCCCTTCAACATGACTCGAGTACTCCATCCCTGCTACCTGCATGTTTCTCATGATTCCCTGCACCAACACACCTGGTTTGAATCAATGGGTAATTAGCAGGCTTCTGCAGGACTTAAGGACATGATAAAGAGGTGATTCAACTGCTGAATCAGGTGTGTTGGAAAAGAGAAACAGCTAAACATGTTGTGCAGTGGCCCTCTATAATATCTCTGTACTAGCCATTAGTAGCCTGGCAAGCCATGCTATGTGAATATATAGTCTGGCCATGACCCATAGATCAAGCTTGGCCATGGAGGGAATCAACAGTTGTCTTTCAAACTGCCTCTGCATGCTATTGGAGAACGTACAACGTGATGTATGAATGCCAGTTAACAGGGCAGTCTGGCATACATAAAACGCAAATACATCCTTTTTCTAAAGAAAGGTCTTAAGTACCTCTATCTGCTCTTGACTCAAAGAAAAGTCCACGTCTAAATAGTCCAAAGTTGATGCCAAAACCATTTCAAACTAGCTGCCGCCATCTTAGTTGTTTCGCTCCATCACATCATCCTGCCCATCAAACCGATAGAGCGCTGTGATTGGCAAGCCTGGTCGGGCCTGCTGAGGCTCCTATGGAGCATGGCTAGACCAACCTGCCAAGCAAAATCTTTTTGCTTTGGCTACTGTCTGTCTAGATTTCCAGGCCTTTAGCTCATTATTCTTTTTGGATGTATACCATTTCTCCAAACGGAGGCAGCCCAGAAGAAAAAAAATTGAGTTTTTACATAATAGGTCTCCTTTAATACTTAGCTTTTACACAAAAACACTTGAAATGGCCAAAACATCTTTTTAAAACCTGGTTCCTCCTTGCTTCTGTTTACACTAGTGTCATGAATCCCTTCAGGTCCAGGCATCAGCACAGAGTAAACTCACCTTTCAACACTGTGAGGCCAAAGAAGTGTAGCTCTTTGATTCCAAGAAGTTCTGCTACACGATTGTAGACATCCTGTCCTGTAGACCTCAACTGAAGTGAGGAAAAACGTTTTTTTAGAAACCAGCATTCAGTATCAACTCACAATTTACAAAACCAGACATGTAGCTGAGTCAGAATGTACATTTACAAAAATAATAATAAGCACTTACCCCGACACGAACATCCAGCTGTTTTTTGTTTGGAAGGAGAACACAAATGGTTCTCTCCAGCTTGGCAGACATGATCTGTTGTAAATGTCTGTGTCGTGTGCTGTAATCACTAAACCGCTTCACCGGTCTTCCTGCTTTCTTCTGTTCTTCACATCAAGCCCAGGTCATCCATACTGGATCTAAAATGCCAAGATGACGTCAGGGTAAGATCCGTTAGAAAAATGATTCAATGCAACAAGTATGCAGTGTCATTAACCACAACTGATATTTAGAAACGAAAGCTGGACTCAACAAAGCACGCGAGAAGCTATGCCTCCAAAAACAGGATAGAACCCTACCTGAAACCAATCAGACATTAAAATATACTTAAGTGGATTGTGTTTAAATCACAAACAGAGAAGGACATGGCAGAGATCCTTCTATAAGCCCCTAAAGTTCGACTGAATCCCGCCTTGTTATTCTGACCTAAAGCCCCAACTGGTACGTCTAAGAATCAATTAATCAGGTTAATTACTGTCGTGCGCCAACTCTGATCCCTCCAAATCCCACTTTAGACAAAAAAATCGCCACAGGGGTATTAAAAAAAGAACTGTAACCGAAGCAGCCTGCTTTTAAATAAAAACAACCTCAATCCTGCTCTTTCTACCCCTATAATTCTGATTTATTTGAGTATAACTATTCATTTGTTGGTTTTATAATTAAACCATCACGGTGTTTAGTCGTCACATCTGGAAAAAACAAACAAGATCTCCAAAATGAGATAAAAGCACAAGAAAAGGAAGTACTGCCAAGGTGCAAAACAAGCTGTCTGAACCACTAAGGGAAGTCTTTTTGCTAACTTGAACATCCTACCGAATATGATTTTTGGGCATGTTCAAACACGGCCTTGCTGATGACTGGGTGTCAGCACAAACAGACAAAAGAACCTGAAATTCCAGTAGCATGAACATCTAACCTAACACAGTAATCCTGAACTTTGCCTTAACAGTAAGAAATTTGGAAATTGTGCAAAACTCAACAGCAGACACCATTTTCTTTGTAATGATCTCATTTTAAACCCAGTTGACACAATTTCAGTCACAGACGTTTCCTTCTGCTGGTTAACACAGAACAATGTTAGATATCGAATCACAAAAAGTAAAAGAAACTGCATTTATAAAGTAAACAACAGATTTATAAGAGGATAAAAGGAAGAGTTAAGAAATACATGAGTGATTTATTGTTCAGCAATGCATAAAGGAGGGTCCTAATGGAGTTTCTTAACATATTCTGATGCAAAACCTGATTTTTTAAAATGACAAACTAATTTAATGCATTAGAGCCAATGGGGAAAAAACAGATAACATAAAAACTCTCATGTTGCATCACCTGAAATAAGTGAAAAACAACATATTTCTCTCCTCTGCACACAGCTGCAAAAACAAGCTCAGCATCACTTTGAACAATGTTTGTTGACATCTTTAAAACAAATGCATTGTTGCTGACAGGGAACCGACCTGACATCACATGAGAGCAGCCATCTGCATGCTTTAATTCCTCTCGAAGACTAGTATAATCCCCACTGCTGGTTATAGAGGAAAAACATCACCTGTCTGCGCTTTGCAAGCAGGAATCCCCGCTGCAGCCCCCTTAAGCCACTCAAGAATAAAGATACAGGAGCGTATTAGCATAAATAGGGGAACACCATGTTCACTCATCCCACTTAAACAGGGTGAGACTCATTTCTGGGGTTAGGGGTGCAGGTTTGCGTCAGAATCCTGACGGGCGCAACTTAGTTCGCAACTTTTATCAGTTTCAGATAGCTTTGCGCAAGATATGAAACAGAAACAAACCAGGAAGAGCAGAAAATAAAGTGTAATGTACTCATTCCAAAAGAGAAGTAGAGGGGTACTGATGGATAAATAAGGAAACAAGTGCAAAACTTTAGGTTTAAACACGTAAAAAAAGAGGTCACGTTTACTTACTAGCAGGTGTAAAAGCGAAGAAACTCGCATTTCTCTTGTAGGTAACTTGTATTCTTGTAGGAATATTAAAGACGGCTCATAACTTGACAGTAAGAGCGGAAAACCCCGAACCAGCCTCCTTCAACTGGAAATTGTAAGACTTTGAACAACCCGAAGCTCCAACGATCGGGCCATACCACCTGGGATCATTTGTAGGGGTGTTGAGAGGAGTATGCTGGAATCTTTACAGCACGTTCACGTATTTTAAAAACTATTTTAAAACATTTGTTATAAATAAAATATATTTGTTAGAGATTTTACTATTTTAACTTGTGATAAGCTCAATATATTATTATTACAAAACGAACATAATTTGCATTCACCCCTACTTCTCTTATCACTGTGAGCTATGCTAATTAGCGGGAAAGGCACAAGTGTTGCGTTTAACTGTTTATGCAGTTGTGCAGTAGAAATGGCTTTAAATATTTAACATTTAGATTAAAATTTAACTCTTAGATTTGGATTTAACATTTACATGTAACATTTAGATTTAAAATATACAATTAACATGTAGGCTAGGCTCAATTAGATTAATGTTTAACATTAGGTTTAAATTTAAGATAAAACTATGCAACTTTTTCATATTTTTAAATCATTTTCTTGAGCCAGTATGTGCTAAAATGACCCTTTAGATGGTTAATGAAATGTAACTCAGACCCCCACCGCCCTCTGCACTTGCAACTTTAGAGTGCCGGGCTGCCTCCTGTTGGACTTAGTAAAGTGGAGCTGACATGCCTGGCGCTGCAGTCTGCTTCCAGCATGTTTCCTGCATGTTTTAGAAAATGTAACAGCTGATTTGTTTGATTTAGTGATGAACCGCTCTTGTAGAAACCCAGCATTACTACAAACATTGGTGTCCCACAGGGCTGTATCCTCAGCCCTATCTTCTTCACCCTGTTCACCAGTGACTGTGCTGCATCCCACTCTGACAAAGTCATCCTGAAGTTCAGTGACGACCCCGTGATAGGACCAGTGATAGTGACCAGTGATAGGACGCATCAATGATGGGGATGAGGCAGCCTACAGGAGGGAGGTGAACAGCACTGTAACATGGTGTGAGGAAAACAACTCTGCAGAGCATATACCACTGCAGAGTCGACAGGAGGGCCACCTCCATCAGCCACCCCCAACATGTACAGAAGCAGGGGTCCCCAATCCTGGTCCTGAAGGGCCGGTATCCTAGCCTAGTGAACTAGACCAATTCTTGCTTTGCAGAGTTTATATATACACATATATAGGATGGCTTGCCAGGCTACCGGTATCCAGCAGGTTTTAGTTGTAACTCTGCTTCAACACACCTGATTTCAATTAGCAAGTGATTAGCAGGCTTCAGCAGAGCTTGATGAGCTGCTGCACAGGTGATTCAACCACTGAATCAAGTGTGTTTGAGCAGAGAAACCACAAAACCTGCTGGATAGCGGCCCTCCAGGACCAGGATTGGGGACCCCTGTACAGAAGTGTGAAATTCAGGATGCCCAGACTGAAGAACAATTTTTTCTATGGTCCTCTCGACCCCCATCACCACCACCACCAGCACCTCCACCTAGATAAAGCCTGGCAGGGTAATGCAGTTCAACTCAACGGTTTTATTTATAAAGAACTTTCATACCACTAATCAAAGTGCAGGAGCCTCATTTATAAAACTCTGCATACAATCCTTATTAAAACTCTACTTAAGCTCAGCAAAAAAAAAAAAAACGCATGCAAACTAATCTTCCAACCTATAAAACACTGCTTACACACGGCTGAACAGCTTCTGCTTTATAAATCACACCTGTCCCCTAGAAATGTGCTCAGGTCCAGGCACGCTTCCTCACCAAGCCCTCCCCTCTCAAACCTAAACATACAGCACATGACTTAAACAAGATGTTGCAGTAAGGAGAGGTGGACAAAATTGTCAAAAAAAAGGTTACAGTAGGTCACCAGCATGGCAATATTTTGATTTCTACAAGTCTGACAAAATACAAACAATGGTGTTTTGTTAAATTTGCAGAGAACCGATAAAAACCAAGTCTGCTAACACAATAATTAATAATTATTGATATCGATAGATCTGATTTTTTTATTTATATGCTTTTTTCTATATCATCCCGTCCTAACATGACATACTCACTGTTACAGATGTCAGTCAATGGGGCAGTCTGCCATACACTGTTGAAGAAGACACAAATACATCATTTTTCTAAACAAAGTACCTCTATCTGCTCTTGACTCAAAGAAAAGCCCAAATCTAAATAGTTCAAAGTTGATGCAAAAGTTGTTTCAAAGGAGCCGCCGCCATCTTTGTTGTTCCACTCAGTCGCAAAATCATCCCGCTCACTAGATAGAGCGCTGTGATTGGCCAGACACAAAACAGATCGGGCCTGCTGAGGCTCCAATGGAGCATGGCTAGACCAACCTGCAGAGCAAAAACCTTTTGCTTCTGTTATGGTCTGTCTAGATATGCTATAAAATAATGAGGTGTTTTTGTTTGACCAACTGTCTTTGAATTAAAAATGCTTTTTGAATGTCTATAAATCTGTTCTTTAATAGAATAACCAGTTATCATTCCTGCAGGAGGATGCAAAATTAGACATATTTCTCTTAAAACCAGTTGGGCAAAGAGAGTGAGGCAAAAAGTCATGCGACCCATAATCTGTATAGTTCCTCGGACCCCAACTGTCTGGTTAATCTTTTGCATGTACAATTTACACTTAGCACTGCATAAATATATCTGTGGTGATATGTTAACTTTCTTTTTTCTGAGTAAAGCACTGAATTACTCCCTTTTTAAAATCAGAATATCATAAATATGTATTAGGTGCTTTTATGACTGGTCAGAACACTCAAAAATATTAGAGATATAGCATCTCTAATATCCAACACTTTCAAACAATGTGTCATCAACAGGCTTCTGCAGAACTCAAGGACCTGGTAAAGATGTAATTCAATTATTGAATCGAGTGTGCTGGAGCAAAAAAAAAAAAAACAACTAAAAGATACCACCACCACTTCATTTACTCTGACTTATAAAACTTACTGTAGTAATACTGCCACCTGCAGGTCTAATTAGTCTGTTGCAGCACCAAAGCAATCATTTAGGAAAAAATAACTATTAGAAACAAAACTTAATGAAAATTGCTGGAGCCATTGTTAGAAATGGCAGATAGTGTTAATCTGAGCTCAATGAAATCAATGATTTTAGTTAAAAATGGGACTCAATGCTCACTCTGTGGAAACAGTACGTTAATAAAGTAAAAATACATTTTTTTAAAAATCTAAATAGCTCACAGGAAAAAAAATGTCTATGAAATTGTATTGGCAGGCATATTTTATATATAGATATATCTATATATAAATATATAGCAAAATCATGAACATAAAAAATGAACACATCAAATTTTAAAATATGCATATTTAATGTTAGAGTACAATGACGTATTCATATATATATATAAATAAACAACTGTTCAGAAAACATTTGTTAAATCCAACCAATACTTTCCAGTTTAAAACATAAATTATCACCAAATGATCAACTAAATACTTCCGTATGACAATTTCATAAAACCAACGTGTGCTTATTTGTGAATAATGATCATAGTTTAGAACCCTTGTAATAAAGTGTCGTGTTCTAGGCAAAGCTTTACTCTCCCAACACCAGGCTGGGTAAATGTGCAGAGTCCTGCAACGGCCAGGAACAGCATAGAGTATCGAGATCAAAGCCAAGGCTGCAAAATCTGAGCGACAATCCTATTTCAAATGCGATCTTTGCCTTAAAAAATGATGGAAAATTGTTGATAAAAAAGGAACTTGTACAAATGTAGTACAAAAGCTTGTAAAATGTAGTTGTGGTGCAAATCAATGCAGTGTCTCTTAAAATTGGTGAGTGCTGAGTGCAGTGTGTGCAGACTTGACTTGGGCTGGCTCACCAAAAACAGCCATTTCATTTTTGTAGCAGCTACATTTCCAGTTCAGGATCCGAAATTTCTTGATTACCTTGGAGTAAAATAGTAAAAAAAAAAAAACATAACATAACAGCACATAAATAACACTAAAAATATAACATATGATAGGGAAAATCATTTTCCCAAACACAAATTTTAATGTTAAAAAAAATTACAATAGAAAAATAAAAATGGTGAACTCCATATCCACCATGATTACAATATGAACATAAAAAACAATCATTAAACTGTATTTGAAAAACAATTAGGTGTATTTTCAAAAAGAAGAGATTATCAAGAGACCACCATCAGAATAACGTCTAACTGCAGTGAGGTATTAGAGCCACATTCCTCATGTCCAAGTCCTAAACTGGGATGCAGGTCTACTGAAAGTACTTGAGGCCTGCAACGAGGAAGAACTTCTCCAGGAAGATCTCAGAGTCCAGGACAGCAATGTGTGCAGCTCGACCAATGAGAGAGTTGGCTGTGTTGGGCAGGGCGTGAATGACATCATATCTTACGAGATTACAGTTTTTGTTCTGAAGAACTGGCAGCAGCAGGTTTTCGATCATCTCTGCATACACAGGCCCTGGTGGAGGCAAGAAAAGGCTATTTAAGGCAAAAGAATAAAGTATGGTTTGTACAAGTCTTGCACTAAAATCCTATCTAAAGGGAAAACTGCACATAACATTACTGTGTGAATGTGTCAAAGTTTCTCTAATTTTCTGTTTTCTTGCAGACTGCAGAGTAGAAATGTGAGCACCTTTGGTGAGCCGTGTTTCCACTACCGGACCTACCAGATATGCTTGTGTCTCCATTTCAGCGAGTCGGTCTAAAAGGACCACTTTCTGAACCATTTCAGGCACCAGAGGAGTGCTTGCCTTGGGGTATGTACTCAGAAATGGCCTGGTAGAGTCGCTGAGAGGGACTAAAGGTTAACTTGTGCTAACTGGTTGTAGCTCAGTGGATAATGACGTCTGCAGATGTCGTCAAACATTTGTAAAATCGGAAGAGTTGCTGGTGAAGCGGGATGGAAGGTAAGAAAATAAAAAGCGCCGACACTGCTTAAAAATCAGGGTTTTGAAACTCCCAATGCCAAAAAAATTCGAAGGAAATCCCTCCACACCGCCGTAATTTATGCCGCCTTGTGGTCTCCTATAGAGCATCAGAAAAATCGCATTTCCTCACGTGAACGCCAATTTTATGTCATAAAGCTGCCCTCTTAACCCGTCCCTTAAACAGCGTAAAAGACACCGTACTTTGACAGAATCAAACGTCTTTATTGTTATTAATGTATGTCTGTGGGCACCCTTTGGCGCTCATCAGTGATGTCATTCACTGCCAAAATGTTTCAGATATGCTGACGTCTTAGCAAAGTCCTTAAAAGGCCAATTTTTTCATGGAGAGACAACTGGGTCACAGGACAGGGCCAGCATATTTCCCACAAATGTCCCAGAACATGTATAGTGGAAATGTGCATGTGTGTGTATGTGTGTGTGTGTGCTCTGTCTTCTCAAACCCTCAGTGAGGCACGGCGGATGGCTGCTCATACTGATCCAGGTCCTCTTGGAGGGTTCTTCCTGTTAAACAGGAGTTTTCCTTTCCACTGTCGCTACATGCTTGCTTAATATGGGGATTGCTTTAAAGTCACTGACAACAAGTCAGTGACTCGATGCAACCTGCTGGGTTTCCTTACATAGGAAACTAATTGGCATAATGAACTGAACTCAATGTACTGATAAGTAGGTTCAATTGGAATGTTTACTTTGTGATGTGCCTTGAGACGACTTGTGATGTGGCGCTATTTAAATAAACTGAATTGAACTGAATTTAGTCCTTGAATCAGTGATGAACTGCACCTCACCTGTTTGTTTGTCCTTTAGTGCCGTTTTGCACATCTCTATCCGAGCAGAATGATAGGGAACATATCGATCCTGCAGCGACCCCACCAGCACCACGTTCTTAAAATACTGCAGACCTTAAAGGCAAATCAAGAAGAAGGTTAGACATACCGTCTAACGTTGTAATTCTAGGTCTACCACGCAAAAAATAAGTGTGGTTACAAAAACACAACAAAGCTAACCGGATTTTTTGCTGAGTTTGTACAGGAAAGTTTGGCGAGGGTCAGAGTGATCACGACACGTCAGCTGCAGGAGGGACCCGGATTTTTTCCACTTCTGCATGAACCAAAGGCCTGAAAATGGAACAAAGTTTATCTATGTCAACGCGTGAAAGAGGAATTGCAAGTTTTGTAGCCTAATAAAAATGCCATCAAAACCCTAAAATTCACCCAACATTCACCTGTGTTGACCAAAGCAGAGCTGTTGTATAGGGTGCCCAGGTGAGGTCCAGACAGAGACAGGAAGGTGTGCAGCTTGCTCAGATAACATTTAAACCTGGGCCTGGTTAGCACGGAGCGAACTATGAGGTTTCCCAAAGAATGACCCACAAAGCTGCAAATTAATATTAAAAACAATTAGAGACGTCAATTAAAAACAGTTTTCAGCTCTAGATTTAGTCATCTCATTTCAGTTTACCATGCAGAACTTATAAATATTGGCCTTTCCAGTAGCACCGAACATTTTACCTTATCTTTGACACAGTGAGGTTGTATATCTGAATGTACTGGACTATTTCATCCAGCAGTCGGTCCGTCATCGACTCAAAGTCAGCAAAAGTGTCGTTCTGCAGATGAGGAGTATGAGACAAGGAAGCTGCTTTAGTGTGGGTTGGATTCAGGTATTTTATACTAGGAAAACAAGACAAACCCAGCCTTTCCATTGGATGTGCAAGCGGAGCGTAACGTAATAAATGCGTTTTCCCTGCAAGCTCAGCAGCGTGTCAATTTCTGAACGTTTCAGACACGAGACTGCAGCACAAGTGTTCCACGCAGCTGGTCCTGTGAGGTCACGAAATCACCGGAGAGTTGCAAGACCTCGCGTGATTTCAGCAGTTCACACAATAACAAGATGGCAACATGTATCTTAAAAAGTGTGTGGTTTATTTTCCCTTCTGTTTACCTCGGCTATGGAGGCAATGACATACTTTCATTTTTACTAGTGAAGCAACAGGAAACCAACAAATGTCTTTTATTTTGAAAGTTTCCAGATGTTTTATACTGCTTTCTTGTTTGACTTCCTGTCTGGCCCTATCTGAATTGCTGAGCACAAAGCGTTCTGTAAGCGTAGCGTGTAAAGAATACACTCAAACCTTAAATTTAGCAGTGCAACGCATCACTATGCTTCTGGGATATGTCTAAAACACGCCGCTTTGTGGCCATTGGAAACGCACCCATTGACTATAACGGTGGCTAACTGCTGCGTACTATGACTTGTGGGCGTTCGAGGCGCTTATGCATTTGATGGAAAGACCCGGTAAAGTCTCTACTAAAGCCTAAAGTTTATAATCAACGTACCTGATTCCTCTCAGACATGAGGAAGTCTATGCGAGCACCAGGCAGTCCAAGCTCCAGGTAGGTCTTCACAAGTCTCAGGTCTGCACTGTTACCTGCAGAAAACAAGTGGCATTTTGTCTTAAAATAAAATAAAAATAACTGAAAATAACAAACGTCATTGTCAAAGATCCTGACGAAGTGTCTCACCGTCCAGGCCGTGGACACACACTATGAGATGGATGCCTTCTTCACAGCTTTCATCTTCCTCTAAGCTGAAATAAGGTACAGTAGAGGCCAGCTCAGGAACCTCACTGTACAAAAAACCAGGCAGCTTCAGCGTCTTCATTTCTTCCTTGGCCTTGACGAACCTGAACATTTAGAATCAAATGCAGTCACAACAATAATAACACGGCAAATATTATGCAGTGAAAATTACATTAAGTGGGATTTTTTCAACAAGAAAAAACTGGAACATGACTCACGCTTTCATCTGTGGCATAGATGCACATTCAAACCAATTCATGTTGGAAGCCAAGGAGGTGGAGGAATAGGAACATCTACCCAGACTGTGCCCAACACTGCTGGTGGCCAGATTGGAGCGTATAGGAGCTTTAGATAAATCCTTTTCCTGAAGGTAACTAGTGCCAAGCTGCTCAAACAGAAAACCCATCTCTTGGGCCGCTCCCAGCTCAGGTGCAGTTTGTTCATCATCAGCAACGCCGTTCACAAAGGCATAGCCGTCACCTTCCTCATAGTAACCATTCTCAATCATCTCATGTTCCGGCTCATCCTCGTCTTCCTCCACCTGTGTCCCTGTCTGGATTCCCAGTGTGATGCCGGATGTTTCTACTGGACTGATCTCTGACACATCTGTGCTGGAGCACGAGCCGAAGTAGTTCTCTACCATCCCACGTTTCACCAGGTCCGTGCTACTGGTGGCAGAGTTACTGGAGGGGCAGGCTGTGTGGGGCTCACTACGAGATTCTTTTAAGGTCCCAGATCCACCTGCCTCCTCTACTCCAAATTCTAAAAATTTGGGATCCGTTTCAAGATCAGAGGTGGCTTTTCTAAGCTGGGAATCTCCATCATCAGGATGGCAGATTGTGTTGGTTAGTTTATTAACTTCTCCAGAGAACACCACACTCTGCTCCTGCACCAGAACACTGGACTTCCTGCCTCGGACCTCAGCTCCACTGGAGCTCTTAGAGGAGCCTTCGCCCTCGTCGTCTGAAGGCAGGGAGTTGATGGAAGTGAGGGAGGACTGGACTCCACTGACAGCACTCGAGTTTTCTGGGAACAGACTTTCTCCTGGACCGCTGGGTTTTTGCACTGCAGTTTGTTGAGCAGGCAGCGGAGCAGGATTCTTCACGGCGTGTGAAACAGGAACACCTGATTCGGTCACGCCTGGACCCACATGAGATCCTAGAACAAGCTGAGTGTCGAAGGAACTGGGCTCACTTTCAATGCCCGAGTCTGAGAGGCGAGACGAGGCACTAGGGACTCCCACGTCTGGCAGCCTGATGCACTCACTCTTCACCTGCACTGAGACCACACAGCCATGACTACGATGCGTCGCCCCTTTACTTGGCTTTTCAAAGACAGATTCCACAGCAGAGTCACAAACATCTGTCTGGGTGATTGCAGGAATACCACAACTAAAACTTCCAACAGTTTGATGTAGAAGAAACTTATCAGCTTGGACCGGGTCCTTGTTACTTGGTTTCATCTCGCTTTGCTTTAGCCCAGCAGGCAGATGTGGCAGTTTTTGGCCAATGAGGTCACCATGCTCATCATTTTGGATTTGTTGGCTTGTAGCAATAGCCCCAGTACCTGCCTGGGGATTACTTTGTGACTCCAGAGTAGAGGCATCTTTTGGAGAAGCAGAATTAGTTATATTTTCATCTGCACAGGTTAAAGAATGTGCCGATGTTCCACCAGAGTCCAAAACAGAGCTAGCATTAGTCCGTAAAACGTTACTTAAGTCCTGCTGCAAGGTGTGTCGTTCCTCAGCTTGGCTAAGTGAAGGCTCCTCTTCCTTGTACTTTGTGCTGGTGTCACCAAAGGAGGCTTTAAGATTCTTATAGCCCACTAAAACCACAGAGTCCTTAGATCCTTGTCTAATCAACTTCTTAGAGTTGTCAGTCTTTGAATTTTTCTTCAGTTTAACGGATTTGCCTTTGGACTTGGGCGGTGGATCAAAGTTATCCGGCCAGGTGTTATCCATAAGTGCGCAACTGGACTCGGGTACGGGGGTGGCTGTTGCATTAGAATCCTTTGTATTAGGTTTCTCTGTTTTACCAGAAACGGGACCAGTCCTCGTATTGTGCATTCCCAACCAAGGTCCGTCACGATCTTGAGAGGGAAAAAAAAACAATCAAGTTTGACACAGAAATAGGGAAACACTAAATATTGTCATGTAATAATGAGCATTTACACAGTAACACACCTTCAGTTATAGAGTCCAGATATCTGTCCTCAAAGATGATTGGCAGAGAACTAACATCGCCATCAAGGTCTGCACATTCCACAGGAAGTGGAGGCAAACACAGGAAGTAGCTGGAGCTTTTGATGGCGTTAGTCATCTGTTGGTGACTGTGAGCACTGATGGAGAGACCCAGGAAGGAAAGGAGATATGAGGTGAAAAGAACAAAGTACGGTATTTTAAACAAGCCTGATTATATCAGTGCCATATTTAACATTTAAGGGAAAGTTGTCAGTATGACTTACTGTAGCTCCTGGTACGCCAGTGCAGATTGTCTTGGATGTTCAAGACAAAAGAAAGCTTCAGCAAACCGTCTAACCTATAAAAAAAGTAACATTTAAAGAATAAGTGATTTACATAAACCCTGATATTTACATCTAACCCCTTTCCACCAGGTGCATTAGCAACGCGTAACGTAATAGACAAGTTTTCTCCGAAAATTCAGAGGTGCATCCTTTTCCACACAGCAAATCACAGAAAAATTGCAAGATCACGAGTTCGCCAGTTCATGTGATTACAAGCAAGGAGACAAACCGCAGCATGCATCCAGAAGTTCTGAGGTTTATTTATTTTATTTTACCTTCGTTAAGGAGGTTATGTTACTGCAGATGCATTTTTAACTTCTTATTAGTAATTCAGTAAGAAATCTGCATGTGTCTTATTTTGAAATTTGCTGGATGCTTTGCACTGCTCCTTTGTTCTATTTCCTGTCTGGCTCGATCTCAATTGCTGAGCTTGACGTGTTCTGGAAGCACAGCATGTAAAAAAAATTAGACCCGGTGAGTAATTTAGCAGAGTTCTGCAACGCTTCTGGAACGTGTACGTGATGAGCTGCTCCACATCCGAGATGCGCCGCTCCATGTACGAGGTGCACCGCTCCGTATCAGAGATGCGCCGCTCCGCGTACGAGATGCGCTGCTCCACGTGCGAGATGCGCCGCTCCGCAAATGAGATGCGCCGCTCTGTGTATGAGATGCACTGCTCCGCGTCCAAGATGTGCCGCTCCGTGTCCGAGATGCTCCGATCCGTGTATGAGATACGCTGCTCCGTATACGAGACGCGCTGTGCTGCTCAGTGCCCAGTGGCAACAAACTCATTGACCATAACAGTGGCTATTAGCTGCATATTGCTCTTCACAGACGTTACATGTCACTTACACATCTGGTGGAAAGCTCCAAATAAGTAGGTCAAACTCACTCTTAGTGTATGGTGCTCCATAGCTAGTAGGGCAGCAATGTGCTCCTGCAGAGACACAACTTCCAGAAACTGTCCCCAGAGAGCCATGAGCAGAGAGCAGAGCTGAGCCAAGTTCATGTTTACTAATTCTGCCAGCTCATCTGGAGACTCAGCTTTCTGCTAAAATAAAAAAAGACATCAATGGAAGACTCAAGCTTTATGACAATCTGGTAGAAAACATCTTGTAATGTCCCAGTTGTCAATAGCTTCATCTGCTGCAGACAGTTTTGGCATTTAGTTTTTTATTTGTGGCGCTGAAGATCTCATCGACATTATCATGAAACGCTTTCAGGGACTAGTTTTAAATGTCACCACATAAACTGTGAAGCAGCATCTAAACACCTTCCAGTTGGCTGCGGGCATTCACTTGCATCACTCTGCCATAATCTGCTGACACACCTTGAGTCACATAGTTTAAAAAACATTCTCACAACCTAATGAAGAAACGTTTGCATTAAAAACAGCTCAACACACACTGATCAAAAGGCAGAAAAGAGAAGCATTCAACAAGTCTCACCTTGACTTGCTCACACAGCTCAGCTAGACGGGCCTCTAAGTCAAGTTGCTCTGGAGAGGGAGGAATTTCAAAGGCTGTTACTGAATTGACCTACTTACAAAAAGGGTGAAAGTTACGTTAAACAGCACTGGTGTAGGGGAAGTACAGCGTTTTTCTACAGAGGATTAGAACTAGAGTGTCTAGAAAACTTTTTGCCCAAAGCATTCTTGTAAAAATGGAAAGGAAGGATGAATATATTGTCTACACAAGACTAGAAGATAAGAAGAAAGTAGGTTAAAGAAGCTTTTCTTGACAAGTGGGTCATAAAGAGAGGTGTTGTTTTTTGTTTAAGCAGGAAACAAGAGTGAAAAGTAAAAAGTAGAGAAAGCCAAGTTGATTTACGTCACTGGAAGGGTGGGGACATACCTATGTAGACGTGTCTTTCACCTCGGGGATAGGGTCTTCTGAGTACTCGCTCATATAGGACCTGCATGCTGGGCTTGGCTAGCAAGATTGCACATATAGGCATGTTTAACCTTTTTAAGTATGTTGTTTAGATTAAGTTAATAGTTACCTACTTGTGTGAATTTTAAGTGAAAAAAGAATTAGTTGTTTTAATTAAGCCTACTGGTTAGCATCCTTCTCTACTGAGTGCAGGTATTAGTTTGTATAATTATTATAGCGTTATTAGTTCATTAAAACCCTGAAGCACATAGGCTATTCGCTGCCTGTTTTAAGGGCACGGTACGGTAACGTGTAGGGAGGTGAGATGACATGAAAACACATCAACCCTATTTGCAACAAAGATGATTTAAAAAATCCAAAGCATGAAAACACCCAAAAAGTGCATCTAAAAAGGCATGCAAAAGTAAAATCTAAGTCTAGATTTTAGGATGACATTGCTGCACAATCAAAATAAAAATTCTGCTGCATGCTGATGTGAAGCTACGATGCAGCATACTGTACCTAGCTCCATACGATGGGAGGAGGGCAGGTCCTTGGTGATGGAGGTGAAGTAGCCAAAAAGGCCCCGGTAGGCTATCAGAAGACTGGAGCAAAGATTTTGATGCAGACTGAATGCATGCTGCAGACAGTGGTCAGATACCAGGAACGCCCTGCCCTAATGGACCAAAGAAATGGTTCAACAAATAACGTTTCACGAGTTTCAGAAGGGCACCTCTAAAATAGCTTAGAAAGTCAGTAATAGGTGCGTTTCCTTTATCGGAACTTCGGGGTAAATTTACAAGACGTTCCCGACGTGAGCTTGTCTCCACTTGCCCAGGCCAGCCAAACGGCAATTTTCCGGAATCTTCTGAGTACCTGATCAGGGTTAGGTACTCAGAATGGCCCGATAAAAGGCCCGGTGAAGACGCTGGGCGGGAGCGCTGCCGATTGGTTGCAACTCATTCGGAAATGATGTCAACTCAGGAGGAAATAGGAAATGCATATATGTGGCGGGAACCGTTATTTAGGAAAACACGAGTTGTTAGAGAGACGAGCGATGGAAGCCATCGCTGCATATAACAACATAGCAAACATAAACGTGAGACTATTGTTGCTTCCTCCATTGTGTCGATCTTTGTTTACTGCTTTTTGTGCGTTTTGCGCTGATTGATGACGTAACTCACAGCAGTCGCGATGTACTGACGTTTCATCAAATTCCTTACAGGGCCAAATATATATGGAGACAGGACAGCTTAAGAGGACTGGGGCTTCAGATCTCCCGGTCGTTTTCACGCTCACAGATTTACTCTGAAGTTCCGATAAAGGAAACGCACCCATTATCATCAAAAAGACATTTCTGTTTATATAAGGGCCGACTTACGTCTGGTGACACCTGTTTGACGTAACTGCTGCCAAAGACGACGTTCTCCAGAGGTGGGATCACTGAATCTTTGCTCTGTGCTGGAGCGTTTCGGTTGAGCCATGTGGTTTTCACAGGTCGAGGTAAACTACCAAATAAAAACCATCAGAAAATGGATGGATTATTCCAATAACATCTTCCGATTCACTTCAAGACCAGAGTGACTAATTTAGTGTTATTGGGAAAAGCTTCTTGTCTGACCTGATGAGGGGCTGGTGCAGAGCCACAAGGGAAGCATGGATGACGACAGAGATGACAGACAGGTGGAAATAGTCAAACATAACATTGATGTGTTGGTGGATGCCTCGCTGAAGGCTAAAGTGCAAACGAAGTGTGCGGCTGCTGATGTTCTGTAGAGTGCTTGGATCCTCTGGCCTGTAGGGGATATATAATAAAAACCAAAAGTAAAATTGCTTGATGCTGTTAGAATACTCCAACAACACTGGGACTGCAGTTCAGTACATGAACACCTACGTGTAATCACCATCGGTGAAATACAAATCCAAGAAGAGCTGAAAATCCATGTCATTGAGGGACTCTTCCACCTGAAAATAAGAAAAACTGCAGGTTAACTTAAGAGCCTTCATAGTAAGATAAGGTTGGAGGTTTATCCGATTTCTCCCCCTTTTGTTGAGCGGTGCTCAGATAGCCAACTGCTGTGTACACCGACAGCGTGGAGAGAGAGAGTGGAGCCGTTTTCAGACTTGACCTTTTTAAAAAGTGGGAGAAACGGCTGAAACTGCAGAGGGAAAACTGCTCAAACTAAATCACAGGACATGTCCTAAAAGTTAGGAAGCCTGTGTGTTAAAAAAATGAACAGCTTCAAGGGAATCTGCGTTAACCAGCTATTAACGCAGATAAGACTTTACTGTCACCCGGCAGATTTTATTAAGGATGTTTTTCTGCTCCACATCTGACTCCTTAAACCCAAACCAGGTCCATATAACTGAAATTGTCCCATCTTCTTTACAAACACTTCCTCATCCGCCCGCTCTACGCTGCAGCCGCTGCTTTCGTCCAAATTACACGCAAGTTGATGACATTCACGCACAATCGCTGTAGGCTGGTAGAGTCAAAACCTCTACCGTTGGCTACATTTACATCATTTCTACTCTAAACCGTTTATATCGTGCATTAGTAGTTGTGTTCTTGGCATATGTTTTTGGAATCACAAGAATCTTAGCTATAATTTGTTGATGTACATATAACAAGAAGTTGCAAAACAGATGGTTTGACCCGGAAGTATGTAATGTCACATCCATGAAGGGCTCTGCCTATCATCGATTGTCGATAAACATCCCAACCTTCGTCTAATGCACTCTGCACAACGGAAACTCATCTAGTCAATCTGTTAAAACCAGTCTTGGAAACAATATTCGTTCTAACAGCTGGATTCACTCTGATCTTTTTAAACAAACAGTTGCTTGATCTCTTTACTTTGCATCAGGCACCCAAGATTTAACTCAAAACGATGTAATTATAAATTTCTGCTCCATACCTCCAACTCTAATTTTACACACAGCTCTATGGAATACTCCTCTTTCACAAACGTACCTTCTTCTCATCCAGCAACATCATCACTTTGAAAACAAGGACATCATTGACAACAACCTCCTCATTCTTATACAGGATTTGGAAAGTTTTGCTGCAGATGACGTCGTCCTGGACTGAAGCAGGGAACGCCAGATCAGAGCCTGAACGAAAACAACTCAGATTAACAGCGTGATAAGACAAAATCCTCTAAAAATACAGGAAGTGTTTTTCATATATCTGAACGCAGGTGAGCTAGCTTATGCCTAAACGAATCAGATGTGACACAAACACCTGAAAAGCTCATTTACCTCCTGCATGAAGCAGACTGGTTTCAACTCTGTGTGGAACACGTGGAGGCACCTTAAGACTGGCACGCATCTGGTAGAACCTGCAAAAGGGTGCAGATGGTTTAAATGAATAATTAGAGGCATTAAAAATGCACCGTGAGCTCTGTGCAGAACATTATGAACAGGTCTTCAAACAGGGAACACGTTGCATAGATCCGATCTAAATGCCTCGACTTGTAAAAGGACACTCTCATAAATGAATGATGAGCACTTTCTTTTAGAGTCACTCATGTAGTAAAATGCTCTTAAAGCCCTGATGAGTCACAAGCTCTGAACGGGAGCGTTATCCGAGCACAACAGGGTGTCGTTGCTCAGCTGCTCCGAAAGATATTTCTGGATGTGGAAAACAATAAACTGAAAGGCTGGGCTGCTGGAAATAAACTGTTGAAATAGCACATTTAAGCTTTGTTAACCACTTAAAATACTTTAACTTTAAATGATCTTTGCTTTAGAGATCTGAGCATTCATTAATACCCAAAGGTTGCTTTATAGTACTCCAGTCGTTTAACATGAACGCTCCCATCAGGAAAACTTCCCTTTGCGTTTGTTTATTCAAATATGGCTTAGCTCAACGTTAAACAACATTTGCCTTCCAGAGTGATTCATTTTCACATTACAGTTTGCTCTGTTTTATTACTATTATTAGACATGCAGAGCTGCAGCTACCCAAATACAATTAAAATACGGTGATCTCATCTATGTATTTTAGGCATTAATTTAACTTTATATGACAAAAAAAACGTATTTTCATAAATATACACATTCAGACTGTAGAAAGTTTTTCACTAAACCAAAACCAAAGGCATCAGGGATGCATTCCTAAAGAAGTGATTGAGAGAGAGAGTCACGACTGCTGATGATTGTTACTCAAAGTATCTGCCTGTATCCGTCAGCACAAGACAGCACAAGCTTTATGGCCAGATTGGAAGCCTTGGGCCTGGAAAGATAGACTTGTGATTGTGCAAACTTCTCAAGAATTCAGCGAACACCTAAAGTAATCACTGACCTCCACTACCTCACTTTGACGAACAACTATCATTATTGCATAAACAGTGAAAATAGGTCAAACTGCATATGTAAAAGAGTAAGCAAGCTCAATGTTGTTTCTAAAAAAAAAGCCTGAAGACGGCCATCTGTCTCAGACAGAACACAGCCGGTTTCCCTTCCACCGCAAACTGTTAACCAGCCTGTCGCTGAAAATCCGTCAAATCGCACCACAAAACGTTGATTATTAGTTGTAGATTAGAATAAACTTCTATAAAAATGAATTTTAAAGGGCTTGTTTACTGAGAAACCATGTGACGCTTGTCACTCGATAACTCTGAGCTGCATTTGAATGCTGAATGTGAAAATCTATCATCCTTATCGCCTGCATTAGCCGTAACAAGAAAAACGATCGGGTCAGGAAAAAACTGTCTCTTCTATGTCACAGGGAAAATTAGCATTCATGGCCCCGCCCACCTTGGCTGTTGTTGGTTTAGCAGCGTGCCTCGGCTAGTAGAAGCTAACCGTTAGCATTAGCAGCTCCACAACGTGACGTAACACGTTTGGGCTTGTATTATTGGTGGAGATAACACATCAACGTTGCAGAGTGGTAGAATCGAGTTGCTGTTAGCCAATCAGAGACGAGATGTTTACATATCATGAACATTAATGAGTAAGACTCGTAGTCCTGTCGTTTTGTGCTCACCACTCCTCTGACAAACTTCTACCCCCTGAAACAGGAGCGCCAGAGCTTTTTTCCACAGTAAATTTATTGAAAAAAAAAAGTGAATTAGACCTTTAAGGTTTCTAGGAATGTGAAACAGAACTCACCCTCGCTGGAAGAGGTCCACATTGTAGAACTTGTGGAGCTCCACAGAAAACTCCACTGTGGCCTGGACTTCAGTCATCTTGGTCTCTACAAGCAGAGGTGCTTCACGTCATCTCGAATACATCTGAAGGCCTGTAGGTGATCATTTATTAATAATAAACTGAAACAAGCATCTGGATCTGACCTTTGAGTTTTGTTAAAACATGATTTTGCAAATAATAAATAATAAGTTTAATCAGAGATAGTATTTTTTTAAAAACCAGAATACCAACTTATTCATATTTAATACTAAAGATCACTTTAGTGTTGCAACCATTTGGAAATCAGGTTGGTTTTCAGTCATTTGAGTCCAACTGTTTGACAACTAGGACCAAAGGAAAATATCACTGACAACACTTCAAAAGCAAGCGTGAAATTCAATACTGCAGTGTTAGAAATAAACAGACACCCTGGCATTAAACACAAACACTTTTAGCTCAAGTTATATTTAGATGCCATTTTTAATATTTCCAGCTGTAGCAGAAGAAAAAAGATTTTACCTGCAGAAAAAACAACTTACTCATGAAATTAATCATTTAATTCATACAAGGATATTCATTTGAAATCTATCTGTCTGAATGAACGAAACCTGAGACGATCCATTGATAGGGTGGAATTATTCTAGCCTGTAATTGTTTTATAGGATTGCCAAACAAATGATTCCTGCTTTGTAAGTGAGCTGCAAGACCTACAATAAAGTCAACATAAAATGATCCTGTTACAACTGCAGAGTGGGCAAATATTTACACACATAAAAAATTAAAACCACAATAAAAGGTCAAAGAAAGGATGAGTAACTATTTACATTCAATTTGTAGAGCTAATATTGTGTGTTGGGGTGTGGCAGTGACTGGTTTATCTGGTTAGTCATCTATTAAAATTAATGAGGCATAAAACTCTTTGTTTTATGCAATCAAACGTAAGTTAAGTGTCTTGACTGCACAATGTTGCTGGCATAAACTTGCAGTAACTTGAAGAAACATGAGCTGGATGCATATTTTGCTTAGGTGTTCATTTAGGAAAACATAACTAGTAAATTATCTGCACGTATGAAAGTAAACCCTGTCAGCTGTGGCACTAGAAATTTAAAAAAATGCTTTGAATGAAGCTGTAGTAAGAGATCTGTCTGTATAGGACTGACAACTCACCTAAAAATACCTTGTCATCAGGATTCATGTTATATTTAGTGTTGTAGCCTTAAGGGCCACATTTATTAGCACACAAGACCCTATGTAAATACAGCCGCACTGTGTTTGGAAACAGCTATTCAAATTCCATGCAAAACAGGTAAAACACCCTTTTTGTGGTGACTAAATTGTATTTTTAAGGCATGTCCCATCAGACCACAACATGTTTGCTGTCACAACAATCATTTTTGCTCAGATGGTTTATTAAGCAACAAATATTCTGACTATTAAGAGATGAGGCCTTAAAAATCGACGGATTGTGCTTCTTTTTTAAAAAATGTCACCTGTTAAGGTAAACAGACCGGTTTAAAGAGAAAAGACAGTTATGTATTTGAAACATGAAGGTGTCATTATTAAAAGTGAGTGAAGGAGTGATAAAGCTGCCAAGTTAGTGAGCAGAATCTCTGCATGGGTATCAGTTACAGCTAAAAACATCAAACAGAAATCCGAGATGCTCTTAAAAGCTCACGCACGATTCAAGAAAGTTGCAACATACGAGGAAAATCCAAGAAAGAAGCCTCATCAGAGTCATCGTGATGTTAGCCGCCCACCGAACAGTTGTCACTAATATTAGCTAACGCTACTCACCATTGCGTTGGCAAGCTAACGTTAGCTCGCGAGCTAACCAGTGTTAGCTTCAATTCCAGTTATCTACTCGTCCTCTTGACTGCGGGTCGCTGACAAAAAAATAAAAACACGTATTTTTTCGCTAACTTGTCTGGTAACGTGTAGAAGAACAAACCGCAGTCCGAGTTAAGCACAGAGCTGAACCGAGCGGCTATGTGGCTGTTTGCTAGGCAAATCCAGCTAGCTGTGGGGCTCAATCTGAGGAGCTGACAGCAGGCGCTGCTGCAGCTGCTCACTGAGCGGTTATACAGCTGTGCTTCCTGCACACGGCAGAGGCGCAGCAGCCTACTTCATAATAATAATAATAACGATGATGATAATAATAATAATAATAATAATAATAATAATAATAATAATAACGATAATAATAATGACAATAAAAAAAAATAATAACGATAATAATAATCATAATAATAATCATAATAACGATGATAATAATAATAATAATGACAATAATAATAAAAATAATAATAATAGTAATAATAATGCGTTATTATTATGAACGATTGAAAAACTTTATTGTCACTGTACTTTGAGACATATAAATGTACAATAAAATGTACTAGGTGCAATAATCCATAAGCACAGACACACACACACACACACACACACACACACACACACACACACAGCCGCCCCCCCCCCAAAACACACAAACAATTTTAAACATCTATTTTTGGTGATTCACTGTAATTTCATCAGTCCACCTCTACCTCCACACTAAATTTTATTTAATTTTGGGACTAAATTCAAATTCTTGAATAAAAAACTCCTTGATTATATATATATATATATATATATATATATATATATATATATATATATATATATATATATATATATATATATATATATATATATATATATCCATCCTTGAGTAAAAATGATTCTGGGAACAACAAGATTTATCTAGTTATCTTTTTTCTGAGCAACAGTTGACTGAATACTTCTGTGGATGTTGTTGGCGCAACACAACTTCCAAAATCCGACCTTGAGTGCAAATAAGAAAAGGTTTGTTCATCCGAATGTTGTGGAGTGGTGTTTGGTTTAGACCCAAACGCAGGAACGCAGGCACAGGAAGTACGCTGGCTGGTAAAAATAACTGTTTAATTGAATAATGGCAGGTAGGATGCCATAATGCAGGGGTAGGGAACCCTGGTCCTGGAGAGCCGCTATCCAGCACGTTTTAGAGGTTTCCCTGCTTCAAGTTGATTCACCTGTTCAGCAGCTCACCAGGCTCTGCAGAAGCCTGTAAATCACATGCTGATTAAAATCAGGTGCGCTAAAGCAGGGAAACCTCTAAAACATGCGTGCGCTAAAGCAGGGAAACCTCTAAAACATGCTGGATAGCGGCTCTCCTGGACCAGGATTCCCTACTCCTGCCCTAATGGGAAGACAGACAAGCACAAACAGAGGGTACATAAGGATAAACAGGGAAACAGGTGGGTAGGATAACAAGGGGCAGGTGAATCCAATCAATACTTTAGAGGGGAGACAAGACACAAGAGGCTGCAGGAGCAGATCCTGACACTGCAGAGCAAAATAAATAAAAAACAACAAAATAACAACAACCAGTTCAAGTTTGAAATTAGTCATTCAAAAATGATGCTGTATGTGAGAAAATGTATTAACATTTTCACATAAAAGACAGAATTTCCACATAATTTAATGCATTTCTTTAGACCTCCGATGGTATCACCACACCTACCATAAAAAATAAACTTTTTAAACTTTTACTGTAATAAAAATGAGAATATGGATGCCTAAATGGGATAAAACATGATATTATAACATTGTAGAACATTTTATGAGGATGCTGGTGAGATAAAAAAGTTGACTCAGGTAGCAGACCTCACAGTGTGACCTGACACATTTCATTCTCACTTACAGAGCAACACAACACCTTTATGTTCTTTCCTGGAAGTCACTACAAAGAAAAGCAATTAAAAATGTAAACGTACATAAATTATTAGAGATTGTGTGACTAAAGCGTCAAGTAACTACCCAGCCAGCACACATAGGTGGGCCCCATATGGAATCTATATGGGCAAGCTGTATGGGTCCAGTTGTTCATTGCAGAAAGTTTGGTCAGATTATCTATGAGGAAGTTTCTGCAGGGCTGATTTGTGTTTCCACAGCATCTTTGCTTTTATTCTCAGAATGAGACAATCGCTGAGGTAGCAATGGTGCAGAATAAATAAACAAAACACCGGGTTAAAAATGCAATTCAGCTTTAAATATCTAGAATCCTCATTGCAATGCTCTGCCTTGATACAAGTCAGTACAAACACACTTTTTTTGCACAGACTTGAGCGCCACTTGACCAAAAATATCTTACTTTTTTCATTTAATTGCATTTTGATTTGGTGTAATCAAAATATGCAATTGATATTACTTATTTCAACACTATTAAGATAACTGTGTAGACTGTGGGGTCTCATTTGTAAATTTACCACATGCAACAAGTAAAATTTAACAGCATCAGTCGTGTGTCATACTTGTGAAACTGTGCCAGATGTTTAACACAGTAAAAGGGTGTGGCATACTTTACGTACATTTAGACTTAATGAATCTATCTAATTTCTTGCCCACGTGTGTGAAAATAAGCAAATCTTGAGCTTAAATGTCAGAGAGAACCACAAACATTCAGGACTACCCTAATATTTATTCTAGGCTGTATTGGTGCAGCTTTCCAAACACTTAGCTTCCATTCCCATTGACGTTCAACAAGATGCACACACACACACACACATACGCTGACTTCTTACAGGCTGCTTCGCTTTGTCTTCCCATCTTGTTGCCGTGAGACTGTCCGCTACACTTGGCTTTCTGATGGAGCAAAAGCATCAGGGAGGATCATTTTTCCAGACTGACTCACAAGATACCATTGAAACTGTCACTATAGCCAAAAACACAATAAAATGATCTATTACCAAAAATAAATCACATTTTTTAAAAACAAGCATAGAAAATAATAGTAAAATTTATTCTTTTTAATATAAGCAAACATTTTTGAGTGATCATGTTGCAGAATTTCTCAGCTACCTTTTGGACCTTCAGGATTTTACCTTGTGTTGTGTCACTGATTCAGCATGAAGTCCTATTAAAATGACGGCATCTCTTTAAAATGTTATTTTTATCACAATCAGTCCAGTCTCCATCTTTAGAATCAGCACAAGGTAAACTGTAAGGGCTTCTGTGTGTAAACAGTGACACCTAGTGGTTAAGCTAATATAACACCATTCACCCTGTCCATGGTCCTGAATGTAAAACTTGATACAATTATTATAAAGATAATAAATAAATAAAAGTCCCATAAAAGTGCTAAATCTTATTACTCACCCTTACATTTTAGATGAGTCAGAAGAGTTTGAGTGCTGGAGTGGCAGCAACCAAATAAAAGATAGAGGTGAAGGTTGTGGATGACAACTATGGAATCTAAAAGGTGTATATTTTATCCTTTAAAACATTTTTTTTCATTGAGCTTGTGATTTTTCTCATGAAAGGCACTATACAAAAAATCCTCTTTGTCTTCTTATTCATCTTTTTCTTTTCTTCTTCTTCTTCTTCTTCTTCTTTTCTCCAAATTAAAGCATAAATCCACCTCTAGTTGATTGGAAATGAGGTGAAGTCGACTGGATCTGCTCCTCTTGTCCAGTGCACGCTCCCGACACATAGGGGAATATATTCTGTCAGGGACAACGGCGTTGCCGTAAACACTTGTGTGGATTATCTCATATTGATCGAAATTTAGGCTAAAAAAATAAAAATGAAAAGTCTGTTCTGTTTTCACCATCTCTTAAAAGTGTTCTCTCTTAAAAACTACAAATAAATAAACACATCAAATCTAACCACATGTGCAAAGGCTTTTCAATTTCATGTCAGTTTCAGTGTTTTTCAGACTTTTCAGACACAAATATGTCATTTTTTTGCAAACTGAAGTTTTAAAACAATAGAGCCACAGTAAACTATCACTAACTACAATGTAATAGTCTTAACCTATTTGTGTGTAATTGCAACAATAGCAGATTTACCTACCTTCTGCAGCTGCTCATATTTTTAAATCTAATTTTAATCATGTGAGAGGTTAAAACGCCCGCTGAGGCCGACCACTGGTGCTGTCTCCTTGGCTCCTCCCTGCAGTGTCCCCTGAAAGCCCTCACATCCTTTCTTGTGGCCAGTCCTTGCCTGAATATTCATGAGCCCCTGGGAGCTGTGGGATCTTTTACCGTGTAGCTGGACAGCTGCAGCGGATTCAGCTGGGCTCCCTCTACCCAACTAAGAAAGGACTAAAATCTTTACCTTTCCTGCTCACGGGTAGACCATGGCTGGGGCCCCGTGCATCAAAGGGCCATTTCTAGTTGTGCTCCTGCAGTTTGTCCTTATTTGCTCCTCACAGGTAAGACTTTTCATGCTTGTTCATTTGTGCAGAATTCTCTCTCTTTGTGTTTCTGGAGCGACGTGACGGAGGAGCAGGTGGGTCTTCTCCCACTTAGTTTCACCTGCTGCTGTAGGATGCTGAAATGAATGAAGGATCAATCTGAAAAAGATGTGAAAAGTTGATTTTCTTTTTGATTTCTTGCATTAATAAAATCTAATATGAACAGGATGCAAGTTAACTTTCTTGTCTCCTGGCAGCACCTGTTCCTTTTTTTTAAATTCATATCAGTGTGGGGTCATGTGATGTAAAATGGGACAGAAATTGGTGCAATTATTTCCTGAGATCATGAGTGAATAGTTTATGATTTGTGATTAAAACAGAGGAGTCAAGGACCTCCTGGTCCTCCTGGACCCCCGGGAGTCCCAGGAATTGATGGCATTGCTGTAAGTCTGCAACAATATTCCTGTATCGGTTTACATCTGCCCAAAAATAAATCCTAATCTGCTCCTAATCCTTTTGTTCCAGGGGGAACGAGGAGACGACGGCGAGGACGGTCCACCTGTAAATACCAGACTCAATGATGACTTCTGCATTGTTTTTCTTTTCATTGTGATGTTTCTGTCTGAGTCACACCTTTGATCCTATAGGGACCCAATGGGGACGCAGGTAAACCCGGTTCTTCAGGATTACCTGGAATTCCTGGAAAAGATGTGAGCATTCCTTGTTTTGATGCTTTTATCTGTTTTTGGTGCGTTTATGAGGTCACCTTGCAGAACCTGAAACCTCTGAGGGGACGGGACTAAAAACATGGATCCTCCTCTTTTTAATGAACATTCAAGTGTAGTGGTGGGGGGGGGGGGTTTCTTGGTGCATTAAAAAATTACAGGAATTCGTTAAACATGATGAGCAATTCCAGGACACACCAGTGTATTTCATGTTTTCACATCATAATTTCAGGGTTTTTAGTGAATTCCAGCAACCACCGCCTCTCTGCATGGTCACCAGGGTGCTGAAAACAATAGGAGCTTTGTTGGCAGTGGTTTCTGGTGTCTTCTCCTGGATTTTTGTTCCATGCACTTGTTAGAAATGAGCCAGACAGGAATGTTGTATCCTGAGAGGTGGTGGACATTTTTCTGTGCCTTTAAAGGCGAATAATCAACATAATAGTGAATTTTATAAATATAAAGCAGAGGAATTGTGTTTTTATGTAACATTTTACAGAAGTTGCTCATTATTTGAATTCCTCTTGTTTAATTCTGATTGTGTGATGATGATGATGCATCATGTTAGGGTTTGTACACATACATTCATGCAAACATGCTACAGAGTTTATTTTGATGCAGTCATTTATCTGGACGTCTCTGTTGCTGCAGGGTTTGACCGGCCCCTTCGGAGACCCTGGGCCGGACGGTCCCCCGGGACAGAAAGTGAGTGACTAATGAGCCTTTGCTTTCCCACTTCAGAGGCTGTCGGTGAAACGATGCCAAGCTGCTGTCCTTTTTTTTTTTTTCTGGCGTGGCAGCAAGAGCCGCAGCGCATAAACCAATTCCTCCTGACAAATGAGACTTAATCCAGCAAGTCTTCTGTGTAATCCCCGTGGGGCACGAAGCCCCAACATTTCTCCTAATTAGGCTAAACATTGCTGGGTCAAGTGTGCCCGGCTTAGTCATGTGATGCTGGAGGAATGTTGATTCCCACCATCTGCAAACTCCTACGGCTCGATTCTAACTCAGCTCAGTTTGTCTAAATGTGTTTTTGTGCCTATTTTTATGTTTGTTTCTGTGATTTAGGGTGAACCTGGAACACCCGGGCCTCGCGGAGCAGCTGTGAGTAACGTCTAAACAATCCAGGCCCAAAATCAGACCAGAAGAACATTGAATTTTAATATTTAAGTTTTTCCTTTTCTACTCTCAAATGTTCTACTGCTCATGTTCCTTTAGGGTGTTGGGCCAGATGGACCCCCTGTGAGTAAATCCTTGTTTTTAACTCTCAATACCTAAATCTATGGTGGTGTCATGATTGCTGAATGCATGAAATGCGCCTTTTAAAGGGACCACCAGGGCCTGGAGGACTTCTGGGTGAACTGGGAAAAGCTGGCCCACCAGTGAGTAGAAATGGAACATTTACGTAATCGTCTAAAGCCACAAACAGGAGCCATGAGTCGATGTATCAAAGACACACACTTCATGCACGTCGTAGAAAACATGCTGCCAGAGCCGGCCCAAGCATACGCGAGTTAAATGACTGCTTGGGCCCCCCGCACCACCAGGGGGCCCTCAAGAGCCCCAAGATAGAGTGAAAAAATGTTTTTAATAACTTTAAATTTGACAAACACATTTATAGTGCACATGGAAAATTAATCATATATTATTTTCTATAGTGTAATTTAGTTTTATCTTTTAGTGATTGCACGTTTTATACATTTGTTCCAAATTTTAAAGATTTAACTTGTTTACTATATATTTGTTGTTTTTTTTCCCCTTCAGATGTTATTTTCAAATAGTTGAATTCATACACCACACTTAAATAACACTCTGCATTTTAAAATGCAATTTAATTAGAGCAGTTCTGTTGGTTTGATACTAATAAAAGGTTAATAGCCATTATTAAACCAGTAGGATATAAGTTTATTACAAAAGATGCTAATGATAGTGGGTATGTTACACATAGTGAAGCCTATGAATCATTAATTATCTGGTGTTGACTGGTTGGTATGGGGGCCCCAAAGGTAAACCTGCTTGGGGCCCCACAAATGCTTGGGCCGGCCCTGCATGCTACCAATACGTTCTGTATCAAAATGTTCTACTAATTTTCTAAACACATAAAAACAATGGCAGTAGTTTTAAAATTAAAATGTAATTCTAAAACTAAATTGAAATAGAAATTTGAATTGAAATTTAGATTAAAATTTAAAATGACATTTTTATTTTCATTTATTAAAAAAATTAAATTATTGCCAGTTGTTTGTGTTTGAAAATTTTAATGTAAATCTAAATTTAAAATAAGATTTAAAATAAAATCATCATCATCATCAAATTTATTTATATAGCACTTTAAATGCAAACAATGTTGCCCAAAGTGCTTAACAAAAACATAAAAATACAATAAAATGACAACACTCAATTAAAAACATGAAATAAAAACTAAAACTAAAATCAGACATAAACAGATAAAAAACAGGATCACCCAAAAATGTAATAATTTAAATTAAATTATTAAAATTTAATTAAAAATTAACATTTAAATCTAAATTACATTTAAGATTGAAATTTAAATTAAATTTAAAATGAAAATCAAAACTTTTAAAGGCTGTTGCCAAGTTTAAGTCCAATTTAAATTTAAACTTAAATTTAAATAAACATTTTCAAGTGTAAAAATAGAGTTGCACATCTGACACACCTCATATAGATTAGAGAAGTGTCCATATCCCTTTGATTGCTACAAATAATACACATTATTCAGTTTTTTAATGAAGGATTGAACACACTTATGTGTGTTTTCACAGGGAGCCATGGGTGTGAGGGGGCCACAGGGGCCCCGTGGACCTACTGGACCCAGAGTAAGTTTTAAAAACTTGAACCACCTGATAACATTTTCAACATGTCCATCCATTTGTCCATGTTCACCTGCTTACCTGAGTCTGGGTCATGGGGGTATAGCAGCTTTTCTTGCAATGCAATAGAGCATACAAAAAATGTAGTTAAAAATTATAGCAGACAGGGGGCGCTGGTGGCAGAGGAGTTAAGTGCCATCCCTGTAATTGGAGGGTTGCAGGTTTGTGTTCTGCTGAGTCTGCTGCAGTCGTTACTCACCCGCCTTGACCGCTGGTGCTGGTCAGAGGGACTGGTAGTGCCTGTGTATGGCAGCCTCGCCTCTATCAGTGTGTAGCTGTGGCTACAATGTAGCTTATCAACATCAGCGTGTGAATGTGTGTGTGACTTGATGAATGACTGGTGTGTTGTAAAGTGCCTTGGGGAGCTGTAGGACTCTAGAAGGTGCTGTATACAGGCCATTTACCATTTTTTTACCATCAGTTGTTGCTGTGCCTGTTCCATGTCTTTTAGATTCCTATGGAGTGTGACTAAACTGACATGCAGAGCAAATACATTATGCTTCAGCTACTGTCTGTCTAGATTTCTAGGCTACATTTTTGTAACAGTTGGTTTGATTCTACAGCAAAATTAAATTAGAATTATTGTAATTCTTTCTCTCAATTTCAGGGGGCTTCTGGAATGCTGGGCTCTTCTGATCTGGTAAAGTATAATTTCATCTATCTACACTCTAAAAATGAAATGTTAAGTTATATCAACAGGTTCCACTAAACCTAGCTACTTAAATATAAATAGAGTATTTAACATTTACTTTTAACAACATTTAACAACATATATTACTCTTTGCATTTACATTTTGACATTAAATGCTTAAGTAAATTCAACATTTCATTTTTAGAGTGTACGCACCATTATTCCATGGTGACGATGATGTCAGAGCTACTTACAGACTCATTTTGTTGTTTAGTGTCCAAACTCGTGTCCGCCTGGCACCTCTGGACATCCTGGTCTTCCTGGTATGAAGGTGAGAAGTTTTTCTCTCAATTTGATCGGCCTAAAATAAAAACAAATGCTACATTTGTTCTTTGAATGTTTGATTTCAGGGTCACAAAGGGGTGAAGGGTGATGCAGGAGAACCTGGTAAACAAGGACACAAGGTAAAAATAAAAGGAATCATTTCTGGTATTTTGATAATATAAAACATTGCATTGACCCATAAAATTGTACTAGTAGCATGACATCCACTTAGCAAGAGGGTCCCAATCCCAGAGAAGCATGTTTTTCATGGTGCTCTATTTGACAAAACCTGCATAACGGCCTTTAGTACAATTCCTTTGACTCTTTGCACAAAGGATGATTGATTTGAAATGATGTTCAAGCACAACAAATCTCACCTGGTAATGTCTCCACGAACTATAATATAAATGGAAATGAGTCTGGGTCCATCTCCTCATGTCAGGAGATGATTTACTGTCGGTCAGCTCTCTGTCGGTCACGATTTTCCTCCTCGTCTCATCTACAGGACCTTTTTCCACCTTCCCTCTGCTAACAAAGTCACAAATATGAAAATACCTCATACATAACAATAAACATGAACATACAGATGTTTTTCTGGGTGCTGAGGCCTAATTCAGATGAATATCTGTATTAAATTCTGCATTTTTTTGTGCATTAAGTAAACTTTCAGAAACATTGTTCCAATGGAAAAATGGATGTCCGATATTATCGGTCTACCATTAATATCGGCCGATATTGGCATTAAAATGTAATATCAGAAAATTATTGGTTTTTACTGTTTTAATGACCCAACTTTTACTTAAAATGTCATAAAATGATAGACCTGAGGTTTTATTTTTTTAAATATTTCCATTTGTCTCGCACAGCTTGTGAAGAAGTAGAAAAATACCATTTTGTAGTGAACGTATTGTCGCTATGTGTAGCTAGCTAGCTAGCTAGCTACACATAGCGACAATACTAGCTAGCAAACTTCTAAAACAAAAACAAGAATATTCACCCAAGGTTTGCTTTTTTAACTGAAGATCTTTATAAACGTTTTCGATGCAATATACAGCAAAAGAAAAATTACATTACTAACACACACATATCTTGTCACGCTTAGCAATTAGCCTAGCTTAGCATGTGTTCATGATTTAAATGCCTTATTTTATAATTAACACAGAGATATGAGCAGCATTCATATTTAAATCACTTCCTAAAGGAGAGACGCTGATCAAGTGTAACTCTTAGTGAAATCAATGTATTTTCCCATTGAGGTAAAAGAGTTTGTGTTGATTTTCTTTTACTCCCTCAGGGTGAAGAAGGAGACCAAGGAAGTCTAGGAGAGGTCGGATCTCAGGGGCCAACGGTGAGATATTTACACAAAACTAAACATTTTTGGTTAAAAAAAAATATTCTTTTAAGTGTCAGATTCTGTTTAGCTGCTCGCTGATGCATCTTTTTATTCTGTTTGTTGTTTTAGGGACCTCAGGGGATTCGTGGAGCCACAGGGATGATGGGTCCCAAAGGAGAGATGGTGAGAGATTTAGTCCCTCACAAGATGTTTTCTAAATAAAAAAAATTCTAATAAAAGCTGCAAGCAGTGTCGTTAGCCTTCACAGCTCAATGCTGTTCAGACCTCATGCCAAAACTTGGGACATTGTGTGATGTTACATCATCATCACCTCTACGCCACCTGGGGGCGGGGGATAAAGACGTCAACATTTGAACATTTATTTTTGTTAGGGTCTTGATAAGGACCAATCACAGCAGGTTTTATTCCTCTACAACTTTCTGTGTTAGAATTATGGCAATTGATACGTTTTTGGCGAACAGTCAAAATATGAAGCCTGGCCACGCCCCTTCAGCAGGCACAAAAACGCATGATATTGATAACTTTAAATCACCCAGGCTTTATGAGCAAACTCACTAAAATTCAAGTAGATCATTAAAAATCTGTACATGTTTGATTAAATGCGGAGGCTACAAACAGCCAAAAAGAGGTCAAAAACACAAAGTCAATCCAATATGGCCGACTTCCTGTTTGTTGTAGCACAAGGGTGTAAGTGACTTTTGTGTGGGTCTTGGTACATTCTTCAAGTGTACCAAATTTCATAACTCTACGATCAAGTAAGAACAATGAGATTGATTTGAAACTTTCTAGGGGGCGTTGTTTCTCTATTTCTATTGCAACTTTTTTTGAAATCCTTAAAGGTCAACTTTACTAAAAAACATTTTTTAATTATTATTTCTGATTATAATCGGGCACTGTGAGTTCATCATGCAGGCTGAACATGAAAATAATCTCCTACACCAATCTCCTGCATTAGCTTCTGATAGAAAATAGACGGTGAAACTCTAGGATTAGAAAATCTTGACAGATCTACGTCACACTGTCACTTAACATTCATGGAGTCACCCATCTTGACTCGTGACGGGGAAGGCTGTTGTTGGTTTAGCGTCCAGGAAACAGCAGAGAACATCTCAGCTAGTAGAAGCTAACCGTTAGCATTAGCAACTCCACCACACAGCAGAACTCCTCCAGGCTTGTGTTATTTGTGGAGATAAAACATCAACGTTGTAGAGCAAACAGTCAGTGGTAGAGTTGCGTTGCTGTTAGCCAATCAGAGGAGAGATGTCCAAATATCGGCAAATAAGACTCCAAATCCTACCGTCTGAAGCTACTTTCTCCTCCAGCTGTATTCTCCATCCTCAAACAGGTGCACCAGAGCTTTTTTCCCCAGACTTAGAAGGCATTCATTCCCACTGGAGACCACTGCAAATGTATTAAAATATAAGTACAGTTGACCTTGAAATACATACTTTTCACGCACAACTGATGCTTCTGCAAAATTTGGTGGAGCTTTTGAATATATGTAGACCTCCAAAAAGCCAGTTAAATTTTAGGAAGCATTTCGCTGCTCGTGCCTAATAAACATCTATTACAAATTATTGTCTTTATTATTGTTTTATTATCTATTATTATTATTATTGCAGGGAGCTCGAGGTCTTGATGGAGATCCTGGTCCTCAGGGAGTCTCTGGAGCAACTGTAAGCTTGTTATTTTTAGCGAATGAGGCCAAAGTGACACATGTCAGTATTTTATATTTAACTGTAATATTATAGGGAGATCAAGGCCAGAGAGGAGTGATGGGGGAGCCTGGGCCTAAAGGTGAAATGGTCAGTACTCGCATTGTTTCACCACACATTAAATCATTAAAGGTATAAAATAAGCTTGAATGTATGTTGTTTGTCATGAAGGGTGTTCTTGGGCCAAGAGGGATCACAGGACTTCCAGGTCCTAAGGGAGAACCTGTGAGTGTCCAGTCCAAGATGATAAATAGTTTTCTACTTTATCTTTTTAAAATAATCCATTTATTTTCATTTCCTCATCATTAGGGCTTACCGGGTGTGGACGGCCGTGAGGGTATTCCTGGGATGCCAGGAGCAAAGGTAGAGAAGCAGTCACTTTATTTGTTTTCTCATTTTTATTTTTAAAAACTAAGTTCTGCAGTTTGAAGCAGAAAGTAGCTGAAATGTTATCGTTCATTTTTCCCCTCAGGGAAGCATCGGGAAGTCAGGCGTTCCTGGAGAGGTTGGACTTCAGGGGCTTCCTGTGAGTTTGACCTTTGACCCCAAGCTGTGATGGCTGACTGTAATTGGATTGAAACTGAGTGAACTCGGTCATGTTTAGAGCACCGTGAGTGCTGCAGGGCTGTGCTTGTTTCCACTCTAGCTGCTGCAGCCATGTTAAGTCCCAACGAAAAATGTTTTTAAATGACCTGCTTACTCTGGATGTTTGTTCAGAGCAAATCACTGTTTTTTATTTATTCTTTATTTAACCAGGAAGGTCCCATTGAGGTTAAAAACCTCATTTTCAAGGGAGTCCTGGCCAAGAGGCAGCAAAAGTTACTGTTTACTTCCATCATCTAATCATTTCATTCAGTTCACGTTGTGAGATGGTGATTAAACATTAACTTTGCTAAAAAGAAATATTTTTAAATTATTATTTCTGGTTATAATTGGTCACTCTGAGTTTTTCATGCAGGCTGAACATGAAAATAGTCTCCTACACCTATCTCCTGCATTAGCTTCTGATAGAAAATAGACGGTGAAACTCTAGGATCAGAAAAGCCTGACAGATCTACGTCACACTGTCACTTAACATTCATGGACTCACCCATCTTGACTCACGACGGGGAAGGCTATTGTTGGTTTAGCGTCCAGGAAGCAGCAGAGAACATCTTGGCTAGTAGAAGCTAACCATTAGCATTAGCAACTCCACCACACAGCAGAACTCCTCCAGGCTTGTGTTATTTGTGGAGATAAAACATCAACGTTGCAGAGCAAACAGAGTCAGTGGTAGAGTCGTGTTGCTCTTAGCCAATCAGAGGCGAGATGTCCAAATATCAGGAAATAAGACTCCAAATCCTGCCGTCTGAAGCTCAGCTGTGATGTGGCTCACTTCTAGTTCCTGAAAATGGTGCACCGGTGTTTTTCTTCCCCAGAGTACGACTTACAAGGCATTCATTCTTACTAGAGACGACTGCAGATGTATTAAAAATATGAGTAAAATTGTCCTTTAAGAGTTAAAGTTACTCTTGTTTTTTGGTCTAATTAAAGGCACTTAACGGAATCAGTTAAGCAACAAACAGAAGGCATATTATTGTAATCTTAAAGGACGTATTATGACCTTTTTACTTACGTTATAATAGTTCTATGTGCTATAAAACATTATTTGCAAGTTTGTTGCACCAAATCTCTCTCACATGAAGCGATTTCAGCAGTTCTGTTCTTGACAGTTTTAGTACCTTCCAGAATGAGGGCTCTGTCGCTTTAAGAAAAGCTGGAGCTGGCCACGCCCACCCATCTCCCACCCAGGCTGCTATAAGCTGAGAAGCTCCAATATCCAGGAGGGGCTCGGAGTAGAGCCGCTGCTCCTCCAGCAGCAGCTCTCTCTTGCATGTGAGAGGTGGTTCTATTCTAATTTTCCTAGTTGTGACATCACAATAGGGGACTGAAATGGCTCGTTTAGGCACATAATTCCTCAAACCAAACACTGACAGAAAACAGATGAATGGATTTTTTTCACATTTGGAGTGTTTATAGTGGCAAAAGGTTAATTTTGCATAATAATACGTCCCCTTTAACAACCTTTTTTTTCCTATTTAACACTCAAGAAGCAACTTTGAGACATCCAGTGAAGAAAAACCCATTTTTATTACCTTTTAGGACCTTTTGTTGTTTCTTTTCAGGGTCTGCCTGGTACACCTGGACCAAAAGGCTCAAGCGGCCCTAAGGTTAACTGATTGATTAACACCTAAATACCCCTTTTCTCATTTTTCACTAAATAAATCAAAATGTGAAAGCCAGTTTGGTGTTGTTTTCTCAGGGTGATTCTGGAAAGTCGGGGTTCCCTGGAACTTTAGGATCTGCTGGCAAACCTGTAAGTGTGAGCAGAAATACGTTAAAACGTTTGTGTGGATTCTTTCTCCTCCGTTGTGTCACTGCCTCAAATTCTCATCACACTAAAGGGTGAACGTGGAGAGCAAGGAGAGATCGGACCTGTCGGACCCATCGGTGAGCCTGTGAGTGACTTTTTATTCTTTTTTATAGAGTTTAAATCAACTTATCTTGACATTTTTCCTAATTTTCTCCTCTGTCCTTTAGGGAGACGTCGGAGAGCAGGGTCCTGTGGGTCCAGCTGGAAAGTTCGGTGCAAGAGTGAGTTAATATAATACAACTTAGATTTTATTGTTGAACTTGAATTCAAGTAGAAATGCATCATTTTAAAATCCACAATAAACAATCACCCTGAAACAATTATCATGAATAAAAGAAGGTGAAAACATCCCCAAAAAGGCCCAAAGACAACCATTAGCTAATGCAATGATGCTGTTTTAAATAAAAACCCTTAAACACCTTCAGACGGAGCCATTCTGGCTCAGGAATGTCTCAGAGAATAGGCCGAGGCCGGATCTCACCTCAGCTCTATTTTCACAGTAAGGGGAGACTAAGCAGCGGCTGAAAGAGCTCTCTGTTTCCTCGGCATTCCTCGGCTGGTTGGTGATCAAAGACAGAACAGCACGCACAAAACATGCTGAGAAAATGAGCTTCTAGAAAAGTTAAACACCAGAATAACTCTGATAACAACATATGATCCAGTTTTAAAGCTGGTGAATTTAACATTATCTTTCTATGTTTCCTCCATATTTAACCTATTTAACTCCTGCTCATGTCCTGTGTGTTTTCATTAAAGGGACCAAAAGGGGATCCTGGTCTTCCCGGTCTCCCAGGTCCTCCTGGCTTACCTGGAACAAAAGGAGAGAAGGTAGGAAACCAGAATGTTACTGATAAAACCTGTTGAGGGGCTCAGAGCTGTTTAGGGGTCTAGCTACGTGTAGCTAGACAGCTAACAAACGACTAAAACAAAAACAGGAATCTTCACCCAAGGCTTACCTTTTATCTGAAGATCTTTATACATGTTTTATCACCATAGCTGCAAAATACAGAAAAAGAAAAATACATTACTAACTAATACACACATCATAGCATCCTGGAGATTCAGCTGCTGTTGGAAACAAAATAAATAAGGCACTTGTCCTTTTACTAACTTAAATTGAAGTTGTCATTTTGCACAGAAAATGTTTAAAAAGTAAGCATGCATGATAGGAGATGTGTGATGTTAGTGACCTAAAATGTTTTAGTTTTTCTGTTTCTATGAGAAGGGGACACAGCATCGGCATCGGAAATTAAGAATCAGACAATATCGATATATCAGATATATGAAAAAGCCAATATTGAACATCCCTAAATAGAATAGCACAGAATAGAATAGAATAAAATAGAATAGCATATAATAGCATAGCATAGCATGGCACAGAATAGCATAGAATAGAAAAGCATAGCATAGCATAGAATAAAATAGAATAGAGTAGAGT
This sequence comes from Aphyosemion australe, assembly GCA_006937985.1. Lineage (NCBI taxonomy): Eukaryota > Metazoa > Chordata > Actinopteri > Cyprinodontiformes > Nothobranchiidae > Aphyosemion > Aphyosemion australe. The sequence continues at coordinate 1,558,786 of SSNS01000129.1, read as the reverse complement.
AGAAGAGCATAGCATAGCATAGCATAGCATAGAATAGAATAAAATAGAATAGAGTAGAATGGCATAGCATAGAATAGCCAAGCATAGAACAGAGTAGCATAAAATAGCATAGAATAGAATAGAATAGAAAATCCATTTTTTGTACCTCAGTGGGGACATTTTGGTGTACCAGCAGCAGTTTCATTCCCAACAGGAGCAAAAAGGAGACAAAAAATAAAGAATAAAGAGTAATATTAAAGAGTAAACAACAAGAAAGCATACAGCAGAAAAGATTAGAAGATTAGATTCAAAATATTCAAGGATTCAATTATCAAAATATTGAATTCATAAAATACATTTTAAGAAATAAAAAATAAAATGCTGTGTAGAAAAAGATGGCAGAGTACTTACAGGGAGTGGGAACATGAATGAGAAAACTGCAAATAATGAATGAGTGCAGGTAACAGAAACACCGCATAGATTAAGGGATGCAAAAGAGATTTTATCCTGGTTTTGTTCAGAGTTCTTTTATGTTATTTATAGTCAAAGTTATTAAGAGCCATCATGGAAGATCCAAAAAGCCACTTGTGGCTCCAGAGCCGCAGGTTGATGACCCCTGTCCTGGACAAAAAGAGCAGTGCTCAATGTCAAACAGCTCCTTGTCGCCCTCTAGTGTGAAAGGATTTCATTAATTAAAAAGTTCAACATGTTTGGTCTAATTGCAGGGAGAGCGTGGAGATTCAGGACCTAAAGGAGAACAAGTACGATCATTTTTTGTCTTTACAGCATAAATTCTTTTTAAAGTCAAGATTTCTTTTCTTCAATGATTTACAGACTTTGCTTTCATAGGGCGTACAAGGTGATGAAGGAAATCCTGGAGACAGAGGGGACTCTGTAAGTCGTTACACTAACACTGATGGCACATCTCACTGGAATCAATCAGTTATTGATCCTTTCAATTTCATCTAACGGGTGTTTTAGGGTGAGCCGGGCGAACCTGGACCTAAAGGAGAGGTGGGTCCATATCTAACAAGCCATGGGGATTTAAAGATATATTTATTTAATCAGATAATTAATGTTTTTTTATAGACTGGCATCCCTGGTGGAACTGGCCAAAGAGGTCCAGAAGGAGGTCGAGGTCAGCCAGGAGTTGAGGGGCCTCCTGGGACACCTGGACCACGAGGGATGCAAGGGAACAGGGGTCCACGAGGAGTCAGAGGGTCCCAGGGACCTGCGGTAGGGCCCAAAACTAAATAAGGCCTTAAAGGACCAGAAAGTATAGCTCATAAAAACATAACAACGAATAAACTCCTCCTCATGAAAAAGTAGTACTTTAGACTGATTTAACCATTCTGACACGTCTTTTTAAAAATTCTCTTACAGGGTAAAGAGCCGAGTGATCAGCACGTGAAACAAGTCTGCATGCGAGTCATGCAAGGTAAGAAAAGCGGAGCATTTGACCCCGTTTAGGAATCCTCTGGGCCTCGTTTCATAGCTGTAATGCTTCTCAGAGCGCCTCATCCTGTAACCGCACAGAAAGCTGCCCCGGCATCGTTTCATCGATCTGTTCAGCTGCTAAACACTCCGAAGGCCAAAAAAAAAAAAAAAATGAAGGGTCTTAAAAGGAAAACATGGTAGAAGCTTCACCCTTTGTTCATGTGATGGATGAAAAATTCCTTCTCCGAGCCGTCCAAATCCTTCACTGGAGTCACAACATCTCCTCGCTCTCGTTACATCTCCACCGCTCATCTCCTACGCTCATGACTTTTTTATACCCGATGTGCTGAAAAATTAATTTCACCTCCAGCAGACCTGCTCTTTTCTGCTCTGAGCGAAAAAGTCTGCCTGGAAAGGAAACCTAAAAAAAGGAGCAGTCAAGCAGCTACTGCATGAATTTCTATCTGGCAAAAGAAAAACTGAAATCGTGTTTAAAAAAAAGGAAAAGGAAAGAAAGACAGAAAAAAACACCCAGCACGAAGTCACGGGGGATTAATATTAGATCGTCTGCAGCGTGAACATAAATTTCCTGTCGCTGATAGCTCAAAATGAAGGATATTATCTCCTTTTGGCTCAATTTACTGATGGTTATATAAAAAGTCTGAACGCCAGGAGTGGCTCGGGGGAGATCATGACCATGGTTTCACCTCGCTCAAGTTCAGCACTTAAAAGCTCCTCCTGAACCCAGCTATAGAAGCTGCTGCTGCTCTGAGCATCGCTTTGGGTTCCTCTATCTGTGGCAGAAGACTAACTGTTTTCTTCCTGTTACGCTTCAACAGAACAGCTGGCTCAGTTAGCTGCTAGTTTAAGGAGGCCGGAGACTGGCATCGCTGGTTTACCTGGAAAACCGGGACCTCCTGGGCCTCCAGGGCAGCCTGGAGACAACGGTTTCCCAGGGCAGGCTGGAGCAAGAGGCCTTCCAGGACTCAAAGGGCCACCAGGGCAGATGGGGTTGAAGGGACCAAAAGGTACCGAATATACTTCCAGCATTTGTTCTTTGAGGTCAATAAGAGAGAAATGAATGTTAATCTGTGAATCTTTGATGTTAAAAATGTGTTACAGGTGAACTGGGAGACAGGGGCTCCAGGGGGCCCACCGTGAGAGGACCTAAAGGTCAGCCAGGACCTCCTGGCCTTCCTGGTGGGTTTGTTTTATGGTTCTTGAATCACCTTCTCTAATATTCTTATATGTACATCGAATTAGCTGATTTATTCCATCCTAAAGAGATCTACGATCAAAAATGACCTCTACACCACCCTCTGTGGTGTAAAAATGTACTCAACTGCAGACATGAAAACATAAATATGAGTTATTATCTTGCTGAAACCCTAAAAACTTACTCTTACATGAAAGTGGCTAGCTTGAACTTCAAATACTTAAAGCTACGGTCTGTAGCGTGACGCCGTCAAGGATAAAAGAGAGTTATTTTGAAATTTTAACGGCTAAAGCTCCTGCCCCTGCTCCCCTCTCCTTCTGGAAGGAGCTAAAAGCCACGCCTCATTCTGCGTACACAAATAGCCTTGTAGCGCTAACAGAGGGCCGCATGTTTTCTATAGGTTCCTGCTCAGACACACTAACTGCTGAATGATCTCCTCAGACTTCATCGGTCCTGCGGGAGCTGCTGATCACTCATTTTAATCATGTCTGCAGTGTTCAAGCAGGAACACGTCTAAAACCAGCAGGAAACCAGCACTCGTGATGCTAGCACACCCCTGCTAACGCTACAACAGGCTAAACAATAGATGTAGTGTGAGGTCAAACACTAAGCTAATTACTTAGTTCCAAAATACAAAAGATAAATCCCTTTTTGTTCCCCTCCCTACTCTTCCACAGTTAGCTTGAAGTTTACAGACTGACTCAGTGCAGGTCGAGTTAGCATTTAAGCTAGCTTGGCGTGCTACGTTGAATGAGGTGCATCCGCATCACCCCGTAGTGCATGCTGGGAACTGTGGCACATTCTCGTTGATTGACACACAGACATATATACATAGACGCTTTGTAGACTGGCGCTGCCTATTGGAGCTGCCGTAGTGGCCGGCCGCCATCTTACTTGGGTCTCCATTCGCCCCCAGCGCATTCATTTCTACTTACGAAGGTGCTTACCCAGCTAAAAAATACATTTTATCGAGCTTTTTCACAAAATCAGACACATGGTATGGCATGATAATTAAAATATAGACATAATTAAACAAAATAAATTAAAATAAATTAAAATATAAAATCCCATCAGGTAGGCTAGAAAAGTCAATAGTAATCCCATGTGATCTGTTTTCAATAGTACACCAGTTGTTGCAAATGTAGGCTGCACAGAAACGGGCATAATTGCCCACTCTGCATTGACTTTGCAGAGTGAGGAGACCCATCCAATATGGCGGCGCGCTGTTACGCCCTCGAGCGACCAATGGGGCGGCCGTCTACGTATTCATGTCTATGGATTGACAGCTCCCACTTGTGTATACGCAATTCTATTGGTCAACGCTCTAGGCTTGTGTAGATGATGCGTTCTGCTGGAGAGGCCAGGGGAGGGACTTAGGGGAAATATAAATGATGACAGATTTTTATGACTATATCACAGAACAGGCTCAGATAGTCACATTAAAGCATTTTTAAAGCTACTTTAAAACATTTTTAAATATGCACCCCAACTTTAAGTAAAATACTTTAGTTTAAAATTATATGTAACTGTTAAAAATGGTCTTTTGTAAAAGGGTAAACGTTCTCCGTAAATCCTCTCATTCCATGATCTCAGGGGAGCCAGGCAAACCTGGCTACGGTCAAGATGGTCGGGACGGGCAGAGAGGACCTCCTGGCGTTCCTGGACAGCCTGGCGTTCCCGGTCCTCCAGGTCCAGCTGGCCTGAATGGTTACTGTGACCCATCAGCCTGCAACCTCCAGGCAGGAGCTGTCCAGCAGGATGTGAAGGGACCCGCGGGGAACTAAGAGCCACTCTGGCAGGGACACAAAGACTGTTGAATTATCTCCCCGAGCACACAACATTTGTCACGCCGTCCTCCCAAGGGCTGTCATTGGCTCGGCGTCTTTGATACATTAACCTCTTTGTGTGAACGTGTTTTTATGCCAGCAACATCTCAATTAAAGGGAGCCATCATCGTTGAGTCATAAAAAGGCACAAAAATGGTCTTTTCCTGGCTGAGAAGTGTTTGAGAACATTCAGAACTGAGCGACCTTTCTAAGAGACGTGATCAGAGAGCCGTGTTTGTCCTGCTGTCCTTGTACCTCTGCTTTTATGTGTTCTCCCGTTTTTCACTGTGTGCTGTAATAAAAGCCCCGGAATCTTCTCATGGAACAAGGGAAGGAATGTTCGGATTTTGTTTGTTTATAAAGAAAAACAATTTTAGATATTATCTCAGCTGAACCCAAAGAATTTAATCTACACGTCCTGTCAGCCTTAAGAAAACTAAAACGGAGAGGACAATGCCTTCAAGTCACACTGACTTCATTACATTATGTAAATCTGTAAAAAAATGTTTGAAATGTGGATAATTTCATAAAATAAACACCTGATGTGAGATTTTGTTTCATTGCAGATGTGCATATATATCAGGACACAGTATTTCATTTCATTAATATATTGGTGGTGTCTTTAAGGATAGTCGACACATTTAAGAGGAAGCAGAATGTATAGAAGGCAATCAGAGGAATGTTTTGGTAAAATATTGTTTATTACCCTCCTTTGAGCACAAATTTAATATTTTACATTATTATTTATTTAGCTAACTGACCAAGGATACATTCGAGGTGCCTTGTTGCCTTTCCTCGGTCATAAATTTCCCAGAATGCAGCGCGTTTATTCCAAACATGTGATCAGGAGCCGGCAGCAGCTACTTCGGGGGCAAATTTCCAGTTTAAAGGTAAGTCACCTAATTGTAGCTCTCAGGCTTATATGTAAAATGTTTTTTTTTTAGATCCAAACAGTTATCTATGGTTGGTTAGTTGCTTAGTAGTTGCAGCTTCGGTGGCTAGCAGGTACTAACTCACAAGTGTGATTTAACCAATATATACACAATTAAAATAGTAAAAGGCTCGATATAAATCTATATTCAAACTTAACATTACTATGATGGGTGGGACATAAACAGAGCGTGTAAACAGAGGGCAGGCTCTGGCCAGTTGCGGTCACGTGGGGCAAGTCTGTTCCATTTAACCATTTCTTTGACCAAGGAAGGACAGTGTCCTCGTGAGCAAGGTGCCTTGACATTGAGAAACACCCAGTGGCAGCAGACGGCAAAATTTGAAGTCTTTTTTCCTGATATTTGGACATCTTGCCTCTGATTGGCTAACAGCAACACGACTCTACCACTGACTTACAATGTTGATGTTTTATCTCCACAAATAACACAAGCCTGGAGTTCTGCTGTGTGGTGGAGTTGCTAATGCTAACGGTTAGCTTCTACTAGCCGAGACGTTCTTTGCTGTTTCCTGGACGCTAAACCAACAACAGCCTTCCCCGTCGTGAGTCAAGATGGGTGAGTCCATGAAAGTGACAGTGTGACGTAGATCTGTCAGGTTTTTCTAATCCTAGAGTTTCACCGTCTGTTTTCTATCAGAAGTTAATACAGGAGATAGGTGGAGGAGACTATTTTCATGTTTAGCCTGCATGAAAAACTCAGTGACTGATTATAATCAGAAATAATAATAAAAAAAAATTTCAGTGAACCACACCTTTAAAACATTTGGAAAATAGCACAAAAAACAGCAAAAATAAAATCTATAGAGCCATGTTGCACAAAATGTATTTTTTGTTTTGTAGTTCATGGCGACCGCTGATATGCTCATTAGAGTTGGATTCAAACTGTTGAAGCATCTGCATGGAGACGGTCACAGATGTGTAGGCGATTTAGTCTAATCTGATTTAGCCGTGTTGCTGCAGGAAAAAAAACTGAACACACAAGAAAATAAAGCGCTTGAGACCATTTATTGCACACAGAAAGGCAGAAGGCAGTAATCAGTAAATAAAAGATTCAGAAAAAGTCAAACCCACCTCTGGTACACTCCTCAAAAGGCACATTAATGCCCTTATTTCTCCTAATCTGTGATTTTTTTCTATTGTTTTCCAAGGCAACGGTTGTTTAATCCCATTTCCATTTCTTTTTCTAATTTCCCGATCACGTAGACATGCGGTAAACTGAAACTGAGGTAGTCATTCAGCCAAACAAAACTAGTAAAAACCAACATTAAAGTCCCTCAGCACGACGTGAGCCTACGCAGGAGCGAGGGGTCGTTTGAGTGAGATCAGCAGGCGGACATTTTTTAATCTGAGGGTCCGTGCTGAGAGGCTGATCCATATTCGGCCTCATTACAAGCTTACTCACAAGATGAGATTACACAAGGCAACAGGATCAACTTACATTACTGTGAAACACAAGCAATAATAACACATATCCACACATGAAGGCGATTGCTTTAAAGTGAATTTTTGCATTAGGTTGTTGCATCTCCATCCCATGGTGTTCACTGGTCATTTCCCAGTCAGAATAAACAAATAAATGTTTCCAGTGAAGTGAGACGTGACATAACCGTCCCTTTCTTCCTTATCAAACTGTTCGGTTAAACGGAAGCAGCAAACTGGTGCATATTAATGTCAATCTAGGCTAAATTTAATATACAGAGGGAGTCGCTCTCAGCAGCATACCGGAAAACAGTTTAGATCACATTAATCCGCTGGTGCTGTCTCATTTAAATCCCATCAAGATCAGCGTAATTGTCTCTGCTAGGAGCCCATAAAGCTAAATATGAAAATTAGAGAGATGAAAAGACAGAATAAGTAGAAAGGAGGATTTTATGCAGCCAATAAACCAAAGAAAGATTGTTTTCCTCTTTGAAGCAACAAGCAGTTCAAAACATGACCAGCAGGGGGCTCCTTCCTCCCACAAATGAATATAACTCACATGAGTTTAATTCTAAAATTAGACCAATGCAATGAAAAATAAAAACCAGCAAAGATAAAAACCAACATGAAAAAAAAATCTACAATTTGTAGTTCATGGTGTTAGCATAATGACTATTAAACAGATCCGATCAGCTGAAAAACAGATTTAAAATGTCACAAAGTTTCAGACAATGACACAAAAGTATAAACATTAATCAGGGCAGGACTATAAATGTCAAAATAAAGAGCTTTCAATCAAACAGACTAAAAAAAAGAGAGTTACATACATTCGCTACGAACACGTTATGCAAATTGTGTTCAGTCTAGAGAGTGAGCAGGGTGCAATCAAAGCCAGCATCCTTAGAAAATAACGCCAAAGCATTAATCAGAAAAAGCAAAGAGATTTGTAATAAATAAATAAATTAGTTAAAAAAACTCCAGTCTTGGAGCACCCCCTGGAACCCACCGCAGCCAAAAGCACAGTGTTGGTCAGAGAATGAAAGACCAGGATGTAGAAAAACGGCATGAGAAAATTCAAGTACATTCATGAGAATCAACAAAACCAACAAACAACATCAAAACCGTCTTAAATACACTGTAAGAAATAAAATGTTGAATTTACTTAACTTATTTAAGTTGTGTCAAAATATGAAAGTGAAGCGTTATATACATCATGTTTTCATGTTAAAAGTAAATATTACTGATTACGTTTAAGAATAGAGGTTTAGTGGAACCAGTTGGTTAAGTTAATTCAACGTTTCGTTTTTTAGAGTGTAGCTGTAGTGTGATAGTCCGACTGCCTCTGCGATTCAAAAATATACACACAATCCAGAGGAATCATCATACATGACACCATGTAAACAACATAATCATCTGACATGCAACAACTGTGTGGTTTCACTGACAGCTTGCTTGTGATGCTATATTGTCAGGTCCCTTAATAAAGCCTCATTTGGCATCAAACAAGAGTATATGTAAAAAAATAAAACAAACCCATATAATTACACACATGTTTTTATAGCTTAAACCAACGGTAAAGACAAATATAAGCATCACTTAAAGCACTTATTGTGTAGAAGTTTCTGTCCTTGATGTATTTTATGAGTAGCTACAAATAATACCAGTGGGTTGGTTGTGTTTCTGTTTTTTTTTCTACTTTTAATTGCAAAAAGCTTTGGGAAATGATGAAACAGGAAACAGGAAGACAGGTTCTTGGAAAGCTGATTATTATACAAACAGCAAACGTGTCAATTATAAGAAAATAAAACCAATCCAAACATGTATACCTATTTTAGCAATTCACTAAATAACTTTAACGATGCTCCATGCTACATTTACCACACTCTAAGAAATGAAATGTTAACCAAGTTATGTCAACTGGTTCCACTACACCTAGTTGTTTAAATGTAAAGAGTAATACATATTTACTTTTAAAGTAACAACAGATAGTTTTTTAAACTTTAAGCTAGAGCTTTAACATTGATCTCAGTGATAGTTGAGTTAGAAACTTGACCAGTTTCATATTTGACACCACTCTGCAGCCCTCTGCTGACCAAAAACTGCACTGGATAGTTTTGTGGAGTGGGTAGGTGCCCTATAGGGGAGGGGCTCTTTACCCGCTTTACAGCTGTTAGCTGTAATGCTAGCAGTTAGCATTTTCAGTTTGCCAATCGTCAATAAAAATCACAAGAAGAAGAAAAAGAAGTTTGCTTTTTCTGTTGGCATCACCTGGATGTAAAAGTAACATGTCTTTGAAGGTGAAGCAAAGAGCTAAAACCAGAGTAAACATCGGTGCAGCCTACGCTAGCTTGAGGGAGCTAAAGGAGGCTACACAATTACGGACTGATGGTGACCTGGCTTTGTTGTTACTGGACTTGTAAGTAATAATATTTTTTGTCCAACAGTGTGGATCTTTTTACTTTGAGGTTTATTTTAGTATTAGTTGGCTCATGTTAGTGTTAGCTTATTGTTAGTGCTAGCTACAGCAGGCTGTAGCAGGGTTGTTTTACGACAGTTGTAATTTCACTTTCAACCAGTAGGGCGGAGGAGCAGGAAACTGCTTAGTGTTACTCTTTTGTACATTCGTTCTATATGTAACTACATGATCCATTACTTTGTTCTTTTTTTAACAGTGTAGTAAAAAGATGTTTTTGTACCTTGAAGCTGACATGTTAGAGTTGCTAGCCGAAACATGTCAGCTTCAAGGTAAAAAAAACATCTTTTTACTACACTGTTAAAAAAAGAACAAAGTAATGGATAATGCTTAATGTTACTTTAACATAATGTATATTACTCTTTACATTTAAGCAACTAGATTTAGTGGAACCAGTTGACATAACTCGGTTACGTAAATTCAACATTTCATTTTTTACAGTGCATTCTTTCAAACACATTCTTGAGAACAAACCTTAAAATAAATAAACTCCACATCAGACACATTTTATGCACTTTGATTGCAAAAAAAGATGTCATGAGTTAATTATTTTCTGAAAATCTACAAAAAAATAAAAAATAAATTCACCCAGGTAATCTCTTTGTCTCTCACATCTGCACGTGTGCACTAACTATGAGATGTACGTTCACTCAGCACGATGGCTTATCAGAAGGACAGAAGAGTGCATAGACATGCCCTTAACGAGGCAAACACATAATTAAGATTGTGTTTTTAGACAGGGCTCAACTTGACAAAACGGTTATTTTCATGGTCTTGATGAGGAATGCATCACACTGACGTAAGGGTTGGGAAAAAAACGAGAAACAGCTTCAAAGTACAGCAAGTTGTGTTCAAAACACATTGGCAATCCCACAAAACAATAACAACAACTAAAAAGCCTCACAGCAACATGATGTTGTGTACAAAAGAGGTCAGTTGTGAGTCTGTCGGATGAAGCTGGACACACTGAAGGCAGTCCGACGCGGGAGCTCAGGGGTGGAGAGCTGATCTCAGAGCAGCTCAGACCAAACTCCGTTTGGCTTATGAGAAAGGAAGAAAGCAGTCACTGGGGTCACATGTCCCTGGAGGTCCACGGGGACCTGGAGAGCCAGGGGGGCCTTGAGAGTTGATCCCAGGTGGGCCTAGACAGAGAATCAGGTTTTATAGTTGCTGCAGCGGGCTGATCTTTATCACCCCTCAGAGGAGCTCATTATCCTGATTAACCATGCAGATGTACAGAGGTTGATGTAAAAAGAATTTGCAAAGAATTTTTTGAAGTGTGACATGAAAGTGAATGCTCCTGAAATTCTAGTAATGCAAAGAGTTGCACAACAATGAAAGCTCTGATGGATAAAGTGAATAAAACCCATTAAATTCTTAGTGAACACTGAAATTATTTTAACCTCACCTAAACAACAACCCACATCTTAGATTTGATCTTTTGCCTTATTGTAAGTGTCTGACCACCACATAGGCTTGTTTTTATACTGTGGCGTTCCCGCAGCACGTGAGTTAGCCTTATTTTTAGATAATTTGTTATTTTGTTATTTACTAACATTTATTGTTTTATCTCTGGCTTTTATTTGTTTTAATGTATATTTTGTGGGCCCTTGCATGGGTCAGTGATGTTTTAAAGTCTTTTGTTCACCTTCTGGCTGATGGAAAGCTTGTTATAAATAAAGTTGAGGATGATGATGAATATTAATAAATCTCACGTACTATATTTAAATTCTGTGTATTTATCAAAAATCTTATTAGCAGATCCTTAAAGCTGGGGTACGTAAAAGTAACTTCAAAAATGCTTAAATGTCACTATCTGAGCCTGTTTTATGTTGATACATTTGCATTGTATCAACATACATTATTTTGCGTTATAGAGTTTTTAATTAAGTCATTTGGGCTTTAAAGAGCAGGATAATTAAAATAAACTGACAAAGGAAGCACATCTTAGACTGCGTGTGATTTATGTTACTTACATAAATCAAACTGTCATTAAATTTAATTTAGTTCTTATTTTTCTCCAAGTCAGAAAAAAATCCCCGCTGATGCAACTGTGATGACAGCGATAGATGATCAGACTCTATATGCGACTCTGCATCTGTTCTCCACATCTGTGTGAGTAAAGTATTCATAGAGAAGGATATCTCATTTACAGTTAATGAATCCATCAGCAGCCCTAATGAGAATGCTTTTAATGGTGTCCTTTCAATGATCTGTACAGTTGGAAACTGGTCATCACAGAAAAGCAGATGGTCAAGTTTTTTAGGTCAACTTTATTCATAGTTTAATATGTTTGCAGCGGTTTCTAGTAGAAAAGAATGCCTTGTAAGTCATACTTAGGCGGGAAAAAAGCATCACTGTGCCCGTTTCAGGTACTAGAAGTGAGCCAGATGGACATCTCGCCTCTGATTGGCTAACAGCAACACGACTCTACCACTGACTCTGTTTGCTCTGCAACGTTGATGTTTTATCTCCACAAATAACACAAGCCTGGAGGAGTTCTGCTGTGTGGTGGAGTTGCTAATGCTAAAGGTTAGCTTCCACTATCCGAGACGTTCTCTGCTGTTTCCTGGAAGCTAAACCAACAACAGCCTTCCCCATCGTGAGTCAAGATGGGTGAGTCCATGGATGTTAAGTGACAGTGTGACGTAGATCTGTCAGGCTAGCGTTTCACCGTCTATTTTCTATCAGACGCTAATGCAGGAGATAGGTGTAGGAGACTATTTTCATGTTCAGGCTGCATGAAAAACTCAGAGTGACTGATTATAATCAGAAATATTCATTAAAACATGTTTTTTCAGTGAAGTTGACCTTTAAAACACAAGTTGTTTTCATTCACTCTGATCGTCGGTACCTCCAGTGCAGAATCATTCTCAGTTCCAAAACTGCCAAGATCGTTTTTCCTCCTTAACATTTGAATCGATAAAACACAGCTGTATAAATCTTCTGTATGTGACTCAAACATCCAAGCCGTCATGGGTCCAAGGGGAACCTGCTCTGTGTAGGTGCCAAGGAAGCCGGCTGTCTTTCATCATAACGGCAAAGAGGAAGAGGTTTTGGTGGGTCATAATAATCTGCTGTAAGCTACAGAGGTTTGTTAATCTAAGAGCATATATGGAAAAGAAGCACAGTGGACCTGCATTCACATCAGCTGGTTGAAGAACTTGGTGACTCTTTTCCACGAAGCGGCTCCAGCTTCAATCTAATCCTCCAGCAGTTATGCCGCAGGTGCTTTCCATAACTGTGCGCCTCTAGAGATGATTTCTTTTAACAGCCCTGATTTATCCTCTCCAGAGGAGCCACTGCTATCCTTTTTTTTAACCTAACAGACATTATGCACAGACAGTATGAGCGACTTTAGGTTTAATGATGATCTCCTGCTGTGGCAGGCTCAAAGCGGTTCTCACACCAGCAGGGGACACGCTAACATCAGCGCTCGCTTCCTTTGCTCAGGATAATGGGAAGGTGGGATTTTAATTCACGGAACAGACACGATTTTCCATCACAGCTGCGGCTGTTTTTTGGGCCAAATCAGTGTGAGGGAGATGGACTCGTGTATTACCAGTAGAACTAAAAGGTTTTGTCTTGAGACACCTTTTATTTGTTTGAAGACACAAGAAAATTTGATTAAAATGACAGGTCTAGCATTGATTGAAGGAATTGATTTGATTTGCCACTTTTCATGCTAGACAAGAGCATCTTATGTTGAGAAATTAAAGCTGAAAATAAAAATATAATCATGCAATATTGCAAAATCTTGCACAATCAGGCCGTGCTTACAATATATCTAATGTGAATGACTCTTAGCCACTTACTGACTCTCAGAAGCTGCAAAAGTGACTGATTTATACCCTTTTCTGTTTGTTAAGATTGATTAACTCGTCCATTCATGACTTTCTGAGAGTTTCATTAAAATCCATCCAGTGGTTCATGAGCTTTTACAGCCAAACGCACACAGATACACACAGAAGTGCGATAAACAGCCAACGTGTGGGAGGACTGGCTGCCAAGGCTCTGCCAGGTCATTCTGACACAAATGTGGCATTTCAGACATGTCAACCCAAACACCTTTTCCACGTTCTATCATATCTGTCAATAACTAATGGTTTCGGAGTGCTTCTGTGACTAGAAAAATAAATCTTCCCTTCAAATTTCAAAACTCAAGGCCGTTGGTATAGACTGAAAGCAGCACCGTTTTATCTGTTTGTCTATTTTAGCTAGAAGCTCTGATCTTTTGTGTTGATCTCTAATGACTTATTTTAAATCCCATATGGTGGCGGCTGTATTCATAGCTTATTTCATAGCTGGTAACAGGCATTAATACCTATGTTAAGGAGGTTGTGTTTTTCGCAGTCCTGCTTGTCTTTTGAATGAATTCTACGCATCCATCCAGCTGATTTCTTATGAAAGCTGGAATAGCAGTTCCAAGTGTTACAGAGGGCACACACTCGTTATTTCAATGGATCGGCTGTGCTCTCTAGTATAAATGAATGCCTTGTGAATGTCACCATCCTGGCTCCTCAACCTCCACCTCAGTTCTAATCACCCCAGAACTCCTCCACCTCAGACCCAAACCTGCCCCAGAACGCCAGTACCAGCCTGCATCACCCCAGTCATTCCCAGCTTCAGGACTCCACTACCCATCTTGCCCTGCACCGGACTTCCTGCCCATGTCATCTGCGTGGGAGTATATCAGGAAGTCGGGATTCCTGCTTGGGGCTGAGTCATCGCTTCAGCGTTCCGATAGCTTCTTTAGTCGTTCCCAGAGATCTTCCAGGTCCAGTCCAATCAGTCATCCAGTCCAGTCTGTCCGTACCAGTCCTGTCGACTACCAGTAAGTCGTTTCCTTTATTCTGGAACCACATGCGCTCTTGTTTCCCTTCAAGCTGCTCGCCGTGGTTCCTATATTAACTGCGTGTCTGTTCAAACTCAGTGTCAGTCCACTCCGCACTTGGGTCATACAACACGCCACATTCAAACTCACGCTTATTCAGTCCAGTCATAGCCAGATCCTGACAGTGAGTCGTTTTCTGTAGACAAAAAGCTCTGGCGCTCCTGTTTCAGGGGGTTAAAGTTTGTTGGATGAGTGGCGGGCAGAAAACGGCAGGATTAAGAGTTTTCCATGATATGCACACATCTAGCTCCTGCTTGGCTAACAACTCTTGGCTAGCAACGTGACTCTTCAGCTGCCTCCGTTCGTTCTATGCAACGTTTATGTTGATCTCCACAAAAAACACAACCCTGAAGGAGTTGTCGAGTTGCTAATGCTAACGGTTAGCTTCTACTCACTGAGACGTTCTCTGCCCTCTCCTGGACACTAAATCAACAACAGCCTTCCTCGGTCACAAGCCAAGATGGGTGAGGCCATGAATGCTAATTCACAGTGTGACATAGATCTGTGCAACGGTTTCTGACCTGATCATTTCCACGTCTACTTTCTTTTGGCGTCTAATGCAAGAAACAGGTGTAGAAGACTATTTTCCTGTTCAGGCCGCATGTGAAACTCAGAGTGACAGATTGTATTTTACGCTTCTCAGTGAACTTTCACTTTAAGGCACAAAGCCATGAAACAATTTTTGCTCCTTTTTTTCTTCTTTTTTGCTGTATTTGCTCAATCGTGTATTCACCTAGTAAATTAGTTAGTTACATATAATTAGGTTTCCAAAACAGCGTGTTGCTCACCTGGTGGCCCCAGGGGTCCTGGATCTCCTGGTAAACCCAGCCCGAGTTGTCCCCGTTCTCCTTTTTGACCTCTGTATCCTGTGGACACACAGACACATATTCCTCTGAAGAAAAACTGGAAAAAACAAGTTTGTAGTCATGTTTACCAAGTGTACAAAACAGTTAGTAATAAAGATAAACCGATAAGGGCTTTTTTTATTGCCGATACTGATCCCGATATGTAGAGGTCAATGTCAGCCAATGGCTGATGTGTACTGCTGATTTTTTGGGCTGATTTTATTGGGCAATATTGAGATGTTTAGCACCTTCTCTGGATGCTAAAATAATAACAACTGTAGATGCACAATATTTCTGAACCTGAATCAGTTTTTGAACAATCCTAATTTTGTTAAAGTTACAGGCAGATTTTCAGGAATGTAAATATACATTTAAATAAATTTCAGCAGCAGCACCGGTCTTCCCACAGATGTGCCTGACTTTAAATTGGCTCTAATAAAGAACTGTAACGGCTGGCTGATATATCAGTTTATCCCTTGTTAGTAAGATTAGAATGAATGCCAAAACATGTTAGAAGTGTCAAATCTCGCAAACACAGTTAGTGTCAACAGTTTGTTGAAGTATGACTACAGGGACAACCATGTCAGACATCAGCTTTTGCACCTGTTTTATTTGAGCGAGGCAGCTTTAGTGGGTGCTGCAGACACCGACTCCTCTGAATCCCAAGTTTCAGTCCTAACTCTTTAAATAATAAAAGATGTGCTGACATCCTGTCAAAACAGAAATCCTCAAACAAGACATCTGTACGTTAGACTTTTGAAGAGAGTATAGCGTCGCGGACAACAACAGGATCACAAGAATACGTCTTTGAAGACTTCAGAGCAGAGTGAAGTGGGTTTTTATTTTTGTCGCAACCAGAGGTCAGGTGTCTGAGTCACAGCAGGCACTCAGAAGGTAGAAACAGGCAGACTGTGTGATAAAACAGCTCCGTAGCTATACTAGACTCTGACGCTCATTTTTAATTCATGCCCGTGCATGTCTCAGCTATGATGCAAGCGTAGTTATTCCTAAGGAAAGAAATCAAGTAATGATCAAGCACATGCTTAATCTGTTAAAAAATGGATCAAAGCATGTGCAAAAATCTGCACAACAGACCAGATAACGACAACAACGAGCACACGGTCATCCCTCAGAGGCTTTTCTGCAGCATGCAAAGCTGGTAAGTCTCCACAGCTCAGATCAGCAGCATACCAAGTAAGACAACAATATTTCCCCATGAGGCACTTAAAGTAATGGAGTCTCACAACCAGCAGTTGCAAGGAGTGCATCAGAAACATTGACAGGAGTATCAAGCATGGCTCCGCCTGGCCCAAAGGGGAAACGCTTCAGCGCTTACATGTCAGGGAAAATCTCAGAAGAAAGGCTTATGAATGCTCCAAAAGTGAATCTCAAAGAAAGAGGGGCTATCCACACACTGCCACAATAATGAGACTTCTTTCAACACTCACAGAGCCCGCGGCATTCATTCAGGGAGGAGACGTTCCATGGAGAAAAGTGCACTGTACCTTAAGCAAGATAGAAAAAAAGAATAATAATAACCGAACAGCGCACAAAGCAATAAGCTGGGGTTGCACACTGGATTGGTGCACCCTGATAAAATCGAAAATGTCACACTGTGCACTTGTTCAAAAACAAATTGTTTCCAGGGCCACTAATGGACAAAGTACGTTAACAAGAGGAAAAATAAAATAAAAATACTGCCAAAAAGAGTGTCGGTCGTTTCGGTCTTGACTGATAGGACTGCACCTTCTGTACACAGCTGTAAACATTATCGACAGCAGCAGCCATGTATTCACTGCCTTACAAAAGGAAAATAAATAAAAAACAACTTTCTTTCAGCAGCTGTTCCATCAAACACTCGGGGATATTTAGAGGCATCCATAACGTACAAAACAGCTCGAAAACAGAATTTACAGAAATCACACTTTGTTTCAGTCAGTGTTAATGAACACCAAAAAGTCACGGTCTCCGAAATTAAACAAGAGTGTCGAAATAAAGAAAAATGTAGACTTAATGAAATATGCATTTGAACACAATGATTTACGCTGCAGAGATTTTTCATTGGGATCTAAAAGATAAATATAATGATAAAAGAGCAGTAAATTACAACAAAGGATGCTGCTCTTCCGCGTGTGTCCCTGTAGGCATGCTCTAACAGCTGGAGACTTCCTCACTTGTGCAATCAAACCACGAAGAGAGACAGCAAAAAAATAAAAGACAATGAATTCAACAGAGGGGTTATTTTTCTCCATAAACAATTCATTTTGCCACAATAGAGAAGAAGTCAAATTGGATATTCCAGAGGAGAACAATCTCCAGCGGAGGATGACGAGAAATAATGAGGAAATATTACCCCAAACTCCCTCACCAGCTGAGTGGAGCCACGAGTCAACAAAGAAAAAAAAATCTCTTTTTGCAAGTTGTTGAATTCTTGATTTATCAAGGGAAATAACTTTTCTCTTTATTTTCAATAAATATTTATTGCAAAGCTGCATTATAAATGACCTATAAAACACTCTTTGGAAGCATAAAAAACAATAAAACAAAACACAAAATCCAATACACGTGTAATGCTAGTGGCATTTACACAGCACAAATATTTAGAGTTGAGTAGTTGCCTACGTTAGCTACATTATTCATGAATGAAAGCAGCATTTTGAAACTGTAGCCGTGTTTCCACTATAGAAGTTCCGGGAAATTCCTGGGAGAGATCGGGAGATGTGATGGCCATGGACGTTAATAACATTAAAAGTTTAATTCGGTCAAATTAAGCCGTAATTTAATCCATTCAGGTCACAGGGAGAGCGGCTAGGTGACGTAAAATGCGACATTCAATGAACAGAAGATGCGCCGTTTTTAACGTCGTTCTGTGAGACGCATTTCCGTTCCGTCGCATTTGTCTGTGTTACCCCGGTTTTCACTGGATGCAGCGCATAACGTACACAGAGACAGCATTTCATTCGTGAAACGGCAGGGAACGCACCCACAAGGTAACAACATCACCGGAGACGTGTGATTTCGGCAGTTCACGCGATAAAGACGACAGGATGTATCCAAAAAGGTCTGTGGTTTATTTTCTGTTAAGTTTACCTCGGCTACGTAGGTTTCACAGGTAATGACGTACTTTTTTACTAATTAAACAACTGGAAGGCTTCACGTGACTTTTATTTTGAAAGTTTTGAAATTTTGTTTTACACTTTTTTGTGTTTGACTTCCTGTCTGTTCCTATCTGAACTGCTGAGCTTGATGCGTTCTGGAAGCGTAGTGGTAAAAAATAGACTTGAAGCGTGGGCAACATGTACCTACGCTTTTGGGATGCTTCGCGATCAGTGGAAATGCACCTGTCTACTATAACGGTAGCTAATTGCTGCGTACTACATTTCACGGAGGTTTCACGGACATTACACGACGCTTACGCGTTTGGTGGAAAAGCCCGGTTACAAATTTAGACACAGAGATTTTAAAGCAGCGTTAATGCGGCTTATTTTCTTTTCCTTCCATTCCGCTTCACCAACAACTCTTGTGCCAGTTGTATGGCGACGCATGCTGATGTCATTTCCTACGGAGTTACAACCAATCAGCATGAGTTAACCACAAGTCCCGCCCAGCGACTCTACCTGGCCATTCAGAGTACATACCCCAGTTCAGGTACTCCATTGGTTTCTGAAATGGCCCGGTGAAATGGAGACACACGCTTACCGTGAATTAGCCAGAAGTTCCCATAGTGGATTCAGGACTTAAAGCAGTGAGTTAAAATGTAAATGGTCTTGAATGACGTGAGGTAGATACAAAGCTCAAAGAGGAAGGCCGATACATTGGTGCTTTGATGTGCACCAACGCATGAAAACACTCCTTCTCTTCAAATGTTAAGATTAGATATTTCTGCTGGAAAAAACAATATAAATCTAAGCAAGTTTGAGGTACAAAGCCTGACCAGCAAACCATTAGTGATGTGAGAGCAGTCAGAGAGTAGTATCAGTTTGATAAAGAATGTCCACCCTCCTTCCTGACTATGCTCCTTTTTGTATGTTAGAGGCTTTCTCTCCCAGAGTGAGGTATCAATAACGGAGCTCTTTTCCTGTCCACACTGATAACACTTTCTTTTATTCACAGCCAATTCTTCGTTTGTCTTCATATTTCCCAGAGAGCTGCTGTGCACCACACTCCTGGCCTTTTCCTCTGCTTCCCGCCCCTCAGTCTGCATTGATCTATGGGTCTATGCAAGAGAAAAACACCCATGAATCCATACAAACGACAACCCAACCCCTCGCTAAAGGGGAAGTTCAGATCTTTGAAGTGGGCTCCTGGTATGAATATCTCTTTGAATGACCTCAGTTTGGAGATACAAGGAGTAGTTCTGACTAGTATAGTATAAGTGTGTATTTCTTTTTTGTTGAAAATTGCAGCTATAATATCCTGCTAACAGGCACTGCCATGTTGTGTTATTGGACCTAATTTCAAACAATTTCATATACAGTCAATGGTTCTAACCTGATTGACATGTTAATGGATACTCAGATCAGGCCTGATTCTAAACAGATTCACATTCATCTTAGCATAGAATCTAGACCGTCATTTTGCCGAAGCAAAATTATCGGTCTAGCAATTGGAACCAAAGCAGCCCCGAACCTCTGGTGCTGGTCCAATCACAGCGCTCTATCTGTGTGGTGGGCCAACCACAGTGCTCTATTAGTTTTGTGGGCCAATCACAGCACCCTATTGGTGGGTGGGATGTTACTGAAAAGGCAAAAATGGTGACGGCTTTGGCATTAACTTTGGGTTATTTAGACTTGGGCTTTTCTTTGAGTCAAGAGCAGATAGAGGTACTTAGGTTTATTTAGACAAAGGATGTATTTGCATCTTCTTTGACGGAGTATGGCAGACTGCCTCGTTGACTGACACCTGTAGCGGTGAGTATGTCACGTTGTTTGTTGTCCAATAACATGTGGAGACAGTCTGAAAGACAACCATAGATCCCGCCCCATGACTGAGAGCCGTCAACAGACCGTGGCCAGACTATATATTCACATATATAGGATGGCTTGCCAGGCTACATTCATCTAATGTCAAAAAATTACAGCAGTCAGATTTTAACTCCACTTTTATAACCTGTAAAATCATAAAGATTATATTAAATTGCCTTTAACGTAGAATTGCATGGGTATCTCGCAGCAGGAACTAGAATAATGGTTATGGAATGTTTATTTGTAAAATGTAATTTGTAAGATATACTGTGACTTTATTTAGATTAAAGTTGTTTTAAGATGGCAGACATCCACTTTTTTGTTAACCTTGTTGTGTCTGACCATAGACTTTTCTTTTTGGACAGAATTAATCTATATTACCAAACTGAGGTCATTCATAACCTTTTTAGGGCAGCAGTAGCTCAGGAGGTAGAGCGGGTTGTCTAGTAATCGTAAGGTTGCAGGTTCGATCCCGGCTCCGGCCAGAGAATGCTGCTGTGTGTCCTTTGGCAAGACACTTAACCCACCTTGCCTGCTGGTGGTGGTCAGAGGGACTGGTGGCGCCAGTGCTCGGCAGCCTCGCCTCTGTCAGTGCGCCCCAGGGCAGCTGTAGCTACGTTGTAGCTCATCCCCACCAGCGTGTGAATGTGTGGGTGGATGACTAATTGTGTTGTGAAGCGCCTTGGGGGGTTGTAGAATCCTAAGAAGGCGCTATACAAATACAGACCATTTACCATTTTTTATATAAACCCATTTTAAAAGATCTGAACTTTACCTTTAAGTCATTCTCTTGTATTTCAAACCAAATTAAGAGTTCATTTGCAAAAACAGACAACTCTGTTTTCATATCAAAAAATGCATCTTTCTGTTATTTACTCCAGGGGACATCACTCAAAATTAAGATTTTGATCAAAAATGTTTTTTATCTGTTTTTGGAAATGAACTCCTCCAATCTTTTGCAACAAAAGCATGTTTAGGTGAGTGGTTGTCCTTAGATAAAATCCTAAAGCGTGCATATATTGAATGTTTTAAAGCATCCACCTAGAAAAATATGAACAGTTAAATAGGTAAATGGTTAAATTAGTTCTCAAGCAGTTAAATTATATGAGGGGCATTTTTAAAGTGCTATTTTGATTGAAGTGGTTATTTTTCACAGGTGGTGTATATTTCAGCTCTCAGTCCTCAGCTCCTACCTTGTGGACCAGGTGGTCCAGGCTCTCCTGGAGGACCTGGTGCTCCATCCTTGCCAGGGGGTCCCGGAGGCCCTTGGATGTGTGGAGCTAAGATGCCGGCAGGTGTCTTCTGCTGCTTGCCAGAGCTGGATACTTTGTCTGCAAGGCAAAGATTTTATTTGGAGACGTTTTAGAGGAGACGAAAAGCAAAAAACAAAAAAACACATCAGCCAATAGAAATGTCAAACCATTTGTACCTTCAAAGATTTTTGTGACTTCGTTTTGGATAAACAGTCTGAGTTCTTCTGTAAAGCTGGGATCATCCTGTGTGCAGGAGAATAAAAGAGCACTCACTCATGCTTTTTCACACAAAAAGAAAGAAAATCCAATTAAGAGACTAACTTTAGAAGACATACAGGGAAGATTACAGCTATCATGGCATAGAAATTCACCTAAAAAGTCCTTCCATAGACACTCCTGAAACCAAACGCGTCAAAACAAAAGCAGAAGGGAGAATATCCTATCCAATAAATTCTCTCTCTCTCATTTAAAAGATGTTTTCTTAACTCCACGCACCAAAACTCAGCAAGAAAAAACCCAAACGGATTCAATGGGAAATGTTAAATTTAATACCACGACTTTCTGAAGCCGTTTCATTTCATTTTCACTCCTGCAGTGATGCACTCGGCAATTAAAAGCAAAAGCTGAAGCTAAGCCTCAAAAATACGACAGAACATATCAAAGACACGTACATCAGATACGGGAGATTACTCAGAAAACTTGGCTTTTTACTTAAACGTACCGCAGTTACAGTTACATAACGAACGTGGGGCTTACAGGGTGAACTTTCATCTTTAATTTAAAGATTTTCACCTCCAAACTGAAGGAAAAGTTTAGATACAGCATCTTTTTAATATGCAGAACTATTTTTTCCCCCCTCAGGAGCAAGCATCATAACTAAAACGGTAAATTGTTATTATTTTGTTCAGAATCAATCACATGCAGTCACTGTTTGAAGTCTCTGAATGTTTCCGTAAGAGGTTTTCCTCCATTATGATGCGTTGCTTGTGGGTCTTTGTGTCTTTAGTTTCAGCTTTCGCTCATAAATCAACAGCTGTTCCAAGCCTGATTCTCATTCTTTTCACTTCCGATTGTGCGGCCTTTGAGATCTTTTCTCTACGTTGCCCGGTGGATTCATTTTTCCTTAGAATAAGACAGAGTTTTGATTTGACAGTCCCCAGTCTCCCAGCTATTTTCCAGATGGATTTGTTTTGGTCTTGAAGACTAATGATGCGCAGTTTAAAGTCCACTCAGAGCTCCTTTGGTCGTGCGTTTTAGGTTTACAGCAAAAGACTTCTAACACTAATGCCGTGTTTAGGATCAAGTCCAGTTTTACCTTCAAGTTGATGAAGAAATAATAGATGCAGTGGTTTAAACTAGGGGTGGGAATTTAATGCGTTAATTATGATTAATTAATTAGAAAAAATAACGCGTAAAAATTTTTTAACACATTTAACCCTTAAGCCCGGGTTAGGGTTAGGGGATGTTGAAGTTTAGCAGCAAATTACATGCCCTAAATATCAATATAGTCAAGCTGCACCTCTAAAGAAAGCTCAGAACCTTGGCTACAGGAACATGTAAACCTTTTTTATGTGCTCCAAACACAACTAGAACTACAATAAAATGAGTGATCAGAAATCCCTCTTCATGTGTTTTTGCCTTCATTTCTGTCTCTAATGATGCTAAATCAAATCAAATTGCAATCATATTCTATCATCCCATTATTATTATTATTATTATTATTATTATTATTATTATTATTATTATTATTATTATTATTATTATTATAATTTTAAAGACAATACCATTATCGAAATGTACTTAAAATAGTATTGTACTTTTAGGTCTGTCCTATTTTTGTCAGTGATATACATATATATATATTTTCTCCTGTTTTGAATTGAAATACAATTTAAAAGCATTTTTTTTAGAAACTAAAAGATTAGAAATTACAATAATAATGTCAGTGAATATTGTTTGATTCTCTGTCTCATTATTTTTAATTTTAAAAAACTGCTTTCGGGGAAAATTTTCTTGAATGATTAAAATGCGATTAATTAAGATTACTTAATTACAAAGCCTCTAATTAATTAGATAATTTTTTTTAAATTGAGTCCCACCCCTAGTTTAAATATAAAAGACAATGTAAATAGTTGAATAAACGGGCATTTTTTAATGGAATGAAAACATTATTTATCCCTCAAAGTTGACTCTGTCAAAAAGTTTGAGTTGTGCAGCTCCAGGCCATGTTCAGGCTGCGTGTCTGCAGGGAGGTAATGGAGGAGAAGTGAGTGCTCAAGCCGTAAGTGTTCTGGCGTCTCTCGTCAATGGGAGAAGAAAAAAAAAATCTATGATTTGTTCAACACGTCAATGCATTTAAGAGATTCTTTGCTGGCAAAGTGGTTGAATTGCCATCAATAAAGGCAGGTTGTAAGCAGGCCTGCAGCTCAGACTTTAAAACAGGCTAAAAAAGGAGGCATGCATGCACTGTGAGTGAGGAAGGGTACCACTCGTGTAGCTATCTAATGCAAGGACACACATTCTGACAGAAATAACAAACTGTGACTGAACAAAATATAAAAGAAATGTTTGTTTAAGCTCCTGAAAAGATAGTTTTACATATTAAATATCTCTAATTCTTAAACCTTCACGTTAGTTTGGATGTAAATTGTAAATTAAAGGTCAAGTCTGCACTAAATTACATCCCAAAACTTTTTCCCATTATATAATTGTTTGATTGTGCATAATAGGCTGCCCTTTGTCATTGATTCTGTTCATACCCTTTATGGACAAGATTTCTACACTGCAAAAACTGATGAAGTAAAAATACCTTGCTTTTAGACAATATTTCCTATATTTGTTTACCCCACTGGCAGATTTGTTTACTCAAAATAAGAAAATTTGTTCATATTTAAGAATTTTTACCTTATTTCAAGTAGTGCTGTTTTGCAGATAACAAACTTTTTATGCTAAAAATAAAATAAAATGTCTAAAATCTGTTTTTGTAGTGTAGCTCAGCCAAGAGGCTGAGGGGTTGTGTTTTGGTGGCCTAAGGATAAGGGTTTCTGCTTTTTGCAGATGATGTGGTCCTGTTGGTTTCATCAGAACGTCATCTCCAGCTTTCGCTGGAGCGGCCAGAATGAAGACTAGCATCTCCAAATCCGAGACCATGGTCTTGAGTCGGAAAAGTGTAGAATGCCTTCTCCAGATCAGGGACGAAGTCCTGCCCCAAGTGGAGGAGTTTAAGTATCTTGGGGTCTTGTTCATGAGTGAAGGAAAGATGGATCGATAGACGGATTGGTGCTGCATCTGCAGCGATGCGGGCGTTGTACCGGTCTGTCGAGGTGGGGAGAGAGCTGAGCCAGAAGGCAAAGCTCTCAATTTACCGGTTGATCTACGTTCCTACCCTCATCTATGGTCACAAGCTTTGGGTAGTGACCGAGGGAGAATGAGATTGAGGATACAAGCGGCTGAAATGAGTTTTCTCCACAGGGTGTCTGGGCTCTCCCTTAAAGAGAAGCTTTAGGGTGAGAAGCTTGGTTGACCCACTGCTCCTCCACATGGAGAGGAGCCAGTTGAGTTGGCTCAGGAATCTGGTTAGGATGCCTCCCTGGTGAGGTTTTCCAGGCACGTCCAACCGGGAGGAGACCTAAAGGAAGACCCAGGACACACTGGAGGGACTATGTCTCTCAGCTGGCCAGGGAACGCCTTGGGATTCCCCCAGAGGAGCTGGCCCAAGTGGCTGGGGAGAGGGAAGTCTGGGCCTATCTTAGGCTGCTGCCCCCACGGCCCGACTCCAGATAAATGGAGGAAACTGGATGGATGGATGGACGGCAGAAAATTTTGTAAACGACTCAAACAACATTCTTAAGGGTTTTGTACTTAACTGCATGAAGTACACACCCCTCCACTGAAAAAACTCTGAATCTCAAAACCTGTTTCACAGCAGTCATGAGAACATTTCTCAAGAGCAATGCTTTCTAGGGCTGCACCACAAGCAGCAGAACAATAGTAGGTTTGAAATTGCTGCATTCAAAACAGCTTCCATCTCTGTGAATGTTATATAACTGCAGTAAGTGTAAAATGTCTGTGACAGATGGAGGTGTTTTCTATGCTTTGCAGAGCTCTTGGCACGCCCACATATCTCTGTCTTTCCCTCTGTTTCCGTCTCTCTCCTCTCTCTGACCTTCTGTTACGCCTGGATGATCAGGAGTGGGAAGCGTCGAGCAGAAAGTGAACAGCGAGCTCCCTCGCACGGCTTTGTTTGATGTTCCATGCAGAAAGCTGTAGATACACAATTTTTCCATACAGGCAGAGGGAACTGAGCAAGCTACACAGGCTGGTGCGAGCATGCTGGATGGTTAAGATTTTAATAATCTGCGAGGAATGTCAGTTTTATGTTGAGGCATGTTCAGTATCCATGCTTACCAGGAGTGTAATGCTGCCAAACTGTCCAGGAGGGCCTGGGTCACCCTTTTCACCCTGTAGTCCGATTGGTCCAACCAGGCCAGGATCTCCTACTCGACCCCTCTCGCCTTGAACACCTCGTTGACCGGGAATCCCTGGATCACCCTGTTTTTAAAGAGGACATTATGCAAAATTCACCTTTTGCATCTTTTTGTGCTGCAATGTAGGTCTCTACTGCCTCTAATGAGATATAAAACCATCTGTCAGAGTTTGGTTTAAGGAATTATATGCCTAAAACAAGTCACTTCACAAAGTCCCTAATTGTGATGTCACAAATAGGGAAATTAGCATAGAACCACCTCTAACATGCAAGAGAGAGCTGCTGCTGGAGGAGCAGTGGCTCCACTTCGAGCCCCTCCCAGATGTTGGAGCTTCTCAGCTTATAGCAGCCTGAGTGAGGATGGGTGGGTGTGGCAAGCTCCAGTTTGTTTTCTTAAAGTGACAGAGACCTGAAACGGCTCATTTTGAAAGGATCATTTAAAGAGGTCCTTCGCTCAAATTTTTATTACATTTGTAGTGGTCTCTAGTAGGAATAAATACCTTGTAAGTCATACTCTTTGAAAAAAAAGCTCCGGTGCACTTGAATCAGGAACTAGAAGATTGCCAGAGCAGAGGAGAGCTTCAGACGGCAGGATTTGGAGTCTTATTTCCTGATAATTGGACATCTCACCTCTGATTGGCTAACAGCAACGCAGCTCTACCACTGACTCCATTTGTTCTGCAAAGTTTAATCTCTAAAAATAACACAAACCTGGAGGAGTTCTGCTGTGTGGTGGAGTTGCTAATGCTAACGGTTAGCTTCTACTAGAGATGGGTGAGTCCATGAATGTTAAATGACAGTGTGACGTAGATCTGTCAGGCTTTTCTGATCCTGATGAGATATCTGAAGATCAGGAAATAAGACTCTAAATCCTGCTCTTGCTTACCAGTTGTTCCTTAAACAGGAGCACCAGAGCTCTTTTTCCACAGAGATCGCCTCACAAGGCATTAATTTACTAGAGGCCACTGCAAATATATTTAAAAATTGAGTGAACTTAGTCTTTAAGAATCCCAGCTTTGTGTGCAAATGTTACCATGCAAAAACCAAACAGCTTTTGCAGCCACAAATAAAGCAAAGCTTAAATACTTTGCACAGCAACATGTCCTTTTGAAGAGTTTTTTTCCTGCTAGCTGTAAAGTGGAAAGTCTCATCTTGTGTCTTCTATTGCCAGCATTTGCAACAGCACAAGTGTGACAGAGCTTATTGCAAATACAACAAAAAAACTGCAAAAGGCGTGAAATGTTTATTTTCATAAATGTGCTTGTGGGGATTAGTAATATTTATGAGGCAGAAAAGAATTTCATTAACAGTCATTACTTTTCATCCGCATGTTTTCCCATCTCTCGTTGGATTGTGTAGACGGGTTGTTTTTCCTACTTACACGCTCTCCTTTGGTTCCGCGATCTCCTGTTCTACCTGAGTCGCCCTGAGGAAAACGAAAAACCCAACAAAATATACTTAAAACAAAATAAAGAAGATATTTACACATACAGTGAGATGCTATTTTTCCTCCTGTGTTCATATGAAGCACTGATCAATATTTGATCCAAAGGAATTCACTCTAATGTCTGCAGACGATTCTGTTGCCTGAAGGGAAACTGTGAGCAAGCGTTTTCTGAATTGCTTGACTTTGAGAAATACATGCTTTTCAGATGACTGTGCATTGATTGTTTCTAACTCAGCTCAGGTGCATCGCTTGTATAATATCTCCCAGTTTAGTGCTTCACCTTCTGCAATGTCACGACTCCTCTGCATCACTCCAGTATCTTTTTATTTTTGACTTGACAAAGGCCCCCGCATCCCCACCAGCTGCCTCTACTGTACAGAGAAGCTGCGAGAGAATACCTGTCCCCGGCTCCGTGTCACAACATCTTGTGTCTCCCAGTCCCTCCCTGTCACTCCTCATTGCTTCCCCTTTCTTCGCTTGCAGCATCACCTCTGGGAGCATCTTTGTATCAATTTCCCACTGGATTACAGGAGCCACATAAAAGACAATCTGGCATGATGTGGCTTTAAAGCGGGCATCGCTTTGTGATGCCATTCTCCCTTGCCTCCCTTAATCTGCAGCATGCTGTATTCCCCACTGCCTGATGGGAAGCTTAAATCTATCATCTTGCCCACTGAAATGTGCTTCCCTGAGCATTACATTAAAGCTCAAAGCAGCGAGCAAAGGATCTATGCAGATGAGGAAAGCGACCTGCTAGATGGCACTGTTGTTCCACCAAAACCTCTGTGTAGCCAGCCTCAATGGAAGGCAGAGATTATAGTGGGAGAATATTAAATAATAGGAATGAGCAGACAATAAAGTGTTGGGGCTGTCATTAAGGTGTAAGGTGAAAAACATCTTGTATATCAGAGCAAAACTGTAATAACCACAATCAGTCAGGTTTGGGCGTTAGATCAAATAATGTGTTGGAAATGGCTATTCGAGCAAATCTGCTCTGCATCCTGCAAGAGCGTGCTCTGTGTTCGCCAACTAAATAGGGTATAATAAATTTGATCAGTCACCTAAAAGCAGACTTTTTTCCCCAGTGTTTATTTCAGCTTTAGCCAGGTTCACCAAGCAAAACAATGCATAATTAATTTGAAGCGTCTACTGCCCTCTATTACCACGTTTTATCATTGTCTGAAAGCATTAAATGTATAATTAGGCTAGAAAGACCAAAAATCAACAAAGCTTTAAATCTGCAGGATTCCATTTAGTTTCTATCGCTAAAATCTCAAATATGCAAATAGGCTTAATGCAGTCAGTGCGCTGTAGCTGGAGGGGGGGTAGGTGGGATAAAAATCTGCTGTGCCATCTTTCTGTAGCTCGGCTGATGTAAAGCTCTTTCTATAAGGGGATTTGCAACATGCTCACACAACTCACCTTGTATCCTGGAGTTCCATCTTTTCCAGGCCTCCCCTGCTCAACACAAACAAAGACATTTTTTTTTTTATCAGCTTCCACCTTCGATTGGATCAGCACTGTTGCACTCTTAGTAATCTCCACACTTAATGAGATATCTCAACCAAGGGAAAATGATCCTGATTGCTGACTGAACATTGCTCCATAGTGCGCTTACAGGGGAAATTATAGAAAGTATCTCTGATGGTAATTACATAGAGGAGTGTAAGGATACAATCATCTACGGGACAAGTGGTCGATAGCGTGCATATTTAATCCAAATTGTCCTTGAATCCTGTGAATCCACCATGAATATTGTAAAGGTGAATTGGCTCTACTGCCCAGCCAGCAGGTGGGCCCCATATGGGATATAAATGGGTAAACAGTATTTGTCCTAAGAGGTTTTGTCAGCGGTTTCCATGGTGGCACCACAGGGTTTGCCCACTTAGATTTTAACGGGCCCTACACGGGTTTTCAGAGGGAGCCAGCTGGTTTGACTCATATGTGGGCCCCTTAAAATCTTTGTGGGCAAACCCCTGTGGGTCACCATGGAAACCACAGAAAAAACCTGTTGGACCAATGGGCAAACCCCGCCTGCTAAACATGAAGCCAACGTGGAAGTGACAACATTTGCAGCTCCCTCCTCATCCACTAGGGGCTGGCTAGGCAAGTTCCTATTGACTCCCATGTTAAAAATGCCAACTTCACAGCAGAAATACACGTTTACAGCCTGGTACAAAAAACCATTTTAGGTTTAATAGATCAAGATTAGCATCATGACAGCTCTGATGGGGGTGAATGGTTTTGTAACTCATCCGTTTAGATGTAATTAAAGCTTGAAATTATGAACACTCT
Source organism: Aphyosemion australe (assembly GCA_006937985.1). Classification (NCBI taxonomy): domain Eukaryota; kingdom Metazoa; phylum Chordata; class Actinopteri; order Cyprinodontiformes; family Nothobranchiidae; genus Aphyosemion; species Aphyosemion australe. Next base: position 1,529,303 of record SSNS01000129.1, on the reverse strand, counting down.
GAGGCGTGTCCTTTTCATTGACAGGTAGCAGATAAGCTATCAGTGCTAGCGCTAATGACTTGCACCCCTGCTTGCTCCAGGGAAGGCCTCAGCCTCAGCCTCAGGTTAAAAGTGTTAGAGTAGAAGGCAGAGGGGTAGCAGAGTTGCTTAACCGCAGTTTAATTGCTAAAAGTGCGCAACAACCTTTGTTAGCTTTGATTAGCGCTGCGTTAGCTGAGTTAGCTTGTAGCTACATTGGCTCAGAAATTTATGGGTGTCAATCATCTGCCTCCACCCTCACAGCCCCGCTCTCAGCTCCATTAAGCTCTAAATGTGTGACATTGCCAAGATGGCGATGGTGGGAACCGCCTTTTGGGCTTCAATTCAGCTATTCAGAAACCTATGGGTGATGGCGTGGCGGGTTTGTCCATTTGTTATTTACAGTCTATTGTTGGGAACCATATATATATATATATATATATATATATATATATATGGGCTGGGTGAAAAAGCTGGTATGGCAATAAATACTGAAGGAGGACAGTATTCGTGTTGCATCCTTACAGGAGCGCCTTGGGGTCCCTCAGGTCCAGGGAATCCTGTCTCGCCAATCGGCCCCCTCTCACCCTGTCAGAGAGCAGAGACAGTCAGCGTGTCAGTCTGCTGTGACAAAGGAATGACGCCAGGATTGACAGTTCAAAGAGAGTCAGAGGCTTCGGCTCACCGGCTCTCCTGGGATCCCTGGCTCTCCGCGAGTGCCGGGCTTCCCCTGTCAATCACACAGAGAAGAAGGGAACACACCTTGTTTGACAGGTCTTCAATAGTGTCATATCGTCAGCACCTCTGCAGGTTCACATTTATAATACAGCTCACAGCTGAAGCACGGCTGCACAATAAATCCTGCAGTCAGACCAACAAGTCCACAGAGCTCTCGGCTGGAGCGTTGCACGGATGTGGGACTTATTGGTGAAGTCTGGTATTCAATACTTAATAAAACATCGCTGTGGACTTAAACAACACAGATGGAAGATCAAAGGGAAGTATGATGTAAAGACGTACTTACTGGAGGACCTGGTGTCCCAGAGGGCCCAGGCAAACCAATATCACCCTGACAACACATATCAGACAGACGCATTACACAATGAAGTCTATAGATCCCTGTCATGTCAGGCAAACACAGCAGATATTGATTTAGGAAGCTGCCTAAACATGGGTGTAATGAATGCCACAGGGCCACTGGTGACTTAAACAAATGCAAAGTGGGAGGAGAGGAATAAACACTTTAGGTATCTGCTTCGGAGAAAAGGACAGATTTACAATAAACACCCTGTTTAGATTTGTTCTCGATAGTAAACACTGCATGCGTCAAACCTCTTAAAATATCCCCCAAGATGATGAATTAATACATGTCAAAGAAACTTAAATATTCCAGCAGTCATACACCGACAAGCATCCTCATGCACACTCAGATGAAGGCGCTTGTGGAGGACTCCATGCAGTGTTGCTCTCTAAAGGTAAATGCCTCTAGTGCTGGTAATTCACTGAGCAGATTGCTAGCTATTACATTAGCGCTTGCTTTGGCTCCACGTTGCTGTATATCCTGTTTGGAAATGTCAACCTGAAACTCCTTAAGGCAATATTTAAACAGATACATAAGTAATTGAATTCCTCTGTTAACACTTGGTTTCCCCTCAAGCTGACTTATAACTTCAACTAGAACCCATAATGTGTTCAACTCTCGCTGTGGCAAGCTTTTTCATTTTTCAAAAGATGGATATCTCCCCTCAGAAAGATGCTCTTTATAGGTTCTGTAATGAGAAAGTGGTACAGAGAACATGCCTCTCCTCGTGCTGCAGTCAGCGTACGCTCACTGCAGGTGAGAAATGTTTCTGTTGCCTACCTTGGCGCCGGGTAGCCCTTCAAGCCCGGGTAAACCCATGAGTCCCGGCTCCCCCTGTGAGAGGAAAACACACCACCTGTTGTGTTAAGATGAAGAGATCACATCTAATTTCAGATAATATAGACTTACAGCTGCTTTTGCAACACATATTAGAGTGTTTGATCTCACATTTCTAAATGATACAGAAAGTTTAGCATACAAATCTAACTGATTGAAACAATAGAACCATGTTACACGCAAAAGCCTGTAATTTTCATGTTTCCCTTCAATTAAATAATTGTGGTTCATTATTAAAGCAGAAATCCGGATGTTTGACCCTGTCCTGTGATATAATGTAGACAATATGTCAATTTTTATTTATGCTAAGCCTGCCCCGTCCCATACAGCCTCATGCAGTTTGAATTGAGTGCCGCTAAGCTTTAGCCAATAGCGGTAGACATCCGCTTACGTACTAATGTCCATCATAGAAGTTCTAAGACTGAGCAGCATTTTCAAGCTGATTATAAAGATACGACGAATCATGGAGAACCTACAACCGCTTTAACAGCCACAAAAAATCCCAATCCCACGACTACTTGGTTGTACTCGAAGACAGACAAAGGTAAAGAAAAACCCATGGACTAAACTTGCCAAAAAGAGCCTCAAAAACCAGCAAAAACCTGCTGTTCTGTGGTTGGAGAATCTCTGCGTTCAACTCGGACGTAAAAAAGATGCAGAGTTGGCAACATTTCTTAATATATATATATACACAGCAAAACTTGAGAATAATAAATGTAATTGCAGAGATGGGCAGTCATGATTGAGAGTTGCTTACAGCTGTATAACCAGTCATGGGTCAAAATGCGGAGATGTAACTTCATCAGTGTGGGATGATGACTTGGGACTTTAACTTTATAAACGGAGCAGGAAGAGGGGCTTAAAGGTGCAATACATTTTTGATGCCTGTAGGTGGCGCCCTCTGAGAAAACCCTCCGGATTCCTGCTTTAAGGCAAACTGCTGTTGACGTGCGGTGAAAAATGATTCGCCACCTTACTATTAAAGATTTTTCTTATAATTTTGTGTGATTCTAACATTGAAAATTTAACACCACATCAGATCCTGAAGCTGAACTATCTTAACCTCAATCAGACGATTTTTGAAGCACTTTAGATGGGTTCTTTTGTTCTGGAATTTCTTTAGAAAAGGGCACAGTGCTGCTTTTTGAGATCGTTTAGCCTACTTCCTGTTGTCACATTGTTTCTTTCTCTATTCTAGAGGTCTGGCAGTAATGAGGCCTGAGTATGGCTAGTTTAAGTGAACTCAGCTTTCCAAATAATAACAGTAAAGTCCTGATTTAATTTAACTTAATTTAATTCTTCACATAGGACAAGGTTGGTTTGGATGGATATTTACTTTATCATTTTAAAAGAATTTTATATTTTTCCAGTTATCTTTGAATCTTGGTTTCTAGGATCTGAAACACTTAGGTGTGACAGAAAAGCAAAAGTAGAGTAAATCTGTAAAGGGGAAAATGCTTTTTCACAGCGCTATCAGACAGTTCTGAGAAACAACCCCAGATGTGTCATGGCACATACAATTAAACCATGAAGGCTATAGATCTATTGGGGGGAAAGGGGGGTTCTTTTCACAAGAGGACTTTCTCTCTGCTCTAAAAATAGAGTCCAATTCCCCGTGCTCGAGCAAGTGATGGCTTCTATCTTCCTCCTCTTGCTCAAGCTTCTGTGGAGAAATGCCATTACACAGAACAGAAGAGCACCCGGCGCTGACACAGATGAATTGTCCAGGTAATTGTCACACATGTAGATTGTCATGAATAAGCTATTGTGGCTAACAGGGAGAGTGGACCAGCCAGAGGATCAGCTGTGAGACGGATTGGGGCAATTCCAGCACAGCGCTGGAGCTGTTCGCACAATTTATTAAAATGTCAAATTAACATCCTGGTGAAAAATCACTGCCAGACCAAACAATGAAAAAAATAAATATTCAATTGGTCCCGCGAGGGCAAAGAATTCAGGTTGATGTCAGAAATGTCAAGTTGTCTCAAGCCCGTGCGGACTGTGAGAGTTTTCACAGCTCTGTCGAAGGGTGGAGGGGTTGGGAAGCACTTCTGAAGTGGAGTGAGAATTTGTGGGTTCCCACTGGCAAGACAATATGGTACAAAGGTTTTATATTTGTTGGAGACTAAGTCATATTTTTCTCTGTGTTGGGGTTCTACTGAGAGTGGTTAAGTACTCAGGCTCGAGGCTTTATTGACTTTTGTTGTATGGTGGAAAAACCAGAGAGATAATGATGGAAGGCAACTGGCAGCTCCGGCTTCTCTTTTTGCGCGAGCTGCATGAAAATGGATGAATGCTTCAAAAATATACTTTTCAAAATGAAAAGCTTCAACTCACTGGAGGTCCTTCATCTCCTTTGGGACCCTTAAAAGAGAGAAGAAAAGAGGACAGATTACCACCATGAATGTGACATCCAGTACCATTAAAAAAACAGGAATGGAGTCTGAAAAAATATCAAGCTGCAGGTTACTGTTGCTAAAATGCATAAAAATCCTTATTGCCTTATCATTTCACAGCGTTTGTAAATCAAGCTAACACTGTCGCTGTGTTTCAAGCAAACTATCAGTCTAGTGTGGGTCTCTAAACACTTGGACAGCATTTTTATATTAAAAAGAAAGACAAATGGCATGCCTTGTTCCTTTTAACACTGATGAGGATGCTCTCTTATTGATTACTCCCAAGGAGCTGCTGGGTCGTGATGGATGCAGTACAGGGTGAAGCATCTAAAGATTTAGCTATAGTTCATGTGCATTGTGCGCTGGGGACAGACGCTTTTTGTCACCTCCTTAAGTGTTGGTAGTGGTGGATGGATCCCTGTAGGGCCTGTGACTGAACGTCTCCCAGGACTGGACAAGATTACAAACTGTCTGATAAGGAGGGTAGAAGGAGGAGCCGATAAGCAAATCGGGTCACCTCGGCTTGGCACGGCGCGGAGCAGCTGAACTTCTGAAGTCCATTTTGCATATCAATGATGTTGTGTGTCCTGGGGTAAATCACACGCACCTGTTTGAGAGTCAGGAAGCCTCTTGGCCTTTGCCAACCCCAGCTCTCAGTGTGCATGATTGACTGTGATATAAGAGCCTCGAACGCCACGATAACACCGGAGGGCCGGTTCGGGTTATTTGTTATTCAGCTCTCACAGCCTCTGCAGCTCATACAGTATTAGCATGTCTGCTGGCTAGTGTTCCTCCACAGAACACTGTAAAAGGATTTACTTCAGGCACAACAACACTTACCGCAACGCCAGGAGCTCCGGGGGGTCCTAAAATCGCTCCACCGCTCTGCAAAGACATATATTATGACCAAATATTTTACAATGTAGGTCGAACCAACTTAAAGAACAAGAACAGATTCTTTTCTTTTCTCCTCGAGTGACTGAAGGCATTTTGTTATTGAATTGAGAGGATCACATTGAGCTCAAAACCGTTGTTACCTGAAGCTTGTACAGGCTGCTCATCCCAGTGCCCTCCACATACGGCACACCCTGAAACACAACCACACAACTCCTCTCAGAAACTTGATCAGTTTTAGCCACGCAGAGACTTTACAGAAAACAGTACAGTAGGTCTTGAGCAATTATACACTGCTAAGCCTTTAAAAGCTACATGAGAGGGATCAATAGCTCATTTGGTGACTACACAGAGAGAGAGAGAGAAAGAGCAACGGAGTGTGAGAGACAGAAAAGAAAAGAGCCGAAAAAAGAACCCAAGAGAACAGTAGACTTAATAATCCTCGAGCCAGCTGTAATTCAAAAAACAAGGGTGTCTCAGAAATACAAAGGAGCGCCGTGATTAAAAAGATTTGGCCATGAGAACTGAGTAATCCTGATTTTTGTGGGTTAGTATTAAAACATAAAAGGATGTTTTCCCGTGACAGATTTGTAGAGGGCAGCTTTTGTAAACCAAGAAGAAGTCAAGGTTCTCATTAAGAAGCAAGCAAAGGCCCGTGCCCTTTTCAGGCTGCTGAGCCCATTCTCTGTCAGCCCAGGCAGCAGCTTTATGAGACCAGGGTGCGTATGTGTAGGTGTGCACTAGAACGTGCGTTTTTCAGGGGCCGGGGGTGCACGGCAAGTTCAAGGGGACAGCCAATGAATTATAGATTTGCTTTTAGAGGTGCTGACTCACTTGGCTTTTAAAGGGATGAAACATGATTCAATGCCAGCAAGCAGGTGGCCACGATGTGATCGTGTTTGCACTTGTTTGTCAGATATACTTTCCTAGTTGTGGTAAATGCTGCAAGACTGTGAACACCACAAGTGCTGAACAGATGGCTTTAACTCAGTAACCTTAGGAGTATCAGTAACAAAACAGCGTTTCATGTGCAAGAGGAGATGGAAAACCTATAATGATCGGAGACGTTTGGGGGATTGTTGTCAATTAATGGCTCTTGTTGCTCTAGAATAGGGGACTTACTGGAGGTCCTGGAAGTCCTGGTCTGCCTGGAGGTCCTTCATTTCCCTTGAAAATGGAAACCAAAAAAATCTTAAGCATGTCTTTGAAAATGATAACTTTTATTAAAGACCATTGCATTGAAATACTGGCCTGTCAAGCCATCCTCTATATAAGCCCTTTTTATAAGACGCACCATGCTGGCAAATCAGCGTATTATTACTGCAACGGTGCGTCTTATGAAAAACGCCATGGCGGCATCACGTTGCGGGAATTTTGCGGCATTTGTGCAGCCACGCTTGATAGTAATATTGTGGCTTCGCTGGTCTTATAAACGCACATTAAGCCTTGGCGCAACAGAGGGAGGTGTCATGACCACGTGATGAATTAATCCCAAGCTCCGGCTGGAAAACGATACTAAAAATGAAAGTAAACACGAGCATAAGTTTTGCTTTTGTAAACAGAACCAGCTGAGATGATAAACTGGAGCGATGCAGCGCTCCGGGAGCTTTTCTCCGTTAGAGCTGAGCTCAGATCATCTGACAGCTTACAGGGACGGTGGAGGACAGACACCTGTAGCTGCTTGTGAAAAAAACGTAACGAGCGCGGCTTCGATCACAATAAAAAGCAAGTTATGTCCAAGATTAACAGAAATCCGTGACAGCGCAGAGACCGCCTCGATACCTCGTAATCTTTTATAAAACGGACATGATTGCACCACATTACCGCCACGGTCTGAGCTCTTATTAATGACCTAAAGCTCCATATTTGCTGGCTGTTGCAACAGTTATAAAAGTTTCTATTTTTAATGTTTTAATTATATAATGATACAAATAAATAAAATTGGCACTTGCCATGTGCAGTACTTAGACTCTCCACCAGAGGACAGAAGACTTAGGTTTAAGATGAATGTACTAATCCTTTTAACGGAGTAGAGGGCTTGCAAACGTAAACATTGGTGCATTAAATATTACACATAAGATACTATGGGGTGAGCCAGGTCTTTTCTATTGTTTTAATAACCCGATGCAATTTCTTATTCTTTATATTTAATCACTTTTTAGACATCTAACACTTTTTTACAGTTGGAGCTTTTACATTAATCTATTTCCTTTGAAATGTTCATTCATCAGTTCCTTAGCTTATCCTCTCAATCCTTATTAGGGCTGCAAGTAGCTGGTTTTCAGCAGTCATAGTAGGGGAAACCATAGACAGGTGTCCATATCACAGGGACACACAGAGACAAACACCCAGTCACACCTAGGGACAATTTTGAGACTCCAAAAAACCTGGCATGCATGTTTTGTGTCTTTGGGAAGAAACCAGAGCACTTAAAGGAAACCCACTCATGCATGGGGAGAAAATACAAACTCTTTTTTGCAATACTGCTTTCCCAATTCCCCCGCCCCAAATGTCACTTATTATTCATCTCTTGACTCTGTGATTGCCCAGTCAGTTGCCCAAGCCAGATAAGGTCTGTCATCCCACATATTCAATTAAGTTAACTATCCAATAGGGGGAGTATGTCAAACTCTTTCTGAGTAAATCTACATTGACACAGTAAGGTCTACAATTCTGTCAGCCCAAACTGCCAAAGCAGGGCAGGTAAATGAATAAAGTCCCCCACAAGTATTTATATCTAAAATTACCATGGCCACTGTTTGGACAAAAGTCACATTTAAACGTTCACCTAAGATTCAGTCTGAATCAGAGATCTAATGGTCTCTACCAACACCCAAAGCAAGACTATTCTCGATTAAAGAGATAGAAAAATGAATCAGAAAATGTTTCCCTCACACTTGTTGCTGTGCCTATGATGCCTTTTCTCAGCAGGCATTTTTTTTTAACCTCAAAACATGTAGAAAATGTAGACTAACGCTATAACCTAACAACATTCATTTGTTTGTGAGCTTTAGAATATTAGGGAGCAATACCCAATTCATTTTTCAAGGAAAATAGAAATTAAACATTTCGACCTACTTTTGTGTCTGTATATTTAGGTCTAGAAAAAAAGGACATAATGAATTCTCTGACTCATCCCACTAACAGTAGGTCAACCTTAAATCCTTTTGGTTCTGATTTCTGTTACAAAACCAGAAATCATGATGTTGCCAAAGACAATTTTTTTAGTGGATTCTGTATGTCCCCCCCGTAGGGAGACGAGTGAAGGTACGTTGCCATGGCAACCTTAACAAGCAAGGTTCAGAACTGCTGCTCGTTAGCAGCAGCTGCAGCCTGTGTGTTATGTGCACAAACATTAAAACACATTTATGAACCACTTCAATGTACAGATGACACGCAGATTAAAACACATTTGAAATAAATTCACTCTCTTTATATACATTATAGCACAGGACACGTAAATGCCCCCCCACGCAAACACACACACACACATGCACACAAGTCTACACAAAATTCACATACCACTGCACAGATTACATCCACAAAAGCTGAGAGACGTGCCATCCAAAACACATCAAGACAAGACAGTATCCAACACAAACAGACATGGAAACATATGTAATACCAACTATGCACACACACGCACACATACACAAACACACACGCACGAGTGCACACACACAAATTCTCATCTTGCATTTGTTGTATGAACCGTCATTGACTTCCATTAATTTTCATGACTGGATTGTGCCTAACCCTAACCATAACCAGTCTATTCCTAACACTAACATGCATGTTATTCTATTTTTGAACTTTGGTCCCTTTTGTTGTTCACTGAATATAAAATTTTATGACTTAATTTTAACAAAATCTTGTTCATTTACAATTATACATGCTGGATTTTTTTTTAAATAATTTTTTTTGTAAAGAAATGGTCCTCTATGCATAGATGTAAATGTGCAATCATGAAACTTCTGTAAATCCTATCCTTAGTAAATGGATACGTACCGCAGGAGTTTAAGGTTGCTGTAATTAAACCTCTACTTAAGAAACCCTCTCTGGATCCAGATGACCTAATGAATTATAGACCAATATCTAATCTCCCATTTTTATCTAAAGTCCTTGAGAAAATTGTGGCCAATCGAGTATGTGAGCATCTAAACACTAATGATCTGTTTGAGGAATTTCAGTCAGGTTTTAGAGAGTATCACAGCACTGAAACCGCATTAGTGAAAGTTACAAATGATATTCTCACGGCCTCAGATAAAAATCGTGTGTCTGTTCTGGTCTTGTTGGACCTCAGTGCTGCTTTTGACACAGTCGATCACAATATTCTCTTAGAAAGGCTTGAACATGCTGTAGGGATCAAAGGAACAGCGCTAGGCTGGTTTAAATCTTATTTATCTGACAGATTTCAGTTTGTTCATGTACATGAGAAATCTTCTTCATTCTCTAGAGTTACTTGTGGAGTACCACAGGGTTCAGTACTTGGACCAATTCTTTTCACTATATATATGCTTCCAATTGGTAAAATCATTAGACAACATGGGATAAACTTCCACTGTTATGCTGATGATACTCAGTTATATTTATCCATAAACCCTGATGAACCTAATCAGTTAGGTAGACTACAGGCTTGTCTTGAAGACATAAAAATCTGGATGACTCTAAACTTTCTGCTGTTAAATCCAGACAAGACTGAATTTATCATCTTTGGACCAGAACCTCAGAAAAGGAAACTGCTTAGTCAATCACCTAATCTAAACGGTATTAAATTAGCCTCTGAGAACAAAGTAAAGAACCTCGGTGTTATCTTTGACCAGGACATGTCATTCAAATCCCACGTTAAACAGGTTTGTAGGATTTCCTTTTTCTACCTTCGGAATATTGCTAAGATTAGAAGCATCCTTTCCAGGAGTGATGCTGAAAAACTGGTTCATGCATTCATTACCTCAAGGTTGGATTACTGCAATTCATTACTATCAGGAGGTCCACAGAATGTAGTCTTCAGCTGGTCCAAAATGCTGCAGCTAGAGTTCTGATGAGAATTAAAAAGAGAGACCACATCTCTCCTGTTTTAGCTTCCCTACATTGGCTGCCTGTTAAAATCAGAATAGATTTTAAGATCCTCCTTCTCACATATAAAGCTCTTAATAAACAAGCTCCATCATACATCAGTGATCTGATTGTTCCATATGTTCCTAACAGAGCACTTCGCTCTCAGACTGCAGGTTTACTGGTGGTTCCTAGAATATCTAAAAGTAGGATGGGAGGCAGATCTTTTAGCTATCAGGCTCCTCTACTGTGGAACCAGCTCCCAGCTTTAGTCTGTGAGGCAGACACCTTGTCTACTTTTAAGACTAGGCTCAAAACTTTTCTATTTGATAGGGCTTATGGTTAAATTCTGATGTTAGTCCAGGTTTAGACGAGTGGGGAGCAGAGGGAGGTGGAGTGTACAGCGGGGACTACAGTCGTTAAAGACTTTTCTCCCTGGCCCTGCCTCCCTCATGCCTCCATCTAAAAGGCTAGGTTATCCTGAGTTATCTCTGTAGTTATGCTGCTATAGGCTTAGACTGCTGGAGGACATACTGACCACTTTCCACACTCTGCTACTCTCTTCTACCACCACTCTCTAATTGCATTATTTCCTGTTATTTCAGCTGTTAACTTTATTTTCTCTCTAAGTGTTTTTCTCCCCAGAAGAAGCTACACTGGCGTTCTGCTGAGCTGTGGTGGCCTCATGGAGGGGGCCATCGGCTGGCACACTGCTGCCAACCTGAACATTCTCCCTCTCCTGATATTACATCTCACTTTCTTTAACATAGAATGTGCTACTATTAGTTCACCTATTGAATTAATTATAGATTCACTCAGATAAAGACAATAAAGTTTCTCTTACTCTTACTAAATAGAACTTCTACTAAGAAATCACAGTGTAGCCATAGAAACGCTACTTGATATATGTGGTGTGTGTGTGTGTGTGTGTGTGTGGGTGTGGGGTGTGCCTGTGCCTGCTCTGTCTTCTCAATCCCCAGTGAGCCGTAGCGGATGGCTGCTCATACTGAGCCAGGATCCTCTGGAGGTTTCTTCCTGTTAAAAGGGAGTTTTCCTTCCCACTGTCGCTAAATGCTTGCTTAGTATGAGGATTGTACCAACACAATGACACTAGTCAGTGTCTTGATGCAATCTGCTGGGTCCCTTATATAGGAAACTTTTTTACTGATTGGCTTATGAACTGAACTGTATTGAAATGTTTACTTTGTGAAGTGCCTTGAGACGACTCTTGTCGTGATTTGGCGCTATATAAATAAACTGAATTGAATTGAATTGAATTAAATGAATCACTGGTAAAGCTATATATAGGATCAATCAGAACACAGTAGATCTGCTTTATAAAGGCACATTCTGTCAAAACACCTTACTTTATCTCCTTTTGGTCCAAGTTGGCCCACTGGACCAGGTCTGCCCATTAGTCCCTGCAAAGAAAACAATATTCTTACAAAAAAAGTTGCTTTAAGCTTAAGAGTTTATCTATTTTAAAAGAGGCTATAAGATCATTAAAGGTGTGGAACACTTATTTAATCAATACATTTACTGTGGTTTCTAGTAGGAATGCCTTGTAAGTCGCACTTAGGGGGGGGGGGGGGGGGGGGGGGGGGGGGCCTGGTGTATCATTTTCAAGAACTATAAGTGAGCCACATCACAGCTGAGCTTCAGACGGCAGGATTTGGAGTCTTTTTTATGGATATTTGGACATCTCACCTCACATTGGATTATAGCAACGTGACTCTCCCACTGACTCAGTTTGCTCTGCAACGTTGATGTTTTATCTCCACAAATAACACAAACCTGAAGGAGTTCTGCTGTGTTGTGGAGTTGCTAATGCTAACGGTTAGCTTCTACTAGCCGAGACGTTCTCTGCTGTTTCCTGGACGCTAAACCAACAACAGCCTTCCCCGTCGCAAGTCAAGATGGGTGAGTCCATGAATGTTAAGTGACAGTGAGACGTAGATCTGTCAGGATTTTCAAATCCTAGCATTTCACCATCTACTTTCTATCAGAAGCTAATGCAGGAAATAGGGGTAGAAGACTATTTTCATGTTCTGTCTGCATGAAAAACTCAGAGTGACCAATTATAATCAGAAAATAAATAAATAATTTTTTTTTGTGTTTCACACCTTTAAGCACCCTAGTTGACATCAAAACTTTTGCAAAAAAATTCTATATGATGGCAAAACTTCTTACTGGAGCTCCTGTTCGACCCGTCACACCAGGAAGTCCAGGTACTCCTGGCATTCCCTGCAGGAAACAAAATAAACCCTTATTTATTCATTTAAAATAATGCCAGTGTGGGGAAAAAACATACTTTCTTCGTAACAGTTTGATAATGGTAAGCCTCAGTAATGACATCCACATTTTTAAAGAAGAGACTGCAGCAGGTTTTATGATTCAGTGTGTTAATGATTCATTCAATTAAGATTTAGTTCACATCGATTCACGAGCACATACTCGTCAATTGAGACACTTGACTTCAATATTGAACAAAGAGCAAAAACAATAACCATCTGTTTGTTCAACAATTTACCTGTAAAACACTTATAAGCATACAAAAAGCTATAAATGTTTCCAGTATCTGTGAAACATTTCTGCAGGTGACATACTGTATGTGTCAACAGAACATGAAATAATGGTTAACTTTTAAACTGTTATGTCTAAATATAAAAAATCAGTTAGTATCTGTCCAAACAACACTAATTTGCATGTTCCCAGAACTGAAAGCAGTTTCATTCTGCTGAAAAACAATTATTTTAATATTTATGGTAAATGTTTTCATCTTACTCCATAAATCAAAGAAACTGTCAGACATCTCCAATAAAAGTTGTATTTTTTAAATGTTCTTTCATTTTCATCTACTTATCCAGGTCTGGCTTGCAGGAGGAGCAGCCCCAGCAGAGAAGCCTAAAACCGTCTCATTCCAGGAAGCATTCTGACCAAATGCCTGAAACACCTCATCTACTTCCTCTCAATGAAGAGGAGCAGGGGTCTACTTAAGAATGGTTATACTTCTTCGTTTGTGGAGCGCCATTATCCGTCAATGCTCTTCGACAGGCACGCAAGGATGGCCTTTAACTATCTGTTGAATACAACGAAGAGAGCACATCTGTGATTGGTTGACCCAACAACAACATCAACATCAGTGGAATATCCGTCCACCGTTTTTTGTTCCTCAAGCAGCTCCAGCTCAATAAAAGTCTCTCTATGTCGGCCATTGCTCCTTGCATGGTGTTTTTATAAGCTTTGTTTCCAAACTTTATTTAAGAACATAGAAACAATGACAAAGTCCAACATAAACACAAGAATCTACATTTTCAATTTAAATTCACACCTCTGTCAAAATATTTGCATTTACAAGCTGAAGAAAATAAACTCGTCGACTCGTCAATGCAGTGGTAAGCAAACCCATCAAAAAAGGTCTACGCCCCCTGCTGTCCTAGTGGAGAATTGCTTTGCAACACTGACACACCAACGGAGAAGTATAAAAGGAAAACGTCTCCGCCAATACGTGTGCGTGAGTGCAAACTTGCTGACGTAGAAATATAAACTAGACTTTAGATTCTGTCCTGGATGTCCAACCCTATCTATAAGGCTGACACCGGCCAACCTGCAAAATGAACACATTTCTGCTGCATGTATTTGCGATCTTGTTCTTAGGTGAGGACTAGAACAAAGATCAACCAATAAATTGAGATCTTTGCTTTCTGGCTTAGCTCCCTCTTCTCTACAACAGACTGGTTAAGCGTTTGCACTGCAGACACTGCCCTGATTCATTTGTTTATCTGTCCTTTCTTCTTTTCCTTTTTTGCAAAATATGCCCTTTACATGGGATCAAAACCCCACTACTCACTTCATGACCTCGATGACCAATCACAGGTCAGGACTGCGACAAATTTGGAAAACCCTCCTTCAGTGAAAAGGCAATCACAATGCTGTGCTCTCAGTACTCACCATGTGGGGTTTTCCCTTCACCGACTCCCACACAATAGAGGCTAACGATGCTAACGACTCATCAGGAGGTAGGGAGGAGGGGTATTCACATGCAGTTTTGGCTCGTTAAGCAACAATAGACAGCTACAGTTTATAAGATCGACCCTCCCATATTCCAGTCAGAACTGACAAAGCTCCTCAAATGAGAAGCGAAACGTCTTCAAGAATCCAAAGAAGTCCAGTTGCCTTTATTTTAGACATTATAATCATGTTCCCATGAAGACTCTACTATATATGCCCTGCACCATGCCTAGGGGCCTCATCCTGACACAACTCTCCTAAAACCACATCAGGATGGCGCTAGAATATCATGCCATGCCAACATAATTCTGACGGAGATATAGAGTCATAGCCTAGGAGTGAGGCAAGCATGGCCACTCCTGCTTCAAATTCATGACTTCCAAACTATGTCAATGCATAGACCCACCTAGCACCATGATAAGACTAGGGATGTAAGAAAATATCTATATACTGATACTTTGTGTCGTGATACTGAATCAGATGTTTGAAACGTGTATTTTTATTAATTATTTTCATACAACCATTAACTGCATGTCTTTGCTGCAATTCAAACTCCGACAGCTAGGTGGCAGCAGTTTTTACCGCCTCCATTCTGATAGAACGAGATCTCACGATAACACTGGATGTTATGGAAAGTATTGTCTGCATATATTTATCGTAGTATCGCAGTTTATCGTATCGTCTCTCCTGTATTGTGATATATCGTATCACCAGATCCTTGCCAATACACACCCCTAGGTAAGACATGACCAAAACTTTGCCAATGGAGTTTTGTGCATGCTCGAAAACATTGAACTTTTTTAGTCTATCATGGATAAAAGGGTGCTGGCTGTGTTCTTTATGCACATCTGAAAATGGAGATTCACAAAAAAACCTGCATTTCCTTTTTCATCATAGCTAGGCGTAATAATCTAGTAGCAGAAACATTGCAACACTAATGATATTTGTTACCCCAAATTGTAGTGGACTGTTAGATATACTTAAAAAGGTATAATTAATATGTGTATTTAATTGTAATTGCATAAAATATGTTTTTTTTTATTTAAGCAATGTTTTCTAATTAAAAGGATGGCTTTTGTGTAAATATCCCCAGGCTTTGCAGCTGATAACAATGAAAGGCTCCTCTAAAGAGTACCCTGGTTTAATTACACATATAGAAAAACATGCATCAGGCAGTGTTCTTCATAAGGAAAGTCCTTTGAGAGAAACAGTGCACATGGAGCCCAGTAGAAAGCATCTGATAGCTTCTTTAGAAACCACAGTGGTCAGGCTTTAAAGAGGCCAAAATTACAATACATTTACATTCTTTTGAAAAACACATCTCTCAATGTCACAATATCGTCCTGATGGTTAGATTAGCTCGTTTAGATGAAACTTTTCTCTCACTCACCTCGTCACCTTTATCTCCAGTCGGGCCTGGGAACCCTCGTTCTCCTTTTACTCCCTGCAGGGGAGCAGAAGCAGTAAGGTTGAAGGAAATGTGAATGTTTTTCACCTACCAAGACGAGAAAAAAGCCTCAAACTAAAAGGGTGATGGGTGTAAACTTAAAAATGTCTCTTCTAGCACACAACTTGAAATTTCCAAGCCTGCTTCTTTGTGGTGCAAGGCTGTATCCATAGCAACAACTTCTGCAGAAAGCACCGAGTGTTCATAATAATATGAATAGTAGAACAGCTCTTTAGGCTTCCAGCGATGATAGGAGTAGAAACTTATTAAAATCATTAGTCAATGTAAACCTACATTTAAAAGATTAAACACAGAAAAAACACATCGCTAAAACAGGGCTGTTAATTTTAGAGATTCTCGCCTCGCTGAAAAACTGAATAATTAAATTTGTGGCAATTCTGTTAAATTATTTACTCGTATTTTTTCGTTACTTCCTTGCCTACCTTTGGGCCTTCCTTCCCCGGGTTACCCATCGGACCTCTTACACCAGGATCCCCCTAATTAAAACAGAAGTAAAGATTCAACTTTCTTATGAGGCCACACAAACATTCAGGCCCCTCTGGATTGGTGTAAATAAAAGATTACTTAATTAATTAATGAGTCAAGACAAATAAATCTGATTAGTTTTTAAACAAGTTTGTTTTATTTAAACCCTCAAATTTTCATAGATTAAGGAAGCAAACGAGGTTAAGAAAAACTAGTGCTTCGTCTAGATTAATTAATCATGACCTGTAATTAATTAATCTAATTAATGTCTTTTTTAATCTCACCTACTAATGGCTGAGAAAATCCCTCATTTTGATGCATTTTTATTTAAATTCATTACATTATTGTGGCAGACTAAAAGATTAATATATAACAAAAAAACTGGCTTTATAAAGTCTTTTATTGTTTAACAGACTTCTAAACTTTCCTTTTACATCACCAAGGCAGAATAATACTGTGCTCTTTTGTCAGTCTCGAATAATTACAATTTAAAAATAAAACATCAGGTCCATATAGAATAATGTAAGTGATCACAGAACATTTATCTAAAATTAAAATAGAGCTGTAAATTACAGTGCTGTAAGTTAGCATATCAAAACTGACAGTTTATCACAAAATATTATGCTTTTTCACAAAATCTGACATGTGGTATGGCATGATAGTTAAATATAAATATAATTACATAAAATAAATACAAATTTAAAATAAAAAATCCCAACAGGTAGACTAGAAAAGTCCCAGTAAAGTTAGAATAAAAATGAGATTAACTCGATTAAAAAAATAGTGCACTAAATGTGACTGTAATTAATTAATCTCAATTAATCTTATAATTTGACACCCCTAAGAAAAACATTCAAAAATGTTAAGAGGTTTTTTATTTAAAATGTGTTTTATTTGAACTGAAATCTGTTAAAGTTTTGCAATAAAACACACTTTCCCCAAACAATCGTATGCATCTCCACACTCAGCCTATTTGGCTGCAATCTAGAGCAAAATATTGAAAAGATGACAGAACAAAAAGTACCTTTTCTCCCACCAAGCCTTCCACTCCTTGCGCTCCAGGGGTCCCCTTCTCTCCCTTCTGCCCAGGCAGCCCGGGAACTCTCGTCTGGCACACACTGCAGGCGTTCTGCCAGCACGGGCGAGGCAAGAAGCAAAACCGGTGGCACAGATTAGATTTCATCAAGCTGAGCTGGCACACTGTATTTTCACCTCCTATTTTGACACCTCCTCTGGGTGGGAGACAATACCTAAACTGACACAGAATGTTCTCCTAAATGTCTGCCGAGCAGAAATAAGGGGAACTCTCCATGAGCGTCCTTCATGAAAGCGAGAGGTGAACTTTGTCAAAGTCATTGATGGTGACATTTGGGTTAGAATAACTGTCCCTACAGACGAGTACTTCTGGAAAAACATGTGGGAGCTCGAAGTTGCAAAGAGACGTAGGAAACTTGATAAATTAAACTGAAGCTGACAATATTTTTAAGTAATATTAATTATTTGAGAATGAATAGTTCTCCACGATTTAAATTCTGAATGAAAGAAAATGCTTGAGTTGAGAAGATTTGTGTTTTTTTTTTTAGTTTTGAGTCAACAATCCAATATAATTAGACTTCCAGTTCTTTTAAAAGCTGGTAAATTAGGCCCATTTCCACTATCGAGACTTCGGTTAATTTTACCGGATCTTTAAGGCATGCACGTGTCTTCGTTTCGCCGAGCTGTCCTCAAAGGACCATTTTCCGGGCCATTTCAGGAGGCACCAGAGTACCTGTAATGGGGTACGTACTCAAACATGGCTCAGTAGAGTCACTGGGCGGGACTTGTGGTTAACTCATGCTGATTGGTTGTAACTCAGTAATAGGGCTAGACAGGAAATCACACACGGTTTCAGTGTAAAACATCCGGTAATTTTCTAAATAAAAGACTATTGCAGCGATGACATCTCATATCTATGTAGATTACGTCTATATGTGTGACCTAACGGCTTATTTACTCCCTGCATCTTACGAGAAGTGCAACAGTGTGATTTTCACGGCTTTTATCAAACGGGGATATCAAACGTGATTTCCTTCTTCTTCTTTTTGGTTTAATGGCAGATGGCATAAACAAACCGTGACCTTTCAAATCTTGAGAGATTTTATCCGGCAAGAAGGACAGTGGAGATCCCGCTTCGTGGCTGAGACTCTCCCGGCGTGGGTTTGCGTGCAGCGACGCACGTGAGTAAAATGTTCCGCTGACGTTCCGCGTCGCTGATGCCTCCAGTGTAAAATCAAGGTTATGGTCATTAAACGCCACTTTTAACTTCACACAGCTGCTCTCCCTGTACCCCATATGGATTAATTTACGGCATATTTTGACCGAATAAAACTTTTCATAATATTAATGTCCGTGGACGCCTTTTGGCGCTGATCAGTGATGTCACTTGCGGTTGAAGCAGTGGCAATATGTTAATGTCTTAGCAAAGTCCTGAAAGGGCCAAGGACCGCTCCATCCTAACTCCTGGTCATTTTTCTATATCCCAGAAATGTCTCTGACCTCTTATAGTGGAAACGTGGCTAACCTGGGTCTAACAGCATTTGTTTGCTACAATGAGCCGACAGTAAATAAAAGGGTTAAAAAAAAGCTGCCCTTTTCTATCTTGGGTCGATCATATAAAGGTTTTCAGGAATGAGTGAAATCAGGATTACAAAATTAAAACATCAGTTAACTCAAAGGCTTTTGCTTGTGCTTCTGTTTTTCAATTGGAATATTAGCAAGGACTACTAGCTGATTTTAGCAGGCATCACAAATCCTTGACCTTGAGGATTTATTTAGAAAAATGGCAAGATTATTATTTCTGGTCAGTTTTGTGGCCCATGGTCATCTGTTTGGTTTATTTATTAATTAAATAAAAACCAACAAATTAAATTCACAATTTATAAATTGACATCATTAGATCTTCTGATATTTAATTATGTTAGATTTGCATAAGCTGAGAGCAAATCTACATCATTTAACGTGTTACTGCAACAGAATTTTCTTCCTGTTAGCTTGTTGTTTTCTTGTGCATTGCACCTGAGGTGAGATATTTTTACTGTACACAACATCCATTCCACTGTGAGGCTTCTACAAATGTTGTCACCTGTGGTGAATGAGTATTCCTGGATTTCCTGAGAAAATATTTGTTTTCTCCCCCACTTATCCTGGTGGAGGCACTCACGGGCTTAGACTATCCCATAGGTTCAAATCAACAAACCCTGATCTTTTTAAAATACTAACCCAACATCTTTTCTTTTTTGCAAGTCATTCTTTTTGAAAGGCTGTAATTACTGTGAACAAAGAAAATGAAATACCTTGAGTAAAGCACCCGTGTCTCCAATAATAGGCAGGGCGGTCTGTCAGAAAAAAAGGAGAAAGTGTTTTTTTTTCTTCAGAGCTAATCATTCATGTTTTTGAAACAGATTGCTCTTGTTTGGCGCAGCTGCATCTCAGAAATTGCTAAAAACGTAACCATCTGCATAAGACAGCAGTAATGGGATTCATACAAAGATGTTTGATGCATCTGAGTCACTATGAGATTCCATTTTTATCCACCAAAGAAGGAGCTTTAATAACTATTCAGAATCATCATCATACTCTCAAAATGCCGTCGTTTGGAGCGCTCGGCCAGGTAAAGAAAAGCTCAGAGTTAAGTCAAATTATTTACTTAATTCACAAAATATAAAACTGACATGCATCTTTAGTTAGCATTAAAAAACATATTCATGTGCTATATTTGTACGACAAGACTGAGATGAAGAAGCAGAAGAAGAAACGATCTTTTATACAGCGCCGCTCAAGATAAAAATCACGAGGTGATTCACAAGAACAAAAAAATTAAAATAAAAAAAAGTAAAGAAATTAAAAAAATTAAAAATCATAATTATAAAAAAATGGGAAAAGTAAAAATGTATTTAAAAAATTTGAGGAAAGGGAAAAAAAAGAATAAAAAAGTAAAGAAATAAAAAAATAAAAATTATTAAAAAATATCATAAAAATGGGAAAAGTAAAAATTTATTTTAAAAAGTCAGCAAAGGGAAAAAAAGAATAAAAAAGTAAAGAAATAAAAAAATAAAAATTATTTAAACATATAAAAAATTGGAAAAGTAAAAATTTATTTTAAAAAATGTGAGGTAAGGGGGGAAAAAGAATAAAAAAATTTAAGAAATAAAAAAAATAAAAATAAAAAAAAAATCATAAAAAATGAGAAAAGTAAAAATGTATTTAAAAATGTCAAGAAAGGGAAAAAAGAATAAAAAAACAAGAAAAGGGTTATCAGTGGTGCAGAAGCAGTATGCGGTAAACAGACTGCAGCTATCAGAACAAATACATAAAAAACAACCCTAAACATGAAATGTCGTTCTATCAACAAGGTAATGAGAAATTTCTAATAAGCTGCAGATTTTTTTGCTAAAGCTGAATCTGGTGGGTGAACAGTAGCTAATTATCCCCAAACTGGAGCTGTGCTCTAAATATTAACACCGACTGCAATGAGCTCTCCGTAGGTCCCGCTGCTGATCAGTGATGCTGAACTGCACAAAGTATAAATGAGATTTTCTTACTTACTGGTTCACCTGGAGGTCCGGCAGGGCCCGGTGGACCCGGTCTACCTGGGGAGCCCTTAAATTGAGACAAAGAGGAAAGTGAAAAACCCTCCAGGCAGTAAGATAACACAGACGTGTAGGGCTGCAGATTTTCAGATCCATCGCTGTTGGTGGGGATTTGTGTCCAAGAGCTGTGAAACTCATGCTTTCATTGTGACATTATTTTATTCCTCTTTTATCTGCAGATGCATGTGGGAGTAAAAATCAAGTGATGAACTGAGACCACTCACCTCTTTTCCTGGAGGTCCAGCTGGGCCCGATAAACCTTGTGGTCCACGAGGCCCCTGAAGAATACCAATGGATATTTAATCTCTATAAATTCAATTATTAGACATATTTGGCATTGAACAAAAGCCTGAAAATGGTACCAACACTGAGTAACAGAATCATTTAGAAAAAGAAAAGACTTGTTTCTGTGTTGAGAGTTTCCACCGACCTCCGTTCCTGGCTTCCCCGAGGGTCCCACGGGGCCCTACAAACACATCACACATCTTGTTAACACCATCTCCCCTCTAGCACCCGGATCCGATGTAGTAATTGTGTTAGGCACCTTTGGCTCTATCGATTCTTTGTCTCGAGCTATCCTGTTTTTCAAAAAAACAAACGAACGCACATTCACTCACAATCAAATCTGTGAGTTTGTACCGCGCGAAAGCGTTTGGCTTTGTGATGCGGGCTGAATGAAACCCACCAGAACCTCCCAGTAATGAGCAGAGACTTTACTTAAAGATGTGTTTAATGACCTTTATAACTTTTGTTTAGCATCTGCGACAAATAAAAGAACGAGGAAACGTTTTGGTGTGCGGTAAATAATGAATGAGGGAGCGACGGACCGATCGATACAACATCATACTCACGATGATGCTCTCCCCGGGTTCTCCCTTCTCTCCATGCTCTCCTGGTAATCCTGGCATTCCTCGCTCTCCCTAACAAACACAGAGGATGGGAGAGCAGCTGCACAGCATGATCATTAACTATTCAATTCTGCAAGAAGTACTCTCTCTTCATCTTTTGTATTTAGAGGCTTTAAAAGAAAAAAAAAAAACAAAGTTATGGTGAAGGACATCAGCAAATCCTATGCAATTCTTATCTATTGCTTCTGATTTTATCCTTGGGCTTTTGTTTATTTATTTCACATAACCCCCTTGATATGATACAAAGGAAAAACAAAGCAAAAATACCCTCTGTTATCCAAAATGGGAATTTTTTTATTTTATTTTGTTGAGTTATTTGAGACTACTTGAGATATAACCTTCAGTGCACCTTCCTGAGAAAAATTACTGCAGTGCATTCAATTAACGTTTTCAACCTCTTTCATCAAGAAACTTTATATTAAACCCATTGAGTTTAAATAATGAATTCTGAATTAAATACCAGTTATTTTAGCCTATTTGATTGAATTATTCAATATTTTTAACCATAAAACTCTCATTATTATTAAAGTATTTGATGTCACTACATTAAATTTATTAAATAAAAAGTTGAATCAAAGCCAGTATCTCATTGGGCCGCCATCAGTGATTTAGAGAAACACAAATGTAAGAAAATATGCAACTTTTCTAGCCTAAGACTCCTCCCCTTCCAGTCGGCTCATTGGTCCCCTGAACAAAAAAAATATGGCTGTACTGTAAACAAACGGGGTAATAATTACTCTCTGGTCTGCTTTATGCTCTGAATCACACAAATGTTGTATTTCAAATTAAATGAAAGATACTGATGTGTGTTTTGACTATGATTTATTTGCTTGTAAAAATTTAAAATGACTACAAATCAGAGTGTCACACATGGCGATACCACAGAATCTCTTCTCCCTCTGCATCTGTTGTTGAGCAAACTTTTGTTTCTCACTGGTTTCCCTGGGTAAGATAAAAATAGAACGCCAAGACTGGGGAATTTTACAGTCAAAGAACATCTCCAATCTTTCTCTTTCTTTTAATTTTGTTATTTTTTATCTTTTTTAACTAAAGGAAGACAGAATTTAGGCACTGAGGCGTAAAAGAAATATGACCATAGAAATGGTGTAAGAAGGACTGATAACATGGACAGTTACGATTCTGAAACAGTCTATTTGGGTGTTTTTTTGGTTGAAAAAACATTATTTAGCTAATTAAATTAAATAATATCATAAATTATAAACTTATAAGGTGAATTTACTGACCTTTAAATGCAGCAGTCAAAATGACCGCTCATGGCTTTTCTAGTGTTAAGTTAAACTGGATTGGTGTTAAACGGGTTCACGAGTCATTAATGTTACTGTGTTTTTCATACTTGAGCTCATCAAATTTGTAAATCAAGTTTCACTCTTGAGTCAAATCCTCTAAAAATGTTCATTTCACCATCTGAGCAGCTCTTACCTTCGGCCCACGGGACCCTCTAGTCAGAGAAGACCCGTCACTCTGCAAAACAGGAAAAACAAAATTCAAATTTTTATCAGTGGACAATTAACTTCTAGGTTCTATTTCTCATTCAAAACAGATCTTCAATTAAATCAGGGCTCTTGAAAGTGTACAAGCTCTTCAAAAATACAACGTAATTGGTCAGAGATTCATTACGAGTTCGTGTTCAGAAGCGATTTCTTAGTTTCAGGGCGCCGAGGCTCCGTGATAATGCTACAACGCCGAGAACAAAACGGTGATTGGAACCGAGGCTAGTGTAAGCATTATTTACTGTGCCATCCAGATGAGACATTGATTTCTGTGCTCAGCATGTATTAGTGTGACAAGTCCTACATTGCACAATGTAAATTAGGTTTTTGCTGAAGTTGGATTTGGACTAACACAGCAATTCTACAGTAGAAGAGGAGAAAATGTGCTCTCGAACGTCAAACCAAAAAAGTTCAGGGAGTTCAGTACTCTTACAGTCGAGCGCAGCTTAATGATGGGAAGTTTTTAAAAAAAGAAAACACGTTTCATTAAATGTAACACATCTGCACCGGACTGAAACAAAGCATTTATGAGAAAAAGAGTGATTGCAGATCTATTTTAATAATACAACAAAAGAAGCAGGGAGTTCAATAACTTATTTATTTGAAGGCGAAACGTAATTGGTTATTTGAACTTCTGCAGTAGCTAGAATTAGATTCTTTTACTGTCTTCGGTTTTCCTGCTAAGGTGAATCAAGCTATTCCTCTTTGTTGAGTTTCTGACCTCCAACACGTAAGGTCAGCAAATTGCCGTAAACTCACAAACAAACAAACAAACCTCTTGTCTAATTCCCAATTATCCCAGAGCCGGAGAGTGCTAAAGAGGTTTAAATATTTCAGCAATCTTTCCCTTATTACACTGCTCAATGTGTTGCTCGCTCTATTAGCGGGTTCACAGTAAGAGCTTAATGTTCGGCTCTGTGTTTCCACACACAAACAAACACGGTGGTTTAAAGAGCTTTGGCTATGATTGAGGAGCACAAGTGCTATCAACCAGGGCTGAGCCACTTCTGTATGCAAAGCCATTTCTATAACTGAGTACGCTCACACAGCTATAAGCTCCATAATGGGAGGATAGGTGATTACACAGCTGGAGTTTTCCAGGGATGGACTGCTTAATGACCTCGCATTTCCCTAATGTCAGTGTCCATCAGGTCTGTTGGAGCAAATCCTGGTGAGCTGTTGTATTAGTGGCCAGGTGGTGGTTCACACTGGCGCTATGCTACTGAACCTGTGAGACAGAATCCCTTTTTTCGAGCTCTGGTAGGCTACAGGTACCCTAATCTATGGATTTACTCGCTAATGCAGACAATATGTCATGAGGGGAGAGGTGGAGGTGCTGCTTCTGGTACAGGTGAAACTCAAAAAATGAGAATGTGGTGCAAAAGTCCATTTATGCCAGTGATTCAGCTTAGACTGAGAGACCATCTAAAGGCTCAGGAACCCTTTACAGGTGTTTAGGATTCATTAGCCTATTAGAGTGTGACACTTAGAGCCTAGAATATTGAACCTTTTCACAATATTCTAATATATCATATATTAATATCATCAACATAATACTGGATGAATTGTCTCTGCCGCTGCATCCTGGGTTCAGGTGAGAGGTAGAGCTGAACGTTCGCCCCTATCCGACCACACAATAATGGTGTTTTTTAAACTAATCAATTACAATATAAGGAAATCTGCTTTTATATTGTGTGACTTCAGGGTCATTCGAACTCAAAATGATACCCACCATAGATCCACCACCGGGCTCTCCAGGCTCGCCCTTAGGACCTGGAGCCCCCTGGGGTCCAATCAGTCCACCATTATCCCCCTACAGTCAGAAAGATGGATGTTTATTTTTAAACGTCATCAACCTGTCATGTTAGCAACCTGAAACAAAACGCTAAACAAGGAAGATGAAATAATAATTTAGAAAATTCAAAAAGATGCAAAGTGTTAAAGCGAGCATGTACTTGTTATTTCAATACATTTGCTGTGGTCTCTAGTATGAATGAATGGCTTGTCTGGAAAAACAGCTCTGGCGCTTCTGTTTCAGGAAGTAGAAGATAGCTGGAGGAGTGGTGGTCGGCAGGATTTGGAGTCATTATTATTAATGATATTCAAACATCTCGCCTCTGATTGGCTAACAGCAACGCGACTCTTCAACTGCCTCCATTTGCTCTGCAATGATGTTTTATCTCCAAACATAACACAAGTCTAAAGGAGTTGCCAATATTGTGGAGACGCTAATGCTAACGGTTAGCGTCTAATAGCCGAGACGTGCTCTGCTCTCTCCTGGCTGCTAAATCAACAACAGCCTTTTGCAGTCGCGAGCCAAGATGGGTGAGTCCATGAATGCTAATTTACAGAGTGACGTAAATCTGCGTTACTTTTTCTTCCTGTCTATTTTGTATCAGCGGCTAATGCAGGAAACGGGTAGAAGACTATTGTCACGTTCAGCCTGCATGTGAAACTCAGAGTGACTGTATTAAATAAAGAAAAGTCTTATACGTTTCTCAGTGAACTTCCTTTTTAAATAACCCAGACATTTGACACCATTCTTTTTTATTCTACATCTTAATTTTTAAACGTTACAGCCATGTTTTTATTCTCAATTTTTCATCATTTCTTTATGATTTTGCTCAGAATTCACTTTTCGTGTCCTCTTGATCCAATAATTATAGCGGCCCAATTTCATTAGCTACAACAACACTGGTAACATAGAAATTCATGTAATGAAACATTTTGGAAAATGCACATGAAAAACAAAATCACCACTAAAGCCACTGAGGACAAACATTTGAACATTTTTGAATATTTTTCTGTCACTGAGAACATCCGAGTCGCTCGAGTATTTGGGAAGCTTTGACAAGAAAATTAAATTGCACACTTTCTCTCCTCGCCTTCTTTCATCCCACTTTTCAGAACCCTTCTGGATAAAATTTGCTTGCAAATAACTGAAGAATCCATCAGGAGAACCTAGAGTTACAACATAACTGTGGATGGCATTCAGGGTGAGTTATCTGAAATGTGCCTTCGCAAGTTGTCTGGCATGTTCAACCTGTGATAAAAGATCTTAGGTTCACATTTGTCTTTGAGGTGAGAACTTGATTTGATGTTTACCTACCTTTTCTCCTTTCAGGCCATCTCTCCCAGGTGCCCCTGGCTTCCCTAGTAAGCCCTGTAAATAGTGGTGAATAGAGACACATCTATCAGCGAGCCTTCAACTGCACACACACATTTATCTCCTCCTCCTCACTGCTTCAGCGAGCTGCTGTGCTCCAGCAAAACTTCCCTTAGCCAGGATTTATGAAATGCCTCTTTTTCCCTCCCTGCTTTTGAATAAAGACAGATGCTCATTACCGCAGCAGGTGCAGAGAACAGATTGGGCTGCTGCCTGCGTTGCTGGCATAAAGCGCATAGATTTGCCTCTTTCCACTAGTTAATTCTTAAATTTGATTACTGATCGCCTCTGTAAAAATTCTGCATGTTTTTCCCCCCGTGTCTTCGCCTGTTGAGATTTATCTGTTTATCTGCCTCTTCGTTTTGGCAGTTTGAAGGGTAGAGGATACAACAAGGTGACAGAGAGGGAAAAAGAAGGGCTTGACGTGCAGCGCTGGTGTTAAGTGTCGGTGTACTCACAGGCTCGCCTGGGAGTCCTGGGAGTCCGATGGGTCCGGGCTGGCCTTGTTTCCCCTGACAGAACATAAAGGAAAAATACTTTGGGCTCTTGTTTGGTGACAGAATCATCTGAGGGTGAGTTTTACGGCTCTGCCTGCAAAAGCTATAGACATTTCTCAGGCTATTTAAAATGGCAGAGTAGCTTAGACTCATTTTTTTCAATTAAAATCAAAAGTTTCACATTCAAATTGCTCATTATGCAAAAAATAGTACAGTGTCGGTATTCGTCATGCATCCAGTTTTTGCAGAAATATTCCCAATTTTGCAATAGAAGTGACCTTTTGTTAAAAAAAGACTTTAAGCTCATGTTTTTTTTTTCATGCATTTTGTTAAATAACCACAAAATCATCATCTCATCATAAAATAAAGTTATAATTGTACATCTATATATTTTAAAGCATGCACTCATATTGCAACAACAGATGTGTACAGCAGTCTTGAGTAACAAAGGCTTACCTCCGGTCCTTGATCTCCCTTTAGTCCCGGCGGCCCTACGCTTCCCTGTTACATCATTTCAAAGCATGAATGAGAGGCGTAAGGGAGGCAGGAAAGATAGAAAAGAAAAACATGTTGGGTTCTGTGTTCTGTCATAGATGCTGCAAGAAAGGTTTACTTCATATATGAGATTTTTGTTTCAAAATAGAAAAACTTCCTCAACCTATTTTACAATAAATATTTTTTTCTGCAAAAAAAGGACTTTGATCAATTCGTCTTAATTTCTAAACTGGTATAACTCAGCAGCGCTACACAAACCCTTTAAATACGTAAAAAATTTGAATATGGTGCAAAATTTCATTTATTTCAGTGATTCAACCTAAAATGTGAAACTAATAAATGAGATAGACCCATTCCATGCAAAGCCAGATATTTCAGCCTTTATTTGTTATAATTGTGATGATTATGGCTTACAGCTGATGATAACCAGTAATTCAAAATCTCAGACAATTAGAATAAGGTTCAATAATCTAGACTCAGTGTCACACTAATCAGCTATATCATCCAAAACACCTGCAAAGGGTTCCTGAGCCTTTAGATGGTCTCTCAGTCTGAGCTGAATTACTGAAATGAGCAGACTTTTGCACCATATTCAAATTTTTCGAGTTTCACCTCATGATCCAGTCATGTTTAGCTCTTGTCTGTCTGCAGACGGACCATGGAGTTGTTTGCCATGTTTAGGTCTGCTCTGGTTCTGACCTGTATGCACTTAACAGCTGAGTTTTGGATCAGGGAGGGACCTCCATTTACCTACAATCCCAAGCTTCAGCGATAACTGCCTCCATGGGACCACAGTTATAAGCTCCCTATCATCCAGTGGCGGACTGGTAATTGGGAATGTTCGGACATTTCCCCAGGGACCTGACAGCTGGCCCCTCAAAACACCTCCCCATCCCCTTACTTGAAGATCACACGTTGGTTAATTGACTCGCTTACACCCCACCCCTGCTCACAAATTCGCCGACCGAGATTTGAGCCTCTAAACCCCCCACCCTCTTGCTCCAACGGCAAAAATGGCAGCAACTTACTAGTCTGCTCTGAGTTGGTACAATATTCCTGGATTATTGTCCCAGTCCGCCCCTGCTACCATCCCTGTGGCTCTTACCTCTGAAGAGAAACCTGGGAACCACCACGAAAAAGTAAATTTAACAAGTGTTGATTACCCAGTTGTCCTGAACCTCACTAACTTTGTCCTGTCTGTTTCAGACCAGTCCACGCACTCTCGAGCTTCGTTTCCATTGAGGGGTCGGGATGAGTCGGAGCGGGTCGCTGTGGGAGGTATGGACCGGTATGGGTATGCAATTTCAGGAGAGCGTTTCGATCACCAGTTGGACTCTCACCTGACAGGTGGAGTTAGACAGAAACCCATACCGTTGCTTCATACCAGTGTGGTGAAGAAAACCTTGCTACTACTTGCTGGTATCTTGTCACGTCCGTGTACAAACAATGACACAAACAACAGCAGAAAGGTGTTTGTTTTGCTTGTTGCAAGCAGTGATGTTTTCTCTGTTCCCCATTCAATGGGGCCTTAGCCGTACCAATCCAATGTATGGACCTACGACTGAAGCGGGCCCAAGGATAGTGCGACCTGGGCTGGCTGTATGATCCGCTTTTACAACATAAACAGACAAAATAGCATCCCGACTCACTGCGACCCATCCCGAAACCCTCATGGGAGTCACGGTTTTGAGGACAGCCACCCTCCAAACGACCCGCTGCACGTTCCACACATATTTATTGTAAAAAAAAACAACTTTTTATTCATCACTTGTGCCGGTCTTGGCCCCCATCAAGGCTCTGATACTCAGTTGTTTTAGAACATAAAATACTTTGGAGCATTTTTTTTCTTTGCTTGTGGATATTGGTGTTGAAAATTGAGTGCAGAGGCCTTCAACTAGTCACCTTGAAGCCTTGAAGTCCTTGAGCTCCTTGGTTGCCCTGCAAATAAAAACAGGAGAGCACACGCGGTCAACATCAGCATAAAGAAAATAGTCACGAAAGCCATTCATCTTGCTGACTAAGGCAAGGTTAAAGGGGAAAAAAATCACTAGACTTTATGAAGTTGGCCTTTCTGCCATGTGAAGGGCAAGAACGGCATCTTTACTCAGTTTATTCACTTATTATGAGTGAGACGTTTCTCCTCAGAACACAGATTCCTGCAAAAACCGCTGAAATTCTTTCATTTGCAGGTTGAACAAACTAAACTGTTTCTGAAGAATGAATTCAAGAAGTTGGAGATGTCGAAGGTTCTACTTCCGGTTTTACTTATTTGTACTTTACCCGTTTTTTAAAATTTCATTAAATATTCATGGGTCGTCTAACTGGAAACCAGCAACAGCACGACCTTGGCACCTTTCTGGTCCCACATTCCACAG
The DNA here is from genome assembly GCA_006937985.1 of Aphyosemion australe. Classification (NCBI taxonomy): domain Eukaryota; kingdom Metazoa; phylum Chordata; class Actinopteri; order Cyprinodontiformes; family Nothobranchiidae; genus Aphyosemion; species Aphyosemion australe. Next base: position 1,499,498 of record SSNS01000129.1, on the reverse strand, counting down.
AAGAACTTCTGACTTCCTGTCTTCGTGCTCGAACATTTCTGCTTCATTTGGCCCATGGAGCACCTTCACGGGAGACTTAACTGTTGTGTTTGATCAGCCATCTGAACTTTGTTTGGATGTCTGTCTGGCTCTTGTGTCCGTATGTTTTGTGTCCAATCTTTAGCCCGTCTAGATTATTTGTTTTCCACCTGCCCCATGCCATTTCTGTTTTGCCGCTGGCTGTCTGGTCTTCTTGCCCTTTGCCCTTTTACCTAACTCCTTTTTGTCTTGTTTTCCTCACCGCGGGCCTCTGTGTTTTGACCACTGATCTAAAATAAAAAGGTTTTTTGTCTTTGGTAGGGTGCAATCTGGGTCACTTTTTATACTAAAACTGCACACAGGTGGAAAATAAAATACCGTCCAACGTTAAACCTTTTCTCTGCATCTGAATAAAGCACAAAGATTTAAGAACTTTGGTTTATCTCTTACATTCTAGATTCCTTATGCACCTTTTCATGTTGGAGATGTTGTTCTACGTCATTAATAAAGATCAAGTTTACTCATATTTTTAATACATTTGCAGTGGTAGTTAGGAATGAATGCCTTTTAAGTCTTGGGGGAAAAAGCTCCGATGCTCCTGTTTGAGGAGGTAGAAGTCAGCCACAGGAGGCAGGATTTTGAGTCCCATTTCCTGATATTTGGACATCTTGTCTTTGGTTGGCTAACAGCAACGTGACTCTACCTCTGACCCCGGCTTTCCACCGCAAGTGAAAGTGTCGCAAAACAGCACCGAAACGTACTACGCGGCAGTTAGCCGCCGTTATAATGGACAGGGTTCTTTCCACCGGCAGCTATGTGTAACGTCTTGCACGCGTCCCAGAAGCGACGGAACGCTATCGCTATGTCTCGAGTCTATTTTTTACGCGCTACGCTTCTGAATCATGTCAAACTCCGCAGTTTAGATCGGAACAGACAGGAAGTCAAACACAAAGGCAGTGTGAAACATCCGGAAACTTCCAAAATAAAAGTCACGTGCAGTACGTCATTTCCTGTGAAACCCCCGTAGCCGATGTAAACTGAAAAGAAAATAAACCACAGACCTTTTTGGACACATGCAGCCATCTTTCTCCTTGCTTGTCATTGTGTGGACTTCTAAAATCACGTATGGTTGTGGAAGTTTTCCCGTGATTTTGTGACCTCGCAGAACCAGCTGTGTGGAACACTTTCGCTCCCATTTCGCGTCAGGATCGCTTCCGGTTGGAAGGGAGCTCGCAGGAAAAACGCCACTATTTCGTTACACGCCGCTTTCACGAGCGGTGGAAAGCTGGGGTGACTCTGTTCGCTCTGCAACGTTGATGTTTTATCTCCACAAATAACCCAAGCCTGAAGGAGTTCTGCCGTGTAGAGGAGTTGCTAATGCTAACGGTTAGCTTCTACTAGTCGAGACGTTCTCTGCTCTATCCTGGATGCTAAATCAACAACAGGGTGTCATGAAGATTTTTTCAAAGCCTGTTCACTACCCCCTGGACAAGTTTTTATTTTCTTCTTTTCATCTAAACCTTACTTCTGTGCGTCTGTAGAGCACTCGAGTGATATAAACCTCTCCATCTGAACACCAGGTGATAATCTATTTCAAAAGCAAATACCACTGGAGCTTTTGTCAGCATACAAAAGAAACGAGAAATATTCTTCACACTGTGGGGTTTGAGAAAGTGTCCCAAAAAAAAAAAAATCAAATAATGAGTCACTAAAAAGTATTTTTCTTTTCTTTGGTAGACATTTTCGAGGGAAAATAGTTACCTTCTCTCCCTTTTCACCCTTCTGGGTCGTGTCATCCTTAAAGAAAACAGAACAAAAGGAAACAAACCGCATTAAATGTGACTGAAATGCACTTTGTGTGGCAGTTAGAACAAGAAAAAAAAAGAAAATACACCATATGTGACGTTTGACATAAACAGCTGCTTACTGTTTCAGAGAGCTGTCTTAATCCGTGAGCTGTCATCACCTAGAAGTAATACAAGAGACACACTGTTCTGTACATATTCCACACTGATGCAGCAATTGCTGCCAGTAAACATAAAGATGGTGGAAATAAACTGGATACCTTGTAGCTAAACAGAAAATGTGGTCAGAAAATTCTTATTTCTCCTTCATGTGTTTTGCAAATGACAGCATATACTGTAATACTGTTAAAACGTGGGATTATTTGTTTTTTTTTAAAAATCAGACATAATTTCATGCAATTGTGATTATTTTACCCATTTTACAAATAGTTTCAATGAATGAATGAATGAATGAATGAATATTAAAAAAACATTTTTTAGATGAAATTGCTGCAAAACATTTTCTGTTTCAGGCTGATTTTATGTTTTGTGATTTATGTTTCCAAGAAAAACTATAACATTTCCAAGTAGTACCATACTTTTGAGATGTATCGTGACAAACACCTAACGAGCTATTCCATTCCTTTGCACATAAACACAGACGAGTCGGTCTAAACTAGGCAAAACATTTCTATTAGAGTCATTGCACCAAAATACATTTTAATTATATAATTTTTTCATTATTATTATTATTTTTTTTTTAAATAAATTAAGTGAAATTCTTAAGGGAATTGGATTTTCTGTGACGCATGAAGCGTTTTCTGTATGTTTTGTGCTGATTGAACTGCTGCCTGCCTTGGACGGGACGATCATTTGAGATTTTTAGGCCTTGTCTACACGTAGCCGGGTTTTTTAAAAACGACTATCCGCCCTCCCAAAAAACAGCGTCCACGCCACCTCGTTTTTATAAAAACTCCATCCACATTTAACCGCATAAGCGCATTGTTAAGCACATTCATGGGCATGCCAGACCTGTAGGTGGCAGTAGTTCCCAGGAATCCTATTCATTTCGTCTTCCTGCTCAACTTCAACAAAACATGAAACATGGCGCTTAGCTTGCTTGTGTGGACCGATAAGGAGGTAGAATAGCTCTTAAATGTAGTTTTGGAGTATAAAGTCACCAAGCGTCAAAAAGCGCTTGGATGATTGATAACGCGAGCACAGCTCTGAGGGCATCCATGTTGTAGTAAACACAGGTATGAGCCGTTAGCATTTTTGTCGCAGACACTAACGTTGTGAACCTAAAACTCCGGTTATTTCTGTCCACACGGAAACGCTTAAAATGGAGGAAACGCAAATCTTCACTTTGGCCGGAGTTTTTAAAACATTTGTTTTCATTGCAGAAATCTGCGTTTTCGTGTGGATGACAGGCCGAATCGTAGAAAAATATCTTCGTTTTGGGAGATACCCGGCTACGTGTGGACAGGGCCTTAATCTGAAGAGTCTTTCCTGGTTAAATAAATGTTAAATACAATTAAAAGGATACTAATATAGACGTATCCATTGAATTATAATTTTTTGGAGTTGATACCGGCCACATCCTTTAGTTTCATTGGTGTTTTATTGTTTACCTGTCCCAGTTTCCCCAACTACAGCACGTCTGTGAGCCTTTCTGTATTGTTTTTTTTTCTGATTACAGGCTCTGTGAACTTGACATGAATCACTTTCTCTTTAGTAACAGCGGTCAGAGTGAGCAGGGTGCCGAATCCCACAGGCATGGCTGCATAATCAGTCAAGCTTCACCTGCTGCTAGAAAACAAAGTGGCTGCTTTCATCCTCAGATATAAATAACAAAGTTTTATTTCCATCAGTGTCTAATCCTTTTTTAAACAGTTTTCCTCAAGAGCTGTGAAATACAGAACAGAACACAAGTTGGCATAACAGATCCGGTTTTACAGATAATAAAACTCCGCTGTAAAGCAAAGGAGCGATAAAATCAGGATGGTCTCGGACCTAAAACGAATGTTTTGTTCCTTTTAAGAGCATTGGTTGACATGCTGACTGCTGCCTCTTGTCACTAATAAACAGAAGCACATGGCGGTTTATGAAGGGAGGGTAATGATCTGAACCTCTGCCTCTGCTGTGTAGGGGAAATCAATGCTTAACTGCCAAAATGATCTGCCAAGGGAAGGAAGAGAGCACAGACAGAGACCGGTACTAAATATTCACACTCGTTCATCAAATGACTAATGTTTGTCCCTATGCTGGTGCTGTGTGGACGCGGCGCGTCTCCTGGTTTATCGACAGAGATCAACACCTCACAAAGCAACCAAAATCATGAATGGAAATGATATTTAGAGAGATCTAACCGCAATGCTTCAAACAGCCATTCAAATCACCTTTCTGTTTCTTTAATGAGAAGACTTTTTGTTTCATTGACCAGTGAAACCAGGGGGGAGACAGAGGGATATTTGTTCGATCTATAATTAAGCTGTCTAATTTCCATATGAATCGCTCGCTAACAAGCGATGAAAATGAGAATACGGATGAGAGCCATCAAAACTTTGTTTTCAAGCTCTTGTCTGAGGCCTTTGGGGGTTCAATAGGCAGCAGATCTTCAGAACAAAACCCATTAGCGCAGTCGTCTAAATGTCAGAGCCCTTACGTTGAGAAACAAAAACTCCAAAATCATGTTTTCATTTGACACCTTTCATTCTGTAAAGCTGCTTTAGCAAATCTGAAAGCAAGTGCGAACACGGTCACGGAACACCCAGCCCTCTCCTCTGGGATCTTCCCTGGATCCGCGTCCACCGGAACCAGAAACTCACATTGCCAGAGGAAACCAGAGAGCGCTAAACATCTACAAATAAACGGGATGGTGGGGATTTTCCTTCCACTTGTAGTGTTTAGTCATTTTTAGTTTAGTTTTTTTCAGAAACCCACTTGATCATGAGCGTGCTACCTGCTAGCATTAGCATTAGCCAATCTGCTTGTAGTTCACGTTGGACCATTTCTGCCTTTTACAATGGTTTGTGTCTCTGCTGGTTTCTTTATTTTCCTCCACAGCACCTAGATGACCACGATTAAGTAAAAGATACACAGAATGAACGTACAGAAGATCATTCGAAGTTTCGTTTCAGCCTTAAAACGGTGTTTTTCTTTTCTGGACTCTGGTAGTTTGTCCTAAAGTTGAAGTGGTAGCAGCCGGTTGTTTCTCCTCCTCTGATATTATTGAGCGGAGAACCTCTCACACCAGTGGTGTTCTGTTGCTAAATACACGAGTGCGTCATGAGTGGAGGACCCAGGGAAGGGCGGCACAGACAACAATATGGTCCAACAGTTGCTTTTGGTCTGAAACATGTTATTGGCGGAGGATTTTAGACAAATGCGAGATTATCACTTTATTAATTTTTTCTTTTTTTAAATCTACTTATCAACTTACTGTGTATGACTGGTCTTTGCTTGTCATTAAGAATCCTCTGGTGCTGATCCGTAACTGGCAACCGCCATGAAACTCACGGAGCAGCAGTGAGAAAGTAACTTTCTGTTTATAAATAAGGGCTGCAGTAACCAAATTTGACCACAAGATGTCATTCTTACTTCATTCTTACATACTGCACCTTTAACTGACTTGTCAACGTGTGGTTTTGAATTTAACATGTCAAAGCAACGAGTTCTCTCCCCTCCACTACCAACAGCTCTGAGTCACTCATCAGAAATCCACCAGGCCGCTGTTTGCTTCTCAACTAAAAGCCACGCTCGAGCCCTCAACGAAAAAATCATTTTCTCTAATTTACAATTATGGATGTTATAAACAGGTCGCATGTTCTGCGACCCTCATTAATTCACTCTATCAAGCTCCTTTTTTTGTTCCAAGTGACAGATTAAACCATCAGAGGTGGAGTGGCTGGAGCAAATGTGCTCATGTGATGCCAAAGACTCAAGAAACCAGCATTAATGCCTTTTAGGCTATTTTGCGCACAATTGCTTGGTATGCACATCACTGTGGATCGTTCACCGGGAGATTGCTGGAAATGAGCAGCGACTTCATTACTTAAAGAAACAAGGAAGCTCGTCTCAGAGAAATTTCACACAACTAATCTCATCTATCGTCAAAAGAAAAGGTTTCCCATATTTGACACCCTCCACCGACCCTGCTCCACTGTTAATACACAGAACAGGGGAGAAATCAGCTCACATCTAAAGATAGAATAAATCTGCAGCTACTTCAGGGAAAGGAAATTGCTTACAAGAAGATTTGGCCCTGTGTTGAGGGTAGGACAGCAAAAAGCAAACACAGATCTGATGTTTACGTCTGCTCCTCTGTCTTCTTTCTTTTGCACAGATTGAGCATTTACTGACGCATGTGTGGTTTGTCCTGTTTCTGTCGTTCGCGCAACCAAATGTGTTACCTCATATGTAGTAATTAAAAATATTATTTTTCTGGTAGAGGAAAAAAATAGCTGTCAAGTGGAGCTTGATCATAATATTGTACTCACAGGACCAGGAGGACCAGGAGGACCGACATCACCCTGCAGATTCAATAACAACAAAAGCATTAATCAGTGTCTAAACACAAATGAAAACGCTCTTATAAAAGAATCTTCCCCCAAGACAAATTATCACGCTATCACGGACAGCTGCATCTGCAGATAGCAAAAAAGAAACCCTTAAAATGTATTTTATCTCAGGTTTTGAAGCAAGAGAAAGCTGAGCTTTTGGATCATTAATAATGTTGTATGAAGGTAAAATAGTTCTATCATGTGCAACAGGGAGATTCAGAAAGCACCACACAGTTTTTAATTGTCAGTCATCGCTTGTGGGAGCCAACCTAATCCATAGCTTTAATAAAACAGGAAAGCACCACATTTTCCACTAAAAAGCACACAAAGATCATTTGCAATGGCTGATTTCTCCCACCAAAAAGGGGCATGAATTAGCAAACCAGTTGGGTTTGCACTGCAAAAAATTATTTCTAAGAAAGCAAAAAAAAACCTAATTTTTAGACAATTTATCTTATTTTTAATCTGAAAAGAAAACAAATAATTCTTAACTAGAAAAACAGCATTACTTACTTAAAATAATTTTGATTTATTTGCTAGTTTTTAGAATTCTAGCAAAGCAACTTTTGGCGGATTTTTTTTGATGCCCAAAACAAGAAACTTTGGATCATATTTAAGAATATTTACCTCATTTTAAGTAATGCTATTTTTCTAGAGAAGAATTTATTTTCTTTTTAGACTAAAAATAAGATAAAATGTCTAAAAATTAGACATTTTTGCACTTTGTTAGAAATCAGTTTTTGCAGTGTAACAGTCACGTAAATCAACATCTAGTCATCTTACATGGATCTGAATTAAAGAGTTTTTTTTAATGTTGGTCTAAATGATAAATAAAAGCAGTGAAGTCAGCGGAAGCAGAATGTTTTCCAGTCCGACCTTAACAACACTCTAATATGGGCCCAACCTCTTCTGCAGCAATGTTTTAAATGGTGATGGCGTGTAATATGTTGAAATTACAAGCTGGCAGCACAAAAGCAATGAAAATAAAAAAGCAATTAGCAGCTTTGTAGTGGATTTAATAATTTGCCCACTCGACCGAGGTGGTATTAAGATCCACAAAAGGCTCCTTTAGAAAGGCAGGAGAAGAGGAAAGCAGCCAAACTTGGCCTTGTTTCTCATGTCTTCAGTCAATAGCTCTTTTTATTTTTAACTACCATGGGTTAGAGGTAGAAAATAAGTGCAAGATTATCTCAGAAAAGCAATGTTAGAATAAAATTTATGTGAAATCTCAAAAATATTTTTAAAAAGTACTTTTATTATTGCCTCTAAACGAGACAAGAGCTGGCAATCTGCAATCCAAATCAGTGCTTTTTCCCCTGATCGCTGCATGAAGCCACCATAATAATAGAGTATAACTGAGTTTTCTTAATTTTTAAAATCTAATCTGACTAAATTGGGTAGAGTCAGTAATCCATAAAAACCCAAAATAAGATGCAAAAAAAGAGTATCTGACGTTATAAAAGCTACAGAATTGTGAAATAAATTAGGATGAATTGCAAAAACAAATGAAGACAGGATCTGAAAATTATGACTGTTTTAGGAACACGTAGGACAATTAACTCAATAATCTGGTTTTAAAAGTTTCAACTCCTCCAGTGTCCTTTACTTTTTATTTTTTATGTCCAGTTTAGAGCTGCTCTAATGATTTAGGGAGACTGGATTTGAATAAAAACCTTTTAAAGTTTCATTTTCTTAAATTTTCACCTTTATTTTTGCATTTGAAATAATAAATACTAAAGACCAAGTTCACCAAGTTTGTTCAACACATTTGGTCCATGATCTGTGGTATAAATGAATCCCTTGTGGGAGAAAAGCTCTCGCGCTCCTGTTTCAGGAACTATAAATGATGTGGAGTCTTATTTCCTGATAGTCGGCCATCTCACCTCTGATTGGCTAACAGCAACACGACTCTACCACTGACTCTGTTTGCTTTGCAACGTTGATGTTTTATCTCCACAAATAACACAAGCCTGGAGGAGTTCTGCTGTGTGGTGGATATGCTAATGCTAACGGTTAGCTTCTACTAGCTGAGACGTTCTCTGCTGTTGCCTGGACGCTAAACCAACAACAGCCTTCCCCGTCACGAGTCAAGATGGGTGAGTCCATGAATATTAATTTAACAATATGACGTAGATCTGACTGGCTTTTCAAATCTGAGCGTTTCCCCATCCATTTTCTATCGGTGGCTAATGCAGGAAATAGGGGTAGAAGACTATTTTTACGTTCAGCCTTCATGTAAAAATCAGAGTGACCGATCATATCTAAAAAATTACAAGAAAACATGGTTTCTCTGTGAACTTGGCCTTTAAAAAACAAAATTTGCTTTTTAATTTTCTTTTAAATGAGATCCTCCTCATCCAAAACAGCTACAGGAGATTTAAAAAATCACAAACAAAAAGACACGATATCAACAAAACACGTTCGATATTTAGTCATTTGTGCAGAAATTTTTCAGAAAATGGATTTCCCCAAGTCAGAAGTGTCTGCAAAAACAACATTTGTGCCTCGATATCTGTCTGAACTCCTACAGATTTCCTAAAACGATGTTTGCATGAAGCTTTCCAGTAAAATAAAGAGACAAATAAAGATGCTGAGGACAAACAAAGACGTTTAGCTTTGATTGTTTTCTTATGCCGCCTCAGGTTTCCACTGCAAAGTATAAATTGGACACAGTTATATAATCACAAGGACAAAACAAGACACACGCACACACACACACACACACACACACACACACACGCACGCACGCACGCACGCACACACACACACACACGCACACACACACAGCCTGTTTGGGGCAAGAAAATGAGTTGAATCATGCTTACTAGAGACAAACAATATCAAAAGAAGAAATAATCACCCACAAATTGGTTATTTTACGCTGTGTGGCTTCAAAAAGATGTTTGGAGGATAGTCAGCCTTTAAGAAGACAAATAACACGAAAACCTTTGATAAAAGTGTTTGAAACTACTTCCAGCCTCTCAACACAGGCTGAGTTTCAGGGAGCACAACGGGAGGGACTTATCATGTCTGACTCTTGACATTGATGCGACTTACTTTTTGTCCTTTCATGCCGCCATTCCCCTCGGCACCTGGCTGACCCTGTGGGAAGAGGCCTCGGTTAATGACTGTGTAACACAGCGGCGTTGTAAATGTCACTGCAGGGGAAATACGTACAGGATCTCCCTTCTCCCCCTTTCCCCCCGAGGATTCAGGCTCCCCCTTCTCCACCTGCATGTGAACAGAGCACATCACCGACATTGACTGACAGCAAAGGCAGGGCGGAAAGACGGAGAGAGATCCGAGAGCGGAGCGAAGGCGAGGGACAGTTGCTATGAATAAGTAATCAGAAAAACATACAGCTGTCTCAGAATCACACCTCGGCGAGGGGAAGGGAGAAACACGTTTTAAACGTATGGCTCCGTGGTGTTACGTGAGTCTTGCACTGAAATGAAAAAACTTAAGCCCCTGTTGCACTGCAGCACCAGTTTCATCATAAACTCATTTTCTTGTCTACCAACAGATGGCACTTTAGGACTGCGGGTGTGCAGCCGTTGGAGCCGGTGAAACTTCAAACCTGTAGGAAGACGTGTGCACCTTGATCAGGGTGAAATCCAGGATTTCTAAACAGAAACACCAGTAATTTTCTCTTTAACTGATAAAAAGCACCTTTATTCAGTCCTCAGGAAAGATGCAAGAATGAAATAAATCGTGTTTATAACGACAACCATGAGAACCTGCTTTGGTTTCCTCCCAATACGCCGACAAGTTCTTCTGTTTTTGTTTGACAAATGTGAAGATTTACAGGGATTGTTTCAGGCACTCAGGAGACATTATGGAGCATCTGTTTAACAATCTGAGAAGACAAAGAGACAACTGAGAAAAGGTTAAAGCGTATTTGCACACTCCTTAGCTTCGCCTGGACTCTAACAGACGATAATTGCCGTGAAGTTTCAGCCCTTCCCCCATTCCGTCGACTCGCTAATGACAGCCTCTGTAATACCACACCATTCGTTTAATGAGATATAGTCACTGTTTCCTCATCCAAATGAGGAGCCGTTATTAAGTCAGTAGACTGCTGCCATATATGAACAGATGGATTGTCTTATTAATATTTCAGGCGGGGAGGAGAGACTCGCGGCAAAACTGACTTTGAGATTTAATTGAATTCTGGAGAGCCTCGTCGGCCACGAGGAAATCAGAATCAAGATACTAAAGTTTTGTTGACCAAAACAGCTGGGTCGACGTACGCTCTAACGGTAGGGCAGAGGTTTCTCAACAAATAGAGAAATCAAATGCTGGAAATGATACAAAAAATGTTGATTTATTTAGTATTTGAAAAAAACATGTTAGCTATTTTTAACTTCAGCAACCTCTTCCAGCTCAACTAGAGGAAGTTCAGGGCATTCCCAGAGCAGCTGTGAGGTATAAGCTCTCCACCAAGTCCTCGGTCTTACTTAAAGATGGGGTCTGTAGCATGATGTCATCTTGAAGGATATGAAAGCCACACTTCATACCGAGCACACAAATGGCCTTGTAGCGCTAACGGACAAGTCATGTTTTAGATTTGTTCCTGCTCAGACACACCTGGTTCTAACGGCTGAATTATACCCTCACCTTTCATCTGGTTCTGTTTTAATCAAATCTGCAGGGAATCGTCTAAAACTTGCAGGAATCCGGCACTCGCGATGCTAGCGCACACATGCTAACGCTACAACAAGATAAAGCAATATTCTGATGTAGCATAAAGTTGAACGCTATGCTAGTCACTTAGCCCAAAAGATAAATCCCTTTTCATTCCCCTCCCTCCTCTTCCACAATAAGCTTAAAGTTTACAGACTGACATTATTCAATGCCAGTCGAGTTAGCATTTAAGCTAGGTTGGTGTGCTAAGCTGATGGAGGAGCCTGTGTCACCCCAAAGTGCTTTCTGGGTATTGGGGTGTATTCTCTGTGATTGACAGCTTCCTCTTGTGGATACGCAACTCTATTGGTCAGCTCTCTAGACATGAATACATGACTTGTTTTGGTGTAGTGGTCAGGGGAGGGACTTAGAGGAATGAAAGATTACCTACTTTTAGTCATAAAACAGGGTCAGATAGTAAAAGTTAAACATTTTGACGTTACTATAAAATCTACATACCCCAGCTTTAAGGTGGAACATGTCCGTAACACCTCCCATGGAGCACACCCAGAAGGCATCCATAAACAAAAAGCCCAAGTGGCTTTTTTTATATGAAGGAGAAGCAACTTTAGCTCCTCCCGTCCCTCACCCTGTCCCTGAGGGTGAGTTTAGCTAATCTGTAGTTGAAGGTCATTTCAGCCACTTTTGATTTTGTGAAATTTTGGCCACCTTTTGGATCAACTCCCTCTTCACAACAACACATCAGTACCCATATTTCTCTCTATCTCCTGCTCCATTCTACTTTCACTCATAAACCCAACCCTGAGATACTTGAACTCCCACTCCACGTGGGGCAGAAACTCATTCCCAACCTGAAGATATCCAGTTGAGGATCATAACATCAGACTCTAAAGGTGCTCGTCCTCAGCCCAGCTGGCTCTGTAGAAGTCAACAAATGAAATAAAGCGTCAAGATCACTGAGAACTCCTCGACTGCAGACTGTGATGGTTGGAGGTCTTGAGCTGATGAGGCCAATCTATAATCTTGATAAGGCAATCTAAGCATTTAAACCGGAGACCCCCTCACCCATAAATGCATCTAGAAAATCTGTCTTTGCATCACATTATTTTTAATTAGAGAAGGCTATATGATGACATGTTTAGGAAGTCCTAAAGCCTAAGAAATTATTTTCACAACAGAATTATGTGTGTGTCTCTTGCATGATTTTATTCAGACTGGTTTGAGTTCATTTAAATTCTGAAGTTTTTTGCAGTTGAAGAAAAGGGTCACACATTTGAGCAACTTTACATTCTGGTAATAAATGTTTATAAGATTAATGTGCTGCAGAAAAAATGAAAACAATAACAAAAAGTAAAAACTAATGAAAATGCAATCTAAAGACCATTAGTTATGTTTTGGAGATCATGCTGCAGGAAATGCAGTATATTTTGCAAAATCATTGACTTCATTAATGCATTTACTCTTTTTTTTTTTAAGAAAAACATCCCAGAGTTTATCTTTTTATCAACTCTCTGTTTAAAGTGGACGTAGATGCTGCTGAGAACAGAAAAAAAAACAAGCACCCAGCCAAAGCGTTGGCTGACACGCCATTTAAAAGGTCACCCAGCCTTTTTGTGATGCACTTTTAGTAACTAATTATGTTACTGACCTATTGACAGGTAAGCAATTTATCTGTTCCTTCCGCTTTTTCCAGTCCGTATCCCAGCTCTGTCAACATTAAATCCAAAAAGAACCATTTTTTAAAACATATTTACCAGGGATGCACCAATGTGTGAATGTAGGCCGATATCGATATTCGATATTAATATCGCTGCTATATCCGATAGCCAAAATTTACTGATTTACATCAATATAAGTAGGGATTAAAAGTGACTGTGTGTATTATCCCTGGCGATAGGGGGCAGTACATACCTAAATCATTGCAAGCAAGTGGTATTTTTGTGTTCGAGTAAGACCTTACCAACGAATGGCCATTAGGGTCAAAAATCCCTGGGGGTGAAACCTCCAGCAAAATGACAAACACATCAGACTCCCTTTCATCACTGGCAACGAGCAAGGAGGTAAATGTTTAAAACATTTATGAATGGCGAAGGTTTTGTAACCGTTTGTTACAAATCTGTAAATGTGTTTTGTCCTCATGGGCTCCCGTAGAAGGAAAAATTGCATCTAATATGGTGTCGCCCAGAGATTTATATGCGCGTCAATGTGTTTTAGACCTGATTTTTATGGTTATATGTTACGAAGTCCCCAATATTTTTCAGCAACTGGGCATCATTTAATTCATTTTCAACATTGCAATGGATATTCCCAGAGATTAATGGTAAAAACTACACATTGTCACTTTAAGAAAATAACGATACACTGAAATTTCTTTTGTGTGGTGCAATTAAAAGTCTGACAGCTAGGTGGCAGCAGACCGACCTACCTGCCTGCCTGCCTGCCTACCTACCTATGCATCATCAACCCCTCACCCTCTGAAACAGATACACAAAAGGCAACAAATTGAATTAAGAATATCGGTTGTTAACATTAGCCCAGTTTTACTTGTCGGACCAATACTGATATGTTAAAAAATGACCAACATTGGCCGATACCGATACTGATGCCGATACTTCCCTAATATTTACATTATTTTAACACATTATAGTGTCATTTATAAACCATCCCAATTATTTTAAGAACCAAACCTTTGTGCTTTTGCTATAACGCCTCCTTTTATGAACTACCCCCCTCTCTTTCTATAATGCAGACTGAAAACGATCCTCCATTGTTGAGGCTGTTTCCACTGAGTTATGACTGACGTTCGGGATAAATCACATCTAATGGAAAGTGTTTATCACCTGGGATGTTCCTTGTTGTGGGAAACTTGTAGCCCGCTTTCTGGGCTCAGACTCGTGGGAAAATATTTCTACCTCTTCCTTTGTTAGATCTTCACAGAACATCATTCAGAGTCAATTTATTAGCAGAAGGCTCCGTAACAAGTTAATAAACCTTTCAAATGAGATTAACCGCGGCACGGCCAGTATTTATGTAGATCAGCTGTATTTACACAATGATGAAAAGCCCAGGGAAACGGCTCCACCTGTGGTTGACTGTGGGTGATATGTTGACTTTGAGCCACCTCGAGTCATCAAACTGCAATTAGGAGCGTCGGCATCAGTCTCTCTGTCAATATCTGCCGTGTTCTGTCAGAGCCCATTTGAGACTGTCAGCGGGGGCGCAGTTATGGAGATGTAACTCACAAAGACACAGCACATCACGTGCCGCAGACCTCTTTTCCTTTAAAACGTTAACACTCCGCTGAGAGAGTCAGGGGGCCTCAGCTCACACAGACGTTGCCCCAGCAGCGGTGTGGTCTCACTCGCGTCTGTTTTATCTGAGCTGAAAAATGCACAAGGACGGCGCCGGGGCGGCTGTTTAAATATTACTGCTCGTGAAAATGCTCTTTTCCTCTTGGAGGTGTGATGTTTGATCTTCTCCCACTTATCATATCAGGCTTTGTTAATCCTAAGTGTGCATGCGTTTGGATTTTTTTTAGAGTAAAAAGGGATTTTGTGTGATACAAGAATTTTGTTGTCATCCACAGAGAGAATATGTTTATAAGGATAAAGCAAGTGCCTGATTTGTGGCATTCATATGTGATATTTTTGATTATTTTTACAATGATAAAATAAATTGAATTTATTCTCATGTTGAGGTCATTTAGCCTCCTGCAAATGTTATTGCAACTTTCATTTAAATTAATTTTGATAATGAAGCTACACTGCCTTATAGAGCCGTGCAATTAATTCAATCAAAATGATCAACAATGTAATAATGCAGTGTTTGCGAAAACACGTCGGACAGTCGGACATTACCGACGTGGTTTAATATTGTCCGACGAAAAACTTGAAATCGTCGGACATTATGACCGACGCCGTGCATCTTCTCTGAACGTGCCAAAATAAAATCAACTTCCTGAAAACCACAAATTGCAGACTGTTTGTTGGCTTCCCCTCAAAAGATCATAATTAACACACGATCGTTCATGTTTGCTCATACTTTCTGTCCTTGATTTGTGCCTGACGCGCTCCGCTGTTGCAGAGATCATCTCCCGTGCTTCGGTGACGTCACCTCACTGGCGCGGCCGCGCTGCTCACATTCCGCTATTTTTGCGGTCGACGGATCTTTTTGATCTGCTAATTTCAAAAGTAACTTGTGAGTTGAAAAGTAAGAAGCCAGACAGCAGTTCCTCTGGAGGATTGAGAGGAGATGCAGCTAAGAGACAAACAGGACAGGAAAATAGTCGCATAAAGAACAAAACAGTGTTTGAAAAGGAAAATGTAGGTAGATATGTCCACTACACGTTTGTAATTTTATAATAATAATACTTTATAAGCATGTAATATTTATTTATTTGATACAATTCAGATCACCTTCAAAACTCAGTCCCACACCCAGGGCCGTTTCTAGGCATTTCGGGGACCATGGCACAGTGCCCCCCCCCAAGAAAAAGATCATTCCTTTATATTGTGATATTTGTGATGAACTAAATCGTCAGACAGAATGACATTTTGTCCTTAACAGCAGTTTATTAGAGTAGTTTAACAAACAGCTGAGATTAACCCGCATCTCCAACTTCCAGTTTCACCTCAAGCAGCCACAGCGTCTCTTAAAGGAACAGTAACATCAGGCTACAGCATCAGTCACAAAAAGCCCTTATGGATCATTACAATATTTAGAAATATTGTCATATATAATATGTTGTTTCTGGTGTTTCATAATAATTTATAATAATTATATGATCTCTAATAATTTCCTGATAAATTCTGTTAATCCTCATTTTATGAATTTGGCAGAAAATCATATTGATGGTTCTTTTTTCAAATTATGTCAACAGATTATTGTCACAATGAAAATATGTATATAATGTAAAGGTCAGAGGTCACTACATTACCCACTGTTAAATAGATACAAGTCTGAAGCCCGCGAGGACATTGTCCTACGTGGTTCAAAAATGTCCTGCGTGAGACGCTCTCACGTCTGCCAGTTTGGCAGGCGTGGCTCAAACATTTTCGCAAACACTGATAATGTATTTTAAACTTTGATTTTAACTTGAAATGATCAGAAAAAACAACAACTTTTATTTAAAAAAAATTCTAATTTCTAAAAATAAACTCACAAGCATCGTGTGATATTCTCCCAGACTGTAGGGGGCGGCATTGGGCTCTACGGCATGCATCCAACACTACACCATAGTAGAAGTAGAAATCACTGTTTTACATTTTTTTTACCACTTCCTCGTCTTTTACGAGTGTGACAGCAATTTCTCTCCACGAATTATTAACAATATTTTGATCACGGTGATCTTTATGGGCCGAATCACTTATATTTACGAGGATTAACCACTTGAGATGAACCATCTCTGTATTTACGAACCTCCGCTACTACGAGCTCTTGCCAGTCCGCCATGTTTTTCTGTGCGATACCGTCCGCGTAGTTAGAAAATTTCCTAGGTGTGCGGTGCGGAAACGTTGGGCCACACTGAGGGGCATGGATGCTAAAATGACGCTAATTTGGCAGTTCGGACCTCACGGACACGTCAAGCATAAACCAATCTTTAGTTTGTCAAACAATACATCTATTTTCTAATATGCCTGTGCTGCAGCATCCAGTGAATTTCCTGCATATTTTGTTTCTATATCTGAGCATCAACACACCTCTAAACACTCTAAAACACATATTTTGCTTTCTCGTTCCCTGCTTGAACCCATAACTCTGGTAGCAGCTCTTCTCTGCTTTTAGAACAGCACTTTCTGTCAACGTTGTGTTTATTTGATTGATCAATCAAGTAAGATTAGGTTGAATTAGTTGGTGTTCTACGTGTTTAAATCTTATGTCTGAATGTTAAAAAATATCCTAAACAGGTCCATTCATTTTAATAGTGAGCTATTTTAATCTGAAGGGATAAAAGAGGTTTTTAGTGATACTTTGAGTTAAGCCACCTGTTGACTCACATCAGTGTTTGCAGCCTGAACTCTGGATGGTGTTCTCCAGTTCAATGAGTTTTTTGTGTTAGAGAATTCAATATTGACCAAATCAACTGTGATTATGACTTTTCCCATTGTCCTATTGACTTAACTGATTTACATTTCCAAACATCTATAAACTTTTCCACCCCATTAACGCTGTAATTTGTTATTGTTACAGTTTTTTGTTTCTTTTGCTGTGTTCATGCTCCTCGGAAGTCAAAAACCGGGTAAAAAAACTGTATAATTCATTTCTTTGTAATTTTCTACTCTTCCTGGTAAAAGATAGAGTTTTAAATCATAATTTAATAAAATAACCCTAATTCAAGACAACTTATTAACTGTTAAATGGAATTAGACAGAAGTTAGCATCTTCCATTTGTCCACCAAAAACCTGAATCGTCTTTTGCAGCTTTAAAAAAACATCCATTGTAACTCTGCAGTGGTTGTTACCATCTGATTGGTCTGAAAATATTGTGTTACTTTCTTTTTCAAGGTTGACCAGCTGACACTTCCCCATCCTTTAGGCAAGAAAAGAAAGAAAGACAGGAAGCAGGTAAAACTGTGCTGTTGAAGCACTCACCAGCCAACACATCTATGCATCAAATGAGTAGGTGCGGTCAAGAGGTTGTCCACTACACAACGGATTTCACTCGCGGCATTATCACAAGTCGACCACTGGAGGCTTATTCTGCAGCAGGTGGTGTAGGTGGGTTTTGTGAAGGAAGCATGTTGCATCAGAAACCGTGGGAAGCTCGGTCCATATCTGTCTTTTTCTTTTTTCTAATCTATATCTCATGTGGCACTGGTGAGCTACAACACCCCAGGGCTGCGTGGAAATGATTGCAGACCCTTTTTGCAAAATCCATGTATGTAATAGCCATCTGTCTGTTTGGAGTATGAGCACCAAGTCATGCTGTGCCGCTCTGCGGGAGGTGCAGGGTGGCAGCAGCTATTTAATTCGCAGCAGATACGATTGACTGAGAGCTGCCACTTCTGACGAGGGAGATCTCCTCCTGACTATTAACACGAAAAAGATGTCAGTCAGGGACGGGGCGGATTCCTCCCTCTGCTTTCGCTTACTCCTGGTTAGTCCGAGGAGGCTTGTTGTGAAAACAAGTTGTGTACATCTTTATACAGACAACTCAGATGATTTACATCCTTTTGGAGCGCTGAATCACCGCTCCGTCATCTTGACAATTCACACTCGTGGGAAGTGCAGCTATAGATCTGTTTTATCAAACTAGGAGACAGTTTTATATTTATTTTAAATGCAACGTGTCAGTGAGTTGTTCTGCTGTAAACAATATTTTAAATACCTTGTCACTTGCATTTCCGGTGGTTCCTGGAGGACCCTGTAAGAAAAACAAAACAAAAGAATATTTAAAGACCAAGTTCACTCGTTATTTCAACACATTTGCTGAGGTCTCTAGTACAAAAAAGCTCTGGCGCTCCTGTTTCAGGAACTAGAAGTTAACCAGAGACGAGCGGGGCAGAAAACAGCAGGATTTAGAGTCTTACTGTGTATTATTTCCTGATATTCGGATATCTCACTTCTGATTGGCTAACAGCAAAGCGACTCTACCGTCTGCTTTCCAACGTTGATGTTTTATTTCCACAAAAAACACAAGCCTGAAGGTGTTCTGCTATGTTGTGACGTTGCTAATGCTAACAGTTTATGGAAGGCTATTGGGGACAAAATAACACCTGTACAAAACGGTTATTAAATAGTGTTTACATTTGGCCAAAACAAGACGCAAATAAAAGATGTGCATCTTAGGCAAATAAGGCTTTGTGTGCACCAAGCACTTAAGTTTGACAGTTAGTGGATAGAGCATCCATCTTTCATTCTGTTTAGCTATGTACTGACCCCAGTTTGATTCCCATGACCACTAACTTTAAATTATTTCTTTATTTTTCCTACTAACCTGTTTTGACTTTGTTACTGAAACGTGGAGCTGCCACCCATGCAAAATAATATTAGAACGATAGCACGTTATAATGTGATAATTTTGTTGTTCTAACAATTTAATTTCCACATTCATAAAATATACTATCATATTTTTACAAAACGAGTTTCACGTTTTTATAAACAATATAATTATATTGTACAATTATGCACGTTGTTACGCGCGTCTTGGCCTAACAAAAAGACTGTTAAAACGATGTTTTTTTAAGGTGCTGTTTTTGTTCCCGACTGCCTTCCATAAACGGTTAGCTTTCACTAGCCGAGGCGCGCTCTGCTCTCTCTTGTATGCTAAATCAACATAGCCTTCTGGTTGCTAGCCAACATGGGTGGGTCCATGAAGACTAATTTACAGTGTGAAATAGAGCTGTGTGACTTTTTCTGACCTGAGAATTTCCCCGTCTATTTTCTCAGTGGATAATGCAGGAAATAGGGGTAGAAGACAATTTTCATGTTTAGCCTGCATGTGAATCTCAGTGCAATGGTATTTTACAAATAACCAATAAAAAACTAGCCTGGCAAGCCACCCTATATTTTAAGTACCTCTATCTGCTCTTGACTCAAAGAAAAGCTCATGTCTAAATATTCCAAAGTTGAAATGACCCGTCACCATCTTAGTTTCGCTCAGTTGCAGAAACATCCCGCCCACCAAACCGATAGAGCGCTGTGATTGGCCCACAAAACCGATAGAGCTCTGTGATTGGCTCACCAAACCGATAGAGCTCTGTGATTGGCTCACCAAACCGATAGAGCTCTGTGATTGGCTCATCAAACCGATAGAGCTCTGTGATTGGCTCATCAAACCGATAGAGCTCTGTGATTGGCTCACCAAACCGATAGAGGTTCCAATGGGCTTATCAGACTGATATGAAGAGCTAAATCATTTTGCCTTGGCGACTGATGGTCTAGGCTAGTAAAAAACAGCTTTTCAATGAACTTGCTCTTTAAAATGTTGCTCCTCTATTTTAAGTGCAACTTTACAGAAAATATTTCCATTAGCAGCGGTGGCCTGTAACATTATATTTTCTTGCCTTTGCACTAATGTGAGCTCTGATAATACCATGACCAGATCCCGGTCATTTTCAGATCATCTTTGAGTGTGGCTATGTTATGTTACCCCTCACTGACTCCACTGTTGTTGCGGTATGCTAATTTGACTTTGAAAAAACATAACCCCTGCCCTCCCGACTCCACACAACACCCTGCTGCCAGTGGACAAGGGAAAGTGGTGCCCTGGAGTGTGTTTTGAATAGAAAATGTCCCACTGAGATCTACCTCAGCAAAACAGGTGACTATAATAAATGCCAATACCAGAGGACGGGAGTCAAAACTGGCACATGCGCAGGGTATCATCGGGATGTTGCCATTTAGAAATGTCACACCTTCTCCATTCTCTTTCTTCTTTTCTCCTACAAAATTGTGTTCTACCACAACGTGAGTTATTAAGGAAGCAGGGGACACACTGAGTCACACATAACAGTGAGCTGCTCGCTTCCACTGAAGACAACTCAACCTGAGCGCCGGTGATGGGATGAGAACAGAGTGTCTTTATTTCTGGATGAAATAAAGACAAGCCCCATGTCCTGATAGTGCAATCAGAGCAGTCGTGCTTGAAAATAATTGCACACTCAAAGTATCTGGGCTACACGATACCTAAACGCTCCTGCTTGTCCTGACATCAGCAGTTAAAGAGTCTGACAAGCTGTCTCGGCTAACGCACGCTGACGTTTGTGCCCCCTTTGGTTTGTGGGTCGCTGCACAAGCACGCAAACAGAGCCTGGAATTGGTTTGGACACACAAGGAAGGGACCATAACTCAAGAAGTCAATGGGCCTGAGAGACAGACTTGTCCTACTCATCAATACAAACAGTGTTACCTTAAAATACCTCCCGTATCTTTGTCCTAATGATTTTTTCTTCAGAGCTGAAAGGCAGTCGAATGGGAAATGAGAACAAAATGTAATAAATGTAATTATGCTACATGTCTGCTGCTAATAATGACGTGATTTTCCGTTGTTATGTAATGGTATCTTCGTCAAAAACCAGCATACTTGTGATTTCTGAAACTGTCAGTATAGCCGTGTTTCCACTATAGGAATTCCGTTAAATTCTGGGAGCCTGGGAATGTGACTGGGAAAATAGGATGGCTCTGTCCTCTCAGCTGTTGTGTCACCATACAAAATTGACCCTTTTAGGACTTTGCTACGACGTCAGCGTAGCCCGACCTTTTCAGCAGTGAGTGACGTTACTGATCTTGCTTTAGTTGAACCAGAACTGGATAGACCTTACACTTGACCCTGGGACTCCATCTTCTTGCT
Source organism: Aphyosemion australe (assembly GCA_006937985.1). Taxonomy (NCBI): domain Eukaryota; kingdom Metazoa; phylum Chordata; class Actinopteri; order Cyprinodontiformes; family Nothobranchiidae; genus Aphyosemion; species Aphyosemion australe. The sequence goes on along the minus strand of SSNS01000129.1, from coordinate 1,478,199 downwards.
AGCCTAGAAATCTAGACAGTATCTGTAGCATGTTGGTCTAGCTATGCTCCATTAGAGCCTCAGCAGGCCCAACCGGCCTTGTGTCTTGCCAATCACAGCGCTCTATCGGTTTGGTGGGCGGGATGTTAATGCAACTGAGCGAAAAAAAACAAAGATGGCGAAGGCTTGTTTGAAACGGCTTTGGCATCAACTTTGAACTATTTATACTTGGGCTTTTCTTTGAGTCAAGAGCAGATAGAGGTAGAAAAAGGATGTATTTGCATCTTCTTTGACAGTGTATGGCAAAGTGCCCCGTTGACTGACATCCGTAGCTGTAAGTGCGTCATGTTCGTTGTCCAATAGCATGTGGCGACAGTTTGAAAGACAACCATAGATTCTGCCCCATGACTGAGCTCTGTCTATGGGTCGTGGCCAGACTATATATTCACATATAGAGGATGGCTTGCCAGGCTATCTTCTAGCAGAACCCCCTGCAGAATGCCTCAGGAGACATTACCCTAAGCCTTTTCCAAGTCCATAAACCACCTGAACTGGTCAACTAAAGCTGCACCTCTACTGAATCCAGGAATTGATAATCAGTTGGAGTCTCCTTTCAAATCCCTCCAAACTAAACTTTCCTGGGGAGGCTGTCTGTCTTTTCTCCGATCCATTCGGACCAGAACCTCTTGCCACAAGAACAGTTTCTTTCCCTCTGCAGTTGGACTCATGAAAAACAATGCTAGGACTGTTTACCTCAGTGGCTTTGTGTCAGTCACATGACCCTGTGTTGTGTTTGCACCTGACTGTTCCTCTATGATTGGTACCTACACTGTCTTGCATACAGATATAGACATTTTTCTAATTATTGTTACCTATAAGATTATTTTTTTGTGTTTATTTCTTATTTTTGCACCAAGTACCGCAGCAATGTCCAAATGTTGTAAACCTGCTTACATGTATGGCAATAAAACCCTTCTGATTTTGCATTTTTTTTATTCCACCATTTTTAGTGAAAACCAATCACTCACACCATTTTAGCACTAAAACAGTTTTCTATTCTAAAAACACACATGTACACCTGCTACAGCACATTACACACAGCCACAAACTGTTCCAGAGTGTTGTGCACCACAAATTCTGCTAAGCACAACTTTTATTTTCCGACAGTACTCCAGTGATTAGGCTGAGACCTGAGAGAGTTCTATTGATTCAAACTTTCCTCCGTCTTCTCAAGGTGACTAAGCACTAAGTGTGTCTACCCTACCGCCTGAGCTAATCTTTCAGGATTTGTCATCTAAACAGGCCAGACGTGGATCAAATCATGGATAATTTATCACACGCCGACAGATATAGTGAAAAAATAAAGGATGCGTCTAATATCAATCAAGAAGAGTGAAATTAAATCGTTTTCTCAACCACAATCTATCACTTACAGGTGGGCCTCTGGGTCCAGGCTCCCCGGGTTTTCCTCTCCGTCCCTGTGGGAAAAAAAACATAAATATTTATTCAAAATGGAACAATACAAGAATAACTGGCGTAGCAAGACATGCATGCTTACAGCAAATAAGGCTAGACAGCAACTCCTGTCGCAGTCTCTAATTCACATTTAATTAAGAACAAGAAAACAGCTTAATTGCAGCACCCCGTGTGGCCCGCTACTCTTTGTTCCCTCGTTTGGTTTACTGCCTCCTTTCCAGCTGTGTGGTTCCCTCAGTGCATCAATCAACCTGAGGAGCAAACAGGACAAGCTGGCTGATGCTGTAGAGCATTGCAAAACAAGCTTGGGAAAAAAAGCCTGTTCTTTTCAAGTATTTTTTTCTTCTTCACAATTTCTGGATTACAAAAACAGCCTTGGTGATGAAATACTTGAAAAGCGGTTGTTTTAATGAGACGTAATGCCGTCTGAACCAAAGAAGTGTTGCTACATCAAGAGGACGTCTGCATGTGAAAAGGAGATAATGCTCTATGGATAGAAGCGTGGCGATCCACCGGCGAAACAACTCTGGAATTTATATGATGCTCATGAAACAGCAGTGGCGCCCCTAAAGGGTGGCCAGGGGTGGCCATGGTCACCCCTAGAAATTTGTTGGCCCCCCCAGGGAAGACCAGTGTTGATAAATCATTTTAATGTTCACTCAAAACATAAATTCATCTTATTTATTCAAGACATAAATGTAAAAGCAATACAAATTATACAATTAATGAGTAAATAATCTGAATTTAAAAATATTTATAAATGTTTCTGCTGCTCACCATTTTAAAAAAAATTATTTCTCCACAGTTTTTTGTGAAAACAGCAACAGGTGAATTAAACAAAAAAAATCTAAATAAATTTTGAAATAACATTTCAAATAACTGAAATATATTTTTCTGAAATGTTTGTGTTTCTCTAGCCTAGTGAACTAGACCAAATTCTTCCCTTGCAAAGTTTGGTCTAGGCACGCTTCATTGGAACCCTCGCAGCCCAATCCACTTCTGGCTGTCCAATCACAGCTCGCTATAGTTTTGGTTGGGCCAATCACTGACCGGGAGTAGCCGATGATGTCAGAGCTGCGACCACAAACACAAACAACATGGTGGCACCATTGCTGCCTCCCTCTTCTTTTCCATCGCTGTGATTACGTCACGTTGTTCGGTACTCTGATTGGTCCTAGCACTATCCAATTACATGCAGACAGTTTGAAAGACAACCGTAGATCCCGCCCCATCACTGAGAGCTGTCAATGGGTCATGGCCAGACTATATATTCACATACAGTATATAGGAGGGCTTGTCAGGCTAGTGTTTTTCAAATTTGAGTTAAGTGTTTTCGATGCATATTGTTTTTTAATAAAAAAGAATAAAGGAGCACGCAATGCATCGCCACAGGCTAAACTCTCCCAAAGTTACCACAAGGACCATTTTGGTGTGCCACCCCAAAATTTTCTTTGGCCCCGTCTGGCCACCCATATCAAAATTTTTTGAAACAGAAGTGAAAGTCAACTTCATTAGTGTGCCTCACAGCTGCCTAATCAATGACATTATTACTGTATATACTGGGTTAGTAGTATGAGTTTCATCATCTGACACAAACAGTGTGATATTCAGGCATTGTATTCCTCCCTTACTGTATATGTGTTAGCATGGCTGACGCAAAAACACCTCTTTCCTCTGCTGAGCGAGCTGCCGTGCAGATCTGTGAAGACAGAAGCTCGCTGGCTGTCGGAAGAGAAAAGTTGAGAATCACAAAGCGACGCCCCCGAATCTTCCCTCTGACACCCTATACGCAGACTTTGATTAACTGGGTCGAATTTGACATGTACGATTGCCTGCAACAAAGGCAAGGGAAGGAACTTCACTTCAGTGGGAGCTCTTGCTTTTAATCATCTGTTTGCATGTGCGCTCAGGCTCCTGGGCTGTGTGTGTACTCCTCTGTCTGTAGTCCAGAGATTACAGGATTATGAAAAGAGGAGAAGCCAAGGTGTAGTACAGTAAATATTAACCTCAATAACGACACAATGGAACCAATGGGTGACTTCTCATGGGAAATGCGTGCTTTCGTGTGTTTGCGTTGTTTGATGTACCTCCAAAGCCTTGACCAGCAGCTTTTGATCATCTGTGTTAATGCACCTGTAATGCTTCCCTCTACGGGCTTTAATGTGAACAAGAAGAGAGCTGGAGGAAGTCAAATTGCCTTGATGTATAAGAGCAGCATCTTTAAAGCCTCGTATGGTACGATTATATTACACAGGAGTAACCTCTTTGAAGGGACTGTTACATTTGTGTCATTAAAAAAAGCAGCCCAAGTGTCGGTGCAACTCGTAAAACCAGAACTGACTTGTGAGTTGAAGGTCTGTTCCTCAAGGCAGCATTATATAAAGGGGTGGATGGTGTTAGATTCGTTTTTCTGAGCAACATTTAAAAGACACACATTTTGTCATTGTAACAGTTGCAAAAAACCCAAAAGAATAAATGTGTTTGTTCTAGCTCTAGTCCCCGCTGCTGCCCTTTCCCCTCAGAACACAACAACAAAAGCCGATTACACCGATAAGTAGTTTAGCTAATGAATATTTCATATTCTATTATTCCAAGTAGGTTATGAATTATGCAGTTTTTGAAAAGATGTCTCTACGCTTGCCCTTAAAATTTCTTTTAAGTCTAAAGTATGGGCTAATTTCAAGCTCGTGTATTTGCATAGAAGCATCTAAATGAATACGACTCAGTGAAGATCTGAGGTTCGGTCCGTGGGTGAAAAGCATTTAGGGGTTTCTAGAAAGGAATTTTGGGTTTGTTTAGTCAGTTTTTGGCACAATAGAAAATTCCAATGAAAAATAAGTTAGGTAAGATTAACAAAAGTCCCATATAAACATCAGAAAATGGATTTAACTACTTGTCTAGCATTCATGCTAACATGTTAGCCTAGAAATCTAGACAGACAGTAGCTGAAGCTAAAGACATGTCAGTCTAGCCACGCTCCATGGGAGCCTTAGCAGGTCTACCATTGGCCTGAGCAGTCTTGAGTCTTGCCAATCACAGCTCTCTATCGGTTTTATGGGCCAATCACAGCTCTCTATTGGTTTGGTGGGCCAATCATCACGCTCTATCGATCTTGTGGGCCAATCACATCACTCCACGGGTTTTGTGGTCCAATCACAGCTCTCTATCGCTTTGGTGGGCCAATCACAGTGCTCGATCGGTTTGGTGGGCGGGATGATGCAATGTAGCGGAACAATTAAGATGGAAGCGGCTCGTTTGAAACAGCTGTGGCATCAACTTTAGACTATTTAGACTTAGGCTTTTCTTTGAGTCAAGAGCAGATAGAGGTACTTAAGTCCTTTATTTAGAAAAAGGATGTATTTGTGTCTTCTTTGACAGTGTATGGTGGACTGTTGACTGACATCCATAGCGGTGAGTACGTCACGTTGTTTGTTGTCCAATAGCATGCGGAGACCGTTGGAAAGACAACCGTAGATTCCGCCCCACGACTGAGCTCTGTTTATGGGTTGTGGTCAGACTATATATTCACATATATAGGACGGCTTGCCAGGCCAGCGGCCTCTTAGATAATTTGTGTAATTTCAGAATGCTGACCTGGCCTTTAACTTTAATCATACCATGAGGATGGTCTGTCTGTCTGTCTGTTTAAACAAGGTCGGAGTCGTTTGATCGTTTTCTGCCACATGCTGATCAGAATAGTCTATACACAAATGTCTTTCAGTTAGGATGACACCTTTGCACCGGTGAGTCTCTGAACATAGCATTTTCAATAAATGACACATTGGACAGGAAGGTCCTTTCCACCGAGTGTGAGGGGCTGAGCTTAGGGAGCTATATGGAATGTTTCTGGGATTGAGAGCAACCTTTTGTGGGGATGCTTATGACTTGTGGTGGTTTTAGGGGTCGAGGGCTGTATCCTTGTATCATTGTCTCTGCTTTTTGCTACATAAATCAAGTTAACTGGAATTACTGAACCGTGGTCATTTATGGAGTCTATTAGTGACAGTGTTAAAATGTGTCCAGTTCCACCCTCCCCTGGATATAAAAGGACCAGGAAATGAGGTCCATGACCTGAAGGAGATTCACGAGGACGAACCCTGCATGTGGCTCTTTTGGTCATTCTAAATTTTATGAGTTTTGAATAATTGCTGTTTTTAACAACAAAAATCAAATCTTCTATTCTATATGTGATTTGAAAATCTTTACACTAATGTCATTTCTGCATGATTGTTAATTTGACAATAATTTTCAAATGTGCTGCTACTGCTTCTATTTACATATGAAAAGTACAATGTCATGTAAACATGTGATGTAAAACTATCTAAGCAATAAAGGCTTACATTTTTCATATCTGTGCTTTTGGCTGGTAGTCGTTATCTATAAGTGTACAAAAACGCTTCAGATGGCCAAAAACTTTCCGTGCCTGTCATGAAATAAACCTAAAGAAAACAAATGCATTGTAACAAAACCCAAACAATCATTTTATAAGCATGCATAAGTTTGTTAAAGTTTTATATCCTGAAAACGTGTCCATTAAATAAAAGCACCAACAGCTCAGAATAAAATCCACAGTAATTAGTCTGACAAACCCGACCCTTCGATTAACACGTCATGTCCGACAAATAGGTGCAAAGAGCGCATTCGTTCACAGCTGTTATCACCGTTCACACTCAGCTGACTCTGCAAAGTGAAACACTTGCCAGTGACGCGGTGATAAAACCACCTGTGAAGGCTCTGAAATAGTCAGTGAGTCAGTCTCAGTCAGTGAAGGTTATCATTCAGCAAGTGTCTCAAGAGTATTTACTGAGGAGTTTCAGTCTAATCCTGTGGTAATGTCAGTTAAAATGCCAAGTTTGGACCACTAGAACTATCTTAAAAGGGATGGCTTCATATTTTAAATGAAGGTCTTTCATTAGGCTAACAGTATAAATGTAGGTTATAATCACTATCTGGATCTATTTCTTTTCAAAATATCATGGGGTTTTACCCAGTGGTGTCCCAAAGGGGTGGCCAGGGGGGGCCATGTCTACCCATGGAAAACTACTGGCCACCCCACTGGCCTCCCCAGGGAAGATTACCCCCTTAATAAATCAAATTTATTAACACAAGAATTATACATTCCATTTATTTAACCAATTAATAAATGCTAAAGCAAATAAATACATTTATTATAATACAATTTAAAAAATGAATGTATTTAGTATACAATTTTTAACATATGAATGTTTGGAAGCATAGGAGTATTATATTTTTAAAGGCGTTCACTGAAAAAACATCTTTTAATTATTATTTCTGATTATAATCGGTCACTCTGGATCTTTCATGCAGGCTGAACATCAAAATAGTCTCCTACACCTATCTCCTGCATTAGCTTCTGACAGAAAATAGACGGTGAAACTCTAGGATTTGAAAAGCCTGACAGATCTACGTCACATTGTCACTTAACTTTCATGGAAAACTTTTTATTGGGAAAGGTTGTTGTTGGTTTAGCATCCAGGAAACTACAGAGAATGTCTCGGCTAGTAGAAGCTAACCGTTAGCATTAGCAACTCCACCACACAGAAGAACTCCTCTAGGCTTGTGCTATTTGTGGAGATGGTAAATGGCCTTTATTTGTATAGCGCCTTCTTAGGGTTCTACAACCCCCCAAGGCGCTTCACAACACAATCAGTCATTCACACATTCATACGCTGGTGGGGATGAGCTACAAAGTAGCCACAGCTGCCCTGGGGCGCACTGACAGAGGCGGGGCCTGCCGTACACTGGCGCCACCAGTCCCTCCGACCACCACCAGCAGGCAAGATGGGTTAAGAGTCTTGCCCAAGGACACACAGCAGCATTCTCTGGCAGGAGCCGGGATCGAACCTGCAACCTTCTGATTACTGGACAACCTGCTCTACCTCCTGAGCCACTGCTGCCTAAATAGATAAAACATCAATGCTGCGTAGTAAATGGAGGTGAGATGTCCAAATATCAGGACAAAAGACTCCAAATCCTGCCGTCTGAAGCTCAGCTCTGATGCGGCTCACCTCTAGTTCCTGAAAATGGTGCACCAGAGCTTTGTTTCCCCAGAGTACGACTTACAAGGCATTCATTCCCACTAGAGAGCACTGCAAATGTACTGATTAAACAAGTGTTCCACGCCTTTAATGAAAAAAAATGAAGAAGCAATGCAATGCACAGCAACTGGCTAAACTCCCCCAGCGCTAACAAATTGGTGTCCCACCCCAAAACTGGGCCCCCCTGTGAACATTTTCTGGGGGTGCCCCTGGCTGTAGAAAAATAAAGCAGATTTTTATTAATGAAATTTTCTGACATGACACTTGTACCCAGAGTTGTGCCCCAGAGAGCAGCGAGGATACAGTTGATGCTATAATAACTCAATACGGCGTTGTCATTCTCCATTTTACAAGAAATCATGTGTTTATTGTTTTGGGGGTTCAGGATCTTGTTCACAAGTTCCAAATGCAAAACCCAGGAATCCTGAAACTTTTTACAAAACTTCTTTTAAAGTTTTTTTTCTTTCAGAAGAAAGAAGAACTAAAACTCAAGGCAGTCACTAGGCAACAGGGCTCCAAAGGAAATGAAAACTGGAGGATTTCAACTTCACTGCAAGAAATAAAAATAAGAAATGTGAGAGAATGTGGTGAAATAAAAAAAACGGAAGACATTTGTGGCGACAAAGTAAAATGGAAAAAAAGTAAGTACACTTTTGACTTTAGTTCTCATGTGTGAATTAAAAATATCTATGGTGATAACTCATCACCATTCACAAACTTTATTTCCTGTTGTGTTCCTTCATCCGTCCTCCGTTTCCCTCTTTCCTGATTTTCCTTTCTTGTCATCTCTCCTTCCTTTCCATGTTTTCTGTCACTCAGCCCGTTTTCTTTTCTTCACCCAAGTTCCAGCGTCTGTTGGATCACCCTGGCAATCTCTGTTGCTAAGCAACGCTCGCTGTCCTATAAATTTGACAACATCCAAGTGCTTGATTATTATTTGAGTGCTGCAGTGTGAAGTCCTCCTTTAGGTCATTGCAGTAGATTAGAGGGAGGGAGAGATGGAGGGGAAGCAAGGAAGGAAATGGGAGATGAGAAGATGGGGAAAAGGTTGGGGGGAATGACCGTGGAAGGGATAAATAGAAAGAGTTAAGGTTTTTGTCTAAACAGGAAAGGAAACGTGAGAATAAATTTGTCTGTTCCATTCAAACTCTTCAAAATCACAGGAGAAAGGTGTGAAAATGCATATTTTAGCTAATTCAATAAATGTGACAGAAAAAGGCCTAGCACTGAGCCGAAAGGAGGAGGCCTCGCGCAGACTGACAGCACGGCTCGAACTTCTGACTTAATCCACGCGGATTTGAGTCCTGACTGGTTTCAAGTCAGTAGTGAATTGCAAAGTGTAAAAGGAAGCACAGACACGGGGCTGTGCTCAGTCCTGCAACACAAGCCTCAGTCTGAGTGCAAAGTCAACAGCGACAGTGACACACAGCAGAGGCACTCCTTTATGATGACTCCATAATCCTTATCCCAAATGTCAACATGTTCTCCGAGACGTTCCACGTCGGGCTATCCATATGGGGTTCAGTGGGATAAAAAGGGGAGAAAGCACAACGAGTCACACTCGAAGCAGAGAAGCAGATGTAACGTCAGAAGTCACACAATCCAGCTGATAAATGACCCGACCGGGCGGGGTCAGGAGATAGACTAAGACTGCCTGTCACGCAGACGTGAGACGGGGAAATGCACAAAGGGATAGTTTGCCCAAATCAGACCAACTTTGTCTTGAACCAGTGAAAACCTGACTGGAAATTTTCATTTTATTTCTGCGTTTGACTTTTATGTCCTCAAGGAAAAACTTTGTGACATTACAACAAATAAGAGACTTGAGACTTGACCTTTTCTTGACTGAAAAATGTACATGCCACTCCAGGTTTTTTTTATGTTTTCTGGGTGGACTGAGTTCTGCTTCCCTCCGGGGACACGTATGACGGCCCACCCGAGCCTTCAGACCCTGTGCACACACAGCCGGGTATCCCGAGAAACAAAGATATTTCTCTACGGTTTGGCTTATCATCCACGCGAAAGTGAAGATAAAAGATTCTTTCAAAAACTCAGACCGAAATGGACATTTGCGACAAAACTGCTCTGAGATCAGGTGTGACCTGTGTTTACACTCACTTGTTTTTACAAGCTCAGTTACTGCTCTATGTAGAAGACCACAAGCAAAGAACGACATTAAGGACGGTGACTGCCCATTATCTAGTTATTCCACGTCCGAGAAATGTCTTTTGGCAAAGATGCCAAAGATTTGGGGAACTACTGCCACCTACAGGATTAGCATGCTTATGAATGGACTTCACAATGCACTAGATCTTTTTTTGCTTTAAGCTGCTATAGCAAATCTACAAAACAAGCTAGGTTTTGAATGCAAACACGGTCACGGAACACTCACCCCTCCCCTCGAGATAGCGCTAAACACTACTCACCATTTTCTACGTCCAAACATCTTTTGTTGTTCGTGACTTCAAATGGTGTTTTTCTTTTTGGGACTCTGGTAGTTTGTCCTAAAGTTGAAGTGGTAGCAGTCAGCTGTTTCTCCTTCTCTGATATTATTGAGCGGAAAACCTTCTACACCAGTGGTGTTTGCATAATGAGTGGAGGACCCAGGACAGTCCGGCGAGACAGACAACCGGATGGTCCAATAGTTGGTTTTGGTCCGAACCGTGTTATTAGCGGAGGTTTTCAGACAAATGCAAGAGAACCACTTCATTAATTTTTTCTTTGTTTTTTTAATCTCCACGATATACTTATAGCTATACTATGTTAGAAATATTAAGAGGCATGGAAAAAATATTTTTAAGCTAATTTGTTTTCCAAATTTGCCATTGCAGCTTTAAAACGAGGTAGTGTGGACCCAAGTTTTTTCCCTAGATGGGCGGGGCAGGATTGTGTACATGGCCATAACTACTCTGCTTGTTCAACATGGAGCTCCAGAGTTTAGTTTAAATGTAGTAAAAACCAGCCATGGTGTTACAAGGAGCCCAGGAAAACTCAACTGCAAATATACACAAGAACTCCAGAACGTATTTTCTCACGCTGGAAAAAGGCACAAACCCAGAAGATGGCTGCCACCACATTGACTGTCACAATATTTATTCCCCAGTGAAGACATTTGTCCACTCCTGGACAGAAAGAGAGACAAACACTTCCATTACAAATCCATCTGATCTCTTCAGTCCTTCATTCAAACCAACAGTCCTTTACAGGAACTACATGTTGCTTTATTTTATGTCTCTCAGTGACAGAAAAAGGGAGGATTTGGTCAAATTCAACAGATTTTTTTAAAATGTCACACCTGAATGGCCGATGTCTTCACGACGAGAGTAGAACTTGACAAAGATGGGTCTCGAACCATCATCAGCTGGTAAAAAAGTCAAAAACTCTGCAAATCTGCACTAACTGTGCACCTCATTATTGTGCAGTTGTCCAAATCTGCACCAAACACATTTCCTCTATGTCAGATTAGGTATTAATCCCCCTGAAGTAAATATTGATTATCTCTCTTGCTTGAAATGTTAAAAAAAACTCCTGCACAGACCAGACTCACCTGCTTCTCATTAAGGATCCAATTAGAGGCTTGCCGTGCAAATTTCCTGTTTCTGATTTCCCCTCCCTGAATGCCATCTTAGGACACTGCACAAGCTCGGAAAAAGCCTGGGCACCGGAGCTTGCCGAGATCCCTCACACTTGGTAAAAGCTGCAATAAAATAGGATTTGTTCCAGTTGTTTACTGAGGGTTAAGAGGAGCGGCCGGGGCAGGAAGAGAACGGCAAAGCCGACAGCTGCCTGGCAGGGTCTCAAATGCAGCTTAGCATTTTTCACCATTCTGACTGGCACACAATGCTCTCTTTAACTCCTAGCCATCTAAATATTCAGGGACGTATAAAGAGATGGCTGACACCGCAGCCGACTTAAGACACAGCTCAGCTGGCCAAGATTGCACCTATAGTCTCTCGGCTGAAGCTTTCCACGAAGGCTTTTCCTCACACAGACTCAATCATGGACCCCTGTGGAACAAAAACAGCTATTTGTGCATGGGCCACTAGATGGCAAACTGGTTTCATCCCAAATGTTGTGCATGGTAGGGGATGCTGCCAGTGATGAAACTGTAGGTTGTCTCTGAGAGAGGATGGATGTCCTCAATGCATGAATGAACGATGCGTGTTGGGTAACATCCCTAATTAGGCAGTCTGGCAATTAAGCACTGGATACTGTAAAGGAGATTTTTGTTTATGTGGAAGGCTTAAAATGATGACAGAAGTAGGAGACGCTGTGTGAGTGAGAAAAAACATCACAATAATTCTCCTCCTGCATTATGAATCTTTTCAGCTGCCACACAATACAAGGGGACACAGGTGGCAGTGCAACAGTGAAGCAGTAACAGAATGCAGAACAGTTTTTGGGTAAAATAATCATTCTAGTGCATTTTCAGCAAACCTCCTCCTCCTCAACGCCACGCAGTGTGCAAACGCTGAAGCCGAAGGCAAAGACAGGAAACGCAGACAGTGGATGTCTGTGGAAACGGAGCCACCGAGGTCCCGAGGGAGCCTCGGCTCGGCTCTTTACAGCAGCCATGTTTCCCTACCGCATCCTCAGCCGTGAGTTTTAAGAGCTCGTTGACTTTAACAACTCCTAAGGAGAGGAAGGAAGGCTGCTATACTGTCTGAATTTGCATCTTTATGTGGCGAGGAAGAGATGATAAATCTATATTTAACTATGAGCTCAATTCCCACCCATCAGCTGAATGCCTGCTCTGTGTTGCCGTACTAGCTGAGCGCCTATCGAATGGGCTTCCTTAGTGGGTCAGCGGTGCCTCCTCAATGTTCTCATCTCTCAACAGATGCTGGTATTAGTCTTGGCTCTTTTTGCAATTTCACAGTCTCATCTGGACTTTTGGCCAAATTATTCATACGCAGCAGATTGCTCTCACCCTGTGTTTACAGACACTGAGTGTTTTATGGCTGCATTATCTAACAAGTGAACAGAAGAGGCTGGAAAATGCACTTTGAATAAATCCCCGGTTCATTTTGCAAGCCAAATATTTGAGGTCAGAGAGTGTAGACTGTGCAAAAATCCACAGGGCACTCTCTTCGGGTTCTGTGGTCCTCAGCAAGTCTTATGCTTCACATCACTCGCCAAGCAAAACAGATTACACTAAGGTCCCCCACGCTACCATCTGTATAATATCAGGCCACTGTCAATACATTGCTCCCTGACATTCCATTAAAGTGGACACAGATGAATGTATCTAAATTGGTTGCAGGCAGGATGAAAGTGTTGAGAATCAGAATATGGATGGCAGGCTGTATCAGCACTGTAAGTGATGCAGCCTCCCACTACCACGCCTCTGTGCTCTGCAGTGTCTCCTCCCAAACAAGCCTCCTTTTTCCCCTCTGCACCTCTTGGCATCCCATGCCCTCCTCCCTTCCCCTAGGCATCAATCAAAGCATCCCAGATCAAAACATACCCTTTTATAGTTATCTACATTCTCAAACCATAGTCCTGTTTCCACCATCAGAACTTCCAGGTGATTTTGTAGGATCATTGAGGCACGCACGCTTCTTCATTTTACCAGACCGGCCCAAAAGGACCACTTTTCAAAACATTTCAGGGACCAACAGACCTGAATGTGGTTTGGCCTGGTAGTCGCTGGACAGGGGGGCTACAACGGCAAATCTGCAAAACAAGCTAGCTTAAAACATTTTTTTCATGCCTCTTAACAACGTTCTACATAGTATAGCTATAAATATATTGATGTGGTTCTCTCGCATTTGTCTAAAAACCTCAACCAATAACACGGCTCGGTCTGAAACCAACGACTGGACCATCTGGTTGTCTGTCTCACAGAACCTTTTGTAATTACCTGGGTCCTCCACTCATTACGCACTCATGTATTTTGCAGCAGAACACCACTGGTGTGAGAGGTTTCAACTCTGACTGCTACCACTTCAACTTTAGGACAAACTACCACAGTCCCAAAAAGAAAAACACCATTTGAAGTCAGACAACAAAAGACGTTTGGAAGTAGAAAACGGCGACTGATGTTTAGTGCTATCTTGTTTACTCTGGCAATGCGGGTTCCAGTTTAAGACGGACGTGGATTTGGGATGATAGCTGACAGGAGGGGTGAGAGTTCCGTGACCGTGTTTGTGTTTAAAAACTAGCTTGTTTAGTAGATTTGCTATTGCAGCTATACGTTGTGCTGATTGGCTGCAACTCAGGAAGAAATTATATCTGCAGACCTCGCCAAACAAAATGGCATTTGCAGACATGGTAGAGTTGCTGGTGAAGAAAGATGGAAGGAAATCTTTAAAATCATTGTTTCTAAACTCTCAACATTAAAAAATGCAGTGGAAATTCTCCCACAATGCCATTATTCATGCTGCTTTCTGTTTTCCTACACAGGGCTGTATAAAACAGTGTTTCCTCTGGTCATCGATACAGCCGCTCTCCCAGTCCTCTGAGTGGATTAAATCACGTCGTACTTAAACAGAATGAAACTTTAAAATAACTATTAATGTCCGTGGACGACTTTTGGCGCTGATCAGTGACGTCACTCATTGCTGAAATGCTGACGTCTTAGCAAAGTTTTGCATGGAGACAACAGCTGAGAGGACCCATTTCCCTGTCACCTTCTCCCCTTCCAGAAATTTTCCGGAACTCCTATAGTGGAAACGCAGCTCATGTCTTTTCTCTAAAGTGAACTGAAGTGTCAGGAGAGTTGCCAGACTACGTGGAGCCAGAGGACTCGCACTGCATGGAAGACTGAAGCCACCTCCTGAACATACTCAGTTCAGCTGACCCTGTTTGACACATAGCACTGAGGCATTATTTAAAAATGATGAGAAAGGCAGGGGAATCGGTCCCTGATAAATTTGTGGTGATAGGTATCTGCACACCACACGCAGTGTCCCTCCTGTGTGGTACGACCATCCTTCCAAGAGCTTGTAAGGCTATGGATGGGTGAATGAGCGTTATGCTCGGGCCGGTTATTACAAGTCTCTGTTATACTCCGAGGATGCGTTGACCTACATTACCCCTTGTTCAGCATCAGTTTCTCACACCTAAACTGACACGCGGCGACTCACAGTCACACGCAAACACAAAAACACGTGAATACCATAAAAACCGGTGAGCAAGGTGCATTCAAAGTGGCCCTCTTACAGTCTCACCTTCTGTACTCATTCCTGTAATTAATTGGCCAATTAATGCGTGTTTATTCTGGACACCCGTAGATGGAGCAAAAAATTGTGGCTCACTGGGAGCGATGAGAGTCAGACAGATAAATCAAAGCTTTGTGCATCTGTCCTTGCATGCGCCAAACGCTTCCCCCTGTAACCCTCCCGTCTCCCAACAGGGCCCGAATGAGAGACCTTTTCATAGCCAATCAGGTCAAATCTTTGTTTCATCCTCTCTCCCAATGCACTTGACATTGACAAGATTAATTGCCTTGTGCTCTGGGCGAACGTGCTACCTCCTGGTGTAATACAGGTGTCAAAAAGTGTGCCTCTGATTTTCCTCGGTGTGAATTTTATATAGAAACTGAAAGAATAACCTATTCTGTTTGGTTTCGTGAAGGGTTAAGGAACCCTCCTCCTGCTTGTAAAATCACACGGGGGTGTAAATCCCACCATAAAGTCTCAGCTGTGAGCCCTGCTGACCTGTAAATTCTTCTCTCTGTGTTTCTGTCATTGAGCGTCAGCAGGTCAGGCCAAAACTGTAACTACACATCTACATCACGCTGCCGTATTTAAACACAGTTTTCAAGGCAAACAGCATCCGTATCATCACGTGTGCTTTATTGTGAATGGTCAATTGACCAAACTAAACCAAACTGAGTTACACCCATTTCAACAGACATTTAGTAACTCTATAGTGCATTCAAAAGACAAATGGGTGGAAGCTAATGTTTTTGCCCGTGTTTGTGGATGAATATTTGTTTATAATGTTTAGTAAAATACCTCAATCAATGGATAGATTTTGATAAAACACACAGAAAGTAGCCATTGAATGTTCATCTACCAAAAGAATCCATATTAGCAAACTGAAGAATGGCTGTATTTGTGTTTTTTAAAGGAGCAATATGTAAGAATTCTACCAGTGTTACCAGCATATGTTGTGTTTTGTTGCTGGTTTAGCTGGTGGACCAGCATACAGTGCTAGTCCAGTCAGGCACATCCTCGGACAGCCCAGTGCTGTTGCCAAATTTAATTTAAATGTATTTTTACATTCACTAATAACATCTGCATAATAAATACTCTAATTTAACTTTATTTAGGTGTCTGACTTTAACACTGAATAGTGCACAAAGTTAAGATTTAACAGTTAGTTGAATTCAGAGTTCAAAAACTGATTCAGCTTCAGAAATTTTGTGCATCAACTGTTGTTATTAGTGACATTTTAGCATGAAAATAAGGTGGAAAACGTCTAGATATCGGCCACGAAAATTGGCTGTACATATCGGCCATCGGCTGACCAATCTCCTACATATCGGCATCGGTATCTGCAATAGAAAAACCAATATCGTTCGACCCCTAATACAAATGCTCCAACCTATGGTTTTGTAAGGAAGGCCAACCGATAGTCTCAATGTTAAAGATCTTAAAGCTGTGTGATAAACAGAATCCAATTATTTCAGAGAGGACTGATTGGCATGCCTGTGTAAAATATGTTACTTGTATAAGTTATTTTATCACACTAAATGAGAAACAGGACTTGTTTCGGTAATAAAACCCAACTTTTTTTAAGATGCTTGAAAGACAAATTTTCTTCAAGGAAGATCCCAAGATATTTGTAGACTGATACTCGTTCAATGACCTTCTCGTCCTATCAATTACAGACATTGAGCTAAAAGTTGGTGATGTTGTCGCTGAGAGTGGTCCTCAACACATGCGCCAAGGGCTGACAGATCACGTGAGATTTTATATGTTATTTTCAATACGATCTTAGTCAGGGCTTGAATTACACACAGGTACAAATGGGGGAGCCCCGTGAGAAAGCTGTAAGAGTGGGGGAGCGTGGGTTGCCGTCTGTCCGATCACCATCATTACAACGCTGTAAGAGCAGGGCGGTGGGGGACTGGATCACTTTTTGGGCTCCCCCTGGGGGTGTCATTTGAGGGCCTCCAGGGGAGCCCATCACCCTGTCATGGGAGCCAAACTCCCCCTAGCTCCCCCATAATTCTAACCCTGATCTTAGTTAAAAACTTTGGCACAAGAAGCAGTTGGTGATGCTTCAACAAACAGAAAAGCTCAAAGAGTTTACAAAAGCAGACAACAGCAAACAAAATGAAAATGACCCAAAAAAATCTTTTATAGATAAAAACAACAATGTTTATGGGTGTTCTGTATTATGATATAAAAGCTTTGATCTGCTGACCATCTTAGACAAATACATTTACTTATAAACATCATTCTCCTGTAGAAATTTAACTTTTCATGTTATTAAAGCCCGGCTAGAAAAAAAGTATTTACCACATCATTATAGACTGGATTAAAAAAAAAACTTCCAATCAACGTGTAATTTCCTGCATTTACTGTACCACCCAAATCAGCAGCAGCTTCCCATGGCGAACCTCTGGCAGGAAGGCTGGTATTCTCACCAGGGACTCGTTACTTAATAATCTTGCTCTGCAGGTGCTCTGTTAGAGGTCAACAGCCTGCTACAGTAGCATTTCATGTTTGCCTCCACCTATGGAGCAAGAAACTGCTGCCAAGTGCTTCGGCCCCCTTCCATTTTAACCGGGGCATTACTTCGTTTCCCATCACTGCTGCTGCTCAGGCTGATCTCTGCGAACACGCAGATGATCGGAATTAATCCCAGTCAAGTGCATTAGATATAACATGAATGTCATCTATACTGCGGTGCCTCAATTATCTCAGAGCATTTGCTGTGTCCTGCAGAGGAGCGGCAGTCTACATTCCAGTTAGTGATGAATTTGCGTTGCAGCTTTTCTTTCTAATTGGGTTAAATGACAAAAGCTTTAAACTGTACAATGAGGATGCAACATATTCATTTTAAAACAGATGAACGTTATTCTATTTTATCTGACATTAATGGTTTGACCACATAAAGAGCCTCAGCTGGATCTTGGTGCTTTCAGCCGAGAGGAAATGACCGACATTTTTATGGTAAAGAGAATGACTTAAAGTGGAGGGTCACTGAGAAACGTATGATTGTTGTTCTTTTTTAAATACACTCGGTCACGCTGAGTTTCACAGGCGTGCTCTAACGTGAAAATAATCTTCTACCCCTATTTCCTGTATTAGCCACTGAAAGAAAATAGACGGGTAAACATTCAAGTTAAAAAAGCCACACAGATCTACGTCACGCTGAAAATTAGCATTCATGTTCATCCATTGTTGATTTAGCATCCACGAGAGAGCACAGCGCATCTCGGCTAGTAGAAGCTAACCATTAGCATTAGCAACTCCACAACATGGCAGAACACATTCAGGCTTGTGTAATTTGTGGAGATAACCCAGCCTTTCCACTGGATGTGTAAGCGGCGTGTAACGTAATTGAGACGTTGGTCTTGCAAAGTCACAAAATTATGGGAGAACTGCAACGCCACGCATGGTTTTGGAAGTTCACATGATAACAATCAAGGAGAAGGATGGCAGCATGTATCCAAAAAGGTCTGGGGTTTATTTTCTGTTCTGTTTACCTCGGCTACGGAGGTTTCGCAGGAAATGACGTACGTTTTTTATTCGTTAAGCAACTGGAAATCTGCACGCAACTTTTATTTTGAAAGTTTCCAGATGTTTTACACAGCTTTGATGTTTGACTTCCTGTCTGGCCCGACGTGTTCTGCGACCTTTCCACTATAACAACGTTGAATTGCTGAGAAGTATTTTTAGCGGCCGTTTCACAACGCTTACGTGTCTGGGGTAAAGGAGTGTTAACACATCAATGTTGCATTTTTTACCCACAAAAGAAGAACGAAGGCAGCGGAAGAGTCGTGTTCCTGTTAGCCAATCAGAGGCAAGATGTTTGATTAGCATGAATATTAATGAGTGTCTCCAAATCCTGCTGTTTTTTGCCTCTGTCTCCTCTGACTAAGGCCCAAAATATACTTGCTGTTTAACGACGCATACGCTTGTTCAAAATGGCTGCCACGCATAGCTTGCGTTGATTTTTGATGCGTCGTTTGTGCTCATCCCCCGTAAGAAACGTGACACGATGCAATGCGTGTAATATACGAGTAACCAGTAGGTGGAGTTGACAAAACGAGCGAGACACACTCACCATGGTGACTCCGTCTCTGGTTAAGTTGTCTTTCATACTATCTACGATACCGCTGCTGTCTTTTTTTCTGTCGTGATCTCAAAATCAACCAGTTAGTGATCTCTTCTATTGACGCCATGTTTGTTTTGGTTGTACCCCCAAACCCGGCTCTCTATTTGGTCTGAGTACTCTAGTGTGCCCCCTAGTGGAACACTCCAGTACTACATGCAGTGCAGCAGCAAGTATGTGAATAAAGACGCACCCTGCTGCCTGCACCAACGCGAGGTTAAAAGCAAGTATATTCCAGCCCTAATTTCTACTTCCTGAAACAGGATCACCAGAGCTTTACTCCACAGAAGAAAAAAAGAGGTATTTATTCATACTAGAGACCACTGCACATTTACTGAAAAAAACGAGTGTATGCCCACTTTAAGTTCAAAATGACGTGGCCTTCCTCTGGTTTTGCACCCAGGGCAGACATTCCTAAAAACATGTTTCAGCAAAAGGCTGAGGGGAGAAAGTGTGAGGGGAAAAAAAGCAACAAACACAAGCCTTTGGTCTTGACTTATAGACAGCTGTCTTAGTCATTAAGCTGAGGGCATAAATGCAAAATGTAAACACTACAATCTCTACCAAAAAAGCAGCAATTACCCCTCTCTTCTGTGGAGAAATGGACCAGTCCAGTTGCAAAAAGCAACACAAACCAGCCAATCTCTCCCACTGTTTTGACAGATTATTTCCCTGCCACTTTAAAGAGCCCCCACAGCTGCTGGTGCTGTCTCTAACATCCAAAGATTCTTTGACAGAAAAGACAAACTCAGAAATGTTTCTAAGCCACCATTATTGATGCAAATTGATTCTTGAAATGAAATCTTTCTGAAAATGGTGACGCCAAATGAATTGAGTTGAGTTTTTTTGCACACCGAGCTTAAGTTTATACCGATTTGCTGTTCTAGTGTCAGATTTATCTCACGTCTGACTGATCCACCGACTTTCTTCATACGTTTGTGGTGAAACCACAGATGCAGTAATACTGGGCTCTATGTGGCTGCGTGGCTGCTGTCACAGGAGATGCAATAAATCCACTTTTAGAGGAACCTTATAACCCTGTTATATAAAGTCTCTGCTGTTGACACATCTTGGTGAAAAAACACTAACTCAAAAATTGTCTTTGAGCTCAGTCAAGAGTAACTTCAAAGGGAACAAAAGGTGTAAAAGCACGATGACTTTTTGAAATGAGTAATCGCTGTTGGACAGAATAATTAGTGACCAAAGTGGTTGTAATGGAGGAGAGGAACTGACTCAACAAAGGATGAATCACCAGTTATTAAAATCTAAATCCTGTTGTATCTCGCAGATCCGCTCTGAAATGTCCCTTCATAAACAATCCAAATAGATTCTTTGATCAATATCATTAACGTAGCACTGTTTTTAAAGGAGACCTAGAATCCAAACAAACATTTCCATTGTTGTTGTTGAATAAAGACAGCTTAGATGGTCAAAAGTAGCATGCCAAAAAGTCAAAGCCGTGTGTGACTTATTTCTTATGTAAATTAGAAAGTTGAAAAAGGCGAGAAAAACTCCTTCTCTGAGCAAGCCTTAATAACAACGTCACAATGAAACCACTTCTGCTACAAGTTCCAACCCACTTCAGGCTCAGCAGTATTTAAACGCTGGTCGCAGCAACGCTACCGCAGAGCCACGGTTAGCCGGGCCTCTGTTAGCACTAGCTTGAGCTGTTAGCTTCAGCTATCAACAGCCTTGTTGAAAAAGAGAAAAACAAGCACTCACCACTCAGGTTCCAGGATCTACTGGTAAAATCCAGACTAGAAATGAATGCCAGATAGATCTACAGCTTGTGGTCCGGTCTGGTCTGGTATTTTTCTTCCTTGTTTGTCTGCAACCCTTCTGCAACCCTTAAGCTAGCAGCCTGTCTTTGCCACACACTCATTCTTGACTCATCGCTTGAGTTGGGACTTTTTCTTTTCTTTTCAGAACTTTATTGAACAAACAAACAGTTACAAAATCACAAAATGTATACAAAATTTAACACAGAACATGTGCCAGGGTGCAAAAATATCTAATAAATTCAAGTAATGTATATGTAGTGCAAATATGAATTGTTTTAAGGCCTTTTTGTTAAAAGATCCATTAATTAATTTCATATAAGGCTTGAGTGGGGACTTAGAAACCCTGACTGTAATTTAGTTTCTGCTGTCACTTGTCTCTCTTCAAACCCCCCAACACACACACACACACCCACACGCGCACACACACACACACACACACAGGTGGAGTGGGTGGGGAAAACAAGTCTTTTTATTAATGAGCCTTATTATGCGTGTTTAAGTTGGAAATTTCTCAGGGCTTCTGGGACATTTTAAGCTCCAACAAAAATTTTCTATGTTGTATGTATTTAGGGCGATGGTGGCAGAGGAGTTAAGTGGCCGCCTTGCAATCGGAAGGTCGCAGGTTCGCGTCCCACTCAGTTTGTCGCTGTCGTGTCCTTGGGCAAGACACTTAACCCGCCTTTCCTGTTGGTGGTGGTCGGAGGGACTGGTGGCGCCAGTGTACGGCAGGCCCCGCCTCTGTCAGTGCACCCCAGGGCAGCTGTAGCTACAATGTAGGTCATCCCCACCAGCGTGTGAATGTCTGTGTGAATGAGTGGATGACTGATTGTGTTGTGAAGTGCCTTGGGGGGTTGTAGAACCCTAAGAAGACGCTATACAAATACAGGCCATTTTAGAGGTTCAAAAATCAGTTTTAGATTTCTGATTAGCTGCATTCAGGTCACCTTTAAGGTAGCCTTTTTGTTCTGGGCCTTTTCCACCTTTATTACATTTATACTTTTCTTGTTTTTATTGTGACATTAAATGAGAATGTCACCAATTCTCTGATGAAAAGAAATCTGCCGCCAAACATGCAAATCCTGCCCGCCTGATCACTTTGTACGCTACAGTCACACGCACGTTTGTGAGCGAACAAGTCACCACCTACTGATCCATTTGTTTACCGAACGTTACAAACAAAAACACGTTCCCTCGCCTCCAGAAAGAATGAAAGAAAGAACTTCAGAGCTAAATATAAAAACTTGAATGAATGAATAAATCAGACGGAGGATCTTTGCTACATAATTCATTTGAAGAGACCACATCTGTAGCGGGAGCAGCAGCGATGCTCCCCTTCCTTCTGGGCTTGCTGTAGTTTTATCATGTGTGCACAAGTACAACGTTGTTTAAAAAAGCACCGTGCAGCACATCTGTCAGCCGTGTGCACTGTCCAAAGCCCTGACACAAAGAAGCTCATTAAAGAGTTTTCAATGCTTTTTATTCAGATAATTTGCATTCAGCAAAAGTAAAATAGTGTTTTTAAAGGAAAAAAAATAATAAATTCTGTGCTTAATGCTGTGATTCTTTTAAATAAAACAAATTATGCTACTATTTGTAACAGCATCACATTGTTTTACGCAAGACTAAATATATAAATATCTACAATTACACATTAAATAAGGTTTAATGCGGTGTTAGGCACGGATTAAAAACCCGAGACCCACACCGTATCGAAGATTTCTCAAAGTGATAAATAAATCTGCAGGAACCTGCTGCCATCCCCAGGGATGGACCCAGTGTCTGTAGTAAACCCACTCACAACCCTATGCCAACTACAGAAGCAGTGGATGCTGGGAAGCCTTGGCACAGCATGAATAATCCAAGCTTGCTGTGGTGCTCCCGTGTATTTTGGTGTGGAAGCGGTGTGCATTGTGTAGGTTTTCAGTCCTATTTTCAGCAAACACAATTACATAATTCGTCAATTTTGCAACGCTTTCTGGCAATAAAATCAACTCCATTTCTGGTATGTGAAGAGAATTTTATTATGCAGGCAGGCAGGCACTTCTCAGCCCTGCGTGAGCACACCTAATACTTCCGAATGCCTAAGCAAAAACAAAAAAAGGTTTAGAAAGCGTGTCTTTCACCTCCTCTATCAGCATGGGGGCAGAGACGGCCTACAATGAAAACACGGAGCTTAGCACATCGTTATTGAGTGTGATGAATATTTTAGCACACCATAGTCAGTCAGCGCCGGCGACAGATCATTTTTACTCCTCGTCTCGGATTTTGATTGGCTGTAATGTGCCTCTGAATCCCAAAGTCTTGTCCTCCCATTCTGCGTCAGCGTCATTCAGATCAGATAGAATCGTTCACATTATCATTAATGGCAATCTCTCAGAGTGGGAATACATTCCCATAAATTCCCTGCCATGGCTGTCACAATGACAAACTTGACTGGAAATCGATCACGTTAAGAAGATCTTGTGAATGTTAGACACAGGGTTGGGTGATTGCCCTTGATATTCTCTCTTGCAGATGTTGCTTAAAGCTTCAGAGAAGGATCAGTACAAACGGCATCATTCCTCTTCCTCCCCACTACAATGCCCTCCACATCTCCTTGAAGTAAATCTAGATGGCTTAGAGTGGTCGTATTTTCCTCAACAATAAATTGAAGTGGACAGTTTGAGAGATGGTCCGGCTTGAATCTAAGACTTTGTGAAAGCTTTTCACTCCCGGCTATTCTATGAAGGATGTGGAGTGGCCCTTTTTTTTTTTTTTTTTGCACCGAGACGTTCTGCATCATTTGTATAGTCGCTGCAGCTCTTTGTAAAACCAATAAGTTGCCGGCGTGGTCGTGAATCGCTAATTGGGTGAGAGCCTCCTGCTGTCTCAGCTGGACATTTGCAAACGCCTGATAATGATACATGCCCACCTTCCTTAAATAGGTCGTCAAACTGCAGAAACACATGCTGGTCAACAACTTTGGCTCCATGTGACTCTCTGGGCTAAGAATAAGCAGAAACCTTAGCACATTAACAGTCACCATGAAGTCAGTCAGCCATCAAAATGGTGTATTAATAGATCAGGACTGTCTGCTGCAGCAACAACAGCACAAGGGCCACTTTAATGCCCTGTGGCTGTTTTACCTTTAAATCTTCAAAGAAATGGATAAAACAAAAGGAAACAACTTGATGCAACTGGAAACCAAGAAGCCACAACAACAAACAGAAAATGCCATTCTGTTTCCTCTCACTCAATTATGTTAAGTTTTTCCATAGATTATATCATAAATTTGAAAATCTATAGTCGCCCCCCCTGGAAGGAGCTGAAAGCGTTGTAGCGCTAATGGAGAACCGTTGTGTCTGCATGTTTTAGACATGTTCATGCTCAGACACACCTGATTCTAACTGCTGAATGATCAGCCTTCATCGGGTTCTGCAGGAGCTCCTAATCATTGATTTTGATCAAATCTGCAGTTTTCAAGCAGGGAAACGTCTAAAACCAGCAGGAATCCTGCACTTGTGATGCTAGTACACCCATGCTAAGGCTACAACAGGCTAAAACAACAGTCTGATGTAGCGTAAGGTTGAATGCTACACTAATAACTTTGCTCCAAAACACAAAAGTTAAATCCCTTTTTTGTTCCCCTCCCTCCTCCTCCACAGTTACCTTGTTTACAGACGGACATTAATTCAATGCAGGTCGAATTAGCATTCAATCTATGTTGGTGTGCTAAGCTGACGAATGCATCTGCATCACCCCGCAGTGCATAAACACAGAACAACAAAAATACAAAATATGAATCAAGGAAGCGATAGAAATAAGGAGACGTGGACACAAAACCATGAACAGAGACGATGGAGTTTACTCATTGGATCATGCATGGGACAGTGTCATCGGCAAGGAGGACGTGGGCAGTAGAGGGCGACATCGTCCACTGCTGCCCACGAATAAAAGGAAGTGACGCCGCCTACACCGGCAGCTCTGATGAAGGCTAGAGGTTCCTAGCCGAAACATGTCAGCATAAAAGGTAAATAACAATCTTTCTACACTGTGATAAAAAAATAACTAAACAATGGTTTAAGCTAGCTTGTTTTCCAGATTTGCCATTAGCTTTACCTGTAAATCCTTCATTGGTTCAGGGAAATGATCCTTTGTGGAAACTCAAAAAAACACATTTTCTGTGTCATTAGAAGAAGTTTTGTGGACTTCTTGAAAAATAAAAATAAACGTCCACATCTTCAGTCTGCTGCATCATCTTGAATTTAGCTTAATCTAAAAAAGAACATTTGCCTGACCTACTTATGGGCGTTCAACAGCTCAGCCCACTGTAAATTTGAATTTTATTTTATTTTTCTGCCGCAGCAGAGCTATTTCCTTTTCCATTCCGTTTTATGACTTTACTCTGTAGGACAAACAGAGAGACTGAGGAGGACGAAGATCACACGGTTTAATTGACAGGGAAGTCAATTAGACTGGTCACAGAAGGACACCACACTCCCTCTCCCTGAGCGCCGCGTATCTGCTGTGATCTGAAAAACATCATTCATGCTGCGGGGCCCCCATCATTTTATATCTACCCTACTTATGTCAGAGCGCCATAAAACAGTTTTAAATCGTCTAAACTACGCATATAATCAGTTAATTTTCCCTATATGATTCCTCAAAGATTCATGTTTATTTTACAGACTTAAAGAGACTCTTTAATGTTTTATTATTGCATCAGAGGCTCTTTTATCAGAAATCCTGAAGCAGAAGTGACAGATAAATAAAAATAAATGTATTATATATCAGTTGAATCAGTCATAGACATTGTTTCTGTTCCAAGTCAAGCTAGTGGTAACTTTATACTGGTCTCCGCAGTCGCCCACTGGGACAGAACCATGTGTGCTGCCAGTCACAGTGTGAGTGTGTGTGTGACCCTTTGACCATGAATCCCATTCATTAATTGTCATACAGCATGCCTCCACCAACTCCTCTCTCTCTCTCTCTCTCTCTCTCTCTCTCTCTCTCGCTCTTTTTTAGGCCTTCTGCCACGGAGGGTCATCCACAAAAACAACAGCCACTCAGCTGCTGTTTCTGCAGGCCACGGCCTCTCAGTCAAAGCAAGCACGAGAACGGGCCACACAACTGGTTAACTTGTCTCTGTTTACTCACCCTTTTGCCCTCTTTGCCTGGCTGACCCGGCGCTCCGGCTGATCCCTGGGGAAAGGACATGTGTTGCAGAGAATTAGGTGCCGCGATTAGAGACGGCAAAAAGACTTTTTTTCTTGTGAAATCTGACCGCAGACGTTCGCGCTACGTGTTTCTCAGCAGAGCAGAGGATATAGAGCTTATTAGGAGACACACACACAATTAGCTTAGTTAGAATTGAATGTATATACATATATATGGAAGAGGGTGTAGTTTTGAGCTTCTAGGTGTCTTCTTCAATATCCCCTTAATAGGCAATTTGCAGCCTGAGTTGATCAGGACTTCATTCCATTACTCGACAAAGTATCTTGATAAGAAACTATTAGGAAGTTAATCAAAGTATACATTGAGTTTGTGCTCCTGTGCAAGGGTATGCTTTTGGTGCTTCAGCGGATTCGCCTTAAACCAAATAGTTGTGCTTTATTGAAAGAGAAAAACTTTCTTAAACTTTGCAAAAAAAGGACAGTTTGATTCTACATTCTAAAAAATGAAATGTTGTTTACTTAACCAAGTTATGTCAACTGGTTCCACTAAACCTAGTTGCTTAAAGGAGCATGGGGTAGGATTTGTAAAAAAAAAATAAGCATGCATGTTAATTATTTTGAAGCTAATGGGTGATGAAGTGTTATAAACCAAAAAGAACATGTATCGTTCCATTTTCTTGAACAGAATGTGCGCTGCAACAAGCGCTGCAGTTCGGTCCCGAATTTCCCACGCTGCCCTACGGATGTGACGTCAATCGACAGCTTCAAAACAGGAAGGAAATGTGGTCCACACTCCAGATCGCTAGGTGGCGGTAATGTACCTTAACGTTGCATGCCAACCGCCATGAAAACCCAAATAGAAGAAGACCTGTAATTCTACCGCAACTGGCAAACAACCAAGCACAACTCAAAAGCCCACTAAAGAGTGGCACAGCAAAGAAGAAGGTTTTATCAGCGGCATCTCATGAGTCAAAAACCAAATATGATAAAAGTCAGGCAGGGACCCGAATAAGGATGTAAGAAAATATCGATATGGCAATATATCGTGATATTTTTTCCAGCGATATTATATCGATAGTCAAAAGCCGTGTATCGAATTTTTGGAAGGATTAACATGCAAACATGTATTTTCTTTTCTTTTGGTGCATTTCAAACATCGACCACTAGTCGGCAGCAGAGACTGCCTTTTTTGTTTATTTTGAAGTTACTTCTGTTAATTACTCCTTTTATTTTTTAATTAAATGGGTTTTGTTTCCACCATTGAAATGTGAATCCCTCTATTATGGTTCAGATACCTCATGTTAAACATGTTACGTATCAGTTTGGACTGTTTATTGAATTTTCCTACAATAAATTCAGTCTAAAAAATGGCTAATATCGTCTGGC
Organism: Aphyosemion australe; assembly: GCA_006937985.1. Classification (NCBI taxonomy): domain Eukaryota; kingdom Metazoa; phylum Chordata; class Actinopteri; order Cyprinodontiformes; family Nothobranchiidae; genus Aphyosemion; species Aphyosemion australe. The sequence continues at coordinate 1,451,067 of SSNS01000129.1, read as the reverse complement.
TGAATGTACCACAATATATCGTGATATATCGTATTGTCTCCCCTGTATCGTGATTCGTATCGTATCGCTAGAATCTTACCAATACACATCCCTAGACCCGAATATATATCGGATACGCGATTGACAAATGGAGTCTGCTTCAACTAGATCTGGGACTGAAAAAAGATGCTGACATGGCTTATTTCCTATTGACCAGGTAAGAAACATCATAGGTTGTGTTTAGAGCTTGATATGACAATAATATGACCTCACCGATGACTCGGCGAGAGCTAGCATGCAGTAGCATTAGCTGTGATCATGCTACATGCTTCTGTGTACCACTGAATGTTTCGAGACCAGACATTTTCCAAACTGAACACCAGAGTCATTAGAATTATGTCATATTTGGCCTACAGCCCAACCTGTAAGCAGGGCTAATACTTTAGTGGTATTTTTTGTGTTTGTGCAACAAGTTTGTGCGCGCTCTTGTGTCGGGCAGCAGCTACTCGCAGCGCCGGGAGCGTCGCTCGTGAGTTTCGTTTCTACATCCTGCCCCGTGCTCCTTTAAACGTAAAGAGTAATGTTTTTTTAAACGTAACAATGTACAACAATGTAATGTGTATTACTCTTCGTTTTTTGGAGTGCATGCTTCAACATGTGGATTTCTGTTTTACCTTCTCTCCTTTTTCTCCTCGAAGGCCCTGAAAGTGAATAAACAAAGAAAAAAATGATTTGCATCAACCGGGTTCTCTCCTTTGAGACATTCATTGCAGACCTAGAAATATAATCAGATAAATCATTATAAACAAGTCAGCATGTATAAATCAGCTGTTTGCAAAGAAAACAGTAGATAATGAGGTAGATATCCCTGACCGCAGTGATCTGAAAAGACCGTGACAATCACAACTTTCCAGACACCCTCTCGGCTACCGACGGAGTCGTCCGGCTTCCCCGAGGATGCACGCCCAACACCTCGGCTTTCAGATTCTAGCTAAATAATTGGTGACTTTCTCCAATCTGCATCCAACAGTCTTACTGTACATGTTTCTCAGGAACAGCTGATGAATTAACATTTCTTCTAAGCTGGTTGTTTCATGCCAAGTAAAAAAAAAAAAGATTGCCGACAACCCAAACAACTTTGCAGAGATCTAAACCGAGCAGCTCTGACCCGTCACGCCCTGAATAAAACATGCCTCAGTCTCTCTGCTGTTAATAAATCATCATCATCTTGTTTCGTGAGCACAGCTTGACCACGAGTAACAAGACATGCAAATGCACAAACGGCAAGTCGGCATTTTAATAACAGCTTCGACATTTACAGCCATGATACGGGAAAGTTTACTAAAGCCATGTTTGCTTGTCAGGGAATGCTTGTTACTTCCCCCGTTACATAAAATTAGCATTAGAGAGTGGCTAATGAATGGTGGCAGAGGTCTGTGGGAATCGTAAGCACTTTGGCGACATAAAAGGGGCAAGCCTGCAGCGGCGGGGCCGTATTTTTTATTTTATTTATTTATTTTTTTAACTTTATGTCTCTGCAGTGCTGATTCAAACTGGCAGGCTGATCCCCTCATGATGTGCACATAATTAACCACCAACCCACAGCATACCTTTAATCTGCAGCAGCCTCGACTATGACGAGAGTATGTGCGCTTGCATCTGTGTCCGCGCATTCCTTACACATGTTGATAGGTGACCATTCAAGTGTAAGTGGACACGTCCTGACAGGTTGTTGCGTGCATGCTACGGGTTGTTTCACAGTATGTTCTGTGTCTGTTGGATTTGACATGACACGGGGGGAAGCTCTAATAAAGCAAGTCCAATTAGAAGACTGGAAAATCAGATCTCTGCAGGGACAAGCACCAGTGAGTGCACGCCTCACCCATAGGATACAGCCAGTGACTACCTGTCACTTTACCTCCCTCATCCTGAGGGTTAGAGCGCTACTTTTCTCTGCCTGGCTGCTCATCCTTATCCTTTTTGGCCGGTGCAGGAAGGCCCTCTGAGCCCTCTCTATCTGCGCCGTGTTTGACCCCCTTCCCAGGCGATGGTAATGTGACACGGAGACTGCTCACCTGAGCACCTCGCTTCCCCATCACTATGGGACAGATGTTTTACCTCAATGTGCAGAAAAAAAGGGCCGTGACAGCCTAGCCGTTTCAGGTCGTAGCCTCATATGTACACTCCAGGATCTGAACTACTTTCACGCTGTAAACGTGGAGCATAATGAGATGTAAATGAAACAGCGTGAACTTACAGGCAGCTCTGGGATTCCGGGGACGTCACCCTGTGAAGAAGGATACTAACGTGAGTTCAAAAGCATCTTTATCCTACGCAGCTATGCAGTAGATACCGGAGAGTTAAACATCTAACCTATGGGGCCATCCGTCATGTTTGTGACAAAACCTGAAGGTCAGGCTAAACGAGGCTGACTATGCATCAGAGTCATTTCTCAACACACGCACCAGCGCTGTGGAGGACCATTAACTGGTATTTACAGTATGTCATGAAATGAAGCATGTCTGATGACTCTCACGCCGGCAGACAACTGGCAGGTGGCTTGGAGCTATTAAACGCGACGGGCCCTAAAATAAACACAGCCACACTCCATCATGAGAAGGCTCAGGTATGATAACGTTGTTTGGTGTCTGAGGCTGTCACAAAAAGTCACAGAACGACCAGAGTAGACGTTTTGTGACACCTGCAGAAATCCACGTGAGCAGTGGTTTTTGTCTTAAGATCAAACTTGTTTTCCTGGAAGCTATTTCTGCCACTCTACCCCCCCGCCCCCTTTTCACCGCATCACAAACAGGAATTTATGAGAATCAGTAGATTTCACAACTGGCGGTATCCTTTCTCTGATGCGGCTCGGAAAAGGAAAAGGCACTTGTAGTTCAGATCCACTTTGTTGTCTAAATGAATGTGACAGCTAAAATCTGCCTGCTATGGGATATTCAGGAGACTTATTACTTTATGCTTCCAAATCTGTCTCCCTCTGTCAGTTTCAGTGCAAACAAACGTCCCCTCCGCTTTCCCCCGCACACCACCGCCACCTTCCATCCGGAAAATGGGATAAAATAGCCCGCAATGCTTCTGTTGTCTTCACGGAAACACGCAGACCTCATTATAACTTCAAGGCTGGCAGACAGTGCATTGCACCTACAATTATGTGGTGAGTTCTATGAAAAGACAACACCAAAAAAAAGCCACAATCAGGAAAGAAAAAGAAAAAAGCAACATATACTAATTACAGGAAAAACATTCCTCTTCATACCTGGAAAATAATCCCAGAGTGGGATGAAAAGAGGAAAAAAACCAACATTTTCTTTGTTGGTACAAGAGTTAATCAAATTCATGTCATTGATGTCAGCGAACAGAAAGGTGATGCAGATGTGAGGATGGTTTTGGATCAAACTTCTGTGCTGCTTTTCTAGCTTTTTTTTATTAACTCAAGGCTTATTAAACAAAAACTCAGAGCAACAACACAGGACACGCTCATATTCTACAGAATCCTTTTATTTGAGGCTAAAATGTGAATCGAGCGCCTATAGGAAGACATCAGAAGAGAAGCAATAGAATTCATCACGCTAAAAGCCTAAAACCAGCAAAATGAAGAGATGTTTTGAATATTTCCATTATGAAAATGTCCTCATACAGATAAACACATCAAAGCAGAGACTTGCTCGTTTTAAAAGCTTCTCTAACGTTGCGTTTCCACTATAGGAGCTCCGGGAAATTTCTGGGAGAGAGTAAGGTGACTACAAGGAAAATACGATGGCTCGGTCCTATCATCCGTTGTGTTCCTTTCAGGACTTTGCAAAGATGTCAGCATATTGCAAGCATTTTGGCACTGATCGGCGACAAAAGGCATCCACGGACGTTAATAACATTAAAAGTTACATTCTGTTAAAGTACGGTGTAATTTAATGCTTCCAGGGGACGGGAAGAGGGGCTGTGTGATGTCAAAAGTGGCGTTCAATGACCAAAAAAATTTTGGAACGGCAGCAGAACGTCGCTGCTTCAAATAGAATCTACTATAGTCTGTGGGGGTGATTCAAACCAGCTGCGACGCGGAAATTTTCAGACGCGTCCCAGAAGCGGCACGCCACGCTAAAGGTAGGATTGGGTTCTTGTTTTGCTGCGAGCCGCTTCTGGGATGAGTCCGTTTCCACAGTTAACATAGGGCTTGACAGGAAATCACATGCATTTTCAGTGTAAAACGTCTGGTAATTTTCAAAATAAAAGTCTATTGCAGCGATGCAATTTCAGATCTATGTAGATTACGTATCTACGTGTGACCACACGGCTTATTTACTCCCTGCATCATTAATCCTGGCAGTGGAGAGGAACAACAATATCAAACGTGATTTCCTTCTTTTTGGTTTGATGGAGGATGGCATAAACGAACCGTGACCTTTGAAGTCTCAAGGGATTTTGTGATCTTGCAAGTCCAGCGAGGAGCATGGCGGAGAAGCACTACGTGGCTGAGACTCTCCGGGTAGTGAAATTCGCGAGTAAACCGTTCCGGTGCCATTCCACAATGCTGATGCTTCCAGTGTGAAATAGGGATAAGCTCCAAAACACAAAAGATAAATCCCTTTCTGTTCCAAATTACAAGTTCCAAGTTACTGGAGCGTGGCTTCAATCGACACAAAAAAAACAAGTTACGTCCAAGCTAAAAGGAAGTCTGTGACAGTGCAGAGACGGCCCCCACAACCACTTTATACCACCATCGTGTTTTCTTTTGTGAAAAACATGATCGCGCCACATTACCGCCACAGGCTGACCACTTATGGACGATCAAAGGCTCCCTGATGCCGGCTCAGCTTTCCAGCAAAGTGGCTCCATTTTTTTATGAAAGAGCTCGTGGGTTATTCGCGGGCTCTTCGCTCGGCTGATAGGGAGCTGCTTATCGTCCCCCATTCGATATACAAGTCTAGGGGGGGCCGTGCATTTTCGGTGCTGGCCCTGATGCTCTGGAATGCACTGCCGTTGGCAGTACGCCAATCTCCTTCACTGTTGGTTTTCAAATCGCGTCTGAAAACTGTTCAATATGGCGTTCCAGAACTAGATTTTATATATCAAGGTTTGACACCATTGTTCTGACTTTTGTTGCTCCACCAAATTGAGGGTTTTAAATTTGACCCTGTTTTTAGAGTGTTTTCTATTACTTATTTGTATGTTCTATTTTATTGTTTGTTTTATGGGTGTGTACAGCACCTTGGGCATCTGGTTGAGGTTGCAGAAGGTGCTCTATAAATAAAGTGATGCTTATGGTGCGTTCAAAATTGTACTCGGAACTCTGAAAGCCCAACTTCCGAAAAATCAAATAAAACGCCCCGCAAAGTTGGACCTCCCAGTCGGAAACTTTGAAGTTTTTCAGAACTCCAACCTCGAGATCCAAGATGGCAGCTCTCCGTATCAACAACAGTAAGTTTTGGTTGAAATGTGTTTATTTTACATGACACACATATAAGAGTGCGTTTAAATTATACATGTAGCGCTTGCATCTCTAAGCTGAACAAACTAAAAGTGTTGTTTATTAGTCGTCTATGTTCGTTGAGAGCTACCAAAAACAGCAGTTTTCGAGGGCGCTGCCATATTGGAATTCCAACTTCTCCGACTACGGTAACCAGAACGCTGTTAACTCGGGTGTGATGTCATTCCTAGTTCTGACTTCCGAGGTAACTCGAACACAGCATTAGCAGTAGGCTTAACACTTCTTCAACCTTTTGGTCAAACTGCATTAAGATAAAGCAAAAATCAACTATTATGTTGAATGTGGTCTGTATGGCAGGTTTACTCACTTTGGTTCCATTGGTTCCAACTGGATCAACAGTCCCCAAATCTCCTTTCAGAACCTGGAAAGAAAACAGTACAAATTTTTGAATTTTAGGTTTTAATGATAAATATGATGTTTTTGTACGTCAGTAAGTTGGCATGCAGCTAACAATCACATGCCAGTTAAGATTCTCAACCAGTCTGTCAAAAAAGAGGATAAGAAAATCCAGTACCATCAATCACGCGACATTGCATGCCAGAATATTCTGCTGTGAGATTCACAATCAACTGGTTACCCCGTGTCTACCCCTGATCCTTCCCCCTGTTTTCACTCACTGCTCTTTGGTTTAGCAAGGACGCCGCTTGTCACTGCTTCCTGAATTTGAAGCGGAGAACCTCGGGGTGGGATAGAACTACTCGGGGCTCAGGGAGAAGTCAAGCCTCTCGGCGGTGAAACGTGAAAGGAGAAGGACGGCTCAGATGAAGAGTTATAGCTGATGAATGAGGCCTGACACGTATTGACAGCCTAAATTTGCAGCGAGCCTTGTTAGGTGTGACACATTTGGGCCAGTGGCTGCAACACTTTAAGATAAGTTAGGAAGGGAAAAGGAAAGATGGAGAATGTGTGTTGCCTGTAAAATGACTCAAATCCAATAATTTGTCATGGTTAAATTTAGAGTCAGATAGGCTATTAATAGTGAATTATATATCTGCTGAGGATGATTACCTACTCTTATCACATTAAGTCCTGCTAGCAGAGACGTGACTAATTCATTGTCTAGTCCCTGCAAGTCTCGTCTTAAACATTTGGGAAACAGAAGCCTTGATAATACTGGTGTGAAATGACTGCCAGTATGGTAATGGTAGCTATAAAATAACACAATTTTCTTCAAGTTGCATGAGCAGTGCAGAGACTATTGAATGGTTTTATCAGATTATATAAATTAATGTGGTCTTTCTGTCTACTGACACAGCCAGGAACAAAGCAGACAGACTCTTTTTCTTTTTTAAATTGAATCAGTGGTTGGAGGCAAATGTAGCACAAAGGGATCCGGAAGGAAATTTCCCTCTTGGGAATTACAAAGTAGAGGCAGTGGAAGTTGGTGATAAAAAGTAGAAAACAGCTTCAAATGACGAGTTATATTAAATAACCTTCACATATGATTAACCCATACACTCGTAAAGGTGCTTTTCACTATATATTTGTGTCTCGCAGCACTTTTTTCGCTATAATAATCACAACTGAGTGAGTAAATCTTAGGACAATAAAGGGATTCTGCTTTTTTCTCTCAAGGACTTATGATATGTAGAAACTGAGTAAGGCTGAAAGACAACGACCTTTAATATCTTGTTATAATTAATGGTAGACTGGTAAAAACATATTTCTGAAAGTTAATTTTATTAATTTTGTCATGCTTGTGTGAATATCTTCACTGCAGGCTTGGGAATCAGATGTTTCATATCTGTTCATGAACTCTTTACATCACAGTTGGTCAGCATGCATTTTTGTAAGTAGATAACGAGCTTTGTCCACTCTTGCAACCTCAAGAGAAGCACCTTTTCTAAAATACATCATTAGACCATCATCCTAAAGGAGTGCAACACTTGTTTAATCAATACATTTGCAGTGGTCTCTAGTAGGAATGAATGCCTTGTAAGTCGTTCTTGGGAGAAAACATATACCGGTGCACCATTACTCGGACCTAAAAGTTGCCCACATCACAGCTGAGCTTCAGACCGCAGGTTTTGGAGTCTTATTTCCTGATATTTGGACATCTCGCAGCAACGTGACTCTACCACTGACTTGCAATGTGGATGTTTTATTTCCACAAAGAACACAGGCCTGGAAGAGCTCTGCTGTGTAGTGGAGTTGCTAATGATAACGGTTAGCTTAAACTAGTCGAGAAGTCCTCTGCTGATTCCGCCAAACCAACAACCGCCTTCCTCGTCGTGAGGCAAGATGGGTGAGTCCATGAATGTTAAGTGACAGTGTGACGTAGATCTGTCAGGATTTTCTAATCCTATAGTTTCACCGTCTATTTTCTATCAGAAGCTAATGCAGGAGATAGGGGTAGGAGACTATTTTCATGTTCAGCCTGCATGAAAAAAAAGAGTGACTGATTATGACCAGAAAAAACATTTAAAAAAGTTTTTTCAGTCAACCACACCTTTAAGTCTCCATCAATGGCAACCTGAAGCAGAGCCAAGTAATATGTGGGGTATGAGATGTTATTCTGGAGCATTTTTTGCCATATTGATTGAAAATACTCTTCCCAGACAGCAACCAATTAATTAAATGTTTTGTCAAGAAACAAATAATTTGAATCGCTTCTGAAAGGTACAATCCAGGAAAAGCCACTTCCAATAATTGTGAATGTCTCATTCTTAATGACGGGATCATGATCCATCCAACCAACTGCCCTCTGGCCGTATCTCCCGCCCTCTGCACAAACTCCTATTTGTGCACGAATCGTGCATTCTCGACTTGGAGCTGTTACATAGGAAGCGAAGCCAGAGCTGGGCTGCCTAGTATAATAGATGCAATGTTCTGTTCTTTTTGCAAATTTAATTTAAGCAGAAACATTTTCTGTTTAGAGTCTGGTTATATTCTTGCTGGATAACATAACAATGAATGCACATTCAAGGACTTGGTATAGGCATCGGTCAGTTGCCTCGGCAACACGCATGTGTGTATGTTGGTTGCCATTTTTTCATGGCAAAGAGTAGAGATCTGAGTCTGAGGAGGTTTGGGTGGGTTCTGGAAGTTTTGACCTAGTGTTCGTGGGGTTTCCCCAAATTGTTGGTGACGCTTAGCTGCTGTGATTTTGACGTTAAGAATAAACCAAGAAAGCTAAAAACGTCTAGCCTGACAAGCCATCCTATATATGTGAATATATAGTCTGGCCACGAACCATTGACGTCCCTCAGTCATGAGGCGGGATCTACGGTTGTCTTTCAAAATGTCAGCACGCAATTGGATAGCACTAGGACCAATCAGAGTAACGAACAACGTGACGTAATCACAGCGACGGAAAAGCGGGAGGCATTAATGGCGTCTAACATCAATGATTTCTGTCGTTTTTGTATGAAAAACACGCGAATATCAGGTGTACTGGGACATTGCACTACTTTGTTTGATAAAAATAAGAAGCCGCTAAGTATAGCCGACAGACTTACGCACGTTGGAGTCTAAATAATCCAATGTTGATGACAAAGCCGTTTCAAACGAACGTGGTTCCTGCGTTGCCGCCATGTTGCTTGGGTTCACGGCCGCAGCGCTGACGTCATCGGCTACTCCCGCTCTGTGATTTGCCCAAAATATAGAGCGCTGTGATTGGCCCAACCAAAACTATAGCGAGCTGTGATTGGACAGCCACAGCAGCGGATCAGGCTGCGAGGGTTCCAATGAAGCGTGCCTAAACCAAACTCTGCAAAGCAAGAATTTGGTCTAGTTCACTAGGCTAAAAAACTTCTGTTTTTCACCATAAAAATGCAACACCATATTAGCTAGCATATTGTAGGTGCATTAGGTTAGGGATTAGGGCAGAAAAGGTGTGAACAGCAGATCAAAAACATGAAACAGAACCTCTGGATCAAGCATTGTGCGTTCCTTTATTCTGGAGGCGTGGCTTAGGGATGGAAGCCTGGAGAAAGGTAGCTTACAGCATAAAAAATATCTCATATTCCCCTTTTAATATCAGTTACTATGTTTGTTGTAAGAGTTAAAAGAAACAAATTCTGAAAATGCCACTTACACCTGAATTTGCACATTAACAGCAAATCCATTCATGCCTCGAGTTTATCATATTTTTACAGCATCTGCACAATTTTCCTTAACTGCTTCTGTTGTATTTATGTCACATATTTGCATTTTTACGCAAACGGCTTAAAGTCAAAGGCACGAATGTAATAAATTATTAATCAATAACCTGAATCCACGTCACTCGCTTCAACTCTAATGAATAATACAAAAAGTCATTATAGATTAATTCATAATGAAATGAAATGTAACACATATAAAAACACACATGCTGTAATTTTGAATAAACACACATTGTGGGCATGAGAAACTGCCACAAAACAAACAGAATAATAAAAAAATAGAAATTGATGAGGTTTTGTTTTATTTCTGCAGCAGCCCAGCACGCCCTTATCAGACATCCAGGTTGGAGCAGTCTGCCAAAAAGTCGCTCTTTCACCAGAAACTGAATTACACCAGCTCACCCTGTTTAAACCGCTGCAGCCAATCTGTGTGGTGCTAAACGGTTTCTGCTGGTAAAAAGCCTTAATTACGTCAGACAACAAAGCAGCTGCCAACTGTGTGGTCGGGTGATACAAGCCGTATGACTGCACGGGATCTGAACTTGTGTGTTTGGATGTACGTTTGCACAATCATCAAAAAAAATAAAAATAAAAAACACCACTGTAGACAAACAAACTGAGCCGAAATATTCTTTATCTGACACTGCTTCAGAAAAAATGGGACAACTTTAAATTAAGGTCAACAAACGTGATAAGGCGGTCTGCATATTTGCATTTTTTTAAATTTCCCAGACTTATGCTTGAAGACTCAGTGGTACAGTTGGTGGCGCGGTTACCTCTCAGCTAGAAGGTTGCATGTTTAGAATCCCGACTGTGGCCTTTCTGCAGGGACTAACCCTGGCTTTCCCGTACGTTTATCTGCACGTGACTTTTATTTTGAAAATTTCCAGATGTTTTACACTGCTTTCGTGTTTGACTTTCTGTCTGGTCCGATCTAAACTGTGGAGTTTGACGTGTTTTGGAAGCGTAGCGTGTCAAAAATAGACTTAAAATGTGTAATGAAATTTAATGAAATTAAAAACAATGAAACACATTGCTGCCAGTGGAAAGGAACCAGTCCACTATAATGGCGGCTAATTGCTGCGTAGTACGTTTTGCGGCCGTTTCACAAAGCTTTCACGTGCGATGGAAAGCCGGGGTTAGCATTTTCTCCCCATGCATATGTCGGTTTTCACCAGATGGTTTCCTCCCAAAGGACCAAAAAGATGAATTTTGGGTTAATTGGAGATTCTAAGTTGCCCCTAGATGTGAATGAGTGACTGATCGTTTGTCTCTGTGTAGCCTCTGATGGTTCAGATAATGGATGGTTGGATCAACTTCTGGCAAATTTTACCAGTTATGGTTAGGAAAACATAACAATGAGACAGAGTTGCTAATTATCTGGATTCTGAATGCAGATTTCCCCTCAGATTCTTGTTTTTCAGGAGAAACAAACGTGCATTAAGTTTTAAGGCTTAAAGCTGTTGTTTGTCACTGCAAACCCCCACAATCCTCAGATAGTGATCTGCAATAAAGTCCTTGAATGTGCATTCATTGTTATGTATGAATGGGGGAGGAAAAGTGTGACGCACAGGGCATGCCTTCATCATGGTTTATGTTAATGTTGATCAGGGAGACGAAGATTTGACACTCCTGAACATTTAAAGTGACGCATAAAGGTCTTCACTGTGTATTTGTTTCAGAAATGACAAAACACGCTCGGAGGGATGTGCAAATATAATAACTCTGGATTAGAAAGCCTGAAAACTTGCAAATGTATGATGTTTTTGTCATTGCATATTTGAGTATTTTAACGGGCTACACATGGGGGAAACGAAAATGGTACTTTAATTATGATTAATATTGTTTTCATGAATTAAAACTGTTTATACTTTTGTAATCTAACAGGAAAGATTAGATAGTTATGATGCATGTCTGGACACAATCGAAATGGAAATATATAAATGTAATATAATAATACTAATAATAATTCTACTAATAATAATAATATAAATAAATATATAATAAAAAATAAAATAACAATATATAAATGTAATATATAATAATAATAATAATAATTATATATTAATAAATATATAATAAAAATAAAATTAATAATAAAATAAAATAAATAATAAAAGTAAAATAAATAAATAAACATCTCAAATGAAAAGCACTGAGTTATTTTTTTATTTAGGTGCAGACTACAGGTTCTGGATACAGTTTATCAGCTTCTGCTACAAGCTGTGGGCTTTGCTTTGCTGCATTTGCAGGTTAACGGAGGAACGAGTGCAGGAGAAACGAGCGGCGCCCGTCTGTGTGGCAGTTACTCCTGCAGCACGAGGTCAGAACACTGTGGGGAGCTGTGCGCACTTGCCTGCTAATTACACACAGCGCTGTGCCTCGTCGCTCCTGAAGCGGTGGGGCCACAGGATGATCTGGCAACTCCCCAGCACAGGGCGACTAAAGCAAGCAAACAAACAGAGCTAGGGAAGTAAGGATGGACAAATGCAGCCTAATTATGTTTACTTATACCTTTTACCAAGCACAGCAGCTGCAGGTCAGGGACCCTGTCTGACTAGACGTAGAATAATTGCAGGTTTCGGTAACTGTTCACAATTTCTATCATCTTTAACTGGGTCTGCCTCGACCGGGTAAAGACAAGGTTTGAGGAAAAACTGAAAACATGTCAAATTTTCTGATTAATTTCTCTGGAAATGTTGTTATGCTGAGTGACGGACCTTTAAAGCTCTGTGAAACAAGATCTGTAAGCAACACAGATATCTTGAGTGCCGGCCTACAAATGCCAGGGAGGTTACAGCAGGAAATGCCTTTTGTGAGTTTCCATCTACTCAGCGATACGCCGCATTCTGTGTGGTGGCAGACTAATCACACTGACACCGAGACCTAAAAAAAGACACCAAATTAGCATGTCTATTACACACTGAATAAATAAAACAATGCCCCATTGTGAGGGGATATCACAGTACACCGTCAGAGATCCTCCAGAGTGGAGATCATGTTCTGTCAGTGTTGCTTGACTCCGTTTTCTCTGACACTTCCCTCTACAGCCGAACATCTTGTATCCACCAGTGTAACTTGAATTACCCACAAGATAACACTGTGTGCACTCCCCTGTCCCATAGGAGGTGTATCTGCAAAGCGATACCACATCACATGCTCATGCTCAGAATTCTGCTTTCTCAGGTGTCAAGCAGAGCTTTAAATAACACACTAGCTTTAAAAATGGAATATGAGCTAATTGCAGTAAAAGGATGGTTCAGGTAATCGAGTGTGTGGCTGGAGTGGATAAGTTCAAGCGAGTTTGTTTGAAAACAGAAAAGCGTTCACGTGTTTTCTGAAGTTTGCTGTACTTTTCACGCGTTCCTTGTTACTCTAAATCAGTGGTTCTTAGTTACTTTCACTCATGACCTCTAAAAGTCACTCACAAGGGGAAATATTGTGGTTTACTATCATGTTTATGTAGAGTTAAACACATTTAGGGCTAAGCATGTGGTTAGCATGCTAAGCTAAGCTAATCACTTGCTAGACTCGGTTCTTATGGTAACTGATTTATTTGTATTTTACCCTGACTGTCGGCCCGAGAAGTACTATTACACTATTGGTCGGCCCGACTGAGAAAGGTTTATGATTGGTCAGTCAAAGTAACGTGATCATGCTGCATGCACATGTGCAGATCATTCTTTTCCTAATGTCTGGAAGAACGGTTCAAAGAACAGGCTGAGTTTATGCTAAACTGCAGGAAATATTGACGACAGTCCTACAGAAAGTAAGGGTCTTCAGAAATGTTGCTAGATGGTTCGCTAGAAACTATTTGGAAAATAAGTAATTTAGGGAGTCTGAAAAGTCCTTAGAAATCACGACAAAGTTGCTAAGTTGGCAAAAAGACAGCGTGGTGCACCCATAGACATGAATACGTAGACACGCCATTGGACGCTGGAGAGTGTAACAGCATCACCGCCATATTGGGTGGGTTCCTCACTCTCCAAACCCAACTGTCGTCAATGCAGGGAGGGCAACTATGTCCATTTTTCTACAGCCTACGGCTGCAACAACCGACGTCCTATTGAAAACAGATCATGTGGGATGACTATTGACTTTTCTGGCCTACCTGTTGGGATTTTATATTTTAATTTATTTTATTTTATTATGTTTATATTTTAATTATCATGCCATATCATATGTCTGATTTAGTTAAAAATCATAATAAAATTTGTTTTTTACTTGGGTAAGCACCTTATTCAGTAGAAATAAATACACTGGGGGCGATTGGGGACCCATCCAAGATGGCGACTCGCTACTACACAAGCTCCAACAGGCAGTGCCAGTCCACGTTGTGTCTACATATATGATGTCTGTGGGGATGTTTGTTTATAATTTGCTTCCTCTACTGGGTAAAACAGGCAGCCTAGTGACTGGAGGCTGGTTTAGCACTCGTGCATGAAAAAAGGAATAGATGCTAAATAACAACAGATCCTCCTGCCTCCTGTGCCTCCTTGAAGGGGGCGTGCCTCACCACTTGAGAAGCACCACGCTAAATGAACACCATCACAATGTTCTCCAGTTAAACTTGCTCAACTGAGCTGCTTCAACTACAGCATTTTGAAAGATTGAACCACTTCCTACAAATATTTATTGGCACGCAGCATCAGGTATGAAGCCTCTGAGGGCTGATTATTGTAAGTGATTAACTGGTAAGAGAAGACATCCTCTCTGCAGCACTATTCAGTCGATGAGGCTCAGCTTCATTTGTGGAGACACGAGGGACGCTGGTTTTAACCCATTAATCACACCCTGCTCGATGCTCACCGATGAGCCGCTGGGACCGGCTACGTCCTGTCTGTTATTTTAGCACCCCGCCGTCATATTAATCTAAATCAAAGACGAGGCTTAGGTCGAAAAATCAAATAAATCGCAGAGAGAGCACGAAGCGGCAGAAAGGACTAATAATGAACAGACCATCGGCGATTGATTTATGTTGTAATTTCTTTGGTAGGAAGGCTTTCCACGGATTCACTAAAAGGATGTTCACAAGGAAAACAAAGTGCATCGTATTGATTGTGATTAATGGAGGAAACTTGTGCTCATGATCAGTTTTGAGACAAACATAAAGGTGGAAACAAACAAACACCAGCAATCAATGTTTTCCTGTTAAAGGATAATTCTGACACTTTTAAACCTATTTTTCTTTTAACCCTTATATAATTTTCTAACGTTTTTGTTCTTTAAACACACAAAAACTTCCACTAAGGGCATGTAAGGGTTAAATCAGAATTATGTATTTATGGTGAAACCCTTAAGTTAGACTGTCAGCTTACTTCAGTGCAAAAAGGTTCACATGTCTTCAGAAGTGTTAAGGAATTGTGACACATGTAGTCTTGTTACTTATTTTTAAAGGTGTAGTTCACTGAAAACACATTTTTTAATGATTATTTCTGATTATAATCGATGTAAGTTTTTCATGCAGATCGATGATGAAAATAGTCTCCTACACCTATCTCCTGCATTAGCTTTTGAGAGAAATGCTAGGATTTGAAAATCCTGACAGATCTACGTCACTCTGTCACTTAACATTCATGGACTCACCCATCTTGACTCGCGACGGGGAAGGCTGTTGTTGGTTTAGCGTCCAGGAAACAACAGAGAACGTCCCAACTAGTAGAAGCTAATCCTTAGCATTAGCAACTCCACCACACAGAAAAACTCGTTATTTGTGGAGATAAAACATAAACGTTGCAAGTCAGTGGTAGAGTCACATTGCTGTTATCCCATCCGAGGCAAGATGTCCAAATATCAGGAAATTAGACAAATCCTGCCGTGTTGTGCCACTCTCTGCTGCAGAAGACTTGTCCATGCTGATCCAAGCATTTCTGGGCTTTTTTGCGCCAAGCACGACTTGCAAGGCATTCATTCCTACCATAGACCACTGCAAATGTATTGATTAAATAAGTGAACTACACCTTTAAATAGAAAAAAATAAAATTGTGTTTTTCTGTTAATTTCCAGAGTCAGAATTAGCTAATAAAGTTTTAGCTAATTAAAATCTTTCACAAGCTGAGTGTAATAAAGTTTTTTTTTTTTTTTTGCATGTTCTCTTTTTCATTTGCTTCAGGAAAATTTCCTCTCACTACTGAAGATTGAGGCAAAACTGAAGCTTTTTGACACGATACTTTGAATACAAATGATTCTCTGAGAAAAAACACACATTTAACTTTTGATGAAAACAATATTGACAGCTCTGAAAGTGCTCTTGAACACGATTAACTGTGGCAGCCTAGCAGTTTTCTGGGCAGAAAAAGAAAGTTTAGCTTGAGTACATAAAGTTATGATGGAAAGTAAAAAATGTAAATTATAAATCAAGTTAGCATTGCTGTGCAGCGTGCATAAACAGTGCACGGAACATCTTTTTGAAATCTGGGGACGTTATTGATTTTGTTGCTAATGCATAAAACTAATACAGTCAAACAGAAGCAGGCTACAGTATGTTTGTGGTGGTTTTTTGTTTTTTTAAGGCAAAACATTGTTAGTGAAAGCCAATATGAGGAGTTGCATGTGACTTGGTGATGCTGTGATAGATGCTCAAGCAGTATGTGGCTAATGTACCGTACAGCAAAAATATAAACCTCCATCAAAAAAGTTAAAACTGCATGAAGAAACTATTTAGTGTATTGCAATTTTGCATCCTGCAGGCTATTCTTATTTGAGTTCTTCTTTTTTAGAAGAGTTTAGATTTAGTTGAACATGGATGTTCAGTGATTGTGCGTACATCAAAATGTCAGTGACTATATTAGCTCCCGCCCCTGCTCCTCCTGTTCTTCTGGAAGGAGCTGAAACCCACACCTCATACCTCGCACATGCACCAAAATTAATGCCAACAGAAAAGTAATGTATTTGTTATGTTCCTGCTCAGACAAACTTAATTCTAATAGTAGAATTATCTCCTCAGCCTTCATCTGGTTCTGCAGGAGTTGCTAATCACTTGTTTTAATCAAATCTGCAGTGTTCAAGCAGAAACGTCTAAAACTGGCAGGAATCCAGCACTCACTATGGTAGCACATTCGTGCTAACGCTACAACAGGCTAAAGCAATAGTTTGATGTAGTGCAACGTTGAAAGCTACGCTAATCAATTAGCTTCAAAACACAAAAGATAAATCCCTTTTCATCCCCCTCTTCCACAGTTAGCTTAAAGTTTACAGACTGACGTTAACTCAATGCAGGTCGAGTTAGCTTTTAAGCTATGGTGTGCTAAGCTGTAGGAGGCATCTGCGTCACCCTATAGTGCATGCTGGGGACTGGGGCGCATTCTCATTGGTTAACAGCTCCCTCTTGTGGATACGCAATTCTATTGGTCAACGCTCTAGGCCCATGAAAATGATTTGTTTAGCTGTAGAGGCCAGGGGAGGGTCTTAGGGGAAATATAAGTAATGGAAGTTTATCGAGGCTAGTTTATACCATAGAACAGGGTTAGATTTAAGGATTTCTTAAGTTATTTGAAAATGTTTAAACTATATCTCACCTTTAACTACCTGCTCAATAAATGCAAACTGCAGTTAGATTATTATATGAATTTTGACCCCTGATGGTGAAAACTGTGAAGAGAGCTTTAATTTGCAATGACCGACCCTTAAAATGAGCAGTCAGAAGAAAATAAAGTCATCCTAAAACTTCAAACCACATAGGGCTTAAAGTTTCTGAAATTTTCCTCCAGCGAGGTGAAAAGAATTAGCTCTAAACAAAAGGAGTCCATAAAGGGTTCTGAAACGAGCTCGTTGTCTGATTTTTACTGTTCTGCTGCTCTGTGATCGCTATCATCAGAACCTTATTTCTGCTCCATATCGTTGCAGCTTTAACTGTCAGCAGAAAAGCTCTTTCCGTTATCTGTAATGTATATCTAAAACGCTGGAGAAACACACCTGCCAGAGGCAAAATTGCTTCAGGAATAGTAAAATAAATCCTCAGAGGGTGCAGATGGGAGTCATTTGAGTGTGACAAAAGAAAAAGCCAACAATCCAAAAACAAGTTGCTTTCCTGGGCAAACTTATTTGTGTTCCCAGACCCAAACTCAGGTAGGATATTGGTGAAAAATAGGATTGTCGCTGTCGATATACCTAAATTGATGGAATATTACCATATTATTCAGGTTTCATTGCAGGGCAGTCATGCAAAACGAGGCAAGGTTCTCTTTTATATCCTAATTCTAAATCAGAAAATGAGGCAATGTACCACTTTTTAAATAATTCATAAAGGGAATCATAAAGGGAGCAAATGACCAAATAATATCAAACAGGTGATATTTTGGAGAAGCTGTTTTCCTTGTTATGAAGTTACAAACTGTTTCAGTGTCTCTCCACAGCGGACGAGCTTCAAGCTGCTTTGCCGCTGAAAGCAAGTCGAGGGGAGGCCTGGCGGGAGCGGCGAGCAAAGAGCTCTATAACGGATTCCCGCTGATTGCATTAGGCACCGCTACCAATCAATAAATACTGATACAAGGAAACCAATACTTTGTGTAAAGTGTGACTACAAATCACTGTGTGTGGACTTAATTTCTAGCTAGGTGGTCTGACTCCCATTTAAATTCATATGTAAATACACTTGATTATGTCATTCACATGCAAATGTTAAAACGACGTCAGCTGGCTTGTTGAGACCTCAGTAGCTACTTGTGCAGGAACAAAGGGGCCGTGCTTGCTGTTGGGGGACAAACTAATCCTTCAGTTTATTCTCTGCCAATTCATTTTGTTTTGTTTTTTTCTCCGCCGCTACCTTAATGGGTTCGCTGCTCACTTGCAATTACTTTTTATCTAAAGTGCACCTCTCAGGCTAATGCTGGGTAAAAAAAACTGATGAAGGCTGATAAGAAAGAAAAGCATTAAATCTACCATCCTGTCAGAGCTGATCCTTTATGGCGTTTTTTCCTCCTTAAAATGTCCGTGGAAAAACAGCAACACCAGCGGTTTGTTGTTAAACTAAACTGTCCAACCACTGAAGGATCTCCTATGAGTGTTGATCTGTGATCCCAAACAACTTCTTATGAGATCAGAGATCTCAGAACAACTCAAGACAAATGTGGAATTTATATATGGAGGTCAAATTGTGCCAAAAAATAAACGCATTGAGTAATAATTACCTTAAAATGATTTTCTTTTTTCTTTACTTTTTTTTTCATTTATTATTATTATGTAATATTATCATTATAATTATTATTACTATTATAATATTTTTTAAATATTTTTCAACACTCTAGATTTGTTGTATATACATTGACTCTGTTGTCTTTCTTTTTATTTCTTGTAATGAAAGAGGACCCGCTCGAAAACGAGATGGCTCATCTCAAGCGGTTTTATTCTCATAAAACATAAGTCAATAAATAAAAAAATAAAAAATTGTATAGCGCCTTTCAGAGTCAGAGGACTCCAAAGCGCTTTAGTCTAGTGTATCATTCACACAGTGGTGGTGATGAGCTACAATGTAGCCACAGCTGCCCTGGGGCGCACTGACAGAGACGAGGCTTCCGAGCACAGGGGCCACCGGTCCCTCAGACCACCACCAGTGGGCAGTTGGTTAAGTGTCTTGCCCAAAGACATGACAGCAGCATTCTCTGCCAGGAGCCAGGATCGATCCTACAACCTTCCGATTACTGGACAACCTGCTCTCCCTCCTGAGCTACTGCTGCCCTACTTTAGCTTCTCATCTTCTTTAGTCTCTGCTTCAACGCCTCTGAAGAAATCGAGGTGCAGGAGAATTGTTGTGAACTTAAGTGGAGCTGCAGAAAGAAGAAGAAGCTTTGAAGCGAACCATCACCTGTCACTCTTTCCAGCACACCACTTCCTGCAGAAACACTGAGTCATACATGTGTAGGTGACTGCCTGGTTTGAAAACTCAGTTTTGTGCAGTTAAGAAGCTAAGAAGCTACCTCAAGTGATGGTATTGTCAGCGCCGGGAACTACAGTTTTGTTGGAAGCAACTGTTTAGAGGTTGATCTGTTTTATAAGCATTGCTGTGTAGCTAATCAGACACTGTTAATGAGAAAATAATGTAATGTAAAGTATTTTTGTACTTAAAATATTTACTGATTATTTGGTTTATAATACAATACTTTATACCCAACTGTAATTGATGACAAATGTATGTCATTTATGATTTATCAGGGAAAAAAAACAAAAGCTGGACGTTGTTACCATAGACATGAATACATAGACACCCAATTGGGCGCTGGAGAGTGTAAGAGCGTCGCCGCCATATTGGATGGGTCTCCTCACTGTCCAAAGTCAATGCAGAGTGAGCAACTATTCCCGTTTTTGTGCAGCCTACGGTTAAAACAACCAGCGTAATATTGAAAACAGATCATGTGGGATTACTATTGACTTTTATAACCTACCTGGTGGGATTTTATATTTTAATTTATTTTGTTTAATTATATTTATATTTTAATTATCATGCCATAACCTTGTGTCTGATTTTGTGAATAGCTTTGATAAAATGTGTTTTTTAGTTGGGTAAGCATCTTCCTCAGCAGAAATAAATGCATTGGGGTCAAATAGAGACCCATCTAAGATGGCGGCCGGCCACTACGGCAGCGCCAGTCCACGAGGTGTCAACGTATATATGTCTGTGGTCATTACTGTTTACATTCTGTGAGTTTGCCGAATCTGTAGGGAGCTAACGCGAGTGCCACGGCAGCCCCCCTCCCCGCGATGATGACTGACCACACCCACTGGAGCCACTGTTTTTTATTACAGGATAGGAAAGGAAAACTACACTGAAGTGAGTTGAGTTAACCCACGCTGTACCGAGCCATTTTTGTCTGAGTGGTGCTGTCAGAAGACTGGCCTTTGTGCACTTTCCCCTTTGCTTGCACCCTATTTTACATTGTTACCATCTCATTTGTTAAAAGAAAATTACATAAATTTTAAAATGTTAATAATTAAGATCATTTCGGGTGATTTTAATATACATGTGTGTTGTCCAGATAAACCAATGGTTGATGAGTTCCTTAACATATTGAAGGTTTTTGACATTAGGGTGTGGAGCACTGGCCCAACCCATAAACAGGGTCATACCCTGGACTTAGTCCTTTCTTTTGGGCTCCACTTTTCAGACGTGGATGTTATTGAAACAGTTTTTTCTGATCATTGTGCACTTCTGTTTGAATGTGATATTACAGTTCAACAGTCTTCTATCACAGCACCAATCAGAATGTCACGGTTTTTAAATGAACAGAAATTGTTGGATTTTATTAGTGTTATGTCATTAAATTGGCCAATGTTATACTCTATGCCTATTAGCACAGAGTCCTTCATTGTCCAGTTTAACCAGTTATGTACACTGATTTTGGACGACTTGGCACCACTTTCTACCAGAAGCTCTAGGCCCAATTTAGAACGGTGGATCACTGATGCTGTTAAGTCAGCTAGGCGTGAATGTAGAAGAGCAGAAAGAAAATGGAAGAAAGATAGACTTCAAGTCTCCTTGGATTGGTTCAGAGAGAAGCTGAGATGCTATAATGACGCTGTTAAAAGAGCAAGGAATGATTATTTCTCAAACATTATCTCTTCAGCAGCAGGTGATCAGCGTATTCTCTTTAGGACTTTAAGCTCTGTCCTTGATGCTGTTTCTGGTACCAATGGCATGGAGCCATCAGTGGGAAACTGTGAGGAGTTTGTATCTTACTTTCTAGAAAAAGTTGAAGTTGCGAGGTCGGCCTCCTCTCAGATCTCAGCTGACAATTTGCCTGCTCCTTCTCGCCCCTCTGCGTTTTTAAGCTCTTTTACACAGGTAACCTTGCCTGAACTGGAGAGGATTGTCTCACGGCTAAAACCTGCTGGCTCTCCACGTAATGTTATGCCAGCTTGGTTTTTTAAGATGGCTTTTTCTGCTCTTGCACCCCCTGTTTTAACTATAATCAATAGCAGTTTAACTTCCGGCACAGTACCAAGGGAGTTTAAACATGCTGTTGTGCGGCCACTATTAAAGAAACCAGGGAGTGACACTGACATTTGTTCCAACTATAGGCCAATTTCAAATTTACCATTTTGTGCTAAAATACTTGAGCGTGTTGTGTATTTGCAGCTTCAGTCCTTCTTCGCCCAGAATGAAATCTTGGAACCATTTCAGTCTGGCTTCAGGACTGGACACAGCACTGAAACTGCACTCTTAAAAATTTTAAATGATGTGTTTTTAGCAACTGATGCTGGTGAGGCAGTGGTTCTGCTGCTGTTGGACTTGACAGCGGCATTTGATACTGTTGACCATCAGATCTTGTTGAATTGCTTGGAACATTGGGTGGGGCTCTCTGGTTCTGTGTTAGACTGGATGAGGTCCTATCTTAGGGATAGGACCTTTTCTGTTTCCCTTGGTTCTTATTCATCAGGAGATGTTGAGCTTAGGTGGGGTGTTCCCCAGGGCTCTGTTCTGGGTCCCCTGCTGTTCTCACTCTACTTGTTACCATTGGGACTGTTGTTTGAGAAACATAAAATTAGCTTCCATCTATATGCTGATGATTGTCAACTTTATTTGCCAATCCAGCAAGGGACCAGGGGTAGCATACAGCAGTTGGTGAATTGCTTACAGGATGTGACTCAATGGATGGGGTCCAATTTCTTGACTTTGAATGAGGGCAAAACTGAAATAATAGTTTTTACCCCAAATAACAACCAGCCCCATAGATTGGACCTTTTATCGCTGCGACCCTATGAGAAGTCTGTAATTACGGATTTGGGTGTTAAAATAGATTCTGCTTTACGATTTGATGCTCAGGTAAATTCTGTGGTTCGTTCATGTTTTTACCAGTTGAGGCGCTTATCTAAGATTAAGTCGATCCTCACGCAACAGGAATTAAAAACTGTAACCAATGCCTTTGTCATCTCCAGATTAAATTATTGCAGCGCCCTGTATGCTGGCCTGAGCCAGTCCTTATTAACTCGACTGCAGCTGGTCCAGAACGCTGTGGCTAGGTTTCTTTATGGAGCACGGAAGTGGGACCATGTCACGCCCCTTCTAGCTGCTTTGGACTGGTTACCGGTGAAATGTTGTATCCTCCACAAGATTTTGGTTTTTGTTTTTAACCCTTTGTCAGGAACTGCCCCACCATATTTAACTTCGCTGCTGACCCGTTATGTTCCCCCAAGATCGCTACGTTCGGGTCAGAGTGACCTCCTAGTGGTACCGCGGTCAAAGTGCAAGTCCAGAGGTGATCGTGCCTTTTCGGTTTTGGGTCCTCGACTTTGGAACCAATTGCCACTAGAAATAAGAAAGTCCACATCGTTGCCCACTTTTAAAGCCAAGCTTAAGGTTCACCTTAGATCTGTTTCTTAGTTTTTTACTTGTCTTTTAATTTTTTGATCATTGTTTTTTATTGTTTTTTAACTATTTTATCTTTGCATGTTTTATTTTTAGAATGTTCTATTTTTGTATTTTATTGCATAGTTGTTTTATTGTGTCCTAGTTGTTTTTAAATTATGTTCAGCACCTTGGGCCCCCTTGATTGGGGGTGGGAAGGGGCTTTACAAATAAAACTGAATTGAATTGAATTGAATTGAAGATCCTTCTGAGGTGGCGTTAGGTGCCTGTCAAACACACCTACAACTAGACCCAGGTACCAATTGCTCCAAACATCCCTGGCATCGCCCCTCAACCTCGCTATAACATATATTTTGATGATTTTATATACAAAACCTTATTTTGTGAGGCACCAACTCAGATTAGATGTTGGACGAATGTTTCCAATGCCAATAATCTGATTAAAATGCAACATTTATCTGTGGGAACCTGGACTCTGGCACCCACACAGATGTTGACATGCACCACCTAGCTAAACAAGATTGCAATGAGAGTAAATGTCACCATGGCAATGTCATTTGCTTATAGCAGCAGCTGTGCTCTGACCACAAAACACCCAATTATCTGCTGCCACCTATAAAAATCCACAGCCTCATACGTCAGAACAGTTTTTACAGTGTAAATGCAGGTGTTTTAGTGTAGTGGCTGATTGATATGTTCAATCCAGGTTATGTTTTCTCTCTCTGCTTTTCTCTGTTTTAAAAGAGAACTCATTCAAACTCTGCAAAGGACCTGCAGGTAGGATGGTTGGGACTTTATAAAGCTACTTTTTACTCTGAGTTCGTGTCTATTAGAAAAATCCAGATGGGAAGAACAAATTTTAACCTTCTTCCTGTCAAATGTACCTGTAGTGCATGAAACGTAACACGACTTATATGAAATACACACTTTCAATAAGTGTACTGCTAATAAATGTCACAATTATTAACCTTCATTATCTAGGAAAAACATTCAATGTTACATTTCTCTGAATGGTGAAATATGGATTTTCTTTAATAGCCAAGGTTGATTTCTGTGTGCATCAATCATATTTTTCCTCTTACTGTTGTTCCGATTGGTTTCGCGTAATGTTTTCCCCCCTTATCATTGAATACATAGCATCTTCGAGTTCTTGTGGTGGATTCGCCTACACGGTTTTGACTCAGCCATCATTTATTTAATTTTTGGGTTTTTTTCCCAAAGTGCTTAGATAATATTATATAAAGAAATTACATTTCAGAGGTGCTGAAAACAAAATAAAATCAAACGTGCAGCACACTACAGCTGCACATGTGTACTCATAACTGAAACTGATGGATGATTTGGCCATAAGAGCCTTTTTCAAAATTGGTAAACACTTTTTATGGTTCTGAGCCTCTTACAAAGGCCAACGTCTCACACACACCTGCTGGTGATTGAACTAATCATTTTGTTCCATTACAGGGGAAAGGTTCTCCAGTAAGGCCTCCAGCCATAAATCATAATTCATGTACTCATGATTTAATGTTTTACCTTTTTTGTAAATCTAGCAGGTACTTTTTGGATAGTGTTGTTTGATAGAGCTTGTTTTCTATTTGTGAATGCATTATTTTCCTTTTGCTTGTTCCACTCATTTTCTATGAGGTGTGTTGTAATGATGAGTGGCTTTAGGCCTTTTTGAATGAGTTTAACCAGTTTAATACAGGAAGGTGATTAGTTTAATCTCCAACAGGTGCTTGTATGGGGTGCTGGCCTTTAGAAAATGCTCAGTACCATAAAAATTAATAACTGCTTTCAAGGCAGAAACATTAAACATATGAAGTTTTTTTGTCCACATATGAATCCTTCTGTTCTCTAACATTAAAATTAGCTAACGTGAGAGCCTTAAAGGATGCTCGATATCGGCTTCTTTTTTTTTTCTATCAATGTTTGATATACAGATATGGCCTTGTGAATCAATCTTTGTGGGAGAAAAAGCTCTGGCGTTCCTGTTTCGGGAACTAGAAGTTAGTCAGAGGAGGGGGGATTTGGAGTCTTACTCATTATTTCCTGTTCTTCAGACATCTCACCTCTGATTGGCTAACAGCAATGTGACTCTACCACTGACTCTGTTTGCTCTGCAACGTTGATGTTTTACCTCCACAAATAACACAAGCCTGAAGGAGTTCAACTTTGTTGTGGAGTTGCTAATGCTAACGGTTAGCTTCTACTAGACGTTCTCTGCTGTTTTCTGGACGCTAAACCAACAACAGCCTTCCCCGTCGTGAGTCAAGATGGGTGAGTCCATGAATGTTAATTTACAGCTTGACGTAGATCTGTGTGACTTTTTCTGACCCAAGCGTTTCCTCGTCTATCTTCTTTCGGTGGCTAATAAAGGAAATAGGGGTAGAAGACTATTTTCACATTCAGCCTGCAGGTAAATTCAGAGTGACTGAATGTTTTGCCAGTGAACTTGCTCTTTAAACTTTATCTCTGCAAAATATGAGAACTACTTCACTTTCAGCTAGGCCAGTTGTTTCAAACAGAAAAATCTCAAAAACTAAACCTTGGATCTGTTATATTTTGACAATTTGAGTGAGAGGAGACGTAGGGGAAGATTTTGATGTAAAACATGGACATGGTATGTAAAAAGTTTATCAATGAAAAATTTAAAACGGATACCAATAATTATCAATGTTACATTATAATGCCAATATTTGCCATTATGTTTTTGTAAAATTTTTCATAATGATAAAAATCAGAGAATGTGTTGTAGATGTCACTGCAGCTCTTATTTATTTCTGATATTACCATAAAAAATAATTTGTTATGAAGATCATTAATCCGTTTTTATAGAGATGCATTACTTTTGTTTTTTTTTACAAATACATTTTAAAAATGTTTAAATTTAATTGAAATCTGTACTTTCATCTAGGGGTGTCAAATTATGAGATTAATCAAGATTAATTAATCACAGCCACATCTAGTGCAATATTTTTTTTAATTGCATTAATCTCATTTTTAATCTATAACTTACTGGGACCAGTTTTTTTGTTATATATTAATCTTTTAGTCTGCCACAATAATGTAATGAATTTAAATAAAAATTAGGGGTGGGACTCAATTAAAAAAAAGTCAAATTAATTAGAGGCTTTGTAATTAATTAATCTTGATTAATCGCATTTTAATCGTTCAAGAAAATTTTCCCCCGAAACCAATTTTTTTTTAATTAAAAATAATGAGACAGAGAATCAAACAATTGTCATTTACATTAGTATTGTAAACACAAGCTCTTTATAAAAAAATGCTTTTAAATTGTATTTCAATTCAAAACAGGAGAAAAAAATATATATGGCAAAACTTGGACAGACCTAAAAGTGCAATACTATTTTAAGTACATTTTGATAATGGTATTCTTTAAAAAAAAAAAATAATAATAATAATAATGATAATAATACTAATAATAATAATAATAATATACATAATGGGTTGATAGAATGTGTGTGCAATTTGATTTGATTTAGCATCATTAGAGACAGAAATGAAGGCAAAAACACATGAAGAGGGATTTCTGATCACTCATCTGATTGTAGTTTTAGTTTTGTTTGGAGCACATAAAAAAGGTTTACATGGTCTTGTAGCCAAGGTTCTGAGCTTTCTTTAGAGGTGCAACCTGACAACAGCACTACTTTCATCATAATCTCTTAGAGAATTTTTAAAGATTCACCAATTCTAAGCACCACTGTACATTAGTTGAATCACCGCAGCCATATTTAAGTGTGTGCAATAAAGAGTGACCTCAAAACGACATGGAAGGGCTCACTGTAATTTGAAAATGAGTTTAGTCCATTAGTCTGCCAGCTTATGGTTGCATACAGCACACATCATTTAAGTTCACCACACAGGGACGTGGCAGCCTAGAACACACTTAGATCTACTTGAGATATGACAGGCGCCTGAAAACAGCTACCTAGAAAATTCTGCTTTGTTCCTCTCTCCAGGACATCTCAAAAAAAAATGAAAAGCCCATAAGAATTGATTCGCTGACAAAATCAGAGCTTGCTGATGTCCTGCGTATGGAACAAATGTCTGCTGGAGATAGTAGTACTTACCTTCTCTCTATCGATTGCCTCTTGCCCTTCTGATCCCACTTCTCCCTGCAATGACAAGATTGAAAGTACAAACGACATGAAGTTAAAAAAAAAAAAAACTTGAAAAGTTCATACTGGAATCTTTTTTTCTTCAGTATTTTATTCTAGCTGCAGGAATGTATGTAACATGTGAGACTAAACCGAGCCAGAGCAGGAGCTTTACTCTGAGTGCTTTCCACACACTCAGCCAGAAATGTGTGAGACGTCTCGGAACTTCTTGGCTCTGTTATTGGAGTGTAACCTATACAGTTTATTGACCTCAGCCAGCCTGTAAAGCTCCAGTAAGCTGCTGTCTTCACAGTGTCCTGGGAAACCATACCACTGCTCTTATTAGATCAACAGCTGCAGGAATTTGTAGCTCTCACATTATGGCATCCAGAGAAGTGTGAAAATGTCTTTTTTAGCCAAATTTGTGCCTCAATATCACCAACAGACACCCGTGGTTATGATGCGGCACAATTAAAGACCAAGTTCACTCTAGAATAAATTAATGCCTCGTGAGTCGATCTCTATGGAAAAAAAGCTCTGGCACTCCTGTTCCAGGAAGTAGACGTGAGTCAGAGGAGCGGCACGCAGAAGACGGTAAGATTTGGAGTCTTATTTCCTGATATTTCAGGTATCTTGACACTGATTGGCTAACAGCAGCACGACTCTACCCCTGATTACATTTGCTTTGCAACATTGGTGTTTTATCTCCACAAATAACACAAGCCTGAAGGAGTTCTGTCATGTTGTGGAGTTGCTAATGCTAACAGTTAGCTTCTAGCCAAGATGTCCTCTGCTCTCTCCTGGACGCTAATTCAACAACAGCCTTCCCCGTCGTGAGCTAAGATGGATGAATCCATGAATGTTAATTTTCAGTGTGACGTAGATCTGACTGGCTTTTTTAATCCAAGAGATTCCCCATCTATTTTGTGTCAGCAGCTGATGCAGGAAATAGGGGTAGAAAAGTATTTTCATGTTCTGCATGCATGTGGAACTCAGAGTGACCGATCATATTTCAAAAATAATAAACCATTTCTCTGTGAACTCGGTCTTCAAGAAAAATCAGCTTCAGAAATGATCTCTAAAATACAAAATTAAACTCACATGATATAAATAGGTGCTGCAAATTGGCATCCGTACTGAAACTCCTGCTAGTGCTCTTGATGTAGACCACGTGTGCGCTGCTGCATGAGAAAGCAGTTTTCTGTCTGGCTTCTGAAGCTAATCTCAGTAGCACAAATGCAAGGGGCTGCACCATTAAGTGTTATTTCATATTCCACATATCAGGGTTTGTGAGCAAACCCACAGTGAGCTCAGTGTCTCCAATGGAAATAGATCCAGGATTAGGCAATCTTCCACATACAGGAATAATCCCATTTCCTGCAAGCGCAAACTACTTCCATTTTATTATGCACTACATTCTTGAAGGAAATTAGTGTTTTATACGTTTTTTTATTCTTTGATGATACCATTTTCCTCTACTTCCACTCGTGCACTGATTTATTTTTTAAATTCTAGACTTTATGTATGAAACAGTCATCTGTGATTTGGCTAAATTAGGTTCTTAGGCCTGGTTCACACGGCAGGATTGTCGGATGATTTTCAAAACACGACAGATCCCACACGTAGTGATAAAAAAATTACAGCTATAACAATTTTGGTTCTACTTTGTATGGCGTACAGCAACACGGCAAAAACTACTCACCAAAGTTGGGAGATGGGAAATCTCGCAAAATCTTTCTAGATAAAACGTGACATAAGAGTTAAGAAACACGGAGGAGGAGGAGCATGCAGCGCGCTTCCGTCACCTTGCTTTCTGATTGGCTACACGTCACATTCAACAGGCAACACGTTTGTCCTTAAAATCAAACAGAGACAGTCCAACATGCTGAATATCCCAGATTTATAATCGGAGCAATCCCGATGTCCTTCCGAGCAGATTGTAGCACTTTAACACCACACGCAGCAGAAATATCTGATTGAATAGTTTTAGGGCCTTTAAGGTAATCTGGTGCATCCGTAAAATTGTCCAAAGGCAAGAAACGGGTCAAAAATCTGCATAATTAAATGTGAACTGGGCCTAAAATGTAGCTCCACTTTCCCAATTTAAAGAACTGCTAAGAATCTTTCAAAACATCCCTAAAAATATTATTTAAAGCAGAAATGCAGAGTTTGTTGTCATAAGGCACCATCTAGAGGTGGACAAAATGTACTGCACCTTTAAACCCCTCTCCTTACTTCTGTGATTACAGTTGGATGAAACACCTATAATTCAAGAATGTGCACCTCTAGCTGGACTACTGAGCTAAAACACATTGTCTTACAATTATTATTCTCACTTTATGCTGTTTATCTGTATAAATGTATTTTTAAAGACTTCCTTGTCCATAAGAAATGTCTCCAATCTGCATCAGCAGATACTTCCACAAGCGCACGTGCATGCTCTGTGATTGACATCTGTACATAAGCGGATGTCTAACGCTACTGGCTAATGCTGAGCGGCGCTCAATTCAAATTGCATTAGGCTCTATGGCAGGGGTTCCCAAATTGGGGGTCCCAAACCAGGGGGTCCCCAAAATTTTGTCTTTGCTGAGGTTGTGAGGTTAACAAGATTTTATTTGTAAAAATTACATTCATAAAATCCCAGTAACACACCCTACAGTATAATCAGAACTCCATATAAAAGTTATAACTCTGTATGTCTGTAGAAAGTTTGTAAATCATCACATTTAATGTGTTTATTCATGTAGGTGTTGGGGGTCCTGGCTTGTCTTGGACAAGGGCAAGGGGGTCCTCAAAGAAAAACTTTTGGGAACCCCTGCTCTATGGTACAGGGGCGGGCTTAGCAAAAATAAATTAACAATATGCCTGTCTTATGTATTTTAGTTTTATTGAATTTAATGTTTTATTTTAATTCTTAAAATTCTTAAATTATATTTTTTTAATATTTCTTATATTTTCTTGTTCACTGTGCAAACCTTTACTCTTTGTTCTTTATGTTTTACTCTCCGTATTGCTCATGTTGGGAATGTAACTGCTGCTGGTACACCAAAATCTCCCCACTGAGGAACAAAACCAGTATTTTCTATTCTATTCTATTCCATTCTATATGCTCTTCGTCCTGTTTACACTCTGGTCCCAGCCCCTTCTGCACAAACAGCTCAAACATCTAGCAGAAGCTGCTACTGCAGCAACGAGGACATGATTCCTCACCGGCCCGCACTCAGGATGACCGCCAACTATGTCCAACGGGGCAAACGGCCAGGCCAGAAATGCCAGTGCTTGGAATTGAAACATGCATCTTTGGAGCAGCACAGTCCACCATGAGCCAACCGGGCTCCCGTTCCCTCAGTTAATGTAGAATTGTGTTTTTGTCTTTCTACATTACATTACTGCTTCCTATGACGTTGTTCTATTTTCTTTTCAAAAATGTCAGCAAATCATCATTAAGCAAGTCAAATATAGATGAAACATGTAATCTAAATAATTTAGTTAAAAAGAGCTAATTTAATCACAGCTTTAAAGAGGGAACAACATTAGAGTTCAGGTTAATAAAATAGTCATTCCGTGTCATACCGCGTGTCCTGGGATTCCTGCAAGCGCCGTGTCCCCCGAGTCCCCCTGTGATGAAAACAATACACACAACAGTTAGTGAAAGGTCTCTCGTTCGCACATTAGTGAATAGCTTTATGAAGGCTTGTCATTTCAACAGTGGGCTTGCTTGTCCAGCTGTCCCACGAGTTTTCACCAACACACAGGCTCAGCAGCTGCAGATTAGGATCCTGTTTCCCAACAACTGGAAAGCACAACTTTGTAAGGTATTGTCTTAAAAAGTGTGTTAATAGTTGTATTAAACTAACAAGGCAACAGAAACATGGGTGTGTTAATTTTTTGTGACTGTTATTCCACTCCTGCAGGCAGTTTAAAGGGAGACTACGCAGTTTTGGCTTGTTTTTAGCACCCCCTAGTGTCCGTTTTGTAAAACCAAATACAAAACTTATCTCCTTGCTGTGCGTTTGTCTTTTTAACACCTTAATCTAACTGCTGAAATGTCTCCTCAGCCTTCATTAGTGTCTACAGGAGCGGTTCATCACTAAATCAAACTAATCAGCTGTGTTCATGATCTAAAGCTAACAGACCAGACCGGCAACCCTGAAGTTGCAAGTGGAATATTCTGGCCACAGGGGGCGTAAAGGGTCATTTTAGCACATACTGGCTCAAGAACACTATTTAAAAATATGAAAAAATTGCAAAGTGTCCCTTTAAATAGTTAAAAAAACGTCAAGTGTAATTTTTAAGAGAGAAGATGAATTTCATTTTGTTGTTTGGAATAAAATGTCCCCAACAAAATACGAACATAACAGTCTGAATGAAGCAGATCATATAAAAGATTACTCTGCATTCATTCCTCGTTCCTTTACATTTCCTCTTTAGCCTCTGACACTAACTCCCTTTTCCAGGAAACCTAATAATATTTTAACACTGGTGAATAAAATCGGCTCAAAGGAAGCGTTTGACAGCTAATCAAAACTCATCATAAACGGCCCTGACTGAAATTCCCAGTGATTCAGTTTAAAGATACAATAGGTTAAAAATTGAATTTGAGGGCACAAATTAAAGTCACGCGTAAAGAAAAAATATAAATCATTCAAAACAAATGAAAGGTGTTGCAAATATGGAAGCAGATTTATTTCACCATTATGAATATGTGTGTTTTTTTTCCTCTTTTGCATGTACATGCAGGAGCTGTAAATCTAGTAATACCAGGGTTTATCTGCAAGGCCACAGAAAATGGATTTCCTTTCAAGTAAGCTGCATTCTTATAACCTCACCACTTATCTGTTTAATTTCCTGAGGGATTCTGGATTAATCGTAGCAGTTTAATCCCTTTGCAGTGCATAAGAATCCTCCATCAAGCTCTCACTGTAATGCAGGATAGTACTTTTCATTGGAGTAACATGGCCGGAGTAATCCCCACACGCTTCCCCGAGAAACCCTCTCCGTAGGTCACGGTGATTGGCCTGCAGCTCTCATTACGGCCCTTTTAAATGCTTCAGATTGCCCAGATGTCTTTGATTAATCTCTGCAAAGTCAAGCTAAATTGTTAGTAAGTATACTCGGACTGTTTTAAATCTCACTCGAGCTGAGATTCTCCGGTTGCTAATTGAATGTCTTGTGCGCTCACCTTGTTAAAAGTGTTTGCTCTGACTTTGTTAGTTTTATATTCAAAATGACTTTAATCATGTCTGCAGAGCGCTATTCAGGGATCGATGTGAATTAACACAAGTGAGGTGCTGTCATAATTAAGGTGTGGGATAACGACAAATAAAGGTCAGAGGGGAAAGGAGCACAGTGAGCGTGTGACATTTCCACAGATGACTTAAAAGAAAAACGTTATTATAGTTGTGCAGGTGCTGGTCATAAAACTAGAAAGTTGATTTATTTCAGTAATTCCATTCAAAAAGTGAAACTTGTATATTATATTCATTCATTACACACAGACTGATATATTTAAAATGTTTATTTCTATTATTTTGATGATTAGAACTGACAACTAATGAAAATACCAAATTCAGTATCTTAGAATATTGTGAAAAGCCTTTAAATGGTCTCTCAGTCTAGTTCTGTAGGCTACACAATCATGGGGAAGACTGCTGACCTGACAGTCGTCCAAAAGACGACCATTGACACCTTGGACAAGGAGGGCAAGACACAACAGGTCATTGCTATAGAGGCTGGCTGTTCACA
Source organism: Aphyosemion australe (assembly GCA_006937985.1). NCBI lineage: Eukaryota > Metazoa > Chordata > Actinopteri > Cyprinodontiformes > Nothobranchiidae > Aphyosemion > Aphyosemion australe. The sequence continues at coordinate 1,418,325 of SSNS01000129.1, read as the reverse complement.
GAGCTCTGTGTCCAAGCACATTAATAGAGAGGCAAAGGGAAGAACAAGATGTGGTAGAAAAAAGTGTACAAGCGATAACCACACCCTGGAGAGGATTGTGAAACAAAACCCATTCATCATTGCGTCAAAGCTTGAAAAGCGTGAAAAGTATCAAGCTTTGACGCGCCCAACGCTCACAAAGCGACGCAAGGACTTTGACGCAGCTCTGACGCGCCTCACCATAGACTTAACATTGAAACTTGACGCTGGCGACGCATACTTTATGGCCGGTGTGAACGCAGCATAATTCTTGAAACCAAACACTGACAGAAAACCGATGGACACTTTTGTGTTTTGAATATGTCCCCTTTAAATTAAACTTCTACCTGTTTTCACTCAGAATGGTGGAAAAATTTGCGAATCAATTACGGTATTAGAAACATCTCCACTCAACGATCAGTTTTCCTTTCCAACGATGAGTTCAAAATGCTCCATTTTCACATCCAGGCTGAATTACTAAATCATCTCTTACAATGTCAGCGTAATTATTTAAGATTCACGATGTGAAGGATAAAAACCACTTCATGTCAGATTATTCAACACTTTAAGTGCACTTTGTGTGGACTCATTAAAACTTCAAATCAGGTGCATTAAATGATCTGAGAGCTTCTCTACATGCTAATGTTTGAAGATGCACTCTGTCTGCTCTGCCTCTTATGCTGATTCGAGTCTTCATTTAAGTTTCTGTCTTGCTGACATTCATTAAGTCAACATTTAACCTTAAATTATGATGCTTTACCAAATTAAAAAGGCTTACTGATTTGCACTTTCGGCAACTAATCACTACAATATTCATGAGTGAAGGAATGATGGAGAACAAGAGGATTTACTTTAAATGAGGTTGAACCGAAGACAACGAACCACTCAGACGACAACTGACAACGGAAAAGAAACACGTCAAACTCTATATTATAGTGGTTAAAACAGGGATCATAACACTAGTGTGACAACATGTTAGGGTGACAGAAGAAGAAAGAGAGGGAGATAAAGAGAAAATGTGAAGAAATAAATATAAAAACCCTATTTTCAGAACAAAGACAACATGTCAAGAATAAAACATTGGTTTTGAGATTAAAAAGGGATTCAAACACTAAACCATCTTTTTCCATTAGACTTCTTGTGAAGGAGTCACAACTTTAGCTAAATCTCACTTGTAAAAGCATGCATCTGTGCATGATCTTAAATAAATCTAGATCACCATTAAAATATATGTTTTATAGCACTTTGATAGACCTAGAGCACTTTGCTTAAACGCGAGGTCTCTGATGTTTCATAACTTGACGGAGTGAATGTTTGAGCCTTTAATAGGATTTGTTATAATATGTACAGTCAGTAAAACACTGGTGCAAAGTATTGATTTTTAATGAAAGACCTGAAATTTGATTTTAGGGCTGAGAAGCTGAAGAACAGCACAGGGAACCTTCAGAGATAACGAAGATAAAAATGTTCTTTTAAATGTACTGTTAGATGTCAGATAAACATACTGGAAGGGATAAATCAGTGTTTAGAAGCCGTTCCTACCAGAGAAGAACATCAGTGGAAATTTACAGGTCAAAATTTCTAGTTATTTATTTATTCAAGAAATCCTGGGAAACGTGTTGCAATTAAGAATTTTTGTCGATTTAAACCGAATTTTCAATATCAACATAAATTTATCATCTAAACTAGTCACCACTATCCTGCTAGCTCTGGATCCAAAGGTGGAGTTGGACTTAAAAGCTGATTGAACACAAAAGTTGTATCAAATCTTTTGTTGTGGAATCATAAAACTAACAGAAACGAGTAAATCCAGTCCACGGTACAACAAAATAGATGAAGTATTTATTTGTGAGGTTATCAGAGCTGAAGATGCTTTGGAGCATCTGTCTGGCAGCCTTTGACGCTCCTGTTTTTGAAGATATCTACTGTCTGCCAGTTGTTCCCTTTATTCTGTGTTTCTTCTGCAAGATTCCTACTAATGGAAAATATGTGGAGTTCTCATTTTAGGCGGGGAGTGAGTCCAAGTGTCTGGTAAGATGAAGCGTGAGATGGACAAACAGATCAGGGCTTTGTTAAGGTCTGTAATCACGAAGAAAGAGCCAAAAGTCAAAGCTCTCGATTTACTGGCCCTAAATTGCAACCCTTACAAGATTTGGTTCATGACCATAAAATTCAAGTTCCTGATAAAAGCAGCTTCCACTGTAGGGAAGTTTAGGAGATCAGGTGAGGAACGTCATCATCCTGGAGAGCTCCTCCGCATCAAAATCAATCACCTGAGGTTGCTCAGGCAGCAGAATCTTTCTTTGTCACCTCACTGTGGTGGAATTCTAGGTAGGTCCCACTGGGAGGAGACTTCATCATAGATCCAGAACCCATACAAATGATAATATATCCAATCTGGCCAGGGAATGCTTTGAAGAGTGTTTCTGGGTTAGTGTGACCCTCCATGACCCTGCTTTGGATCAGGGCTGGAAAACAGATGCATGACTCACTTTAAATTTGAATGTTTTGGTTGGTGAGATTGTTGTGCATGCATTCATGATGCATGACTTTAAGTTTACTGCTATGATTAGATTAATAAAAGTAATATTTCCACCTTCATCTGATGGTTTCCACTGGTTTCAGCCATCCTACACACACAGAATATTGAGTAATAATCCATTTCGTTATCAAGTATAAGAATATGTTGCTATTTGCATCACACGGCACTGATGGTTGCCAAAGGGTGTGCTAGTCATGAACCAGTCTAGCCCAGTAACTATCAAATAACAACAAGTCATTAATCACCAGTGCTGCACACACACACACACACACACACTCAAATTACAGCTCAAGAGCCTATCTCTATGTCAATTAAGAATCGTTAGAGGCAAATTAAAGCATATGTACAAATCTAATTAGTGCAATCTCCTGTTCAACACAGTTTTAACTCTTTATTTATAATGACAAAAAAATAAAGATAAGAATATCTCTGCTTTAGTGGAGTAGCAGCTATGAGTACAAAACCTGAACAATTTGTTACAATATGTTGCCAAGACAATGTTAAAGATGGAATATGGAACATTTTAACAAAAAGCTATTATTCTGTCCTCACACAGACGTGCGGCTGACCATGCTAGACAGATAGCGAACAATCACAACAACTTCAGGCTGTTGAGGGTGCGCTCATCTTTTATGGCGTTTGCTCTTTTAGCCTTTAATTACTGACTTTTGTAAAACTGGAACACAAATACAGAAAGTATATAGCATTGTTTGGTACATTTCACATGTATAAGACTTCCAAAATAAATAAAAATGCACAACTTTGCCACATCATTAAGGGTTAAAACGTACTTAACCCTTTGTTCACAAAAACCTAGCTTAGAAATCTAGAAGATGGCTAGCATAACACATTAGGCTTAGTTACAACTAATACAACATTTATAATTTATTCATATAACTCAGCTCATATTTTCAACTCAAAACGATATTACAACACCATAACAGTGGGTAACTTACGGACAAAGATACTCCAAGGCTTAAAACGTCCATGAAACGGTCTTTTTCCCCACTGAAGAGCAGCCATGTTTGTTTTTCTTACTTTCGACTAAACACAACCTAATTCAAAAATGGCCACAAGGGGGCGACAAAGGAACATAATACCACAGGATTTACTGTGTGGATTTTCTGTGAGAAGATATCTGAGTCTAACAGTACAACTATGTTTTTTAAAAATAAGACCTCCACGGGGCATATAGAGGTGTGCAGAATGAATGTAGTTTTTCTTCTTAAAGCTATATTAAGAAAAATAATAATCAAAATTTTATTTTGACAGCACAACACTGGGTTTATGTTTACATCTACCAGCCAATAGAGTGCACCGTTGTGCTAAATAGTCCGCTCAGCAAGGCGAGGCTGGGACTGTGTAAAATGGCGAACTCGACAAGTTAAGCAGCTGATTCTGAGCCCAGAAGATGTTCTAACATTGTTGTAAAATAAACGTATTTGTAGGAAATTGGTCCTTACCCTGTACGATTCGTCACTGGACATGGGGCTGGCTGGTCACTTAACATGTCAACAGTGAACCAACCATAGATATATATATATAAACACCAAATGGCGGCCATCTTACTTCAGACAGCAGACGCTCCGCTCTCAGTGGTAGCAGATGGAAGGTGAGTGAACAGCTTAAACAAAAACACTCTTAACTCGATTAAATATTAACGGATTCACAAGCGGTTTGCATTATTACAAACCTTATAACACATAGGCTTGAGACGACATACTTGCACATTTTTGAAATTAACAGGCCAAATCCGTCATATTTCACAGCCACATCTCTGGCGTTTATAACAAATCAGTTTGAAAATTGTTTGAAAATTGAGCAAGTTAGAGTTATTTAAATAGTACATTCACCATTGACACCAATGTTACGAAAGGGGGCAGCTGTCTGAAGTAAGATGGCCGCCACGTTGGTATGTCGCACTCCATTGGCGAACAGAGCGGGTGAGCCATCTAGTGTTTATATACATACCTATGGAGCCAACATCCCGACGGCTGGAAAATTAGTTCTGTTGTTGCAATACCACCTGTGAACACTAGATGTCGCTATAGTGTCCGTGTTCCATATTCAACCTTTAATTCCACATCCACAAGTTGATAATTCCCGAATTGATCTTAAACAATGTCTGGTTCTAAGTTTGAATGCACAATTATTTTCTCTCCTTTACATGAAACAGACAACAAAGATTCATCCAGGAAACACAAAAGTACTTTTTGTTATTGTGGGTTATTTTTTTTCTTGTCTTCCAGCTAACACAAAACCAACAATTTTCAATAAGTGGGCATTTCCTCTCACAACTCCACATGTATATCGAGCTGTCACGCAGAAAAAGGGGCATTCTCCTTGAAATAACACCTGTTTTCTAGTGATTTCCCAATTCACACTTCTTTGGGGAATCGGGAGATAATTCACCTTGTGGAGGTAATTGCATGGTCGCTTCCCCGAAGGACCCTGACAGAGAAACATGAAGTTTTGCCGGACACTACAACACAGACATTTGCTCTCTGCGGGAGAGAAGAAAAGCTTCTCCTCCCAACATAGGGGTTTAAATTCGCCCTGCAGAGAATTGCTGTCACTTTTGACATTTAGACCTTGCAGACGTCCTCAAGACACCAGCAGCTCTTGCCATAAAGTAAAGTAATAAATGAATAACGCAAAACACAACAGCAGGTGAGATACAAATGAAACTAAGGTCATTTGAAAGAAGATCAAACCGAATGCATCATGGTCTAATAGATGATGCAATATTTCTCAGGATATTTCAGTGCAAAATATCTTTAATAGTAGTTCAACTTCAAGTTTTTTTGTCATTAAAGGAGCAATCCAGAGTTTTTCTCCTTTCAGGAATCATGTATGATTTGTTGTAGAAATCCGTAAATTGTAAATAGGAAATAAGTAAATATTTTTGCAAAGCCTGCCCCCCTCTCTAGTAGAGCCTCATGCAATTTGAATTGAGTGCCACTCAGCATTAGCCAATAGCGTTAGACATCCGCTTACAAACAGACATCAATCACAGAGCATGCAGACATTTTTGCGGAAGTACCTAGACAGATGCAGCGCTGGCAATATCTCTTATGGACAAGTAAGTCTTTTATCTATATATAGATATCTGTATATATAGATAGATATCTATATGTATATCTATCTATATTATCTATATTATAACTCTGTTGCCCGGCTGGAGATGAGCGTTTACGAACGAGAGGCATTGCTTCCAGTCATAATCACGGAAGTAGGGAGAGGGCCTGAAGGTGTAATACATTTTTTCTGCCTCTAGATGGTGCTCTTTGAGAAAAAAAACTCTAGTTTTCTTTTTTAAAGGTCAACTTTATTCATATTTTTAATACATTTGTAGGTTCTCTAGCTGAGACGTTCTCTGCTGTTTCCTGGATGCTAAACCAACAACAGACTACCCCGTTGTGAGTCAAGATGGGTGAGTCCATGAATATTAAGTGACAGTGTGACGCAGATCTGTCAGGTTTTTCTGAACCAAGCGTTTTTCCATCTATTTTCTATCAGAAGCTAATGCAGGAAATAGGGGTAGAAGACTATTTTCACATTCAGCCTGCATGTTAAACTCAGAGTGACTGATCATTTTCAAAAATAATAAGTAAAAAATGGTTTATCAGTGAATCTGCTCTTTAAAGTACGTCTTTTTTGTATGCATTCTGTAAAATATCATATCATAACCATTTTCTTCCAAATTTCAAAAGGCACAGTGTGTGGACATACACCTATCTTTCCACCTTTTAGACAAGCACTTGTGTTTGCAGCAGCAAGAGTCATTTTCACGAGTGCATTGCACTGTATGTGAACCATGTTTGGCAGAATATCTTTGTTAATGCATTAAAGCTACAATGAATTTGGTTGACTTCCAGGGAAAATCCTTTTTTTAAGTATAAATGTCTTTTAAGTGGCTGTTTAATTCCCATAAAGGATAGGGTACATGTGGTGTCAAATCAGGGCTGGCGCCGTCACAATAGCCATCACACTTGCTCAATTGGTGGCTCTTGTTGGGAGGAATTGATCGTACCTTTTCATCTGGACAGTGACATCTGTCAATTGACTGTGAGGCTGGCTGAGAGAGCATCAGGGGAACCTGGGGACTAGTCTGGGGAGGGGATGTCCCATTAACTGTCTTCTTGACTCCACGCCGGATCAATAAAGAGATTTAACCATTTCAAAACTCTTTTGTCATCTTTGCTTCTGGAAAGGAAATAAAAATCTCCAGAATTTACAGAAATGTGTCAAAGTTGCCTTAATATTTTATATTTATGCTTCCGTGGATTTTAGTTAAAAGGTGATGAAATCATACTGTAATGAGTCCCCGTGGGTTTGTGGCAATTCCCTAATAGTAATTCTACTCTGGCATGACAGTGTGCTTGGAGAGACAAGGGGGTAGGGGTTAAAGGTCATTATTCCATGTGGAATTGCTATATCATTAGCTCCCATCGATTTTATGGTGATGAAAGATCTCCATTAAGTTTCTATCTGGTGTCTTTTTTCAGTGAAACCAACCCTTTGTTGCATTTTAATTGTCTGTTTCACTCCCTGCTTGAGTCAGAACAGGCTGTTGCTGCAGAACACCCACACATTTATGATAAATACAGTCAGTTTGTGAACATTTAATAAAAAAGAATCAGCTTGCATGTGTAGAAATGCAACATGCATGGTGATTATTACAGTAATAAGGTGTAATTTCCTGAAAAAAAGCGAAACATTTTACCTTTGGTTCAAGCAGATCGTTGCAGTTTTCCATCTCAGCCACATAAGGGTCACAGTAGATGAGAATCTGTTTCAGTTCAATCTGTAAAAAAAGGTTCTGATATAATTAATTGCTTCATGTGGACCATGTAATTGGTCTATTAAAGCATCATGCATTAGATTCTTTATTACATCAAACTTTTAATTGAAATGTGTTTCTGCTTCTCTGCTTGAAACTGTTCATTCTGTCAGGTGTTGTAGCTTTTAAAGATTTTAAAGCACATAAAATATATGATAAATTACTTTTTTTTTACTGACACGGGCTGAAAAGTACATTATGAATTCTAATTAAAAAATATTTCTGTCATTTTTAAGTGTGTTTTTGTGCAAAAGTAATAAAAAGTTAAAATAATCACTATCTTCCCAGTTGTACATTCTTGAGCGGCCTTTCTTCTACAGGACTGATAGGCTAACAGCTAGACTGAGCTCAGCTAAGAGAAGCAGTAATTAGTTGGTGTTTAGAGATATTTTAAACTGGCAGAAATCCACGTCAGATGTGGGTCCATTTGGACTTTGTTGACATCTAAATGGCTTGTCTGAATGGATCCACATCCAGTGTTTTGCCTCCATTGTACACAGCTCAAATCTTCTGAACCTCTCAGTGGGTCATGTGAACATTTTGTAAACCGTCACTTTTTCTGTGGCGATATTGAAGAACAACTTCACTTGTTTTTTTCAGCAAATTTTCAGCGGTCTACAAATGAATGCCTTGTGAGTCGATCTCTGTGGGGAAAAAGGCACTGGCGCTCCTGTTTCAGGAAGTAGAAGTTAGCCATACTGGCTCGCAATGGAGAAGGTTGTTTTAGCCATAGATATTATATATATCACTAGATGCCTTACCCGCGCTGTTCATCAATTGGACAAACGTCCCTAACGCGGCCGTCTCCCAGTTAAGGCATCTAGTGATATATATGATATCTATGGTTCTAGCGTCCATGAAACAGCAGAGAACGTCTCGGCTAGTAGAAGCTAACCGTTAGCATTTGCAACTCCACCACACGTCAGATCTCCTTCAGGCTTGTGTTATTTGTGGAGATCAAACATCAACATTGCAAAGCAAACGAGCGGGGTCGAGCTAGCTGTGGGGGCATTTCGGTTTGGGCTACAAAACGCTTTAGTGGGGGTTACTGTAACATTTCACCAACCAATCAGAATGGGCATCAAAAAAATTTAATTTCTACTGCTGGACATGTGTCAAAATAAAAGTCTGGAAGATATGTCCGTAAGTATTTCTCGTGTTTACCCAATTGCATGAAGTAACCCTAACCCTAACCTTTATCTTATTTTGAAATGTATTATTTTTTTCTATAATCAAAATGATCACCATCTTATTTTGAAAGATCAATTGAGACCGGATGTGACGTAACAATTCAGGAGCGAATAAGAAGAAGGGGGTGTTTCTGTTATTGAAGGGGGGTGTTCTTGTTTACAAACCAAAACGCCCCTTTTAGCTGCTGGCCGGATGATATTGAAGCAAACAGAGTCAGTGGTAGAGTCGCGTTGCTGTTAGCCAATCAGAGGTGAGATGTCTGAATATCAGGAAGTAAGACTCCAAATCCTGCCGTCTGAAGCTACTTTCTACTTTGGCTGACTTCTACGTCTTCAAACAGGCGCACCGGAGCTTTTTTTTCCCAGAGATTGACTTGCAAGGCATTCATTCCCACTAGACCACGGCAAATGTATTAAAAATATGAGTAAAGATGACCTTTAAAACATTTAAACAGAAACACATCTCAAAACGGCCAAAACACCAATTTATGCAACAGCACTACAGACAGCTTTTGGAGGTGAGGCTAGCAATAATGACAAAAACATTTACATCATGTTAATAAAAGATTTTGAAGGATAAGATTGAAACCTACGTCTACAGGTCGTCCGTCCTCCACTCGTGTCGTGATGAGTGTTCGTCCACTTAGGTCCACAGTGTTCTTGTCAAAACTCACTCTCCTTTCTGTTAGCTTGCAGTCCACGTAAACGGAAACGAACTCCCCGTGTACAGAAAGGCTCAGCTTGTGCCACTGGCGATCAAACAGGACATGCAGGTCACGACTCCTGAACGTGTAGCGGATCGTGGTATTCAGCACGCTCTGGAACGAAAACTCCACCACCCTCTTGTCACCATCAACAACGACCGAAACCTGAGGAGCAGAGGAGTTAGCAAACACGATTCTTACGTATTGCAATTACAAACTAAATCAGATCCACCTGAGTTTCTCCCGATTGGTCGAATACATGCCAAAGATACCAGCGGTCCTTTTTCGTCGTTCGTCTCACCCGGAGGATGGACACAACGGAGTAGTCGCTCGTAAGGCCTTTAGGGAATACGGATCTAAAATGAAAACACATAAGATGGAGTTGGATCCTAACTGAATGTTTATGTTAAATTCACCCTTGAGTTGTCCTAACGGTTCAAGTTAGTTCCGAGCATTAAAAAAAAAAACAAGTCTACACATTTCAGGAGCTGAATAATGAGTGAGTCAATCAGTTTCAGTGATCAATAAAACATTTTAGTATCCTCTTGATGCAGAGGCATTCACATAAATAAAGCTGACGAACTTAATTCCATTTAGCGTGATGAATTTTCCTCAAGCCTGCATGTCATTCAGATAATGAAAGCATACAGTCATTGATCCAAAGGCACATACGGCACATTTTACTGCACCCAAACAGCGAGTGCTACTGTTGCAGCACAGTGCAGCTGGAGGTTTACGTCGGTGACTTTGGCTGCTCTGTTCAGGGAAAACTGGGATTGCAGAAGCCAAAAAATGAAATTAAATGGAACATAATATATATATATATATATATAGTCTAAAATACTACAACCCTGCATACCTGAGTCCAGACCTAAATTAACAACCAAAAGTGGAAGAGTAACATAATAAATCAGCATGTGCAAAAATAATAATAAAGCAATGATAAGGTCATTGAGAAGGCAGAGCACAGCTAGTGGGAGGGAGAGGGAGAGACAGCTTCCTCAGACAGCTTGGAAATTAGTTTTCACTTCAATATATCATTTCCTATTCTCTCAGAGCTTCATACCCTCTTCTATTGTATTCTCTGAGATTTTAGTGTAAACGGGACATGACTAAAATCTCAAATACGCCACGTTAAAGCTGGCCAAAAATTGAATTCTTCTGTAAAAGAGGGCGAGGACTAGGAAGGTCGTTTGTGGCCCTGTGGCTAAGGCTATTACAGCTGCAATGGGATATTGAAGGTGGCATGGCCATTTAGACAAATGTTATACTTTATAAAAATTGAATGAGGAATGTCCGGCTGTAGTATCTTTCCTGCTAAATTTATTATATTTAATTATGTGATATAAGGCAATAATTAGGATAAAGGAAGATTGTCAACTCAGAGTGCATTCGCTACCAGTGGCAACACCAAGGGGTGGCCAAGGGTGGCCATGGCCCCCAGAAAAAAAAAAAAAAAAAAACAGTGTTCTTTAATAAATCATATTAATGTCCACAAAAACTATAAATTCGTCTTATTTAATCATGACGTAAATGTAAAATCCAATAAAAAATAGATGATTAACGAGTAAATAAATAATCAAAATAAAAGACGTGTATTTGGCGGTGCTGTTCACCATTTTCAAAACAAAGGTTTAAATCTCTAAAGTTTTTGTGGCTGTTTTAGTGACGACTGCAGCAAAAATACATGTTGAAATAACATTTCAAATAACTGTTTGAAATGTCTTTTTGTTTTCAGAAATACCATACCAATTTATTTATAAAGCACAGTTTAAAAGCCAAAAGCTCAAACACAACAACAGACATATAGCAAAAAACTGAGGAATTAGTTAAAAGGCGAAGCATAAAGCATAAGATACATGTTAAAAGGACAATCAAAGAGAACAAGTAAAAGCACTATGGCAGGAAATTAAGGGAAAAACCGAATAAAACTCGCTAACAACGACACCAATAAAACCAAAAAAGCTAAAAAATATCCCAAGGTGCAAACTAAAAGAGCAAATGAATCATAGTTAAACTAAACGGGAAAAGTAAAACAGCCCTAAGACATGCAGTGAAATGTTTGTGTTTCTGAAATTTGAGGTAAATGTGGATTTTTAATGAAAAAAGAATAAAGGAGCATGCAATGCATCGCCACAGGCTTAACTCTCCCAGAGTTAGCACAAGGACCAATTTGATGTGCCACCCCAAACTTTTCCCAGGGCCCCCGTATGAAAATTTTCTTGGGGCACCACTGTTCACTACAAACAACATATTGCTGATTTTTAATGTTACTCCTGCAGAAAACCCTAAAGGAAGGCTTTAGTTTTGGGGTCATGGAGTTTATAGTCTTATTTTGAAATCCCAGTGCATCTGCGGTGTGAGCCACTTGATCTCTGAGGGTTAAAGTTCTCGGCCTTGCATTGACTGCTCCCTGTGGCTAAGTGGAAAAAAAGAAAACTAAACACTCAGTGTTGCTCGACTTGAATTCTGTTGATCTAATTCTTTGCAGGAATGCTACTCTGCATGCTTAAGTATGCATTAATGAGTGAATAAGAAGGATGTTCATTCATTTTCCCCACCGCCGTGTCATATTGCCAAAAATGCTTTTACAGTAAGTGTGTGACTGCGCCAACTCTGCCTCTTACGAGTCCCATTTAAATATGACTAATTTGCATTGGCTAATATGCTTTGGAAGAAATTTAATTGACTCTTGGATTACACGCAGCCATAAAGTTTTATTTTAGTTCGAGTCATGTGATGGTTGTGTACTACAAAATTAAACCACGTACTCTAATTAAAACCAATTAGCCTGCTAAAAACATTAAGGAAAATTTTTATTAAAGCTTCTTTTAGACCGCTTTTCAAAAAATCACAAAAAATACAAAAGTCACCGCAATTATATCAATGTTTTGTTTATTTTAGAGGAACAAACAGAAATAGGTCCTTTCTTGAAACATGCACATTTTCTAATGGACACCACCATTAAAGCAGCAGTCTGGAGTATTTATTTTATCAAATGGCACCATCTAGTGGCTGACAAGAATATCACACCAAGAGTCATTCGATTCAGTTATTTAAGATGGCGACTGCACGTTTCTTGTTTATGAATATGCTTCTGTAGCCGACAGAGCTAAAACAGGTTGTTTTACAAGTATTATTCTCATGTCATGTTGTGTTTTCATATATTTATATTTTAAAGACTTTCTTGCACGTGAAAAGTTAATCAAATCTGCATCAGCCGAGGTGCTTCCTTAAATTTGAAGCACGTACGCGGTAGTCTAACGTTATTGGTTAGTTCTGACCGGCGCACAGTTAATTTTGCACGGAGCTCTACAGGGCAGGAGGCGGGCTTAGCAAAAAAAAAAAAAAGACGCATTGCTTACATTATATCACACTACATGATCACTTTTACGGATTTCTGAAAAATCATACATAATTCCAGAAAAGGGGAAAACTCCAGACAGCCTCTTTAATGTGGGAATTTAGGGGCTTAAGGGCTTTCGTCAGCCCAATAGGACAACAACAATCATTTAAGGGCTTGTATTCCTTGAAGGAATTCCTATTTCTCACCAATATTCATGCCATAATTTCAATCAAATACCAACTTGTGCTGAAAAATGTTGCATTTATAGCGTCTTTGGTAATTTCTGAGACAAGATCCCATGCAATCACAAGACAAGCCTTCTTAAATTGGACCAAGTCCAAAAAACACCTCGTTTTAGATGCAAATCCAATGTTTATTTTCTGAGTTTCATGAAAATCTGTCAAGTGAAACCCACAGGGTTTACTACAGCAGTCTATGCTAAAGTTTTAAGCAGAAATCTGTTTGCTCTTGGATTATGTTTTGCAGATGCGTCTTAACAAGCAAGATATCACAATTTAGATCAATATTTGCAAAACGGACTGAATTATAGATATTTTTGTGTTAGCTAATGTGGATTAGTTACAGCGAACAGCTTGGATTGGGCTAATCTCAATTGTTTATCAGTTGTAGATGCTTACATTGAAATATGTTCATTGGATTGGATTACAATATGTCAACACAGCAGACAACCAACACACATGCTAACTAAAATAACAGCAGAAACCAAATATCCACTGGTTCCTGTTGATGTTCAAGTTAGCGTTAGCACTGCAGAGTTTGTCTAAAGTTGTGTCTGAAAAAGACGCCGTCCCCCATGCCAGGACACCATCCCAACCAGAGACTGTTGTTTAAACATCTACGGCAACACTACCAGAGTGGTGGACAATTTCACGGAAGTAACTAAAATGTCCCGGCTTAAGAGAAATCCTATACTGAGGGATTCTTTAAAACGAAGTTAAAGGAGTCAAATTGCTGCACTTGAAACGATCAAACCTGAAATGTTAACCTAGTTGGCTCGCATCCCGATGGCCGTCACTCAGTCCAACACACCAAACTGTGTGCATCATGCATAAAGAGCATAACTTCCTTTTCAGCATGAGTACACGTATCCGTGTAAGTTGTGGATTAAATGCTCCATTTGTTAGCCTGACAGAGTGCTGCCAGTGATCGACCTAAATAAAGCACACGCCTTTGATTTGGAAGGATACTTTGCTGGAGATGAGTCTCAGTGTGTTGCTGAAACTGCACCCTGCTGCTAATTCGTTTATGCAAAAGTTATAATTCCTCACGTGAACAAAATAACCATTATAGCAGAACTGTACCAATACTTGGAGATGAGTTTGAAATTTGGTTTACTTCAAATACTAATACTATATGTAACAGAGTATACTTTAAATTGGGCATACACTCGTTATTTCAGTAAACCTGCTGTAGTCTATTATGAATGAATGCCTTGTGAGTTATTTTTTGTGGAAAATAAACTGCTGCTCCTGTTTCAGGAACTAGAAGATAGTCGGAGGAGTTGGGCGCAGATAACGACAGGATTTTGAGTATTACTCATTAATATTCATGATATACAAGCATCTCGCCTCTGATTGGCTAACATCAACTCTTCTGCTGCCTCCGTTTGCTCTGCAACGATGATGTTTATCACCACAAATAACACAAGCCTGACGGAGTTATACCATGTTGGGCTCTATAACACATCATGATGTCATGAGTCACTCAGTCACGTTACCTCTACGTTCACCACTTCATGCATAATGCATTGATATAGATATGGACGTGTGCATGCATGTGTGTGTATATGCATGAATATATAGTGTGTATGGATGTATATGTATTTGTACATGTGTGTACATGTTCATGCCTATATTTACAGATATCTTCAATTTGAACAGTAAATAGCAGTTGAATAGCTGATATTTATTATTACTTGCACATTTTTTCACAGCCTTTTGTGCGTACATAGAAACTACTGTTGAATATTGTGTCTTGTCTTATTTTATTGTATATTCTTGGTTACTCTCGTACTCTTTTGCCATCTATCCTGAGCTGTAGTAACGCATAAATCCCCACTGTGGGATCAATAAAGTCTTATCTTATCATGTTGTGGAGTTGCTAATGCTAACAGTTAGCTTCTACTAGCCGAGACTTGCTCTGCTCTCTCATGGACGCTAAATCAACAATAGCCTTCCTTTCATGAGCCAAGAATGCAAATTTTACAGTGTGACGTAGATCTGACTGATATTTTCTGAGCCGAACGTTTCCTCGTCTATTTTCTTTCGCTGGCTAACGCATGAATTACCCCTACTTCACACTGGAAGCATCAGCGTTGCGGAACGTCGGTGCTTTCAAATAGAATCCATTATAGTCTATGGGGGTGTCACAAACAAGCCGCAACGCGGCAATTTTCAGATGCGTCCCAGAAGCGGCACGCCGTGCTGCTAAAGATAGGATTGGGTTCTATTTTTTCTGCGAGCCGCTTCTGGGATGCTTCAATTTCTGCAGTTAAAAAAGGGCTAGACAGGAAATCACGCTCGGTTTCAGTGTAAAATGCCTGGTAATTTTCAAAATAAAAGTCTATTGCAGCGATGCGATTATACGTATGACCTCACGGCTTATTTACTTACCATATCGTTCGAGAAGTGCAGCGGTGTGTTTTTCATAGCTTTAATCCTGGCAGTAGAGAGGAATAACATTATATATGACATCAAACAGCGATGTCACACGTCAGTTGCTTCTTTTTGGTTTAATTGAGGATGGCATAAGCAAACCGTGACCTTTGGAGTCTCGAGGGATTTTGTGATCTCGTGAGTCGGCGGAGAAGCCGCTTCGCAGCTGCCTCTTCCGGTGTGCACTGGAGCGCTGCAATTGTCGCGAGTAAACCGTTCTGCGCCGCTGATGCTTCCAGTGTCCAGCCGGTGTTAGGGGTGGAAGACTATTTTCATGTGAAACTGAATACCAAAAAAAATATGCATTTTTCAGCATAACTCTGCTCTTAGTACAACCGCGTATGTGAGTGAGTGGTTAAATATAAACACACGGAAAGAGATGGTTGCAAAAACAAATAAAACCAAGCCATATGAAGAACTAACTGACACAACAGTCCCAAACCAACGAGACCACAGACTGATCCACAAACAGTGCTGATTTAATTCACTGAATCTCAGCACCAACGGAGCGTAAACCACATTATTAGAAAACCTGGGTCCTCACAAAGGAAATGACAATTCATTTCCCATCTCAAGACGAGAAATGGCATTGTACTACGGGGGGGAATCATTCAAACATCCAGTTTCTCTCATGTCTTCTAATTTGTTTGCAAGGTACAAAAGAGCTAACGGGGCTGGGAATTTTAACAACAACTCACCCAACACCCACACACACTCCACCCACCCAAAAGTAATACAAGTTAATAATCATAACAATGACTTATTATTTTCTGCCTTTATATATCAGATTGCTAAACTGGAACACGGTTCTGTGTGACTACCGGATGATTTGCGATCAGCCCTCCTGAAACTTTTAAACAAAGAAACGCACAAAATGATAAACTTTATAAAACTTGTAAACACCGAACCGGCTCACTGCTCAGAAAAAAAGATGACATCCTGCAATGTAACTTACATCTAAGTACAGCTCCGATAAATAAATCATACGTAACCACAAGATGTAAACAGAGCAGGACCTTTTTAAAGAAAAAGTGAGCCACAGCGACTACACTCTGCCTCTGTATGGATGAGTACATGTTGCATTATGTCAGGCAATTTGTCCCGACATGTAAATGCTTGAAGAATGTGTCAGCTGTGATCTATGTGCCACAATGTGCATTGTGCCAAGGAGTTGGCAGATCATCAGCTAGATAGAGGATGAAGCACGGTGCTGCATGGCCCTACGAGTAAAGCGAGCGATGTTTGTGTGGCTGGAGCAGGGGCAGAAGGGCCTCCTGCTTCGTGCAACTGCCCTCGCGTTCCCTCCTCAGCTGACACGCAGTATCACCTGTCAAAGTACTTCGATAATTGGATATGAGGGGTAGAGTGGGGGTGGGGGGGATCACAGTCTTGCCACTATAACCAACGACACTGTCAGCAGCGTCACTGAGAACCAGCGTCTTCTTGCGTTATGAGCTCGGACTCACTGAGCAAAGGGCTGAAATATAAATGTGCTTGCAGGGCGGCTGACAGAACAGGAAAGCAGATCACAAATCATCCGGCCCAAAGTTGCGTTCACCTAGCCAGCAGGAGAGGGCCAGTAAATGTTTACAGTTGCATGTAAAAATACTAAAAATATCCTGGCCTCCTTGGAGAATGACAGTGTTCTCTTTCACCGTTACAACCTAAGGACACAAAAACAATTATAATAGCAGAACACCACCATAAGGCGAGAATCAATGACGCTGGCTTTTTGGAACACAATCAGTGAGAATGAATGGAATGTGCGTTAGGTCTTGACTTCAAATCAGATGCTCAGATTTTCTAATTATTAGCAGATTAGAATAAAAAATGGTTGATTGAAGAATTAAATGAAACCTTTACCTTTTTATGCAGCTTTTTTAAAGAGCAAGCTGAGAAACTGTTTTTTACTTGTTATTTTTTAAATACCACCAGTCACTTTGGGTTTCACATGCAGGCTGAACTCTTCAAACCCCTGTTTCCTGCATTAGCCGCTTATAGATAATACACAGGGAGACTCTAGGATTAGACAAACCTGACAGCTCTACGTCACACTGAAAATTAGCATTTATGGATTCATGCATCTTGGATCGTGATGGGGAAGGCTGTTGTTGATTTAGCATCTAGGAGAGAGCAGAGCGCGTCTCGGTTAGTAGAAGCTAACCGTTAGCATTAGCAACTCCATAACATGGCGGAACAACTTCAGGCTTGTGTTATTTGTGGAGATAAAACATCAACGTTGCAAACAGTCAGTGGTAGAGTCATGTTGCTGTTAGCCAATCAGAGGTGAGATGTACAAAAAGCAGGAAATAAGACTAAATCCCGCCTTCTTCTGAGCCCCACTCCACTGGCCAATGTCTACTTCCTTAAACAGGAGCGCCAGAGCTTTTTTTCCCCACAGAGATCAACTCACAAGTCATTCATTTACACTAGAGAACGCTGCAAATGCATTGAAAAAAACGAGTGTACCTCTTAATGCCGTTATTTTAATATTCCTGTCCTACATGCTTAGATTTCTTTAATGTCCTACATTCTGCCCCAAGGAGATTTTTAGAATAAATGCAATATGCATTCATTTTGATTAAATTATCCTCTGTCTTTCAGCTCACCTCCCTGCTTGCCCTTATTAGCGAGAGCAAATCGAGCTATGGATCTGAGCTACCTCAAAAAATTAGGACAAAGCTGTTCTTCTGAATTAAAAAAAAACACCAGTTCTGAACAAGCTGAACTGTTCGTGGAAGCATGTCTAAGAAAAATCGAGTTGAGTTTTACACCATTATCTTCGCAGTTTCTACTTACTTTGTTGGCCTAATAAGCGGACTGCTCCCTAATCGGAACGACGGCAGGTCTTCTTTGGCTGTTCCTTTTCGGAGAAGAAATGTTTCCGTGAGATCATATCCTGGGAACAAGATGAACAGGGTGTTATTACATGAGCTAATAGACTTTCTGAAAGTCTCTTTCCCTTAGCTCCTACCTGTGTATTCCAGAGGATGAGGCAAATTATCACAACACTTCTGATCCTCCACACTCAGAGGGGGACACGAGTGATCTAGACAAGAAGCACCGAGAAATCGTTTTTCTTTCAGAATGAATATTTATTTCAGTGACATGCTGCGGAAACAAACTTAACGAACGCACATACCTCTTACTTCGCTTACTGTCAGTCCGAAAGTGCAAGGAACAGATTTTAAAGCCCAAACAAAAGCAACCCATCTTAGCAGTAGATACATCATGGCTCTGGTGCTGGACGGCTGCCCACCTGAAAACCTAAACACAACCAAGAATCATGTTTGGGAAAGTTAAAATGATGAACCCAATGTGTAGATAATCTTTCAAAGACATATTCTCCCAAATGTGTCAACAGTTATGGAAGTCAGAATGTAGATAGTGTGATGATGAATGGGTGTAGTGTCTTTGCTGAAAGCTGTGGGAGCAGCTGGTGAAGCTGGCAGCTCCTGCTTATCAGTGCTGAGGAGTAACACGGGCCAAAGTGATCGGGCCATGTCCAGAAGCCGTACTGGTCGGGATTCGTCCAAATATAATGTGAATGGAATGAGTAAACTGGGAATGGGGAATTCCGAGATCTAGTTACGAGGAAAAATTGTTTAATATGATCCGTGTAATTCAGTCAAACTCTGGAATCTGTAAAAAAGAAGTATAACACAGAGTTTGTGGTCTGCACAAACATTTACCAGCTAATCACAGCCACAAATTAATGGAGCTAACATCCCTTTTTTACACAAATCTGTTTAGCTTGCATAAAGATGAGGGTCAAAGCCATCCGTTGAAGCTGACATGGATGAACCTTAGTGAAGCACAAGCAACAGACGGTTTGTATGCCCAAAACATTTGATTCAAAAACATTCTTTTTCCACATCAAATCACAGCTAAATTTATTTTTCCTGCAAGTTCCGAGCTAAACTAATTCCACTGTGTTTGATCAGTGTGTAGACAAAAAATCACAAGGTCAAAGGCTTCAAAGAAAAACACGTTCACCCAATCAGTTTTAAACGCTGCAGTCTAATCTCCAACCGTGGATCCAAAATTAATAATTTTCAGCCTGAAAATTACATAAATGGTGTTTGCTGGATGCTAACATAACCCAAAAAAGCAGGTCATAAACTTCATTTACAGCAGAGGTTTCCAAGATGAGGGCTAAAATCATCAAGTTGCTTGCAAGTCTTCGCAGGCAACAAATTTTTTTTTTTTTTTTTTATTTAAAAATTCAAAAACTTCAAAGGTGATTTTTTTAATTTGTAATCCTCAAAATGGTCCAAAATAAACATATTAGGTAAAATCTGAACATAGAAATGCTAGAAAGTGTCGATCTACATCAACAGTCTATGGAGAAACTAAATTAATGCCTTTTAACAACGTTCTAACACAGAATAGCTATAAATATATTGTGGAGAAAAATAATGTGAAGAATGTGAAGTGGTTCTCTTGTATTTGTCTAAAAATAACACGTTTCGGACCAAAAGCAACCATTGGACCATCCGGTTGTCGGTGTCGCCGAACCACCGCATTTCCCTGGGTCCTCCACTCATACGCACTCGCCTATTTTACAACAGAACACCACTGATCCCAAAATGAAAAACACCATTTGAAGTCATGAACAACAAAAGATGTTTGGATGTAGAAAATTGCAAATGGTTTTTGGCGCCGGCTCGTTTCTTCCGGCATCGAAGGAGCGTCTCAGGGACGATAGCCAACGTGAGGGGTGAGTGTTCCGTGACCGTGTTTGCATTCAAAACCTAGCTTGTTTGCAGATTTGCTATAACAGCTTTAAGCTAATCACAAACTTAAACAACTGGACGCACTGTGTTGATTCAAAAAGCTATGAACAATATTCGTTAATGGTCAACTTTACGCATATTTTTAATACTCTACAGTTGCAGTGGTCACTAGTAGGAACAAATGCCTTGTAAGTCGCTCTCTGGGGAAAAAAGTGCCTATTTGAGGACGTAGAATTCAGCTAGAGGAGAAAATGGCAGAAGACGTCAGGATTTGGGGTCTTATTTCCTGATATTTGGACATCTTGCCTCCAATTTAATAACAAGAATGCAACTCTACCACTGACTCTGTTTGCTCTGCAACGTTGATGTTTTTCTCCACAAATAACACAAGCCTGAAGCAGTTCTGTCGTGTTGTGGAGTTGCTAATGCTAACGGTTAGCTTCTATTAGCCGAGACTTTCTCTGCTGTTTTCTGGACGCTAAACCAACAACGTCCTTCCCTGTCATGAGTCAAGATTGGTGAGTCCATGAATGTTAAGTGACAGTGTGACGTAGATCTGTCAGGCTTTCCTAATCCTAGAGTTTCATTATCTATTTTCTATCAGAAGCTAATGCAGGAAATAGGGGTAGAAGACTATTTTCACGTTCAGCCTGCATTTTAAACTCAAAGTGACTGATAAAAGAAAAAAATGTTTCTCATTGAACATGCTCAACAGATTCTCCCAACAAGTTTTTCAACAAATAACTTTCCATGCATATTGCACCTTTGTGATTTATGAAGAACTTGGTCACAGGTCTCTTAAACCATGGCACAATGAGGACAACGTACCTGTAAGTCCTTCGTTCCTCTGATCTCATTAGCGTCGCCCACATTGTGATGAATGCGGATGTCAACAGCATGCTGCAGCAAAAGCCATTAGCCCTGAGCTATGTTTATGTTAAAGGTTTGGTTGTTAACTAGTTAGCCAAGGTGACCTTGTTAAGCATTTTTAATTTGTATTGCAAATGAATTAACCTGTAGAGAATGTGTGTCGAGGTAATTACATTAGGAGTTCAGCACAACTGTTGACTCCTTGTTCTGCCTTGCCTGTTATTTGTCAACGTGCCAAAGCCTTGATCTTTCTTTTTTAGCACTACGGTGTGTTTGGATCTGGGGAATGTCTTCGGGGTCCTGGTCAAGGACGTCATTTACGAGGATCAAACCTAGGAAGCCCCAGTTAGAAGGCAGTCCCTTGAACCATTTGCCACTGCTGCCAAATCAAATCTTCAGCATTACACTCATGCCTGTGCAGAGGCAGCACAGAGTAAATGAAGTCGCTGAGGATGGAGTCGGTTTGGTGAAGACGTGGATTACCACAACTTTAAAGATGACATATTATGCAAAACTCACTTTTGCATCCTTTTGTGCTGCCATGTGGGTCTCTACTGTCTCTATAAACACTCCAAATGTGGAAAAAAAACATCCATCTGTTTTCTGTCAGGGTTTGTTTTTAGGATTTTTTTGCCTAAAGGAGTTGTTTGAAAAAGTCCCTGTTTGTGATGTCACAAACGGGGAAATGAACATATGCCACCTCTTACCTGGAGGAGAGACGCTAGGGCTGGGCGATTAATTGAATTTTAATCTCAATTACGATATGGATTTTTAACGATCATGAAAAGAAAAAAATCCGATTTTTTTTTGTTCCGTTCATTTGTTTCCCCCGTGCTGATTTGTGTGTAACACAGCGCAGCACCACATGTAAGCCTGTGACGACACCAGTCTCTCACACTATCTCCGCTCCGCTGCGCTCCAGCACGAACTGTTGGGCGGTTGTGATTTCTGTACATTGACTGCGGAGGTTCTCCGGCGTCCGGCAAAAATAGAATCGATCCTATTTTTGCCAGATGGCGGAACGGCCGCAGTAGTGGAACAGCTCTGATTGACTACAAAGGAACCGTTTTTGCTGCGGAGTTCGTGCCGGAGCGGAGCGGAGATAGTGGAATTTGGGGGTGATAGCCACGTTGTGTGAGGCACAACACAACACAGCGCCGCGAGTCCGGGAGACTGTCTCCCCACAGCCAGCCCCATGTGTGCTCGTCTTCAGCAGCGGTGCTAAAGAAGTTTCAAGCAAGGCTAATGTGTTAGCAGCCACGCTGAAAAGATAAGGGGGAGATAATGGCCGAAGAAAGACAACCGCTGGTAGAGAAAAAAGGAAAAATCGCTTCTGTGGTGTGGAAACACTTCGGGTTTGAGGAAGCAGATGTGTGTCAGCAAACAATAATATGTAAATATTGCCATGCCGTGGTGCTTGCTTCACAAAGCAACACGACAAATCTTTTTAACCACTTAAAGTGGTCACACAAAGTGATATATGATCAGGCAATGAAAGAACAAAGAGAAGAAAACCGTCTCAACCCCGACAGCTTCCACTTCCCAAACATCCGTTGAGAACACCCTCTACAATGCAACAAAATACCCCACAAGCTCTCGAAGACACAAAGAAATAACAAACGCCATTGCTTTTTAATACAGTGTGTTTTTGTACATTTCAGTTGTTGTTGCACTTTAGCCAAAGTTACACTTTTAGTTTGGGAGAATTATAAGTCAGTTTTGCTAAATGTCTGTAAAGCTACAGAATAGATGATAAATGTTAAAAAGTCAATGTTATGTTCAATAAATGACTTTAATCAAAGTTACTGAATAATCGTGTTAAATAATCGAGATATCAATTTCATTCAAAATAATCGTGATTATCATTTTTGCCATAATCGTGCAGCCCTAAGAGACGCTGCTGCTGGAGGAGCAGTGGCTCTACTCTGAGACACTGGCAGATAGAGCTTCTCAGCTTATAGCAGCCTGAGCAGGGGAAGGGTGGGCGTGGCCAGCAACAGCTTAATTCCTTAAAGTGACAGAGCCCTGAAATGGCTCATTCTGGCAGGTACTGAAAATGTCACGAATAAAACTGCTGAAATCGCTTTATCTGAGACGGATTTTAAGCAAAGAACTTCATAAACATGTTTCGTAAAGAGCGTAGAACTATTGTAACTTAAGAAAATAATATGTCCCGTTAACAGGACCTACACCCACAGATAAATCAGACTACCTAGTTTGGTAACAACACATTAGATCTGTTTCATCATTATTCTGGGTAAATAAGATGTTTAAGCACCTGTAATAGTTTAGTAACAATGCATCCATAATCCCAGGATTTGAATCCTTGCTCTTTGACTGCATTCATCTGCTTCCATGCACAGCTGTTGACATCATTTAAAAAAACACTCCACACAAACTAATAAAAACCACAATTAACAACATCCCCAAGCACATCCTCATGTCTCTTAATCTTTCCCTGGCATATCCAAATTAGTTTCCCTCCAGGGACAAAGTTTCCACGAATGCAGCCACCCATCTCCTACTGGAACCTAAAAGTTTTGCATGCAGGCCTGCAGGAGACTGGCTATCATGGCGACTGGAGATGAGGTGACCCTGCCACTTAAAACTCCAAGCATGCGTGGGTTGTAGACAAGTAGCACTACGCAGGTGTCACATGTCTGACAGAAGGTGATAGCTATGCTATTCCTGATATCTCTGCAAAATGCATCCGATACATGTGACTGGACAGCCTGCATTTACATCTTCAGGCAACAAATTCTGCAGCAGCAAAGCTTGTGCAGGAGTTAAACAGCCGCTTTAAACACGCGCCGGAGCAGCTGCTGTCAGCCTGCATCGATCTCTGTTCTAAATTGACACCGAGGTAGCGTAAGCATTGTGTCACAGCTGGAGAAAAGAGCCCGAACAAGGCTGAGGCACTTAAGTTTCTCTCCATCGTCCACTTAGAAAAATCCGGTCAATGGCAATAGCTGTTTTTTAAACACACTCAAATATTTAAATACGCATGTTTCTGTGCGCGAGCGCTGATTGGCTGGATTATTATAATCCTAAATAAACAGACTTGATCAGATCCGCTCCGTTTTGCGCACAAAGTGATGTCATAGGGTGATTATTTACCGCAGCAACCCGGTTAGAAATAAAAAAAATAACTCCAAAGAAAACTTAAACGCATAAGTTATTTAATAAAAAAGCGACATCACGTGTGTATCTTGCTTTTAAAAAGTGTGTAAATGAAAAATGTGTGTTTATTTGAAGTATTGTGACATGCTTTAGGTTTAGAAGTACTTACAGTTGCTGGTAAAGTTTTCCTTTAGAGCAGATCCGAACAAAAAGCAGCGATAAGAAGAAGCATATCCACGCGTGATCAGTCCGGCTCTGGATTGCGGGACTTGGGAAATAAAAGTCACAGTGGGATCGCCTGCTCGATCGCGGTCCTTTTTAGTTCCAGCCAGTAGCCCTCCCACTCTGTCATTATTATGATCACTGAACGCACCGACAGGGACTTCTGCAAACACCGGGAGAAACACTGAAAGCTTTCTTATTAGGGAGAATTAACGCCTAAAGGCGCCTCAAACAAACTCCCTTATTAATGGAGCAGGTGCGGGAATTAACCACGTTTGATGTATTGTGATTTCAGCGCATTTGACGGAGGAAAAAGGCCTGAATTATACGGATTTGTTCGCCCTCGAGGTGCCTTTTCTTTTAATTTTTTGTGAAAAACTGTCCAAGTTGAGTTTGAAGTGCGCGCGGGGAGAATACAAAAGGTGTTAACAGTGGCTTTTCATCTTCAGCCAAGTCTCACCTGTCTGCTCATGCCTGGCAGCCATGGAGTCTGTTATGAGTCCTGAGCAGACTGATTATCCGACAGAATCAAGTGACAGCATTTGCTTTTGCAGGCAGCCTTGATCCTACAGGTCACTCCATTCAATGTGGGAGCAGTGGTTTCCAACCTGCTGTGCGTGACCCCCCAAGGGGGCCCCTCAAGATTGCAGGGGGTCCCCACAATTTTCTCTGTGCTGAAGTTGTGAGGTTACCAAGATTGTATTTGTAAAAATGACACAGCCAATAAGAGTTATAACTCTGTACGTCTGTATGGGGAGCCTAAAGCTTGGTTTATGCTTGACGCATTCCGCGAGGTCTGCACGGCTCCACGCGGCAAAAAATACACAATTTTAGCAACCACACCCCTCTGCATGGCCCAAAGTTTCCGCACCGTGCACCTAGACGGTCCTGCGTGGAAAAACATGGCGGACTAGCTGTTGTGTGCTGTATGCATGGCGCCCCCTACAGTCTGGGGAAATATTGGCTCACAGCAGGGACAAGCTGCAGGAAGTATAAACTCTGCAAAAGTCGTCTTGGCCTGATTCCGTGCATCTCATTTCCATGTGGAATGTACATGCGTCAAGCATTAACCAAGCTACTTCCGGACCATGGGTCCCCGAAAGAACGAAAAAATGAATGCAAGTCAATGGGGCTAAAAACGCTATTTTCTAATCTCGTTTGATATGTGACATGGATTTCATATATGATGTCCGTGAATTTTAAAGACATTCTGATGCCAAGAATGTGCTTATTTTCGAATGGGGGCAAAAGTTATGTTAGGTTTTGTGTGAAAATACGTCCAGCACTACAAATGCGCATCACCAAATTGATGTCATCGAACCAGACACGGAGAAGAGCAGAGGAAAAATGGCTGTAAGTTTAGAGAGCTTTGAATCCTTCCTTCAGGAGGAAAGAACCACCATAAATCCTGCCATGTGGTAAGTAGCAGCTACGCCAGGGGAGAGGAGATTCTGTGGTGACATCATTCATGCGAAGTGCCGACGTCTGATTTGTAGTCATAGTAATTACGAAATTTTACAAGCTGATAAATCTGAAAGTACGTGACAGGCATGGTTGAAACACACATTGTTACTTTTCATTTAAATTGAAGTACAGCCTATGTGTGATTCAGAACGTAAGGCAAAGCGGATTAGAAGCTCTTTCAGCCCCATTCACTTCCATTTATTTCTTCGTTCTTCCGGTGACCCATGAGCCGACCAGAAGGGGAGGAGACTTAGGCTCCATAAAGTTTGTAATTGCTCACTTGTAATGGGTGTATGTGGGTAGGAGTTGGGTTTTAGGTGTCTTCAGCTTGTCTTCCCTCAAGGGAAGCGGTTGGGAACCTCTGTTTTAGAACATGTTTAGATCTGTGATATGTTTACTTGACTGCGATTGCACATGCAGCACTTTGCACAACCTTACTGTTGCATTTGCAGTTTAATCATATTTTCATTTTGACGTTATTTGTGAAGCACTTTGTGATTGTTTTTCTGTAATAGGTGCTTTATAAATAAACTTTACTTACCTACTTGTGCTGTTTTGTTGTGTAGAGTAGAAGCAGCCACCTTTACACTGATGAAGTTATTTTATTTTACATGCACATTTACAATCTTCAGCAGTCAGAAGGTTTTTGGGTTATAATCCCTCTGAAATTTATCACAAATCTGAAAATAAATCTATAAAAATACACAAATCTACTTTCTGGTTCAAGAGTGCACCAACAGTTCAGGACGAAATGCAAAGAAACAGGTGTTCAGGCTCCATGCACGCTAATGTTTACACAGATGATGATGATGACCCTCCTCCCATCCCCCTTTCACCTCAGAATTCATACACTCAGACATGCACGAACACCAACGATGACACACTTTTTAGTGGTTTGCTGGAAGAAATGATTTCAGATTTAGAATGAGTTTATTATTCCCTCGGGAAGGTTCCTCTGGGATATTCAGTTTTCCAGCTGTGGGTCATCGACAGGAACAGTTTCAACAAGAAAAAGGATACAGAAAATAACTATAAAAACAACAGAAACAATACAAGATGTATAAAAAAGAAATATATGAAATACACAAAAAAGAAATTTCATGAATGCATTTCCTTTTTATCTCCTGTATTCTTTACATACTGTATGAATAGATCTAATTCGCCTGCCGTAAGTTACGTGTGCATTTAACAGATGTAAAAGAGACAAATTTAAAGTTTAACTTTATAATACATTTGCAGTGGTCTTTAGTAGGAATGAATGCCTTGTAAGTCGTTCTCTGGGGGAAAAAAGATCCGGTGCAACTGTTTCAGGAAGTAGAAGTGAGCCAGATCAGAGCTGAGCAGACGGCCGGATTTAGGGCCGGAATATACTTGCTTTTTAACCTCGCGTTGGCGCTGACAGCTGCTTTGTTCACATACTTGCTGCCTCACTGCACGGCATGTTGTACTGGAGTGTTCCACTAGGGGGCACAGTAGAGTACTCAGACCAGATAGAAAGCCGGGTTTTTAGGGTACAACCAAAACAAACATGGCGTCAATAGAAGAGATCAGTAACTAGCTAATTTTGAGATCACGGCAGAAAAAAAGACAGCAGCGGTATCGTAGATAGTATGAAAGACCTGTAAACCAGAGACGGCGTCACCATGGTGAGTGTGTCTTACTTGTTTTGTCAGCTCCGCCTGCTGGTTACTCATATATTGCAGCGTTTGAACACATCACGTTAATTTCGGGGGACGCGCACAAATGACGCTTCAAATCAACGCAAGTTCCGCATGGCAGCCATTTGAAACGCATATGTGTCGCTAAACAGCAAGTATGTTCCAGCTCTTAGAGTCTTATTTCCTGATATTTGGACATGTCGCCTCTGATTGGCTAACAGCAACACAACTCTACCACTGACTCCATTTGCTTTGTAACGTTGATGTTTTATCCCCACAAATAACACAAGCCTGAAGGAGTTCTGCTGTGTGGTGGAGTTGCTAATGCTTAGCTTATGCTAGCCGAGACGTTCTCTGCTGTTTCCTGGACGCCACACCAACAACAGCCTTCCCCGTCGTGAGTCAAAATGGGTGAGTCCATGAACCTTCAGTGACAGTGTGATGTAGATCTGTCAGGATTTTCAAACCCTAGAGTTTCAACATCTATTTTCTATCACAAGCTAATGCAGGAGATAGGTGTAGGACACTATTTTCATGTTCAGCCAGCATGAAAAACTCAGAGTGACTGATTATAATCAGAAATAATAATCTAAAAATGTTTTTTCAGTAAAGTACCAGTCTTTAGAAAAAAAAAAATTTCTTTTCATCTGGTTGGAAAAAAAACTCATTCAGTCGACTGTTTATATTTGCAGGAGAAAAGCAAAAGAAATCATCCCTCTGCATCTTTTACCTCCTTCCAACTTTAACTTCTAGTCGTGCAGCCTTTACTGTACACCAGAAATGATAAGTCTACGCTCTTTCAGTCCCTTTTCTTCTGTAAAAACAAAAGAACACGATAAGAAGTCATATATTTCACTCAACAACATTCTCTATCACTGCTCTGTCCAGTGATTTATTTCTGGACCATCTGACTTCATATTGCTGTTAATTAATTTTCCCCAGTAGGATGATGGAAATTCCCATGTTTTATTTGTAAATGGTCAGCAAAAAAGATACAGACACACAGAAGTCTTCAATATGTTAGAAGAACACACTCGCAGTCCAGATTGGGGTTTATGAAGCTGATTTGTGATGGAGAAATCACGACATGAGTGTGGCTGCTTTATTAGCCGCTTGGCTGCCTGTTACATTACTCGGTATTTGTATTTCCGGATTTCCGTTTTAATAACCTGAGCCAGTTAAACAAATGACTCGTGATGAGGCCGTATCTAAAAGATGAATCATCACCGTTGAGCCGTGACTAACTGCAGATGAGAGAAATGTAATAATATCATGTTTTATAAATATTAAAAGGATTTTTTTCCATCCCACAGAGGTGTAATTTTTAATGGGACTTTATTTATTTCCTCTCAGACCCAGAATCAGTGCTGGTGGTACATGGCTGGGTAATGTGGGTGAAATGACCTTTCCAAAGTTTGTGTTGAAAATCAAGGCCAAAAAAGTAAAACGTGTACTCTAAAAAATGAACTGTTGCATTTACTTAACCAAATTATGTCAACTGGTTCCATTAAAGCAGCAATCCGGAGTTTTCCCCTTTCAGGAATTCTGAATGATTTTTCAGAAATCCGTAAAAGTGATTGTCTTATCATGTAGTGTGATATAATGTAAGCAATATGTCTTTTTTTTGTAGCTAAGCCCACCCCCTGCCCTGTAAAATCCATGCAATAGGAAACTGAGCGCCGACCAGACCTAACCAATAGTGTTAGACTACGTGCTTCAAATTTAAGGAAGTACCTCAGCTGATGCAGCTTTGATTAACTTTTCACGGACAAGTAAGTCTTTAAAATATAAATATATGAAAACACAACATGACATGAGAATAATAATTGTAAAACAATGTGTTTTACCTCTGTTGGCTACAGAAGCACATTCATAAACAAGAAACGTGCAGTCGCCATCTTAAATTACCAAGTCCACAGACTATTGGTGTGATACGCTTGTCAGCCACTAGATGGTGCCATCAGATAAAAGAAATACTCCGGAGAGCTACTTTAAACCCAGTAACTTAAATGTAAAGTGATACATTGTTAAATGCTGTTATGTTAAAAATAAATGTATATTACGCTTTACATTTAAAGGTGCATGAAGTAAGATTGACATCCCGTGGACAAATGTGGGTACTGCAGTCCATGTGTCAAAACAAACAACTCCATGAAAGATTCAGTCGATTCTATGATGAGCGAAGACTTTTCATACACAGTAAGTTGATAAGTAGATAAATACATTTCAGTGTAATATCAAGTTGTTGGTAATTGAAAAAGTAGCTTGAGACAATTTTAAGGCCTACTACTTGTTTTCTAATTCGCTGCATTGTTAGCTCAACGTAAGCCTCTAGCCTTCTTTACCCGTTATTAGAGTAAAACACAAATTGTTTTACTTTCTTTTGCTTCTGGGTCGCTCCTTGTACTGGCTTCCATTCTGTCCACAACGCTGCTGCTCTTTGCCGGCCAGTGTCCAATTACAAATGCCGGCACAGTGGTGTTTGGCTAACATATGATTGGCTTTGGAACCAGGAAGTATGGAGGCGGGACAGATTGTGATCAATGGTAATAAGTGTCCAAATTCAGGGGCTTCTTCATTTGTCGGCTGGCCACGTCACAGCGTTGCAACAAAGGCTGTCCGGCCCTCTTTCCCCTGATTTGAAGGACAGGTCTGATGTATCCTTCACAGCTCACCAAATCCCAAGATGCAGATGCTGAATGGGGGATTTTTCTAACAACAATGGCCGACTAAAATTACAGTTTTAAATGTAAGTAGAAGCTTAAAATAGTTATATTTAGGAAATATTTAGTCTTTTATATAAAGGATACATTTAGTAATTTATATAAAACATTTTTAAGTCATTTTAAACTTTATTTGAAAAGTCATTTTAACAGAGCTCTCAGGTGCTATAACTCCTCCAGGATTCAAAAAGTAATTGAAAAGCTCTGCAAAATGTTGACGTCCATTCTCTTTCGGTTCAGGTTTGTCACGGTTGATAGGTGACAGAATATTCCCCCAAAGTAGGGGTGGGAATAAATCTGAAGGCTGGACCGTTCGAATTCACAGCCGTTTGCGTCTGAACTACCTGGACTGCGTCCTTGAAGGATACAGCCCCTGAATTTGGACACACCCAATAACGTTGTCCTTATGTGGCCGTTTTAAATGACAACCCAGCTGGCTGAGAAGAAAATCTGTTTGAATGTAACCTTCCTTCCAACATGATTGAGACATTATTATTTAACAGTAAAAATCTTACTTATTGCACCTTTAAACGGAACCAGTTGACAGAACTTGGTCAAGTTAATTAAACATGTCATTTCTTACTGTGGATATTATTTTCTTTTTAAAGTTCACTTAAAATAGAAGGCAGCTTTCAAAGAGTGTGTTTTTCAGAGTTTTTTATGACATAACTTCCTGTTTACTAACAGTTTTGGTGTTCAGTTTTATGCCTGACAATGCACAAAGACACAAGTTTGGTTCTGATTTCTGAATGCATTCAAAATCTTGCTCAATTTATTATGGTCATGCTTAATTTGCACCCTTGCAATCTGCAAAAACATCAAGCTTCCAGGACGTTTTCATAATGTTTTATTTCTGCTTTGTTCAATGACTTTTCCACGTTTTGCAGAGTGGTTTAAACATGGCAGAAAACAATCCAAACAGAACATTTTAAGAATGATTTAATGTGGTTATTGCTGAGTATATTTCAACTCAAACCAATGTGTTTTCCTGATTTCAAGGATTAACTCTTTTATAGTTAACCAAAGACCGAAGCAGCAACAGAAAGTGCAATAAAGCAAGAGATAAAAACCAAAACACTCCCCAGGAGCGCGACCTCCAACACTCCCCTTTCTAGATTCCTATAAAAGCCCACCTGTCCTGCTGGTTGCCATTTTTCACTCCCTGTGTTGTTCTGCTCCACCTTTGCCTCTCTCTCTATATTTTATAGGTGGGGGGTCTGCCAGCCTCGGAGCTGACGTACATCCTCACCCAGCCTTTCCAACACAAACGCTTTGCACATCTCATCAACGTCAAAAACATAACTCACTCAAACAACGACGGAGAGCATTTCATTTGGTGTGGCTATTTGAGATCATGTCACATCAACCAATAAGTGAGAAAACCGTTGAGTAAAAACCAGCAACATAAATCTTTTCATGACATCTGGCCAAAATAAGTCTGCTTTTGTTGTTTCAGACCACAGTTTGATCATAAATGATCATTATATCTTTTTTCCCACGTTAAACCACGTGTTCTAGCTCTGCTTACACTGCAAAAATTATTTCCAAGAAATTTTTAAAAAATCTTATTTTTAGTTTAAAAATAAAATAAAATTTTCTCTAGAAAAATAGCATTACTTAAAATAAGGTAAATATTCTTAAATATTATCCAAATTTTATTGTTTTGAGTAAAAAAATCTGCCAATAGGGTGAGCAAAAGTTGCTTGCCTAGAAATCTTAAAACTAGCTAAAGAATCTAATTTTAGGTTTATTAGCTAGTTTTAAGATTTCTATAGAATTTATATTCGTTTTAGACTAAAAATAAGATAAAACTACTAAAATTAGACTTTTTTAACTTTCTTAGAAATCAGTTTTTACAGTGTGTATCTTTTCTAAGAATACAACAAACTCAACATGTTGAAGGTTTCCTATCTGCTTCTGAAAGGGGAGTGAAATAATGAAAAGAGTAGAGTACGTGTGTTCATTTAATAGAGAAAATAAATCCAGTGTGTGAACTTAATTGTTACGAGGCTGTTCTCAAGTCTCTACGATGACAAAAATGAAAATGTCATTTTCATACGTGCTTTTCAATTATTTCAAAAAGGACACTTACTATCGTTCAGGTTCCGTTCATCTATTAGACCTTGAGATTGTTCAGGATGATGCACATTAACCGAGATGATTGAATTTGAAGGGAGATTGCAATCGAAGGTTTTAAAGTAGAAGTACACATTCATCAGTGTTCTGCCACTTATCCATCTCTGGGTTGTGAGGGCAACAGCTTAAGCAGAAAGCCCCGGACCACGTGCTCCCGCATCCAAAGGGTCTCCAAGGCGTTCCAAGGCCAGATATGAGATGGAAGCCTGAGAGTCCCGGGTTTTGCTCCAAGGTCCCTTTTGAATGGAATATGTCTGAAAAAAACATTTCATGGAAGACAGAATGAAAAAAAGCAATATCCTTATCATTTCAATGTGGAAGAGCAGAAACTCTACTCTAAGCTCATCATCATATTCCCAAGTCCAGACACCCTCTGGAGGAAGTTCATCTCAAGATCTCCTTCTTTTAGTCATTATCCAAAACGTATGACCATGGGTGAAGGTTGGGAAATTAGTAAATTAGCCACTTTCCCTTTTGATTCAGCACCGTCTTCACTACAAATGCTCCGTATAGCGTCCTCATCACTGCAGACAAGTGCTTCAATCTGCCTGTCAATTTTCTGCTCCATCCCACCGCCAGTTGTGAACAAGACCTTGAGCTGCTTGAATTCATCCACCTGGACAAGGGAGAAGGGAATCCACATTTTTTCTGTCTGACAACCAATGCTTTTAGGGTGCAGCTGCAACCCATCCCAGTGGCTGCAGAAGGTCGGGATGCAGAGAGGCAAACACGACATTATCTGCAAAAATCAGTGATGGAAGTGTAACCTTGTCAGCTAAAACAGATCTTTGATAACTTCTGTTCTCTTCATTGTGGCCTCCTCAGAGATTTTGCAAATGTTTAATTTTTGTGAATAAAAGCAACATTTTTTCATTCTACTTTGTTATCTTAGAATTTTTTATTGTTGAATTGAGGAAAAACACATTGATGCTTAGTGGTAATCCAAAGGGGTTCAAATGAAGGCAACTGGAATTCTTTGGTTTCTTGAAGATGTTTTGCTTCTCATCCGATAAGCTTTGTCAATTCTGACTGGAATATGGGATAGTCAAGCTTATAAACTGTAGCTGTCTATTGTTGCTAAATAAGCAGAAACTACCTATGAATACCCCTCTCCTCTACCCCCTGATGAGTCGTTAGCCTCTAGTGTGTGGGAGTCTTTATATTGATTTGATGCAGGAGGGTGTGACCTAGACTGAAACTGTTTAGAAATATGATTGGATAGAGAAAATAGATGGTTTGAGAGAGGAGTGAAGGAAGCTATCTATGTCAAACGGGAAAAACCTACATTAAATATGGGAGAAGGATTCAGGTTTCACCTTTCCAACACCTATAATGCAGCTCTGAACCTTATTCCCAAACAGTTTCATTCTAGGTCACACCCTCCTGCACCTAATCAATACGACTCCCACACAATAGAGGCTAACGACTCATCAGGTGGAAGGGAGGAGGGGTATTCATAGGTAGTTTCAGCTCATTAAGCAACAATAGACAACTACAGTTTATAACATCGTCCCTCCCATATTCCAGTCAGAATTGATAAAGCTTCTTGGATGAGAAGTCCAGTTGCCTTCATTCAAACACCTCTGGATTACCATGACCTCGATGACTGAGAACCTTCACCAGCATGCTTAGTTGTAGTTCTTTGGAGTGAGAACTGAAGTTCTACTTATACACCCCTTCAAATATTTGCTAAATCATAAGCTGTCAAAATGTGTTGCATTGTTTTTCTCTGGCAGCTCCATTAAAAACTGCTTGTGCAGATTTCCTGGAGTAATTAACACATTGTTCCAAAAAGACGCTCTTCTGTTCTTTTGTGTGCTAACAGCTAAACTAGAATTCTTCTCACCTTACTCTTTTGTTATTAGGGGAATAGTTCGAAATCTCAGCAGCTTCCTAGACTGTCTTTGCAAAGTTCATCCCATTAAAAATGGAAAACCTTTGGGGTTTTAAGTGTTGTTGGACTAAGCAGGCAGCTGCAAGCTTTTCCAACATTTTGACCTCCATACATTTTACATGATTGTGTCACATTTTTTTTAATAGAACAGCCTCATGTCCAATTCATCCTACATATGGGAAGTGTAAATTATTAACAAAATGAATGCAGAAAATCTAACAGTTTCACAGGTTTGGGACAGGTTACTCGAGCACCTGAAGCAGACGTGTGGTCATGTTTAAGCCAGATTAGAAACAACAAAAACAAAACATTAAGAGCTGAGAAGCGGGTGCCTTGAGAATTGGGGAATTGCCTTATCACAATGACAAAAATTGCATGGAATTTCCACTTTATTGAACACTGAAAAGTCAGATAACAGGGGATGTTGAGAAATTTGGCAAGCAGCAGAGGGTTGTGCTGTTTTTGACCCACGACATATTCCATTTACATGTTTGAAATCCTTTAGATCTGAAACTAAAATCATCCATAACATGGGTCAGAAATGGTCTCCTATCCTTGTGACTGCTGTTCATTTACCAAACTGTAAAACATATATATATATAAGATTAAAATAAAAAACATGAAGGAAATATCAAAAGTTATGTGGAGTGACATATCAAATTTGTTAAGGAAAATAATAAAAAAAAACAACAGAAAGCTCTCTAGTCTTTTCATTTTTGAGAAAGAACCAAGCTGGTAATTCCTGGAAGCTCTGAGGCTTCTCAGCTGATACTTCCCAGCTTCCCGAATAAATAACTCTGCAGCTGAAATAAACATGAAGCCGCTGAAGTGTGGACAGATCAAATCTGACGCAGCTCTACTGTTTTGACTGAAAATGCAGGCATCATATCAGGAATATCGGAGGTGATCTCACACTGGAGAATTACTTTAGACTCAAAAAAATATTTATATATAAAAAAATACAAGACTCATCACACCTTCAGAGTAGGCGCCCTGCTACTGTACCGCCAATCTTACATGAGAGATGTTGTCTTGTCATGTCAGGCTAGATTAATCCTCTACACTTACTGTTTTCCTTATTTTACTTCTTTTTTTTTTGAGTTGCATGAATCATATCAGACTTACAAAAGAAAACTATAACAGGCGGCAAGTGTTACATTTTACTGTCTTTGCTTTAAGCAGATGGTTCCACTAACCTAGCTGCTTAATGCCCAGACCACACTGTGCGTTTTTCGGCCATCCTAGACAAATCTCTCGTCGTGAACAGAATCGTGACAAAAAACAGTGAATGTGAGGGTGATTGGCAAGTCCGTGGACATCCAGTGTGACAGGCTCTGCGACAGCTTACTGAGCACGTTCACGACCAAAGTCAGCCTCCAACAGTCTTCAAGCAGTGCTTAAAAACCTACGACTCCTGTCGGCAATCAACCAATGAAAATACACCTAGGAAATGATGTGAACAACTAGTGACTTGAAAGTAGAATTAGTAGGGATGTAAGAAAATATCGATATGGCAATATATCGTGATATTTTTTCCTGCGATATTATATCGATATTCAAAAGCCGTGTATCGATTTTTTGGAAGAATTTACATGCAAACATTTGTGTGTTTTCTTTTCTTTTGGTGCAATTCAAACACCGACCGCTAGTTGGCAGCAGTGTGCAAAGGGTTTTGTTTCCACCACTGAAATGTAAATCCCTCTATTATGGTTCAGATACCTCATGTTAAACATGGTACGTATCAGTTTGGACTGTTTATTAAATTTTAAAGCCATGAAAAACACACTGCTGCACTTCTCGAACGATGCGGTAAGTAAATAAGCCGTAAGGTCATACGTATAGACGTAATCTACATAGATATGAAATCGCATCGCTGCAATAGACTTTTATTTTGAAAATTACCGGGCATTTTACACTGAAACCGAGTGTGATTTCCTGTCTAGCCCTTTTTTAACTGCGGAAATTGACGCATCAGGATTTGGAGTTTTATTTCCTGATATTTGGACATCTCGCCTCTGATTGGCTAACAGCAACCCGACTCTACCACTGACTCTGCTTTCCTATTTTGATGTTTTATCTCCACAAATAACACAAGCCTGAAGGAGTTGCCGTGTTGTGGAGTTGCTAATGCTAACAGTTAGCTTCTACTAGCCGAGATGTACTCTGTTCTCGCCTGGATGCTAAACCAACAACAGCCTTTGCCATCGTGAGCCAAGATGGGTGAGTTGTGTAACTGACTGGCTTTTCTAATCGGAGTATTTTGTCTATTTTCTATCAGTGGCTGATGCAGGAAATAAGAGTGGACGACTATTTTCACGTTTAGCCTGCACGTTAAACCGAGCATATTTCATAAAAACGTAAAAAATGGTTTGTCACTGAACTTTGTCTTTAAGTAAATCAAACATTTCATTTTTAGAGTGTATATTTAGTTCAAATGTTGAAAACATATATAGTTGCCAAAATGACCCCAAAATTCTTATATCATTTGATGTTCAAATCTTAATTTCTGCTTCACAAGGATTTATGATGCATTCCTATTTCTAAAAAGCAAAAGCAAAGAGCTCTGATAATAGTTAAACACACCCAACTAGACTTTATGCAATAAAGCAAACAAGAACCCTGACGACAAACTTTGTTATGCTTGTGTTAATGGAGTTATAGTGCTCTGGAAAATGAACTACATCCCTCTTCTCATTGAGTGCCAGTGTTTATGTGTTTCATCATATTTTATCTGAATGCACACACTAAAGCTCAGCAAACACTATTAGAGTGGAAAACAGTGGCTTGCTTTTGAAACCAATTTCTATTGCTTCAATGGAGCACTAAGTTCACCATTGAAAGGATTTTGAGGCAAACACCTGTCTCTTTTTCAGCACGATTTACTATATTGACATATGGTAAAGCACCAGACAAAGAGCTCATATTATGTGTCGGTGATCTGTCCGCCAACGTAACCATTGATGTGTACCTTTCATGTGCTCATAAAAAATCACAAAAGCCATTAAGGAGTCTGTTTATCATCTCTGAGAGCTCACCTGCACATGAAAGCCAAGGCCAAGATTTCAAAGAATTAAAAATAAGATACAATAACATTTCAGTTTAGCCTGCAGCTACAGCTCCATCGGGCATAGCAGAGATTAAAAGATTTTTTTTCTTATGAATTAAAAAAATATATCATTTGAACAGGACTTCACTAGGTTGTGTGAATGAATGTGGTTGAAAAAAATAAATGAGTTCTTTTTTAATAGAATTAAGTCTGACCATAACAGATCACTTTATAATATTCTGCAGGTACTTTCAGCATTACACACATGCAGCATCATTTGAAAGCCTTATCTTGCCCTTGAAGTGCATTACATTATGAGTTTTCTAATGATCTCACTTCCCATGATGCTTTCCATAAATTTGCCAGTGATCTGAACTTTGCAAATTATACACACCCCATGTCAGGGTTAAGGTGAGGCTGAACAGAAGTCACAGTAGGAGTCAACTTTGCACGCTGAGGTCAGAATGTCAGAAAAAGATGAAGAAGTGGATCATAGTTTAACACGGGATTATGAGCTGTTCTGATATGCTTATTAAAGAAATACCTCAAGGTCAATTTAGTATATCACAAAAAATTAAAACAGGATTTTAAAGCAGCAAATCTGATATATGAACTTAGCATTTATTCTTGGGTGTCAGCTTAAATTTTTAAACACCTACTTATGTGCAATGCTTATATTTGTGCATATTGACTGCTTTTCAGAGGCAAAATTAAAGTTTTGCCACAAATATAATTTAAGTTATAATTTAAGTTTACTTAAATGGAATAGTTTTTGTTTAATATGTACCTAAGGCAACTACAACAATTTTATTATCAATTTCAATCATCATTGTTATAGACTAATAGGACCATAAAGTGATGTTTTAATGCAGTTGTAGTGATTTTTTTCCTTAAAAATAAAGACTTAGTCATGTATATCTAAATTAATATTTAATAAAATAAAATAAATAGGTATTCACTTGATTTCCATGAAAATAATTGGCATTTATGAGGCAATACAGCAATTTATTCACAAAGAAAAGGTCAAAACAAGCTAATATAATAAGAAACATCTAAAAATCAGACGTTTAGATCGTTCCAAATGTGCTGGGGACCTCGTAGCTTCCACGAATTTGACAAAACTCTTGAAGATGCCCAAAATCTCGTGAAACTAGAGACACAACTGTGAACGTGAAGGGCTTTCTGGAAGACGTACGTCATGACGTCAACGGGAGCACGTGGGTTTGTTATTACAGGAAGTAAAGATGGCGGCGCAGACCCTACTATCCGAGTCTGTAATCGGATGGTCAATTTTCACCGTTATACTTCTGGTAAGCGGTTTAGGACGTGTGCGTTTCGACGTATAAAGATGTTTAGTGGCAGATAATTGTTTTAAATGTGTTTGCAGACAATAAAGACGCTTATTTTAGGTGTTATACGGCGCTACGTAGCTGCAGCGCATTAGCGGCAGTACTGGCTTTGGATTGGTTTTATCTAACTTTAGCCGTGACACACTTAAAGAGCCGTGGAAAACCTGCATAGCTGATAGCATTTAATGTCATTAGAATTAATGTCAAATTAAAATATTGCCGCGTTGTTATAAAAGAGCGTATTTACCTAATTTATCACAGCTTTCACAGCTCTAAAGAATCAGTTTCCGCATGAATATTTTAGTACGAGCTACTTTCTGTGATTATCGAGCTAAAAGCACTCAAACATTGTTTTCTACTCAATCACATCGACAGCCAAACACGCTTTTATATTCGAGCAGCCAAGTAATCTGCCTAAGTTTAGTCCTCATTATCTCAGCTGTCATTGAGTCACATGGCTGGATGGCTAAACAGGAAAATAGGAGGAAAAATGCCCGCATGCCAACAAATTGCTTTTGTTTCTCTGCCCACGCTTTTATTTGAACAACCCTCCCAGATCCTATTTGGATGCAAAGCCAGCGTCATTACCTGGCAAAACAACCATCAGAGGCTTAGAGCTGCTCGCCTTTAATTGATTGATCTTGTCTGTGAGTGGCAGACCCTGATCTGAACAGCAGTTTGCAGCTTGTGTGTCTGGGACATGACCTTGTTAATCTGAAGCCTCTTCCTGAAAGGGTTTGTGGGCATCTGCTTTTTCTTCTTTTCTAAAAATAGAACAGCAATAATTGGATTACAAGTGATTTTAATGACTTTAACATATTCACCATTGAAATTTTAGCAGAGAAACTAGTTTTATGTTAAATTTAAGTAAATGTTGGCAATTTTATTGAGTCTAAACTGGTCATATGACACCACCTCACCTGCTTCAGAACACCTGAGGTTAGACAGTTAAAGGTACATAATTATCTATTTGTTGTTTTAGCAAAAAGGCTTGCATTCAAGATTAAAGAGCTATTTTGGAGCCTTATCATATCAGCTGTTTTTGCAATAATATTCAAATATATTATTTACAGTCTCAGGGATTTATGTCTGTGTAGGCAGCCATCCAATATTTGTAAGCTTTGATAGCTTTATTTGCTGTCTAAATTCGGACTTTTCTTAATCTTCCCAGTATAAATATAATTTTAACCATTTTACACTGTCAGAGATCTTAGCATTCAAATATGTTATAAGATGTTTGTGATCATTTATTTTTGGTTTCATTTTTATTACGTGAAATGATCTGTAGAATTTTTTCTGTTTTTTGATTTTATAAAATCAGAAACTTTTGTCATTTAAAATTGATTTGTTGAATAAAAAATACAACTTTGTACCTCATTTATGATCATTAATTTTGTATTTTAAAAGATTTATTATGGCAGAATTTTTACTTTTATATCACTTTTCAAGTGACTGTATTGTTTTTTTCTCTTCTGAAGGTAATCCTGGCATTCTGCTGGATCTACATTCGGAAATTTCAGAGTCGACAGGATAGTGAAGTTGTTTCAACCATCACAGCAATATGTGCGCTGGCCATTGCTTTGATAA
Source organism: Aphyosemion australe (assembly GCA_006937985.1). NCBI lineage: Eukaryota > Metazoa > Chordata > Actinopteri > Cyprinodontiformes > Nothobranchiidae > Aphyosemion > Aphyosemion australe. The sequence continues at coordinate 1,378,202 of SSNS01000129.1, read as the reverse complement.
CATCTGCGCTTCTACCAGTGGACATATTCCTCGTTTCGTTCATGAAGTATCCCAACGGCACCTACAAGGTCTGTTCTGCAGACAGTCATCACAGTAGAAGCAAAATGAAGAATTTATCAACTTTTTTATAATGTAAAATAAGTTCTTGGATTGGTTTATTATCCTCAAATTTCTTTCATGATTTTGAGGATTATGCAAACTGAGGAATATCAGAAACATAATCTTTAAAACACTGAGTCAAAAATAAATGTATGCGTTGGAAAATAACAGCAAAACATCATGAAAGCACCATTTTTAAAGTGATAAAGGCGTGAGATGCTAATATGAGAGCATGGATTAGAGAAAATGAATCTAATCCTCACAAACAGCAGCCTAATGCATTTTAAAAATCTTTGAAAAAAAATCGTTGTTTCCAAGAAACAAAACAAAAACACACAAAAGGTTAGAGTTAGAGTTTTTTAAACAAAATCCAGAAAGGTTCCTACACTTTTTAGTTATTTAACTCATAGCTGACAAATATGGACATTTATCTGCTCATATTTTAATTCTGATGAGAAATCTAGTTGGTGAAACACTTCTATAGCCCATATTTCTACTTCTAATGTGACATTAATATTATTCCATTCTTGTTTTTTTTTTTTTTTTTTGCTTATTGTTCATTTGATAAAAAGCTTAAAACTGATATATCTCATTTTTATGGCTTTTATCACTTTTAAAATCACCATTTTTATTCAACTCACCAGTCTTGTTGTCCTCTGATGTTCCAGGAGTGGGCCACAAGCAATGAGACAAGAGGACAAATTGAAGCAACTGTATTGTATGGATATTACAGTGAGTGATTGTTTCTTTTCTAAATATGTTAAGTATGAATTAAAGGTTATGGAGTTATTGATCCATAGTAGGGCTGGGTGATATAGCCTAAAATCAATATCACGGTATTTTGAGGAGTTCACCTCGATAACGATAAATGAACGATAACTACATGTATGCGCAAAAACAAAAGTAGTCCACTAGATGGGGCTGTCACGTGTATTACTTTTGCTGTGTTCGATTTTCCTCGGAAGTCGGAACTAGGAGTGACGTCACACCCGAGTTAACAGCGTTCTGGTTATCGTCGTCGGAGAAGTCGGAATTCCAGTATGGCTGCGCCCTCGAAAACTGCTGTTTTTGGTAGCTCTCAATGAACACAGACGACTAATAAACAACACATTTAGTTTGTTCAGCTTAGGGATGCAAGCGTTACATGTAACATTGATTTTAAACGCACTCTTATGTGTGTGTCTTGTAAAATAAACACATTTCACCAAAACTTACTGTTGATATGGAGAGCTGCCATCTTGGATCTCGAGGTCGGAGTTCTGAAAAACCTCCAAGTTTCTGACTTTGCAGGGATTTTTCTCACTCGGAAGTCGGGATTTCCGAGTTCCGAGGACAAATTGAACGCACCATTTGAGTCACGTTGTCACGTGACTCGAGGTGGTACAGCTTCTTAAAGGGACATGACCGTCGCCAACCTACACACATCTTTTCATGTTTTTATTACCAAATTTATTGACATGGGAAAAATGGTATTGGTTAGAGTGAGAAATTTTGATAATGATAAATTTTCAATTTATTGCCCAGCCCTAATCCATAGTCATTACTTTTTTAGGTACTTATTGAGGAAATGTTTCATAAAAGACTCTGATCTTTCAGTTCTATTGGCTGAATTCTATGTTTGAGTTGACACCAGTACCGGTTCAGCTCCAACGACACCGGGGACATGAGTCATGTAATCATCAGCAGTTAGGCTGCTAACTCAGGGATTCACACTGGCTTTATGCTTCCCACAGCAGTGACTCACTTTCACTCTGAGCGTCTCTATAGTGCTTTAAAGCGGATTATCCTTCCTGGTCGTCAAATTAGACCGTTAAAAAAAACTCCCTCAATTTCCATTGAATTGTGATTTTTAGTCTGTGTTTTATTTCTTGCTAAAGTTTCAGAGCGTATTTGGTAGCATTTTCTTTTTGAAAAAGGTCTTTTTCAATAACCATTGTTCTACATAAGTTACAGGTTTGTTAAGGTCATACCTTAGCTCGCATAATTTAGAGATCCATTCTGGTCTTTATGACAGTATTAAATCTGAAACCTGGATGCAGTTAAACATTTTAAGACCTTTTGAAGTCGACTCATGGTATAAAATTTCCATCAGTGGATTTACAGGTAAAATTACACATATCAGGCAAAATATTATTTAAAAAGTTCAGAATTATTAGGGCAAAAGTGGTTTGGTTTTTTATGACAGTGCAGTATATCAATCCTTTATAGTGGTTAAATTAAGCCGGTAAAAGTGATATTTACTCTTGTTCTTGTATGTGATCCATTGCTGTGATTTCTCCAGGAAGGCTGTATTTTTTATGATATGCTGCTTTAGGTTTGTTGGTGTTTGTTACAAGCTCTTCCTCTCCTTGTGGGACGCCTGACAGAACAACAGGAAAATCCTGTTTTCTCATGATGTTAATCGTGAACAAAAATGTAGTCAGTGTTTTATCTAAGGCTCTTGTAAATATGGGATGAGGCCAATGCTGGGCAATGTAAAGAAGAGTTAGCCTAGAAATCTAGACAGACAGCAGCAGAAGCAAAATGATTTTGCTCTGCATGTTGGTCTAGCCATAATGTTTCTGATTTTTGTGAAACAATTTGTTTCTTTGAAAAACTTTCAATAAAATAGAAGAACATTTAGTTAGCAGTATGGGATTACTGGTAGATGTTGCTTCTTTTGTTGTCTACATCTTGCCGTAATGCTGGAGAAACTTCTCTAAGGTCATGTGTACCTTTAAATGGTAAGTGGCCTGTATTTGATATAGCGCCTTCTAGAGTCCTAGAGCCTCCCAAACACTAAACATCTACATGCACTCAACACTGGATTGGCTGTTAGGGTGATCTCTCTTAAAGGTTTCGTTCACTGAGAAACTGTAATATTTGTAGTTTTAAAAAATACAATCGGTCACTCTCAGTTGCATATACATGCTGAAGGTCAATATATATTCTTCAACCCCCATTTCCTGCATTAGCCACAGAAAGGTAGTAGATGGGAAAATGATCGAGATGGAAAAAGCCAGTCTCTTCTATGTCTCAGGGAAAATTATTATTGATGACCTCATCGACCTTGGCTTGTGACAATGGAAGTCTGTGTTGCTTTTTAGGCCAGGAGAGAGCAGAGGACGTCTTGGCTTGTAGAAGCTAACTGTTAGCAACTCCACAACATTGCGGAACACACTCAGGCTTGTGTTCTTTCTGGAGAAAACAAACCAATGTTGCATTTTTTACTCAAGTAAGACGAGGAAATGAAGGCAGTGGAAGAGTCTGTTAGCCAATCAGAGGTGAGAAGTTTGCATATCATGAATATGAATGAATAAGACTCGTAATCCTGTCGTTTTCTGGCCAACACACGTCTGACAGACTTGAACCCTCTAAAAGAGGAGTGCAATAGTTTATTTTTTTTACACAGAAAACTACTGTAATGCATTTATTCATACTATAGACCACAGCAAATGTATTAAATAAATGAGTGAATAAAACCTTTAAACAGGCTGTATCATGCTATTTTACACCATAGCAATATGTGATAACATTTACTGTTGGCACTACTGAGATGTCATTTTTTTATGAAATATGTTATTTTTGTGACCCATTACTTCAACCCAGAAATAAGACGCTTGGATTTGATCAAACCTTGTTTGCCCTCGTGTGAATTCCACAATAGTACACAGCCGCAAACCCCGCAAACCGCAGATTCACGTTTGCTACAGATTCACTGTCATGTCCTAAAGTTGCTTCATGTGTCTTGCACTTTCTGACTCACAGAAACTGAGTTGAGAACGATTTTTATTGGTTTTCAAGCCACATAACAATGAGACCCTTTGACTCAAGAGAAATGGTAAGTAGTAAATAGCCATAGCAAAAACAGTCATTCACTCATTCACACACACTTTCACACCCTGGTGGTGATGAACTACGATGTAGCCACAGCTGCCCTGGGGCGCACTGATGGAAGCGAGGCTGCTGAGCACTGGCGCCACCGGTCCCTCTGACCACAACCAGCGGGCAATGTGGATTAAGTGTCTTGCCCAAAGACGCAATAACTGCAACAGATATGGCTCGGACCTGCAACACTCCGGTTATGGGGCCGGCATTTAACTCCCTCTGCCACCATTGCCCAAGAGAACTGAGAACCCACCTAGATGTTTCAAGAGACTTTGCAAACTCTCTTGCGAATGCTTTTAGGGTTTTGCAGCAGAAATTTGCAGCCCAGTAAGAGACTGGCTTTATCCCTTTGCATAACCAAGTGCTAATCCATGGCTGTGGAAGACTCAACTAGGGCAGGAGTGCTTGTTTTACCCGTGCAAGTAGAAACTTGTCCATTGCCCATAAAGCCATTAGTACAGTTTAGAATTCGTCATAGTTGTAATGTTGCCAAAAACACTAAAGCATGTGCTTTTTAACAGATGCTAGTTTAAGCTGTCTGTTTTGTTGCCTGAATGTGTGACTTCAGGAAAACAAGAGAGGAAGACCAAAACAGATTTATGAATGCGGTGAAAGCAGACATGAAGTTAGTTGGTGTGAGGGTAGAGGATGCAGAAGATGGGACTAAATGGAGACAGATGATTTGCTGTGGTGACCCCGAACAAGAAGAAGACTTGAGAGCAATAAGCTGCACCATTGGCCAAAATAAAAATAAAAAAACCTGGTGCCGTATAAATATAAAAAATGATCTTCACTGAGTATAAACGGTCCACATGAATCCAACGGTAAATGGACTACAGTATATTGTGCTCTGGACACAAACAATTTCATACATGAGATTGATTTCCTCTTCTGCTGTCTCTCATTTGGAATTAGACATACCACTAAACCGAAACGATTGGGGGAAAAATGAATAATTCAGTAGACTTAGCCTTCTTTGCAGGGCTCCGTCCTGTCAGTAATTTAATTTGTTTAATGGCCATACTGCCTGGAAACCCTGTTTATGGAGCAGCAGTTACACTCAAGAATTTTGTCCCAGATCAGAGGTGGTTGGGTGAGTAATTAGTTAAGTAAAAACACATTTCAGCCAAAACATTAAAGCTACAAAGCAGACATTGTGCTGCCTCCCCTCTGGCAGGGACAATGTGTTGGTGTATTTCAAAATATGTTGTTACTCAGAAGAAATTGCAACCAAATGATCAATATTCACTTCACCTATCAGTGTTTGGAAGTTCCAGGCATTCCGTTCTGTCACTGACTGGTCTTGTTAAGTTGCTTTAAATTTAAAAGTTTATTATTTTCTACAAAACATATAAAGAAACATGTGTATTATACTAAAATACTTCTATGCAGCAGTGGTTATTTATTATAGATAGTGTGTTCTGTTTAATTCGCAGTAACTTTAGCCAATGTTAGAGATTAGGGATGTAGAAATATTGATACACTAAAGTATTATATTTTGTGTCATAGTACTGTATTGATATTTAAAATCAGTGTATCGATATTTTGAGAACTTGCATGAAAACATTTACTGTAATTTTTTTGTGGTGCAATTCAAACTCCGACTGCTAGGTGGCAGCAGTTTTTACTGCCTTCAATCTGACGGAACAATAGCTACGTTTACATGCGCCAAATTTCCCCAATCCAATTCAAATCTTGGTTGATCGGAAATCCCAAATCTCCGTTCACATGGACACTAACTGGAATGATCCGATCACGCTGCGATGCCCGCACCATAGCTTGCGCATGCGCAGACTTGTCTTTCCCGGAAGAGAAATTGTAAACAAACGCCATCTTGGCCGCACGTCTTTTCCCTTGCATTTTATTTGATTATTCTCTAGCTTCGGTGAATTCACGCTTCCTGCATCTTTAGATGCACTTTAGATGCACTTGAGTGTATAACTCGGCATTTTTAGCCGTTCGGCCATCGAGACGTTCAGTAATATTGCGCTCCTGTAGTATTTCCAGTAAAAAATGGCGTCGGCAACAGACCACTTCTGTTTACCGCCCGCCATGTTTTCGATCTGTCCTGAGCATGCGCAGAGGCGGAAAGAGGGCTCGCTGAAGTTGCACACATGCGCAGTGGGCATTATTTTACCCCAACGATCCGAATGGCTGTGTACATGGACGCCAATCGAATTGACGATCGGACAAAACCACCTCTCTCAATCGGAATGAAATTTCATTCGGATCAGGCCGAATCGGATCATAATATTCCGATTGACATGTTTACATGACGAATTTTTGATCCGATTGGGCATTCAATCCGATTAGTTGTGCCCATGTAAACGTGACTAATGAGATCTTGACATAACACTGGACGTGTCTTGAAATTGTCCGATCTGAGTTTTCCAATTAAATTCAGTCATAAAAATCGCAAATATAATCTCACTTTTAGTATCGCAATATATCGTTTCGTCTCCGCGTATTGTGATATTTATCGTATCGGCAGATTCTTGCTAATTCACACCACCTTTAGAGATCTATTTGGTTACTTTTTTCCCTTTGTAACATCACAGAGCTTATACTCTGAGGAAAACCTTGTCATAACTTGGTCTTGTAAATTTCCACTTATACCTCAAGTACAAAGAAAATTAGTGTAAATATTTCTACTCTGGTTTGAAAAGTCTTGTTGAGTTTTAGGTCTGTTGGACAGTGATCTGAAAAACAGTCCAAGCAGGAAGTTTATTTAAATACATTACCTCAAGATCTGTAAGTTTCAGAATATCAGTGATACTTTTGAACATGAGTGAATGAAAGATCACCAGACTTACCTTTGTCCAGGACAGGGGTAGGGAACTCCGGTCCTAGAGAGCCACTATCCAGCATGTTTAAGTTGTTTCCCTGCTTCAACACACCTGATTGTAATTAGGTGATTAACAGCTTTATGAGCAGCTGAACAGATGAATCAACTGTGTTGGAGCAGGGAAACAACTAAAACATGCTGGAAAAACAGCTCTCCAGGACCAGGGTTGCCTACCCCTGGTTTAGGAGCTTTCTTCAGGTTTAACATATGATGCATTCTTTAGATAAATACGCATTATTATAAGGCTTTTCTTATGTCACCTTAAAGTTTTAACTGCTGCAAAATGGTGAGATTAACATTTGTTTTTCTGCATTTATTGTGTTCATAGTCTGAGCCCCCCCCCTTTCCCATTCATTCTTGAGCTCATTCGATCAATGCTGCTCAGTTTCCTGCTGCCTCCTCCCAGCCGATTAAAGCTGACATGAATGACTGACCACAATTGCTGTGGTACAATGTAAATATAATGGATTTTATGAGCTTTTCTGGAGATTGAATGTGAGATTACCTTAATAAAAAGCTGGGAATTGAATGTTAGGGATATGCAGCCAATCAAGAATGTCCAGCTTTTTCAGCTACACCATAAAAGTTCTGGTTGACCTTGAACGTCTTACTTAAGAGGACCATTTTTTAGAGGTTAAACAATCTCTAACATTGTTTCTACATTGATTTCTGAATGAGGCTTGAGAAATGGTTGCATAAGAAAAAAACAAATTTAATGTGAGTTTTGGTATTCAGCAGACAGATCTAATGACGATCCGTGACCCATAGTTTATTTTTTAAGAGCTACAAGAGAACCAGGAGAGGATCTTGAAAGAAATTGCTACTTGCTTCAAACGTGCATACATGTAATCATCTCTTGGCAAGTGTGTGTGGTGTAAAATCATCTTCTGGCAAATTTACTGTGCTTGGAGCATTTTGGCTGTGGATAAGGAAGGATGCTAGCAGAACTGGCTAAAATCCAGAAAGTGGAGCTTTGCAGCTTTGATTGATTATTTGCTGGGATGCTGGTTTGTGTGCTCAACTTGTAGCACACGTTTAAATATTGGAAATATCATCCAGACTGAGTGGTTTGGAAAATCGACCAATCTTCTTTTTCTTTGTCATGTTCCAGTTCATATTACTTCTACGTCTTTGTTGCTTCTCCACATCTATGCTTGTTATTTTCTCACAAGTCCAGTTAGATTAAAAGTCGTTTTTTTAGTAAATTTTCTAGAATATGTGTGAATATGATTATATGCTGCAGCGTAGCTGTCATGTTTTGCTAGAGCGTGGGACTAAATCTAACAAATCAAAAATGAAAACATCACCCATTTTACCACAGCTGTTGATGTGTGTGTTTGTATCTGGACAGATCCATTCCTGGCTTGTGTTTAGGGGCATCACTTTATTGTTTGCCAGTAGGTGGAGACTAAGCTCCACATCAAATACACTCACTGGTTTTCTTACAAACCCAGTTCTTCAGGACGCATCACTCTCCACTTCTATCACAAATGGTATAATCACAGGGTCGACAGTTTTATGCCGTCTTCGGTGAAGCGCATATTTGTCTACAGTAGAATGATACGTATCCAGTGATTGGTTAATAAGCATGTGCTGTAGCAATTCAATAATTTGTGTTTACCTTGCACAAAATCAAAAGATGTTATTTACGTCTTTGCTGCATATTTGAATTTTCTGATGCCCCCAAAAAGTAGGATAAGAGTTTTACAAGCATAAGGGAGGATATAGCTCATGAATTTAAGTTTTTATGATGCAACCAGGACCGCTCTACTGGAATTAGAGCCTGGACTCCAGCCCGACTGCCCATTTCTGTTGCTGCTTCAGTTTATTTCTTTGTTAGCAATTGAACAGCTGTTGTGTTTGCTGCATCATAGATGTACTCTGGTAAATTCTGTTTCTTGAATATAATGTAGATGTTGTGAACTGTGAGGATGATTTCTTGGATCGTCTAGGTGGGTTTTGTTTTGTTTGAGCAGATTTCTCATTTATTTGCAGGTTATTGTTGTCTCTGATTTGACATTTATTCATAAAACACATAAATGAGACTAAGTTTGATCAAAATCGCACAGCTTAAAGATTGGACATCTCGCCTCTGATTGGCTAATTGCACCGCAACTCTACCACTGACTCTGTTTGCTCTGCAACGTTGATGTTTTATCTCCACAAATAACACAAGACTGAAGGCGTTCTGCTGTGTGGTGGAGTTGCTAATGCTAACGGTTAGCTTCTACTAGCCGAGACGTTCTCTGCTGTTTCCTGGACGCTAAACCAACAACAGCCTTCCCCGTCGTGAGTCAAGGGTGAGTCCATGAATGTTAAGTGACAGTGTGACGTAGATCTGTCAGGATTTTCTAATCCTAGCGTTTCATCGTCTATTTTCTATCATAAGCTAAGGCAGGAAATAGGTGTAGGAGACTATTTTCACGTTCAGCCTGCATGACAAACTCGGAGTGGCTGATCTTTTTCAAAAAGAATAAGTAAAAAATGGTTTCTCAGAGAACCTGCTCTTTAAAATTCAAGTATGTTCTTTTCAACAAAATAGATAAATAAATAAATGCAGGAACTGGACCACCAGGTTCAGATATTGATCCAAAGAGACAACATCAACAATAAATTCAAAACCAAGTATTTAAGAATGTCTATTCACTATTGACTTATTTCTGTCATTTCTAATAGTTAAGAAAATTGTGCAGTACTAAGGAAGAGATGAGCAAAGAAAAATCAATAGTGCTTATTGCTTGTGGAATGGAAATGGCTGGTCAAGCTCAGCTTCAGGCTCATTATTGTGTAGAGTGGTCCTGGTTGGAACATGTGATTAAAAACCACACATACGTGTCGTTAGATTTGTCATAAAATTCTAATTCAGCTGTTGTATTAGTCAGTTGACATTTTATTTATTAATATGTTAAAACATTTTCTCAAAAATATTCATTTTCACATCCTTTTTTAATCACAATTTTTAATCATTTTTAAAATTTTTAATTAAAATTTTTGTTCTTGTGAAGCACCTCGTGATTTTTATCTTAAAAGGCGCTAAATGAAAGATCGTTTCTTCTTCTTAAGTTGGAATCAACCCAGGTTGGTGGATTTCAGGTTTTCTTTGTTTATCAGTGTGAATTTATAACTTTAAAACCACATTTTAACATTTCAGGTCCACCTTTATGTACAGCACCAATAAGCTCACACACAGGTATACATTATATTCATAGGTAAATAAATATTGTTCAATTGTTTTGAAAACAGTGGTATTTAACTTAAATTGAACACCAAAGAAAAATTTGAAGAGTTATGAAAACGAAAACTTTGAAGATGTCGGAGTGCAACTAAACCGCTCTTCACAAATCGTACACAATGTGCCGTCTAATTTCAACTTCACAAAAGGGATGAATGTCTGCAGCAGAGGTTCCACTTTTGCAGATCTCTGAGATCTTGATGAGATTGAAAGAAAAGCTCAGCTTCCAGTCTTGCGGTTTGCCCATTTGTACGTTTCCTGAGACTGGTGCACTTCAAAGCAGTGGTGCATACGACCCCTTAGCAACAGGGCAAACATACCTCCAAGTCTTCTAAATAAATCATTGATTTTCTTGTCCTTTTTAATTCCATTTGTGGACAGGAAGCTAAAGAGGATTCAGTCACAATACGATAACTTTCTGTAGACTGTGTCTGCATGTGCAGACTGAATTTTCTTACTGCTGCTTTCGCTGTTACCAATAGCTTATTTCTGAACCCCATAACACCTTTGAGCCTTTCCAGACCAATCCGTGTTTCTCTCAGTATAACCGACTTTACAGTTGCATTTCTTTGCCCAATAATATATTTATAGCATAGTTATTTTGTAACGTCATCACAGTAATTCATTTACAAATACATTAACATCATTTTATCTGGGATAAATTTGTCAGAATCTTCCTGTTATTGTTTTGTTTCACTGACATTCATCCTAGAAGGTATTAAGTCATTTTATTTATTGCAAATGCCAAAAGTCTTGTGAAATTTATCGCATGTTGATGTTTTATACAATAATAAGTCAGCAATTGTTTATTTCATGCTGTGAATTATTTACTGAGTTGATGCAGCATTTAAGTAATGTTTGTGTCAAAGTAGCGGTAATTAATGGACTAGATTTATGTTCAAATAAATACATCTTAAATTCATAATAATTATTCTTCTAGTACACTTACGTTCCTACTGTCACATCTCCGAATGGCTTTCTTTGACATATTTATACAAAATGAGCCAAAACATAAACCAGTAGTATAACAATGTCAAACAGTTATTTTTATTTTGCAACATAGTGCAGAGCTTTCTTTCCTCCTGTTTAATTTTGAGCTACTAAGTACGTTTTATTTGTATAGCACGTATCACAGGAAGAGAATCACAAAGTGCTTTACAAAGATCAACAAAACAAATCATAAAGTCATAGAATCATAAAATGATCTTAAAACAAAACAACAAAATATCATAAAATAAATGAAAATCAGAAAACACAGTCGTAAAAATGATAAAACAAATGAAAGATGATTATACATTTGAGTTAAACCAGACGAAAAACAAAAGATTTACATAGCTATCTACATGATTTTGTTTTGCTGTAATAAAATGCTGCCATAATAAAGAAAATTAGCAGCTTTGTTGTCTTTGAAGTAATAAAAAACAAACTAACAGCATACCAAGACTTTTATCTAATCACGTTTGCTGTGATTCAGTTTGAATTAACATAAATTAGTTGTAATGACTTAAATCACATATAAACATAAGGGAACATATAAAAAACATTAGTTAAATGCTGTAGAAATCATTCACAACATATACATAATAATCATATTAAAGTTCAAAAGTTAATTCTTTTCAGTTTCTTTCATTTTTTTCATGACATTGACCAGTTAGTCAACAATAATGTATAATAGAACAGTTAACAGTAACAGTCTTCATTATTCCATCAGCAAACCCCCTCTTAAGTGCATTTTAAAACTGTACATATGTTGTATATTCTGTTTATTATTATTATTATTATTTTTACCTCATTTTATTGCCTGTTTTATTATTCGTTTATGCCCTGTTTTTATCTTCAACGCTATGCTGCTCTGCTGTTTTTTTCTTCAATTGCCCCTAGGGAATAAATAAAGTCTTTCCGATTCTGATTACGGTAAGCCTAATTTATGCTTCTGCATCGGTACGGAGACACGCATCGCCATTATGCGTCGTTACGAGGGCTCTCCAACAGGCTCGCAAGGACGAACGGAGTCAAGCCCACTTTTCTAAACATCCGTCAAACGAGACGGAGATCGCAAGCTTGTGATTGGCCAGGACGCCACTTCTTTTAAATGCGTCAACAGCACCACCATTACCCCGTCTAAAAAAATAACAAGAGAGCCAAAGATATCTAGCGTCAGAAATGGAGCAGCTTAAAGAATGCCGCGTGGAAAAACTCCGGAAATATGAACGTTTTATTCACCCGTGACTGAAGGAGTATAAAGATACTCAACAAGCGTTTTATTCATGGGCGGAAATTATGGGAAATGTGGGTTTAGAGGTGGCGAGCACATGAAGAGGTGGAGGAGAATGAGGGACAAATTTGTCCATGTTAAAAAATCGCTGAAATACTAAAAAACACAATATAAACACAATAGTAAATTGCGCATGGTATCTTGGACCAGATACCCCAGAAAAGCACTACACCCTCTGTTGTCCTGGCGGGGAATTGCTTTGCAACACACCCCAGGTGACGGAGAAGTCCGAAGGGAAAACATCTTCGTCAATGTGTGTGCTTCTCTCCCTCACGGAGTTGACGGAGAAGCAGGAATTAGGCTTTATTATCAAGAAGAAAAAAGCAGAATGAGATAGAAGTCAGTTATTTCTCTACCAAGCTACTAAGACACCAAACTAGCCCAATAGTTGTATACCTGACTGATTTAGTGCTATTTATGTATTTTCTAAGTTTCGTCGACTGTGGTGACCATCGTGATTTTGGGTGATTTTATGGACTGATTATTTCTAGATGTCAGTCAGTCAATCAATCAGTCAATCAATCAGTCAATCAATCAATCAATCAATCAATCAATCAATCAATCAATCAATCAATCAATAATTGGCTGAAAGTTGCATTGAAACTTGTCCAGTGGCTCATTAGCAGTTTTGCTAACAAACACATGTATGCAAAAATACAGCAACATCACTGATGCCAACCGTTTACTGTTCAGTTGAAGGTGATAAAAATACAAGTAGATGAATAATAGCTTCTGATAGCTTTCTGAGTAAAATTCTGTAAATATACAACATAACCACAAGAGCTGCTGAGACAGTTTAGGATGTTGAATTATTTATCTTCAACTCTGTCTCAGGAATAAATGTGCTCAAGTTTTCATAGTGATCAGGCGTTCTTTCTAGTAGACGATCTGCATATAGAGCAATGGCTGATTCATGGTAATACAATATGACCTGTTCTCTCTGAATGTTAATATTCACGGTGTTGTGATTAATTTTATCCACTGGTTCAACCTGCAGGCTAGAGCCAGTGGCTGCATACTGTGCATGGCTTGTGTTTGTTGGTTCCTGGCATCATCCTAATCTGAGTTTGCCTAGCTGTAAATGAGTGTAAATGGATACACTGGTGTAGCAATGAGCATGTTCATATTGGAAGCAATGCCCTGTCACAATCACAGCTGGCAAAAAGCTCCCTTTGTATAACAGTGGCATTCATTTTGCTGCAGCATGGAGAACCTTTCAATGGTTCATTTCAGAAACAGTTGTGTTTCTGCATGCTGGATGGAGTCCATGCTTTTTTTGACTGAAAGGGAATAGTTCTTTTCAACACGGACTTTAAAATTGAAGTGTGCTGCTGCCGCTGCTTTTGTTATAGATTGAATAGTTACTTCTTTCCTCTCAGCATTCTTTTTTTTCTTTATCAGCCAAATTTTTGGCGGTGCAACTTTTTGCTAAGATGCTGCTCAAGGTGCGTGCACTTTATGATTTAGGCTTAAATATGATCATGTTATGGTTTGAACTGTTGAAGTGATTTTAGGTTGAAGCTAATTAGTGCAGTAGGAAGTGTTTTTCCTTTTAGAAAATACACAAATCAAAGGTCCAACCCCCTTTTTTCAGGCTTTTCCCCTAAGCCACGCCTCCAGAATACAGGAACGCACAATACTTGTTCCCAAATGTTCAGTTTTACCTTTTCAACCCATTGTTGGCACCTTTTCTGCTATAATTCCTAATGTAATGCACCTAACCCTAACCGCACAACAATTTCATATGCTAGCTGATATAGTGAGGTGTTTTCATGATGAAAAATAAGGCAGTTTTTAGCTTTCTTGGTTTATTCTTTGCTTTAACATCATGGCACCTCAGTGCCACGAACAATCTGGGAAAATCCCACGAACAACTAGTCAAAATTTCCGGACCTCCTCCCACTCGTTCTTTCCTCTCTTCTGTGCTGACTCTACCTGCTGACTGGTAGGTGCTGCGTTCACACACAACAGGTCCGTCACTTAAAGGTTTCCCAACGAGAACACAACCAGACTCTAAACAAAGCACATAAGACGACTTTCAAACAGAATGGAACATTTTGTACGTTACTATGTAGCCCGGCTCTGGCTTCGCTTTCTGTTCAGCTGCTCCTAGCCAAAAATGTGATCTGTGCACATAGAGAGGTATGTGCAGAGGTGGGAGGGATGGTCAAAGGTCAGTCTTATTAAAACCGGATGTTCACAATGATTGGATGGGGTTTTTCCTGGATTGTACATTACAGAGGCGATTACATTTTTTATTCTTTGACAAAACTTTTAATTTATTGGTTGCCATACATATGTGAAGAGCATTTCAAGCAATATGGCAAAAATGCCCCCAGAAAAACCTCGCAAACTGCACTTTTAAGTCACAAATTGAAAACCTTTCTTTTATATGAAAGTGTAAATGTAGAAAGAAGTGAAACTGAAACTCTCAGGGTCTCAGGAAACTGTTAGTTTTCACGTGCATTTCTTTTATTTTGTTCTTGTTGTAATGATTCACATCATCACCTCAGGGTGTTGAGCCATCCTGGCCAAGTGGCTGGGCATGTCTTTGTGACACGCTTCTCTCCGAGGTATTTTAGGACTTTCTGGACTGTCTCCACTGGCATCATTTTACTGAAAAAAACTACAAAAAGCCTTCATCTTTAAATGGCACATTGCTGTTTAACCTTTTACTTTACATTTATTGCATGAACTTTCTATGGAACATAATCAGTTTAACTATGTTTTTCCTTCTGTAGACGGCTCTTCCTTTTGCAGTGGTCAACGGTAAAATGGAGATGGATATTTTGTTATAATCTTTCAAAGTTATATTGATCAGAACAATGGCTGAATGATTAGATCCTTCACATCCTTTTGTTCATAAATCTGAACTTTAATTTCAGCTGAAACTGTTTCAAAGTTTATTTTGAGCGTAAGGTTTGAAGTGGTTTTATTATCCTGGTGTCACCATACGACCAGAAAGCATCCAGACATTAGAGACACTTTGAATCAGCTGTGGTTTCAGGACTTTTAGATCCTGAAATCACTTTACAATCATGTTTACATTTTGATTGGACTTCTTATCTTGTTGCTTGTAGATATGTTACTTCAGGTCTGAGTTGGGGATTTTCTTTCCACGCATTAGTGTAGTGAGCATATTTGAGTTTCCACTTATTTAAAGTTTGATTTATTTAGAAGCATTGTTCCTCATCCTGTTATCAACATTGTCAAGGATGAGTTATTTGGACCACTACACTGCAATTACACCCTGAGCACAAAAATTAACGCTAATCTCTTTCTGGTACGCCTCTCTGCTGAGAGTCTGGCGTGTTATGAATATCTAGCACTTGTTTGGTTGAAACTCTGTTTTTCCTTCTAACATGATAACATTTTCTGTTTTACAATTAGCTTTAACAAGTTTTACATTTGTTCTTGTAATGATGGGCTTCTTTACAAACTTGTATGTTTAAATATGGATTTTTGGATTAGAAGGTTGATTGTTGGGTAAAACAGTTTCAAATGTTTTTGTTTGATTCATTTGTGCAAACGCCGTCTCCTGATTTCTTTTTAACACAGTTTGACAACAGTTTTGTGGTTTAGCTCCATATAATTTACTCATGAAAGACAGAAATTTCAACAAATTACATTACACTGCCTTTCTGCGGGGACTTTTGCATGTTCTCCCCATGCATATGTGGGTTTTTTCCAAGTACTCCAGTTTCCTCTCACAGAAACATGCATGTTACCCCTCTTTTCCACCGGACGTGTAAGCGTTGCATTATGTCTGCGAAACGTACTTCCCATCAATTAGCCACAATTTCCACCGGCCACGAAACGTCACGTTTTGGACATGCCCCAGAATGCTTATGTTTCAAGTAAATTTTGTACGCTCTATGCATCCAGATACATGCTGCCATCTTTTTCCTTGCTTGTTAATGTGTGAACTTTCAAAATCACGTGTGGTGTTGCAATTCTCCCGTGATTTTATGACGTCACAGAACCAGCTGCGTGGAATGCTTTTGCTCCCGTTTTGTGTCTGAAACACTCGCGGTTGGATGGGAGCTCATGGGTAAAATAAAAATATTCCCTTACATTCTGCTTACACATCTAGTGGAAAGGCTGGGTTAGGTTAATTGGAGACTCTAAATTGTCCCTAGGTGTGAGCGAGTGTGTGAACGGTTGCTTGTGTCTTTGTGGCACTGTGATGTACATGAGATTTGTCCCAGGTGTCTCCCAGCTTTCGTCTGATGACCACTGGAGATGGGTACCGGCTCAAACTGAGGTTCCTGGACCCCCAGGGGTATGCAAGCCATGAATTGGGGGTTCCTGAAGCACCTGTAGCGGGACCTGAAGACGCACTTTGTGTGCATCTCCTGGGTAGAGCTAATTAGCACAGTGGACACATTTTTAAGTCTGTCCACCTCAAGTGATGCAAAGTTAAACCGACTAAAATTTGAAGTATGACAACAGTTGTCTCGAGTCTGGCTTTAGCAAAAATGATGATGGAAGACCACAAAATGTGTCTTCCAGTGCAAGTGAAGCAATAAAGCCAGCCATGTTAAAGAGGCATCTCCTCAAAAAGCAACAGTAGTTCAAGAATAAAACAAGATTTTTTTTCCAGTAAAAGGATGAGGATTACACGCCCTAGAGAAAAAAGAATGGTGAACCAGGCCACAACGTATAAGGGGGTCCTTGGTGAAATGTTACCCCCCTTAAGTGGTCATTGACCCCAAAATGTTTGAGAACCCCTGGTTTAGAAGATGATTGCATGAGAAACGCCATGTTATTTGTAAACTTTTGACTAATTATTTGACCTTTATTCTTTTTTCCCCATCCTTTTAGCTCTCTACTCCATCATTCTGTTCTGTGTCTTCCTATGGATTCCCTTTGTTTACTTCTACTATGAAGAAAAGGATGACAACAACACAAACAGGTGCTTGGTAAGAATGCCTCTCTTTTCCTCTGCATGAGCCATCGGAGCTCATTTAAATGTGGTTGTGAGAAACTTTTTCTTTCTCCTCGTCATGCATTTACACCTGATCACTATGCAAAAAAAAAAATCCTGAAGTAACTTTCCAGTTGCATGAATCGCTTTAAATGCAGTTTTAACTGAACAAGGCTCATCCCTCTGAAACTTCCCAATGGGAATATTCTAATGCAGAGTGATTTGAAAGCTCTTATGTTTCTTTTAATCATTTTGATTTAATTCACTGTTATATTTGTTTGTGTACTAATGTTGAATGATGGAAAAGTTTATCAGTTGAGCGGGCCAAAACCAGAATCTTCCTTTTTTGTCCCCATGCATGCTACACCACAAGTATCCCAAATACCTTTTATCCATCCGTTTCAGCTTTTGGTTTAGTAAATAGCACCCTCTCACCTTGTTCATAAATATAGGAGTAAATAGATTTGCCCCATTACTCACTTTTTTGCTTCCTCTAATGGAGTTCATAATTGCAGAGCTGGTTTTGTTCAGAATCAGCAAGTACACGCTTGAAAATCTTTTCTCCGAATTCAAAGATACCACGTAGACTTTCTGACCACTTACAGTGCAGTGAAGCAGTATTTGCTTATTCTTATTCTGCAATTATGCACTTGGAAAACATGCATTCACAAAGTAATTATGGGAGGAAAGAAAAAAAACATTTGTAAACTGCAAAGTACAGCAGAGACCATGAACTGTAAACAATCCAAGGAGAATTATGGGACTTTCTGTTTTCTTTGCTAGAATAAACCAGTCAGGGTATTTTAATGTCCTTAATATAAACAATACACCCCCCAAGCACATCTGATGTAGCAACTGAATCAAAACAAATTAATTTATTGAATTTGTTTCTAATAGTAATAATCACACTGCTCTGGCTTTGTGCTTCTGCACTCAAACTCTGAATCAAAGGCTCCTCATTGTTGTCTTCAGAAGTTATCCTCATGACTCACGATAGGACTTGGTAATTAGCGAGAATGAACCCAAAGTCATAGCAACGTGCCTTTCTCCTTGCCATGTGTCACTTTTGAGCTGACAGAGGCACTTTCTCCCACAGATAGCAGGGTCTTTTGTAACGTAACTTAAAAAGACCCTTGAATAGCGCCGGATGTGGTGCGTTATCTCTGCAAAGTCAAACTGGATCTACACTTCCTCACTTACTCCAGCGCTTATCTAAATGGATTATAAACCCTTTAACTCACACACAATGAATAATAATATTTCACTTTATGGCCGTGATTGACCAGTTAATTTTTTTTTTATTGTAGCAGGTGAAAAACGCTCTGAAGTACACCGTTGGATTCGTCATTGTCTGCGTGGTGCTCCTTTTAATTGGGTGAGTAGGAGACACGGATTGCTTCTTCTGCTTCGGTACACGACAGGTAAAGAGGGCACGGATGTATCATTGTGTCATTAATGGGAAAAAAAATCTGTTTCACACAGCTCCAGAGCTATTTGTCTGGCTGAGATAAACCATTCAGGGGAATAAAATGTGTTCCTCCCATGATTATTTTTGTTTCTCTGAGTCTAAATTCAGAGATATCCAATAACTTTTGTTACATTCTCTGTTGAAACCATTGACTGCTAAATTACTTGCAAAACCCCTAAATGATGTCACCCATAGCTTTCTGAAGGGCTTATTTGAAGCCAAATGGGCGGTTCAGATCACTACCTTCTTGGCTGTGCCGCATGTATCGTCACGCTCAGACAATCCAAAAATGGGCAAAGAGGTGGAGCTGAGAGCAGAACTATGAGGAGCTGAGTCTGCCCTCGTTCCCAGATACATTCTAACTGAACTAACCGGAGCTAACAGAGGTTTGTGGGTGCCTTCAGCCAGAAAAACACGGTTGAGCGACTCTGACGTATAGCACACATCACCTCACCAAGTTGCGGAGTTTTTGTGGTCTTTCTCAGAGAGCTCCACAGGTGACAGGCACAGCCTCAGACCGCAGTGATTGGAGCTGGGCAACCAGTCGGAGGTCCTCTGGCCACAGTGCGGTGGTGGAGCCAGACGGCCAGGCCACATGAGTCTTGGTACCCAGGCCTACCAACATGTCATTTTCAACCCATTTTGACCAAGCAGCATTATGTTAAATGTACAGTTTTCCCCCATTCAACCAGTGAAATAAAGTACAGAAATATAATTTTACTTACCGATAAAAATGTAGCAAAGACTTCTTGGGTGATCTGATGATCAATACCACAGCTTGTCCAATAATTCCATGATTAACATCCGTAAATAACACACAGAGGACAAAACTAAAGTTCAGAGAGTCGAAATGGCCGAACATCTATTAACGTGAGGCTGAGGTCTTCCCCATAGCTAGCCGCTTCCGCTAGCTCTGATGCTAATGCTACCTGTCAATCAAATGTAATTGTTCATAATTTCAAGCATTTCATTACACCTAAACGAAAGAGTTACAAAAAAATTCACCCCGCTCAGAGTTGTCATGACTGTAAATTAGATTTATTAAACCTAAAATGTTTTTTGAACCAGGCTGTAAACATGTTTATTTCTGCTGTGAAGTTGGCATTTTTAACATTTGAGTCAATGAGAATTTGCTCTGTTTTGGAGCCAGCACCTAGCGGATGAAGGGGGAGCTGCAATTTTTTCCTGGTTGGCTTCACTTTTGGCAGGCAGAGTTTGGTTGAAAACGAAAGTCCAATATGCACTGATCCTTGCATTTAGATAAGTTTTCTTTAAAAAGGAACTTTGCTCATAAGTTTAATACATTTGCAGTGGTCTCTAGTAGGAATGGATGCCTTGTAAGTTGTTCTTTGGGGAAAAAAGCTCTGGTGCGTCTGTTTCAGCACGGAGAATTCAGCCAGAGGAGAAAGTAGCTTCAGACAACAGGATTTGGAGTTTTATTTCCTGATATTTGGACATCTCTGATTGGCTAACAGCAACGCAACCCTATCACTGACCACTGCTAATGCTAACAGTTAGCTTCTACTAGTCTTGTAAGTGACATTGTGATGTAGGCTTTTTAAATCCTAGAGTTTCACCGTCTGTTATTGTCAAAAGCAGGAGATAGAGGTAGAAGATCATTTTCACGTTCAGCCTGCATGTTAAACTCCGGGTGATTGATCATTTTCAATAATAGTATCAGTAACTCTAAAAAACTCTAAAAAAAGACCTCTAAGTCTGCCCTCAGTGACAACTCTGGAGGGAAATATCATAGTGGTCCACACATACAAATACCTTGGTGTCTGGCTTGATGACTCCCTCTCCTTCAAGCCCCATATAGATAATCTTGTGAAGAAACTCAAACTCAGACTGGGTTTCTTTTTTTGAAATAAACTGTTTTTCTTTTGAGGCAAAAAAACGACTAGTTACTGCAACATTTCTGTCTATTCTGGATTATGGAGACCTTTTGTATATGAATGCCTCAGCACAGTGTCTTGGTAAGATTGATGTGGTTTATCATGCCTCGCTGAGGTTTATTACTAACTGTAGACCACTGACCCATCATTGTGAATTGTATTCTCGAGTGGGATGGCCTTCTTTGTCCACCAGGAGGTTGGCACATTGGTATACTTTCATTGACAAGGCCATGCTTGGATTACTACCCAACTACATCTGTAACTTAATCTCACGGAGAAGTGTAACTTGTCACAGTCTGCGTGCAAACGATCAGTTGTTACTCTGTGTTCCGTTTGCTCGCACTGAACTGGGCAAAAGGGCTTTCGTTCACTCTGCTCCTTCTGCATGGAACAGGCTGCAGGAAAACTAGAAACTAACCGAGCTCATCTCCTTGAATACATTTAAAACCAGACTGAGAGCCCTTGAGACAGATTCCCTGTGTTGTAACTGCCTCCTGTAATTTTGTACATAACATGTCTGTGTAACTGAAAAATATTGTAACTAACTTTTGCTGCCTCTTGGCCAGGACTCCCTTGAAAATGAGGTTTTTAATCTCAATGGGACCTTCCTGGTTAAATAAAGAATAAATAAAAATAAATAAATATGTAAAAATGTTTCTTAGTGAAGCTCCTCCTTAACTACAGATCTTACTGTGGTTAAAGGTTGAGTAGCACCAGGGAGATTTCCGTTGCAGCTGTGACAGCACCACACCTGAAGGTCCGGCTTGTACGATTGAGTGTGTTCCTTCAA
Source organism: Aphyosemion australe (assembly GCA_006937985.1). NCBI lineage: Eukaryota > Metazoa > Chordata > Actinopteri > Cyprinodontiformes > Nothobranchiidae > Aphyosemion > Aphyosemion australe. The sequence continues at coordinate 1,356,804 of SSNS01000129.1, read as the reverse complement.
CCATTAAATGGAGCTCTGAAAGAAAGCTTATCTGGTTTGGAAAAGAAGGAACACATGGCCATAATGTCTTACACCGTAAAGTTTAGAGGACATTTTTATAGACAAACCTCTACAGCTTTTACCTCATGAACTGTAACTGTAACCACTTTGTTCTATCAGTTGTTGGTTTGATCCTTTATATTTTGACAGTGATGCTTTTTATCTGCTTCTCTGATACCAGGAAACATTATTGACTTTGTTTTCTTGTCTGTCCAGTCTGCCAGTATTTACTTAAAGCTACAAGGCTCAACACCCTCACAAACCAATCACTGTCACCATCTATATGTTGCTATTTGAGATTCAGACCACACACACAGCTTTGTTACACGCTTCAGGGTTTGTGTGTAATAGTTGTGTGTGAAAACGGACGTATAAGATCAGAATTTCTGCCTTTCTAAACAAATATGTCTACGTATGCGTCAAGAATATTATTTTAATCAATGTAGTATTTGATTAGAAATGTTTAGGGATACAAATTGCAAGATTTTTAAATAATACCAAACATGTAAAAAGTTCAGTCTCAACTATTAAAGCAGCTTTTACATTTTGGTCAGCTCCGTCTGGGTCAGGTCGGGACAGCCCCCCCGCGAGGGCAGGTTGTGTTTAGACGACCTTCTCAGAAACGTGGCAATGGGCGCTGACAGAGCGGGCTCCGCTAAAGAGGTGCGCAGAAGTCCGTGGTGTCACTCCTAAGCGCCACAAGTTAGTAGAGAAAAGCGGTCGTCAGCGGTGTTGCTTTGGAGACTCTAACATGAAGCACACAGCTTCCTACTCTCTCACTAAGCAGCGATGCTGACGTGGGCGCTTCTCTCCCATCCAAGAGTCCTGACATGCTTCTGCAGCCATAGTTGCCAGTTTGAGCTGCAGTCAGAGATGTTTACCCCACTACCAGATAGCTAACACGTGCGGGAAGCTGCTGCTGGCCGACTCTACCCACACCAATCAGAGGCACCCAATAGTAGGTAGGTGTGAGCGTGACATCATTTCAGCTGGCCAATCACTCCATAGGTGGGTGTGTATGGTTGGTTCGTCACGAAACAGATGCAGTGAAGCAGGGCTGAAAAAAACAGTCAGCTCCGCACGGACAACGCCAATGTAGACTCAGTAACCCCACCCAGCCCAGACTGAGCTGACACGAGTGTAAAAGGCCTATAAAGCAGGATTGTTTTATTGTAACTCTTCTTTTTTTAATTGTTGATGCTTATATCTTTTTACATTTTTAGAGCTGTAGCTAACTATAGTTTAAACTATGATTGTCAAAGTTAATGCGTTATTATCGCGTTGATGCATTCATGAATTAACACCAAGAAATACCGTGTGGCACATTAGCAGTTTCTTTTTAAAGTGCATTACTTGCTCTGAAGTGTTTATAAACTCGTGAACACACTCTGCATACACACTAAACACCAAGCGTGTCAACGTGATACGAGAGATGGAGTTCTAAACTCGTGAGTGAAAAAGAAGACATTTCTACTCTGAATGAGTGAAAAAGTAAAAGTAAAACTTCACACAGCTGCACAAACCTCTCTTCCTTAACCTTGAAGCTCGTGCGATTATTTGTGATTAAACTAGTGCCGACAAAGATTTTTAAACATTTGTTACAGAAATCGAACATATTGGGCTAGCTATAGCTAATTTACACTTTAAAAACAAACGTACAGACTTTATTTAATTAAACTCTTCCACATTTTTACATGTATTACAGTAATGTTCAGAAGGCCTAGAAGAAACCAAATTATTTATTATTGTTATTTTTTTTATCACTTTCAGAGCATTCGTTCCTATTCAGGCCCCGCCCAATCAGAATTCCACTCAGTGGCAGAAGATGCAATACCTGTTTGAAGAGCTTGGCAGTAGTCGTAAGTATAACTTTCTTTATTACCTTCATATTTGATTATCTAGTCAGATATTGCAGGCCTCTCTGACACAACATAAAATTTGATATTCTTATAATTTTTTCTGCAATGAGTTTGTTGATGGTGCATCTTTTTATTTACTCTAATTGGCTAAGTTTGCACAAGCATGATCGCTAGTCAATTATTTAATAATTGTCCAATAATGGCAGGTTACAGAAGGTATTTCTAAATTGAGGCGTTTCCAGTCTCAAATGTTACATAAAAACGATCAAACGGTAAAATTAGATTATTATTTTAGCTGATGCATGTATAGTTGTATCAAAAGCAGTGAAACAGAGTTAAAAATGATCTTTTTCTTGTCAAAACATATATTGCACCGAAGGGAGCCCTTCTTCGAGCATCTTCTTATTTAGTTAAACAATGCAAGTAATTATGCTCCTGCTAATGCCGGAACATGGCCAAAAGTGGACCCCTCACAGTCCTTTGGCCCTTTGCCATCAAGGGATCAAGGAGGAAGTTGAACCATCTGCCTCTCTGCTTAATAGTGGACCCCTAAAAGCTCTCCCTAACCTTCCTCCTTTGGCACAGGGGAGAATTACTCTGCTGCTGAGGAAATGTGAGGATCATCCCCCTTTTTTAATTCTTCTTCCCCTTCTCTTTCCAGATGGGAGGTTAATTGTGTGAGGAAAAGGCACTTTTGCAACAAAACACTCCAGACCATTTTGCAACAACTGTTAATTAAGGCCACTACATATTTAATGGTCTAAACATTAGACTTGTTAAAGCAGGTTTTCCTGCATATACAACAGACCAGACCTCTAGCTCTTAAATTAGTTGTTCAAGTCATTAAAGTGTAATTTTGTGTTTTTGATCATGTCTCATGGGGGGGTTGCAGTCGGCAGTAGTCCAGCATAAACGACTGCATAGAAAAGTGCATATTCATAATGTTTCATTTCTCTTTTTCTGTAAATGCATTGAAATAATTGACTAAACTTGTGCATACAAGTGATTATGCTTTAGGAGCATTAGCATGCGCACATAAAAATATTCAAAGTAATTTGACACATCATCCTTTGGATGTTTATTGACATATTACTTTAATGCTATTTAATGCTAAACACAGAACAACTCTAGCCCAAGCTACTGCCAACATCTCTGTTGGACAAGAGGAAAACAACAAAGGAAAAGGTTCATACACAAAGGCTGTAGGCTATTAATGTAATCTTCTGCAATTAGAATAATCAATAAAAATAGAACATTGTGTTTCCAAGAAGAAACAGCATAAAGAACACAGACATACAAATGTGCATCTGGGTATTGCACATGTGCTGCATATAGCACTGATGTTGGTGTGTAAAAGGATAATGCCTGTAACAGTTAACCTGTGGAGTCTTTCCATTGTAGTGTTTCATGGGGTTGTTTTTAGTCATTGATCAGGGCTCCTGGGCCATTTTGAGCCCCAACAAAGTTTCACATGTTATATAGAGGCTCAAAGTTGTTGTAGAACCATTTTAAGTAGATACATTTCTTTCTGATAAATTCACACATTTAAAATTAAATGAAAATCATATACTGCACAACTCAGAATAGTCATGCATTAGGACCAATCACAGAGTAATGCTGTCGATTTTGATTCAGTGTCATAATAGGGAAAGTCTGACCGTACCAGATTCCAATCTGGTTGGATTTGATGTATCTGATGGTATTTAAGACACTCCAGCCCAGGGGCGTTGCAAGCTTCTCAAAAGTGTGGGGGATGTTGAGACCTTTCACTCTCACACACACACACACACACACACACACACACACACACACACACACACACACACACACACACGCGCGCGCGCGCGCATCTGTATTTACACACCCTGTCCTATTTTACCAGTATGCATTATCCTGAATTTGTTACCCTGAACTTATTTAGAATGCAATGCAAATTTTAAATTAGATTATTTTTCTCATTCATTTTGCTGTTTTTGTTTTGTTTATTTTTGTTGTTGCTCTTTATTTTATATGAAGCTGAAGTTGGTTCCCTTTTTAAGTTTTTAATTCAGAAAGTTTAATTCCCACTAATGTTTCCACCCCAAGCTGCTGTAATTATAAAATGTAAAATGTTTTATTTCATGGGTGACCAATCAGAACTCTTGAAATGTCAACATCAACCCATTAAATTGAAAAACATGTTACTAGTATGATAATCCAAACTCATAATAAAAAAAAGAAGAAAGTGGCATTCTTTGAACTAAAGTTTTCACAAATGACCACCTGGAATTTATGGATTCTGCTGTTAATGTAGAATAATCTAATCCAGGTTTGAAGAGTCTAGGTGTTGTAGTTTTTACACTAGACCAGATGCAATAAAGTTCTGAAATCTGCATTTTTTGAACAGTTACAAATCAAATAAAGGTTTAACCAATCACAAACTGTTCTTTAAGGACTCTGCTATCAGTCTAATATAATCTAGTTAAGGCTTGAAGAATCTAAGTATTGTAGATTTTAGCAGAGCCTGTTCTAATGTGGTCTACAGGTGAAACTCAAAAATGAGAATCTGGTGTAAAAGTCCACTTATGTCAGTAATCCAGCTCAGACTGAGAGACCATCTAAAGGCTCAGGAACCCTTTGCAGGTGTTCTGGATTCATCAGCTGATTAGAGTGTGACACCTTGAGTCTAGAATATTGAACCTTTTCACTATATTTTAATTGAGATTTTGAATGTGGGGTTTTCATCAGCTGTAGCCAGAATCATCACAATTATAACAAAAAAAGGCTGAAATATCTGGATTTGCATGGAATGAGTCTGTCTCATAGATTAGTTTCAACTTTTAGGTTCAATTACTGCCACTCAGGTGTTCTTGTGCCTTTGATGAGCCTCAAGCTTCACTCAGCAGAGGCAGCTGGGTTAGGGTTAAGTTCAGACTTCAGCATCGACCCTGTTATGACCAGAAATCTATCAGACAAGCAGATTAAGATTTGTTTTGCTCTCAGTGGAAAATGATCCAATTAAATTAATGTAAATACTACAACAACTAATTATAGGATACTATTGATAGCATGGACTGAAAGGCTGTGAACCAGAGACAACAGGACAGAAGTGAAGGTTTGTGCATTTAACAAAACATTTCATAAATAATCAGAGCTGCTGTGAAATATTCTCCAGTCCACATCCAGACAGAATCATCATCTCTTCTGTCTCATGATCAGCAGCAGCTGGGATGTTTATGCTCACAAAGTTTTTCTTTTTTTATCAACATTCACACTTTCAAGTGCAGCTCACTCCTCCTCTTGTTCTGACTTTTTTTCTTGTGCTTATTCTCATCCGTTTGGATGCATCTCCACCTCCATGTCTCCACCTGCCTGTCGGCGCATCTGACCACTGGTTGTTCAGATGCTGCTGCTGTCAATCATTGCGGGAGCGTGCACGGTGTCTCTTTGTTCTCTCCTCCTGCCTGGGCTAACGGTAGCTGACGGTGATGTGCGCATGGCGCACAACAGCGATGCGCATTTGGAGAGAATGAGTACTCGTGCGCAAAACGAGGCCCCTCGTGGAGCGCGTGTTCTGCGTATCGGGAGGGGCCCACTTAAAGCCCTGGATTTGCTCAAATAAGATGTTTGAGCTCAAAGAGGTTGTAGTTCTCTTGTGGTACGAGCAGAGCGCGCTCGGAGTGCAGCTTGTAATGAGCGCGCACGATTTTATCAGTTGGGAGGCGCGGAGCAGCTTGAGAAACACATCAATGATGGAACGTACGACAATTTGTAACACCGGTGCGCAGAGGTGCGGGTTTCAATGATCAACAGGAAAGGGAGGAGGAGAGGGGAAAACAGCGCGCGAAACACGGAGACCAGACTGTTAGTAAAGTTTTGAGCAAAACTGCTGGAAAAGTGTGGGTGTTCAACCTCTTCATTAGAAAAAGTGTGGGTGTTAAAACACCCACATCCCCCACGGGTACGACGCCCATGCATCAGCTCCAGTGTGTGAATGATTTTCCTGTAAAGTATTTTGGAGTCCCTGACTTAGAAAAGCACAATACAAATATCCTATATCTATTTCCTTTGACAGAAGATTGAGTAGTAGAAGGTTTAATTTTTTAGTGATATGGGATTTAAAATCTACACAAAACTGTTTAACAAAGGTACATTTTATAATTGGATAATGTTGAGAGGAGGTGTAGGTTTGTGTAGTTTTTACTTAAGCAACTGAGCAAGTTGTAGTAGTAGTAGGATGTTTCCTAATTTCCTCTCAAATGTGATGTGAGGAGAAAAGGAAGTCAGTTTGTTACATCATACAACACTGTTAGAGGAACTCAATTTTATTTGACTAAACTTGCTTGGTTGACAAGCAGTTTATGCTCAGATTGCTATCTCCTTGTAATGGAGACCAAGGGTTCCTATGTTATGTATAATTGAGTTAATGACAAAATGTCTATTATTTCCATTCTTTGCTTGGTTGTGTATGGACATTTAGAGAGGAATTTTTTAGAGGCCAAGGGACTGGGCAACTTTCCTCTACAGCAGTGTTTCCCAACCCTGGTCCTCAGGGCACACTGTCCTGCATGTTTTCCATGTCTCTGCTTCAGCACACCTGATTTAGATTACCTCCTAAGGGAGGACATCACATGCTGCAGATGCCTGTTAATCACTCATTCATTTAAGTCAGGTGTGTGGCAGCAGGGAAACACTGGTGTTTGAAAGGGCAACGTGGAAAACATGCAGGACAGTGTGCCCTGAGGACCAGGGTTGGGAAACACTGTCCTATAGCATATGGCAAAAATTTCAGTTTGANACACACACACACACACACACACACACACACACGCGCGCGCGCGCGCATCTGTATTTACACACCCTGTCCTATTTTACCAGTATGCATTATCCTGAATTTGTTACCCTGAACTTATTTAGAATGCAATGCAAATTTTAAATTAGATTATTTTTCTCATTCATTTTGCTGTTTTTGTTTTGTTTATTTTTGTTGTTGCTCTTTATTTTATATGAAGCTGAAGTTGGTTCCCTTTTTAAGTTTTTAATTCAGAAAGTTTAATTCCCACTAATGTTTCCACCCCAAGCTGCTGTAATTATAAAATGTAAAATGTTTTATTTCATGGGTGACCAATCAGAACTCTTGAAATGTCAACATCAACCCATTAAATTGAAAAACATGTTACTAGTATGATAATCCAAACTCATAATAAAAAAAAGAAGAAAGTGGCATTCTTTGAACTAAAGTTTTCACAAATGACCACCTGGAATTTATGGATTCTGCTGTTAATGTAGAATAATCTAATCCAGGTTTGAAGAGTCTAGGTGTTGTAGTTTTTACACTAGACCAGATGCAATAAAGTTCTGAAATCTGCATTTTTTGAACAGTTACAAATCAAATAAAGGTTTAACCAATCACAAACTGTTCTTTAAGGACTCTGCTATCAGTCTAATATAATCTAGTTAAGGCTTGAAGAATCTAAGTATTGTAGATTTTAGCAGAGCCTGTTCTAATGTGGTCTACAGGTGAAACTCAAAAATGAGAATCTGGTGTAAAAGTCCACTTATGTCAGTAATCCAGCTCAGACTGAGAGACCATCTAAAGGCTCAGGAACCCTTTGCAGGTGTTCTGGATTCATCAGCTGATTAGAGTGTGACACCTTGAGTCTAGAATATTGAACCTTTTCACTATATTTTAATTGAGATTTTGAATGTGGGGTTTTCATCAGCTGTAGCCAGAATCATCACAATTATAACAAAAAAAGGCTGAAATATCTGGATTTGCATGGAATGAGTCTGTCTCATAGATTAGTTTCAACTTTTAGGTTCAATTACTGCCACTCAGGTGTTCTTGTGCCTTTGATGAGCCTCAAGCTTCACTCAGCAGAGGCAGCTGGGTTAGGGTTAAGTTCAGACTTCAGCATCGACCCTGTTATGACCAGAAATCTATCAGACAAGCAGATTAAGATTTGTTTTGCTCTCAGTGGAAAATGATCCAATTAAATTAATGTAAATACTACAACAACTAATTATAGGATACTATTGATAGCATGGACTGAAAGGCTGTGAACCAGAGACAACAGGACAGAAGTGAAGGTTTGTGCATTTAACAAAACATTTCATAAATAATCAGAGCTGCTGTGAAATATTCTCCAGTCCACATCCAGACAGAATCATCATCTCTTCTGTCTCATGATCAGCAGCAGCTGGGATGTTTATGCTCACAAAGTTTTTCTTTTTTTATCAACATTCCCACTTTCAAGTGCAGCTCACTCCTCCTCTTGTTCTGACTTTTTTTCTTGTGCTTATTCTCATCCGTTTGGATGCATCTCCACCTCCATGTCTCCACCTGCCTGTCGGCGCATCTGACCACTGGTTGTTCAGATGCTGCTGCTGTCAATCATTGCGGGAGCGTGCACGGTGTCTCTTTGTTCTCTCCTCCTGCCTGGGCTAACGGTAGCTGACGGTGATGTGTGCATGGCGCACAACAGCGATGCGCATTTGGAGAGAATGAGTACTCGTGCGCAAAACGAGGCCCCTCGTGGAGCGCGTGTTCTGCGTATCGGGAGGGGCCCACTTAAAGCCCTGGATTTGCTCAAATAAGATGTTTGAGCTCAAAGAGGTTGTAGTTCTCTTGTGGTACGAGCAGAGCGCGCTCGGAGTGCAGCTTGTAATGAGCGCGCGCGATTTTATCAGTTGGGAGGCGCGGAGCAGCTTGAGAAACACATCAATGATGGAACGTACGACAATTTGTAACACCGGTGCGCAGAGGTGCGGGTTTCAATGATCAACAGGAAAGGGAGGAGGAGAGGGGAAAACAGCGCGCGAAACACGGAGACCAGACTGTTAGTAAAGTTTTGAGCAAAACTGCTGGAAAAGTGTGGGTGTTCAACCTCTTCATTAGAAAAAGTGTGGGTGTTAAAACACCCACATCCCCCACGGGTACGACGCCCATGCTCCAGCCTACAATTGAAAATGTGTGCACCCTGTGATGCTTTTCTTCCCCATTGGCCAAATCCTGCAGTGTCCAGGTCAAAGTTCAAGAGGCTAAATTGATTCCTTATAATGTTTTTTGTTAGAGTAATTTCACTCACAAGAATTATCTTAGCTATTTTGTTCTTCTGATACATCCATGAAATCTGACTTTAGCCCAGACACCTCCCCTAAATGAGCTGCATTGCTCCTATAAATTCACGGTTCTGTACAAGAGAGAGAAGTATAGGTTTTTCTTTGGAGTTTTATAATAGTTAAATGTACAACACCAGCATGACTGTTGCACCAGAAAAACACACTAGTTGTGATGTCATCATTCTGTGTGGGTGGCACCGTCTCCAATAGTTTTATTTACTGCAGTAATGCAGAGTCATCCATGTTCGCACCCCCCTCTTCTCCAACTTCATAAAGTGCCACATACAGTATGTTATATAATGTTTGTGTCCCAAGATGCAGCTGCTCTCTGGTTGCTTTTGAGGATTCTGTCATCCCCCCCATTGTAGGGTGCCAAAGCAAAAGGAGCTTTGCAAAGAACACCTTTCTGCATAAGACTTATACGTTAACTCATGCCTGAAGGGCTATGTGCAGAGTGAGATAAGAGCTACCTCATTCCTGTGGTTTTCGAATCAACACTTTGCAGATGTGGAAGCACCACTGATAGTATACAATATTTCCTGTGTTTAATCCGCGGAAAATGTGCTCAAGACATGAAGAAGACTGGCAGCAAACATCTATCCTTTGCTTTGTGTAGAGTCCACGAACAGAATGTTCTTTTTGCAGAACATAAAGCTATTGTCTGTGTTGCCAAGCTCACTTCAAAACAAAGACGGTTAAATCACAATGAAATGCTCAGGAATAGGTATTCAGATGGTAATGTTAAGTCTGGTCATCAGACCCCATAGTCAGTTTTCTGCACAAACACACAGAAAACCTCAGTTTTCTCCAGCTTTGTCTTTCCTCATGTGATTTCAAAAGAAAGTGATTAATGATGTGAACAGCGCAAATTATACATGCCCCGGATACTGACTTAATATTCCACGTGAAATGTCACTGTCAAGGAGAAAGACAAGGGGAGACCCACCTGTGACCAGGATGACAGGTGGTCTGGGCTTTATGAAGTTACCGTTGAGAGGATGTGGGATATTTATAAAAGGACAAATGCGTTGCTTTTTTACTTAGAAAGCTGTGACAGGTGGGATCTTGACAGGGGAGTGAGGCAATCAGTCCTTTCATCAATCCCTGTCTTCTAACTTTATCTCTGGCAGCTGGCGTGACACCGACTGTTGTGTTCGCCTGATAGGTGGTCCTCTTTCAGCCTCAGAGCACACACACTCATCCTACCAATGATAAAAGCTGCCTCAATACTTTATTGTCTGAAGTATTAAATCTAAGAGTACCTAATCACTAACATAATGTGTCCTCGTTTAAAGGAAAGTAAACATGTTCTCCTTTTATTTTCCAAAAAATTAATTTCCAGAATTAGTGCAGAGGTGCCTGCTTGCAGTTGTTAATGAGCTGTTTACGGGCATCAGGTGTGCAGCCCATTAGCAATTCGTTAAACTCCATGTTAGCTTTGAGAGATTTGAGGGAACATTTCACTGATCATTAAAATTATTTACTCCAGGTTACCACAGCAACCTTCAAATGAGGATCTAAAAATGTGTGAGACCACAGGCCAATAAAATTTGACTAATGTGGTCATGGAAGCAGCTTTTTTGGCTTTCTCATAATTCTTTATTTTTTATTTAGAATATCTCTCCTTACATTGGTTTGTTGACAGTTCTTTCCTTTGTTAAAGCTGTGACAACAGTGTTTCTATGTGAATTACAGTATTTTGTGTCCTATAAATAAAACTATTTTTTTAATTATGAGCTGTGTATTGAGATGCATGCTTTAAGTTCTAAAGAAGTCTTTACGCATCTCAGCATCTGAATGAAGAGAAGATGATTGAAATTCCATCAGATTGCACAATTCAAAGTCTTGATTTCCTCTTTTGCACAAACAGTAGCAACGTTTACATGGGCACAAGTAATGGGAATGAACGCCCTAAAAATTCTTCATGTAAACATGTCAATCGTAATATTCTGATCCGATACAGCCCGATCGCAATGAAATTTATTTCCGATTGAGAGAGGTGGTTTTGCCCGATCATTCCGATTGACGTCCATGTACACACCCATACGTGACGTCTTTCCACCTTGGCAGACGCTCAGGACAAGTTGAAAACATGGCGGGAGGTAAACAGAAGTGGTTTGTTGCCGACACTATTTTTTTTACTGGAAACACTACAGGAGCTCAGTATTATTGAACGTCTCGATGGCCGAAAGGGTAGAAATGCCGAGTTATACGCTCAAGTGCATCTAAAGATGCAGGAAGCGGGATTTCACCAAAGTATCGACCAAAGCATGCTCAACCTATTTAATCTGAGTGCTTGTTGCATGTTTACTCGCGGCATGATTGGATCATTTCAGTTGGTGTCCATGTAAACAGAGATTTGGGATTTCCCATCAACCAAGATTTGAATCGGATAGGGGAAATTTGGCACATGTAAATGTAGCTACTGATGCTTTTTTAAAAAAGGTTTAGGTTAAACCTCTGTTTTTTTTCTTTTCTCTTACAGACGGTCTGCCAGCTTTATCATTCTCCATCAGCTCCTTGACCCTAATTGGCATGTTGGCAGTCATCACTTACACGGTGAGTTGAGATCCAACTGGTGGTTTGTATTATTGTTGAAGTCACGTGTGTGTGTGTGTGTGGGTGTGTGTGTGTGTGCTTGAAAAAGCTTTGTAACAAGAGAAATCTGACTGTTTTTTAAAAAGTATGATTTAATAATTGTTTTGTGGTTGATCATGCTTTTTTGTAATATGTGCACTAAATGTGGATATGTATAAATATTTTCCATCTTTGTTTTGATGTATCTAGAGATGGATTGGTGATTGATAATAGCAGCTCTTTGTGATTTTATAGCTCTGACGTTCAATTGCTCAAATTGCCCAGACTGCTGTCTTTTTACTTGAGCACTTGAGGCTTTTGGTGATGTATGGGTGCTCCTCACTGGCTTATCAGCCACTTATCTGCTGTCTATATATATATATATATATATATATATATATATATATATAGATCTAGCTCGGTGTCCATTAATATATGCCTGTATTTTGATTCCCTTAGAGTTCTGCAGTTTTTCTTATTTTTTTTTAAACTCCCCGATCAAAAAAATTGACTGGTTAATGGTGTCCATTTTTCATGGCCGTTATCTTGGTAACTAGACTGTGAATATTCCCTGAAGCTGGTGGTGCTGGTGTCAGAGGTGCATAACGCATAATGGTGTCTACTGCAGAAAGATACCAAAAAGAAAAGGGAGGAGAAGGAAAACAATCTAAGAGCTCAGATCTGGGAGCGAGAGTAAAAGTCAGTGCGTTTACATGCACATCAGAAAACCGAACTTTTGCCCTAAAAAGACTAACATCGGTTTTTTTAAATGCATGTAAACGCGTTAGTCTGGCTGAAAGTGAACTTCTTCTAGTCGGGCTGAAGCACCCAGATAATGCGGTAGTTATCTGACTTCCTTCTGCATGTAAACGGGTCAGCCGAGCTGAACCGAGTAGACGCTCGCGTTCCGGAAGTGACGCGACCAGAGTAGCGCTCGTCTGATAACATCACCGCCACAACGTACCACGCGTAACAACATCTAACAGCGCAGTACGTACCAATAAGCTGTGCTGCAGCGTTGTTGTTGTCCATTCTTTCATCCGCGGTGTATTTCCTGTTTCAATTCCGTCTCATTTACTCCCGCCAGCGTTGGTTTACAAGTTGTGTTGCTACAAGCTAACCGGAACAATGCCCGACATGAAAGGGCGCACGTCGCCCCCTACTGTACCGGAGTGGAACGAACTTCATTTGCGAGGTCGGTTTTCTAAAGCGCATGTAAACGAGGATAAAGACTCGCAGCTTATTATCATAAGTTCGACCAGGATCGACTTAGATGTTGATACTGCCCATGTAAACGCACTGAGTGACAGCCAGCCTCAATCTATCCTGTTTTTTTTAAAAGAGTCGTATTTGACAAATTACACAACAATTGGACACGGAGCTCTTGATTAATAATACACAAACAAGTCAAGTAAATTGTAGACCCAATCTCCATTTAGGACATACAATCCATCTCAGCAGGAGTTTTAGCCAATGTTTTCGCTTGCCTCTCAGTGGTCTCAGTATAGTGGATAATTACCTAGTTCAATTGGATGGTGGTACTGTGCTCAGATTTGCCCTGACCGGCGTTGCTATGGACTGTAAAAGCTCAGTGGAAATCAAAACTCCCACTGTGTCCTTGTTTTTGATCTTCTTGTTTTGTTGGAGTCAGTTGGAGGAATGAGCCCTTTAGGGAACAACAGTGGCTGCCCCGCTCTTTTTTACAGTGGCAGACTGCAGAAAACACTCTGTATCCTTTTATTTACTGTATTTGCTCTATCCTCTAATAAAAAAAAACTCTTCCTGGTGGCAGTCTCCTCAAATTTGCAGAGATCTGTGATTTATCACATCTAACAATGTATAACTGCAAAGCTTGATTAACTTTTTGAAGTGCTGGTGACGGGTTCTGTTAGCAGCAGTTATGCAGTCTGTGAGTTTATCTCCACTAGTCTAACCCCTAGTAGCTTTCTGCTGTTTTCTGCTCTGAAATCCTTGGGATGTGCCTGCTGAGGATGATGATTGGTAGATTTCTGCCCATCTTAAATGAACTGCAGTAACCAGGCTTAAGAAGTTAGGCACATTTTTACTAATCCGAAATACCCTGATTTAAATGTTCTGTGCAGAGTGTAATAGCACTTGTTACTCATCCATTTTTCATCTTTGTGTTTTTGAGCAGTAGCACAATCTTCTAATCGTTTTGTGATTCTTTACTAAATGAATTAAATACTTTTTCATCTCTGTATTCTTCAGAAATTTGAATATGCAGCCCAGGTTCTGGTAATTCTGAAGGCCGATAATTAAACTAGTTCTCTGTGAGGTGGCATTGATGTCTCATAGAGCCGCTGCATGTTTGCAGGCCTAATCACAGCTTAGCGTTGTTCAGGGTGAGGTTTGAAGAAATTCCTGCACTGCTGCATCACGAAGACAACATTTCAGATCACTTGTTTTTTTTAAAGATTTGACATTTTGCAAGCAATTCAGATAAGAGTCTGTCTGGAATGTTCAGTTAAACAATCTCACATGATCTGAGTCTGATAAATTGGCTTGTTTTAGATTGTTGCTGTTCATGATTATTTGGCAGGGTTCTTACAGATGCTTGAAGTTTTATTTATTGTGGTATTTTCAAGTTTTTCAAAGTGCTTGAGTTTTTAGTAAAGTCCTTAAAAGTTCAACTTGGACTAAGAGACCATTAAAAGGCTCAGGAACCCTTTGCAGGATCTATTAGCTGATTAGAGTGACACTTTGAGTCTAGATTATTGAACCTTTTCACAATATTCTAATTGTCTGAGATTTTAAATTTGAGGTTTTCATCAGCTGTAACCCATAATCATCCCAATTATAACAAATAAAGGCTTAAAATATCTCACTTTGCGTGTAATGAGTCCATCTCATGTATTAGTTTCACCTTTTAAGTTGAATTAGTGAAATAAATGAACTTTTGCATGATATACTCATTTCAATCAACCTGTATGTATGATACTGGGGAAAGCATTGTCAACTAAGGTTAAACGTGTTTTTAAAGCTCTTGAATTAGAATTCAGTACATATGTAAGAACTCTAACTTTAATTGCTACATTTAGCTATATGTTGGAAAGCTAAAGATGCTAGGCTATGAGGGGGAATATCTCAGAAGGCCTCACTGGGCTCTGGTTGCGTGTTACTAGCTGGACAAAATATCCAGATTTTCCATTTGAGTCTCACAAACGTTTTGTGGCAGTTTAGTCTCAAAAAGGTCAGTTTATGTCTCAATGGCTTTCTCAATACCAAAGTACGCTAGTGCGTTCAGCAGAAAGGCTGCTCTGCTGAGCACAGGACAAGGACGGCATGATAGACGTATGATCCCCAGTAGGCTGTTCATGTATAAAGTGACACTTTCTAACATTTTTATGTTCAGATTGTTACTAATATTCCTACTGTGGACCTATTTTGAGGAGTACAAATAAAACAAAATGACCATAAAACAATTTTAGCATTTAAAAAAGGTGTCCCACAGGGACCATTGACCATTGTTTTTGGCTCTTGTTTTGAAAAGTTGGACACCCTTGGATTAGATTACCTGCTAGTTAAAGTCCTACATGTCGAAAGGTTTAGTGATTTTAATCACCCCTTAAGCATGACTGTAAATATGACTACATGACGGAATGACCATTAAGATGATGAATAATCTTGGGATGTTAATTTATTTAATAGTTTATTAAGTTGAAATGAAAAGACAGGGATGGTGTTTGATCCTAACTTAAATTCGACTTAGATTTGATCACAAAGTGACTCATCATTTAAGCGTATAGTTGGTATATGTGCGCTCATTCGTTGACCAAATTTACCAAATATGTGTTTTGTTTGGGATCTTTTTTTAACAGTGGATTAATGTTGAGAGCTTTGGGTAGTGACCGAAAGAATGAGATTGCGGATTCAAGCAGCCATAATGAGTTTCCTCCATAGGGTGTCTGGGCTCTCCCTTAGAGATAGGGTGAGAAGCTCGGTCATCCGGGAG
The DNA here is from genome assembly GCA_006937985.1 of Aphyosemion australe. Lineage (NCBI taxonomy): Eukaryota > Metazoa > Chordata > Actinopteri > Cyprinodontiformes > Nothobranchiidae > Aphyosemion > Aphyosemion australe. The sequence goes on along the minus strand of SSNS01000129.1, from coordinate 1,341,255 downwards.
GAGCTCAGAGTAGATCCGCTGCTCCTCCGCATCGAGAGGAGCAGTTGAGGTGTCTCCGGTATCTGGTCAGGATGCCTCCTGGACGCCTCCCTGGTGAGGTTTTCTGGGCACGTCCAACCAGGAGGAGACCTAAAGGAAGACCCAGGACACGCTGGAGGGACTATGTTTCTTGTTTGGCCAGGGAACGCCTTGGGATTCCCCTGGAGGAGCTGGCCCAAGTGGCTGGGGAGAAGGAAGTCTGTGCCTCTCTGCTTATCTGACCTGACCCCAGATAAGCAAATGAAGATGGATGGATGGGTTAATGTTGAAAATAACATTATAACTTTTTATAGTTTAGTGGAAATGGCTGTTAATGTTTCAAAATCATCAATATTCTCACTATAGTGGTGTGGGATCTACCTGCAGAGTGACGAGGGTTGGCTTCACCATCACACTTGTAGAAGGCAACAAAGAGGATGCTTGTGTAAGAAACCAGCTCTCCCTTTAGCCACTCAGCGAGCAAAGGAATCTCTGTGATTTCATCCAGACTCACATGGAGTCTACTCTCGGCTATCCCCGGTCATCATTGACCATTGTTGGTTTTAAAATAAACTTAATGAGCGTGCATCATCATATGTGGACTAAAAAGGTAAACCCCGGCAGAAGTTATTTTCTATTTCTCTTGTGTAGTTCCACATTTCAGGGGAAGGGGAAAGGAAATGTTCCTCCTGGGATCTGGGACAGGTTTTCCTTTTATGAGTGTATTTGATATTCGGGACATGCTTTGGCCCTAAGAGCTCCATGATTCATTGCAGGAGGTGACACTCGCCCGTAGCAGAGATCCACAGCAGAGACTAATAATAGTGTAGCCTGACTTTGTATCCCATGCGGCTCTCTTAATGCTATCCTAACACTCGGAAAGTACTAAAAGTTGTTTTACCAAAAGAAAGAGAAAAAACGGTTTGAGAAGCGGGAGAAGGAGTGCGACATATTTTGACAGGGATGAATTTGACGGGGATCTCTGCACAGAGGACTCCTTTGTTTTATTATGTACTCATAAAGCGACACTTCTGAAAGTTTGTGAAAGGGAACCGTAAAAGCATTGGCCTGTTGCTTTCACTGTCATTTTTATAGTTTGGCCGGTTTCCTGTTTTTAAATATGCCCTTGGTTTTTTCTAAAAGTTCAAACATCCATATGCATGATTGAAGACCGTTCAGCTCAGAGCTTTCAAATTTTGTACATATATCTTATTACTGCCTCTCACCCTGCCTGGTTGTCTGCCACTGTTTCCCTGACTCTGTTTCCATTAAAGTAAAGAAAAGAAAGTGTTAAATGTTCATTTAAATCTGGTTATATAAGGATACCTTGATACTCCCACCTTCTATCCAGATTTTTCCCTCTAAAATGTTTGTTGTAGTGTCTTTTGGATGGTATTGCTGTCACATGGGGGCACTGTTAAGCTGTAAAAGCATTGGGGTGATATAAGGTAGTGATATCCACACAAAATGGTTGCAGCAAATTCTTCAATAAACCTCTGCACAATTATAGATTCCACCATTTTAATCCCCCCCTCACTAAAAATGACATGGCCTCAGAGTGCAGGAGCTGTGTGTGTATGTGTGTTTTCTTATTTAACTATTGTCGTGTTCCACATTGTGATGAGTTTGCCATCAGGCTGGTGTGGGCATGTGTGGGTGGCTACACGTGCCATATGTACCATCCTGCTCTGACGGCGTGTGCTTATAAGAGTCGTTTTGCTTTATTTTTCAGGCATATGGAATGTCTGTCATGCCTTTGAATCTGATAAAAGGCACACGGAGTGTCGTATATGAACGCCTGGAGAACACAGAGGACATTGATGATGTTGAGCATCAGATAGAAAATCTGAAATCCAAGGTGAGCCACTAAAGGACACGAAGCTGTTGCAGGGCACATGGGCGTAAAGAAGGGACATTTATGCACAAGTCAACATTATTTGTTGGTGTTATGTTTAATTATTAGTACAATCATCATGATTTAGCATAAAAACAGCTTTGAACTAGTAAATACTTTGTTTTTGATGTTATTTACTAAGCAGCCCTTTAAATGCAGGCAAATCAGACATGGAGTTGCAGTAAAATATGTAAAAAAAAAATTATTTGTCGAATTTTCTTTGTCTGTTGCAAAGCTAAATTCCTTAAATTAAAAATCAGGTTGTTTTTTTAAAGCTGCTATAGCGAATCAACAAAACAAGCTAGCTTTTAAACGCAAACACGGTCACGAAACACTCACCCCTTCCGTTGGCTAGCATCTCTGGGGCACGTTCATCGGAACTGGAACACCCATTACTAGAGGAAACGAGATAGCGCTAAACACCAGTCGCTTTTTTGTTGTCCGTGACTTCAAATAGCGTTTTTCTGTTTGGGACTCTGGTAGTTTGTCCTAAAGTTGAAGTGGTAGCTGCCGGCTGTTTCTCCTTCTTTGATATTATTAGCGGAGAACCTCTCACACCAGTGGTGATCTGTTGATTAATATGCGAGTGTGTAATGAATAGAGGACCTAGGGAAGTACAGTGTTTTGGTAAAACCGTCAACCGGATGGTCCAGAAGTTGGTTTCGGTCCGAGCCGAAATATGACAGAACCACTTTAATATAATTTTTTTTTTTAAATCTTCACAATATATTTATAGCTGTACTATGTTAGAACTTTGTTAAGGGGCATGAAAGAAATGTTTTAAGCTAGCTTGTTTTCCAGATTTTCTATTGTAGCTTTAAATGTTACAATAAACTTTCTATCATTTATTATGAATTACTAAATAATCCCTTATTTACTAACAGTCAAAATATTGTTGTAAATGTTGAGTTTTCTTTTTTTTTCTATCACTTTATAAATCCTCCTAATTCTTCCATAAGTACAGGTGCAGGACTTTATAGAACATCCATTGACTTCCTTTGTTCCTGCTGGTTTTCTTGCCAGTGTAAAGATGGACGTCCTCTGTCCTCAAAGGACAGACGCAACCTGGAGGAGCTAGAGGGCAAGCTGCAGCTCCTCCAGCGCCGGGGGAGACACCTGGACATTGCAGAGAGGAACTGCTGCACTAAACTTGGCACTGCTCTCAGACCTCTAAAGGTGAGTCTCCATAATGGAATTGGCTCCCGTTCACAGAAGTAAATTACGTGTCCATTTGTGACTACTATCATAAACACATTTAAAGTGTTAACATCTGAATAATTAGAAACTGCTTCTATTGAACAGATTCTTTGTGCTGAAGTTCTGATCTGGACTGTTCTAGATTAACTTTCAGTTCTACTTTACACCACCACATATGGACATGATTCCCACGGGTAGTCTCTTCACCTGATTTGCTGTGAAGTCTCTAAGGGAGGCCTGCATTTCTCAGACAGGATCTCGTACTTCCCAAGGGGTATGCCAAGCTACCCTCAGCCCTGTCTTTATTCTATCCCTTTTTGGGGTTGATCTTCTAGTATCTGGACCTTACTAGTGCAGTCCTAATATTATTGTTTCAAAATTTCCCTAAAGGATAGGTGTCAGAGAAAAGAAATGGTATGAAACATCTTCTGTAAGCAGTTTGGAAACATTGCTAGCTTTCAGTTAGCATGACTGCACAGGTCCAGTTCTTAAAAGACACGGTGGCGATGCATTGATGAGCGTAATACAGACACTTTTAAACTGCATGCCTTTCTGTTTCTCTGACACATAGACTATGTCCTGTAAAGTAATCTGGACTGTTCCATATTTAGGCCCAGTTATGAAGTGAAGCCCTCCAATTAAATGGTTGGGTGGTCATTCCTTGGTCCTGTCGCTTTGGCAAGTGTCTTTAGGCAAAGGACTGACTAAAACGTTTAGAATTCAAATATTCAGTTAAAATAAATTTATGTTTTTAGATCAATGAGAAATCTAACCTTAAGAGGTTATTCTTTTGTTTTTGTTGGGCTTCAGCGACTTGAACGTTTTTAACACAAGAGTTGTTTGGATTAGGTGAGGAAGTGTTCATAGACTTACCGTAATCCGCATCAGAGCTTATGGACCTATATCCCACACCATCTGTCAACACTTCATCACACCAGTCATTATAGGCTTCATATGCATAGATGAAAAATGCTTCCTGTTTCAAGCATTGCAGCTCTGTTACAGCTTCCCTTGGTGGTTAGGATGGGTAACAATGGTGAGTTCATTTGGAATTCAATTATATTTGAATTCATTTACGGAGCACCAATAAAAAAACTTCATATACAATTGGTATCTGGTTAAAATTCATTCCTCCATTTATATGGATTCATTCTGTCTACATGTGATATAAACGGATTCAGTAGAACATAAAATGACAGTAAGTTTACTTATGTAAGGAAACCATGATGATTGCATCAAAACTTTACTTCAGTGCAATCCTGAGCAAACACGGTGTGATGCTCCAGCAGAAACACACTCTGGTTTTAGGATGGGTGGCCTTTGCTTTGACAGACCGGGGTTTAAGAGAACAGAAAAGGGGCCAACACATTTGACTAACATCTAAATGAATTTCAATTTTGTTCATGTTTTGTTTATATTTGGATCATTTAGGTACAGATGGACCCAGAACAAAACGACTTGGGCAATTCTTAGAAAGTCTCGGATTGTTATGTATTTTTACCCTGGCTTTCTAGCGGATGAATAAGCCGTGCGTAAAGTAACCGCGACCTCAGCGGTGCGTTATTTCCTTCTGGCTGCGTTTCACTCAGCTGGTCCTGTGAGATCGCAAAATCACAGGAAGAATCGAAACATCGTGCGTGGTTTCGTCAGTTCACATCATAAATAACAAGAAGAAAGACTGCAACATGTATCCAAAAGTTGGTGTATTATCTTTTCTTTTTACCTCTACCAAGGAGGTGTCACAAATAATGACATAATTTTTTTAGAGTTAAGAAATTCGCAGGCGTCTTTTCTTTTGAAATTTGCCCGATGCTTTACCCCGCTTTAGTGTTTGATTTCCCATCTGGCCCGATCTGAACTGCTGAGCTTGACGTTTTGTGGAAGAATAGCACATAAAAAATAGACCAGGTGCGGTCAATGAGTTTAGCGCAACACTACCTCTGGGACACGTCCAAGATGCACCGCTATGCGCCCAATAGCAGCAACGACATTGACGATAATGGCGGCTTTTAGCTGCATATTGCGCTTCGCCGATGTCACGCACTGCTTATGCATCTGGTGGAAATACGAGGTTAGGTAAGCCTCAAAACTAAATTTCAGCTAAAATAAAATTTCTGTGTAACAAAAATGTCTTGCGACAGGTTTATTCTGCTGTAAATCCCAATATTTCCTCTAAACTTTGCATCAGCTCAAAGGTATAGTATTTTTCTTTTCACTTACTGCCTTCTGCAGCCACAGAACAAATTTATAGATGCTAATGTGGCTATCCAAAGTGCTACAATGATGACTCATTGCCGTATTCTTCACATCCTTTTACTCATATCTTACTTCATGCTACTATCATCATGCTCCTCTACGTAGGTGCACACCTCTATAAAGGTCTGTGTGGTTGATATACCTTCAGTAATATGACTCATCCAAGGCAATGCACTCTTCAGATAGGTCATACTATTTTAATCACGCTTTTGTCTCGGGGATAGGGCACATTTAACCTGTTCCTTTACCAGTTTTACCTCACTAGTGGCTCATCTAAATATTTGAAAATGGTTTCTGAAACAGGTTGATTTTAACCAGGAGGTGCTCCTGCTAATAACGGTCTTCAGACCTAAATTAGAACAGTAATGAGTTGGGAGATTAATTTACTGTATGCTAAGACACTGGAGGAGAGTGATAAGCAAAGGGATTGTGATTTCAGTGGCACCACTGTCTGCCAGGCACATTCTGTTCATTTTCTATTAATCCTCATGGCGAGCTGAGTTACTAAACATGATGAACACGAATTGTTAAAAAGTGCATGCCCTTTATAAAACTGCCAGCGTTTTGGTGTAACTATAAAACATGTTTTTAATTACTTACCAGCAAGATTTTACGATTTCTGTTATGTATTGTCTTTTTACTGGATTAATAGATATCTCAAACATTTAAAGCCACATTCCTGAACTTCAAGATGTGCGTTTTGGCGGACATAACACGCGTTTAGAACACGCGCTTTTTTAACTCCTTTGGCTTACCATATAGTGCCATAAAGCAGCACGCAGTCAGTACTTCTGGTGGCGGACCGTGCGTCATAAACTGTCTATTGCGGTAAACAGATGTGGGACCCCCTAACACTATCACAGCTTCGAAAATAAACATAATAGATGATAGTATGCCGCCAAAACTTTTCAAAGATGCAAGATGTAAAAGTTGCGGAATGTGTCTTTAAGGCGTTAATCCCTTGATAATAAAAAAAAAAAAACGGATCAGTAACTGTTGCTAAACACTTAGTATATAAAATATTGGTACTCTAGCTTGTTCTACGACTTGTTCCGTCTGGTGGACATGTGTTTTCTCTCATGCTGCTTCTGCATGTTCGCTCAGTTTTAGTTAAATAATAAAGTACATGATCTGTCATGTTTTGCTGTTAATCTGAGACTGTTTTTCTTAATTAGAGCTCGGTAAGGACCATCTGTGCACTAGAACATTTCCTGTCCCTTTTTCAGGTTTGGTTGAATGAAACTTGAGAAGCATTAATAGAAACGGGATCAATGTCTGAATAATTTACTTGAACAGATTAATGGAGACATCTATATTACGCATTTATTGTGTGAAAAGGGGTTTTGTATAGATTTTTGTATTCATACAGTCTTTTATGCTGTATAAAATAATTATATGTGTGTATTCAGTAAGAGCAGGCTGTAAAGAGCTACATAATATTAGGATAACATGCATCGTGACCATGTTATTGAATGCTGCAATGACCATGTTAGATGCTGCAAACCCACATTTGTCTCACTCTTCTATCTTTGTCTTCTGTCTCCTGCATGCATTAAGATGGACTGTGGCCTTTATGGGTGGTGGGAGTTCATTTGATTGGCAGATATATTATTGTCATGGAGTCTGTTTCTATGATTTATTGCAACCCTTTGCAATCTTATTATGATTGTGTATTTTAATTTTAAAGGCCTGCCTAAGACTGGCATTTGATTGGATTTATTGCCTCCTTGGCTTCAACCCACCTTTTGCTTCTCTGGTTACAACCTACTAATATTGGGCTGTGCCATTGCTTCCCACTGTCACCAGAGGCAATGGTGCCAAGCTGAGGCTCTCCATGCCATATGGTCCCTCCTTGACTAAAGACTTGACAGAAAGGTTGTTTTGCTGACCCATTTGATGCCTTCAAAAAAGATTTTTGAGTTCATTCAGACTGAAAAGCACAAAGATAAAAATCAAATCAGTTAAAAAGAATTACAGCAACAAAACAAGTATGCTAAATAGTAAACATCGTAAGATAACTCTGAAAATGGTGAATCTTCAGCTTCTGTATGTCTACCATTCCCACAAAGGTATTTTATCCTTCATACCGGTAAGCATAATGATATTGATAATAATAGTCGAAATAATTCAAATTATGCAAAATTCTTGACTAAAAACCCACATTAATAAAATTCAGGTATCATCAGAGCATCTGGAAGAAACAACAAAAGAAGAAACAACTCTTTGTTTTAACTTTCTGTACTGTTGTTTCCCCGCTCTGATGCAGAACTGTACCTTTATACGACACTATTAAAATATATATTTAAACCTTGTATTTTCACACTTGTGTCAACACTGCAGTTGTTCCATAGAGTCACACCTCTTACCTAAACTAATTATATTTTGACATTACAAAGCACTAGAGTCTGTTTGAACATATATTCTCCACAAAAGCCATGCATGCTTTCTTTTTAAACAGTATATATATATATGTGTGTGTGTGTGTATATATATATATATATATATATATATATATATATATATATATATATATATATATATTTTTTTTTTTTTATTTTTTTACAGGTACTTTTTTTGCTTCATGCGTTAAATTAAAAAATTTGAGAAGCCATTTTTTACTTTTTTTTCTACATGTAATTGACCATTCTGAGTTTAACATGCATATTTCCTGCATTAGAAAAACTGGTGACATTGGCACATCATATTTTTTTGTTTTTTTATTTACTGTCCAGGAGAGAGCAGAGTCCATTTTAGCTAGTAGAAGCTAACCGTTAGCATTAGCAACTCCACCACACGGCAGATCTCCTCCAGGCTTGTGTTATTTGTGGAGATAAAACATCAACGTTGCAGAGCAAACAGAGTCAGTGGTAGAGTCTCGTTGCTGTTAGCCAATCAGAGGTGAGATGTCTGAATATCAGGAAATAAGACTCCAAATCCTGTCGTCTGAAGCTCTCCACTTAATTGGCTCAATTCTAGTTCCTCAAACAGAAGCATCAGATTTGTTTTCTCCACAGAGATTGAATCACAAAGCATTAATTTATTCTATAGACCACTGCAAATGTGTGGGAACAAACTAGTGAACTTGGTCTTTAATAAACAGAACTCTTGAAGTAATTTTATTAACAATGTTTATGACTGAATGAAAACTACATTTGTGTTGGGCTTTTAAATGTTTCTCTACACCTACCAAACAAAAAGTGATGTATGACATATGCTGCATTGAAGAACTGTTTCTCATTTATGTATTTACAGATCATACTGGGTGTTTTCTTCATCCTGGTTGCGCTGCTGTTCATTGTTGCCCTGTTTATTTCAAAGTAAGACATATTTTCTATTTCAAAAACACAATTGTTCTCATTGAACAGCTCTGTCAAAGAAACACAATATGTGGGTTTCTTTTATGCATATTCATGTGTAAAGTTGGAAATGCTAAGTGTTCCCTGTGCTTTTTAGTTTGGATAAAGCCCTCCACTCTGCTGGAATCAGCTACGGATTCATAATCTTTGGCACCAACCTAACAAATCCTCTGAATGAACTTCTGCTAGCCTTACAGCCTGTGAGTATCCTCTCGTATCTTATGTGGAGAAAAAGGAAAAACGATTATCCTCAATTAGAACATGCTTAAAGTCATATTTTCATGTTTCTGTCATCATTACCCTAAATGAAGCATAATTAGAAGCTTTATCTCAGCCATTTTTAAATTGAAACACGGTTTTGTTTAAGACTGTTTGTTGCAGCTCAGCTTTGGTAGCCACATCTAAATTAGGCAAAGCAGTCTCTCTCTCTCTGTCTCTCTCTCTCTCTGTCTCTCTCTCTCTTTCTCTTTCTCTATAGCTCTTTTTTCTTTCGCTCATTCTCTTTCTCTCTCTAGCTCTCTTTCTCTCTCTCGCTCGCTCTCTTTCTCTCTCGCTCGCTCTCTTTCTCTCTCTAGCTCTCTTTCTCTCTCTCGCTCGCTCTCTTTCTCTTTCTCTCTAGCTCTTTTTTCTTTCGCTCATTCTCTTTCTCTCTCTAGCTCTCTTTCTCTCTCTCTCTCGCTCGCTCTCTTTCTCTCTCTAGCTCTCTTTCTCTCTCTCGCTCGCTCTCTTTCTCTTTCTCTCTAGCTCTTTTTTCTTTCGCTCATTCTCTTTCTCTCTCTAGCTCTCTTTCTCTCTCTCTCTCGCTCGCTCTCTTTCTCTCTCTAGCTCTCTTTCTCTCTCTCGCTCGCTCTCTTTCTCTTTCTCTCTAGCTCTTTTTTCTTTCGCTCATTCTCTTTCTCTCTCTAGCTCTCTTTCTCTCTCTCTCTCGCTCGCTCTCTTTCTCTCTCTAGCTCTCTTTCTCTCTCTCGCTCGCTCTCTTTCTCTTTCTCTCTAGCTCTTTTTTCTTTCGCTCATTCTCTTTCTCTCTCTAGCTCTCTTTCTCTCTCTCTCTCGCTCGCTCTCTTTCTCTCTCTAGCTCTCTTTCTCTCTCTCGCTCGCTCTCTTTCTCTTTCTCTCTAGCTCTTTTTTCTTTCGCTCATTCTCTTTCTCTCTCTAGCTCTCTTTCTCTCTCTCTCTCGCTCGCTCTCTTTCTCTCTCTAGCTCTCTTTTTCTCTTGCTCTCTCGCTATCTCGCTCTCGTTCACTCTCTTTCTCCCTCTTTCTCACTCTCTTTCTCTCTGTCTCGCTCGCTCTCTTTTTCTCTCGCTCTGTCTCTCTTTCTCTCTGCCTCGCTCTCTCTCTCTCTCTCTCTCGCTCTTTCACTCTCGCGCGCTCTCTTCTGCTCTCCATATATTAAATACATAGAGAGACAGAGTAAGAGAAAATAAAATAGAGAGAAATAATTTCTCTCTATTTATCTCTCTCTCTCTCTCTCTCTCTCTCTCTCTCTCACTCTCTCTCTCTCTCTCTCTCTCTCGCTCTCACACACACACACACACAAATAAAATGGCCTTAATTTCAGCAGCTCATACCCACTTTTAAATCTAACCTGGCAGTCTGCACAGATGTTTAATCACAAATAATTAAAATAAAGTTTTTTAGTTAATAACTTGAACTTTAAAAATAAGCATAAGAAAGAGGAATACTGTTTCCAACAGATGAGTTCTGGAACATTTCTGGGAGAAGGGTCTTTTTGGTCCTCGGTCCTCTCTTGATACAGAAATCCTCCCTTTCAGGACTTTGCTCAGACTTCATCATGTCGCGATCGTTTCGGCAGTGAGTGACATTACTGATCAGCACCAAAAAGTATCGACGGACATTAATTATTACATTAAAAGTATTTTATGTCTAAGCTCGCCATATTTTATGTTGCTCAGACGACACGTTTAAACAGCAGCTGTGTACCGTAAAAATTAAATGCCGAGTGGATACGCCGTTTTTTACACCGCTCTTTAGAAGACCACAAAGTGCCTTAAATTACAGCATTGTGGAGGGATTTCTGACGCCCACGTTGGGAATTTTAAAACCGTCTTGACGCTGCTTATTTTCTTTCCCTTCCATTCTGCCTCACCAGTAATTCTTACAATTTTACAATTGCTAGTTGTATAGCGATGTCTGCCGATACCATTTCCCACTGGATTACAACCAATCAGCACGAGTTAAATACAAGTACCACCCAGCGACTCTACTGGGCCATTTCCAAGTACATACCCCAATACTGGTGCTCGTTTGGTTCCTGAAAATGCTGGGAAAGTGGTCCTTTTGGGCCGGCCTGGTTAAACGGAGACGCTGACATACTGTGTGAACGTCCAGTAAAATTACTTGGAAGCTCCGATAGTGGAAACAGGCCTTTTGTCAAAGACTGTAATTGGAATTTTATCAACAGATATTAGATTGTATGATGAAAGAAGAGTTGATTGATTTATATAATGATGATTTTAACTAAAAAAATATAATGGTTGTAAATCTTTCTTAATGTCTTGTGTTTTTGAAACTAATCATCAAATCCAGAATTATCTCCTAAATGAGAGAAAAGTGAAAAAACAAAACAAAGAAAAGCAGAACAAAGAGAGAAAATCAGCAGGTTGATGGTTTTTAAATAAACAAACATTACAGTCTTTCTGAATAATGATTATCAGGCTCTCTGCTGCATGCCTATCTAATGACACTTTTTGAATCTCAATCCATGGCTTTGTTCTGAGAAATTCCTAAACAAATAATGTTGTCTTTAACCTTTCATGATGTTTCTTCTCACACACAAAACAATTAAATTATAAATCTAAAACTAAAAGCAAAATGGAGTTTTTTACGCACACTGTGTTATTTACTCAGTTTTTATTATGCACAAAAGGTTTCTGTCACAGTACCAGAGAATAATTCTATCAACCTGTATTTGAATAACTTAGCCAGTGTGATTTTGTCTCCTTGAAAAAATTAATCATAAAAAATGAGGAAAAACACAAGTTTAAATGCTAAATAACATCATAATGCCTTTTGACTCTTGTTTGTTTGAGCCAATAAAACAAAAGGATCTCATGTTTACGTGCTGTTATTTGAGCTCATGAAGGTGGTGGACAAGGTTTTTTCCTTTCCACACAAATCTTTTAAAGTAAAAGTAAAAGAAGGAATAAAACACTAGACGGCTCTTGAAACATTAGTTCTGACTCGATTGATAAGCTTACAGCTTGGTCAATTTCACAAAAAGATCTGAAAAGTCCAATCACAAATGTCAGTAATTCACACAAACGCTATTTTATAAACTTTTATGCAACCATAAACTTAGAATTACGATAATTTACATAGAACCTTTGAGTGTATTTGTAGCATGTTTGCTTTAGCATGCAACTCATTCATTCATCTTCTGAACTGCTTCAACCTTGTTCGGGTCCTGGGGAGCTGGTGCTTATCTCCAGCAGTCTCTGGGCAGGAGACACCATCTGGACAGGCCAACTGTCCATCACAGACCCAGATGACATGCCTAGTGACAATTCAGAGTCACAGATTAACCTAAGCATGAAAGAGAAAACACACGAATGCACAAGTAGAACATGCTAACTGTGCAGAAAGGCTGTACCCAGGTTTTGAACCTGCAACGTTTTTGCAGCGAGGTAACAATGCTACCAACTGAGTCACCATGCAGCTAGTAATTCTTTCACCTAAATTTCGATATTTCTGTAGAACAGTTGTGTAATATATAATTTGCATTGATCAAAACCTTTCCACACAAACCAACTTCAGAAGATCTGACCTATTTCTTTAAAACGTAATGTAACGTTGCTTAGATTTTTTACATCTACATAAGTTTTTAGAATGTTGCCAAATGACCAAAGACTTAGAAAGTGAATATTTCATACGTGAAACGTTGAGACTGACAGAAAATTCAATCACTGTCATCCCACCTCGCTCCCCGGCCCCTGCTCTTGGACATAAACATTGACTAGAACACGCTCTGTTTTCATTTTGTATTCCACTGCAGATTTTGAAGAGAAAAAAATGACGGACAGCTCAGACCAATAAAGGATTGCTTCACAGATAGTTGCATTGATTAAACGTCTGAGATCTGTGCTTAGAAGCATGACTGTGGTCCTTAAGAAATTAAGTGCCTCACATCAAAACTGGGTTGTTAAAATTGTAGGTAGCAGGCTGCAGGTTGAGTCGAACCATTTTTATGTTACACACTGAATCAACTTGAAACACAGCTCAGATGATCTGATTGATTTAAGCCACATTAAATGATGCTGTTAAAAAGTGTTTATAGTTAAGTGTTTGGAACAAAAATAAAATAAATTGTATGTGATATATTTATGTAAGGAATGAAACTGAGCTCTGTCCTTGGTGTTGCAGGTTTTCCCACTGGATTACATCCTGATTACAGTCATCACCATGTACTTTGTGCTCACATCTATGGCTGGCATACGCAACCTGGGCATCTGGTTCTTCTGGATAAGAGTAAGCAATAGGCAAATGTCTGTTTTACCTTAAAGCGGCTGTCCGGAGTTTTCCCCTTTCAGGAATCATGTATGATTTTTCAAAAATCCACAAAAGTGATTGTCATGGACTGTGATATAATGTAAGCAATACGTCTTTTTTTTTTGCTAAGCACGCCCCTTGTCCCGTAGAGCTCTGTGCAATAGGAAACTGAGCACCAATCAGAACTAACCAATAGCGTTAGACTACAACTTACGTGTTTCAAATCTAAGGAAGCACCTCAGATGATGCAGACTTGATGAACTTTTCATGGACAAGTAAGTCTTTAAAATATAAAGATATGAAAACACAACATAACATGAGAATAATAATTGCAAAACAACGTGTTTTAGCTCTGTTTGTCGGCTACAGAAGCACATTCATAAACAAGAAACGTGCAGTCGCCATCTTAAAAAACCCAATTGACTGACTCTTGGTGTGATATGCTTGCCAGCCACTAGATGGTGCCATAAAAGAAATAATCCAGACAGTCACTTTAAAGAGCAGGTTCACTAAGAAACTGTTTTTTTTACTTATTTTTTAAATACGATCATATAGGTCACTCAATAGGTCACTCTGAGTCTAACATGCAGGCTGAATGTAAAAGTAGTCTTCTACCCCCTGTTTCCTGCATTAGTTACTTATAATCAAGTTAGAAAAAGCCTGACAGATCTATGTCACACTGTAAAATTAGTATTCATGGACTCACCCATCTTGGCTCGCGACAGGGAAGGTTGTTGTTGGTTTAGCGTCCAGGAAACAGCATCTCGGCTCGTAGAAGCTAACCGTTAGCATGAGCAACTCCTCCACATGGCAGAACTCCTGCAGGCTTGTGTTATTTGTGGAGATAAAACATCAACACAAAGCAAACAGAGTCAGTGGTAGAGTCACATTGCTGTTAGCCAATCAGAGGCGAGATGTCAGAATATCAGGAAATAAGACTCCAAATCCTCGTCTTCAGCTCCCTTCTGCTCTGGCTCACTTTTATTTACTGAAACAGGAGCACCAGAGCTTTTTTCCCCACAAAGATTGACTCACAAGGCATTCATTTATACTAGAGAACGCTGCAAATGTAGAGAAAAAAGTGGGTAAACTTGATTTTAAATCAACTCTTAACAAATTTATTATTGTGAAAAATTCAGTCTCAAATCCTAATTGATACAAAAACTAGTAAATGTTTAGAGAATCTTTTACAACGACATCAGTCCAAACTATTTTGTTCTCCTAAGTTACGCAAGCATGGCTTTTTAAGCATTTATTGTTAATAAAATGTTATATTTAGAGACTAAATTTAACAACTAATCATACAGCTGAGACTTTTTAATGTTTGTGTCTCTTTATTTCTTCTGGTTAAATAAGAGAGAGTGAGAATCTTTGTGTAGACGTGTGTCTTGAAATGCGCCCAAATTGTTTATTAAATGGGATCAGAAGTTGATCTTTAGCGGTTTAAAGAGACTAATTTCTCTTGTCATCTGTGTGACGGTATGTGTGTATTTGATGTGGTACTGTGCATTTGTAGAGGGAAAACTTGTTTGCTGACTTGGCAGCAAACTTTAAATATGAAACAATCATGAAACACAAGGACGGCGTGACTTGAACTGTCCAGGGAGAGCGTCGCTGATGCAACTGCAGCAATGATGCCTGTAGCATTTTAATAGAAATTACCTAATAGAGCTGCAGATGAGACTGAAATAAAGCAAAATATAGGACATCCATACGTGTCGCTAAAGGAGAACACCCAGTTTTTAAATCTATGGGTCATGCATGGGTTCATTTGTAAAAAAAAAAATATAAATATAAAATCTATATACATTCGCCGGCCACTTTATTGGGTATACCTTGCTAGTACAGGGTTGGACCCCCTTTTGCCTTCAGAACTGCCTTAATCCTTCGTGACATCGATTCAACAAGGTACTGGAAACATTCCTCAGAGGTTTTGGTCCATATTGACATGATAGCATCACGCAGTTGCTGCAGATTTGTCGGCTGCACATCCACGATGCGAATCTCCCGTTCCACCAAATCCCAAAGGTGCTCTATGGGATTGAGATCTGGTGACTGTGGAGGCCTTTTGAGTACAGTGAACACATTGTCATGTTCAAGAAACCAGTCTGAGATGATTCCAGCTTTATGAAATGGAGCATTATCCTGCTGGAAGTAGCCATCAGAAGATGGGTCCACTGTGGTCATAAAGGGATGGACATGGTCAGCAACAATACTCAGGTAGGCTGTGGCGTTGCAGCGATGATCAATTAGTACTAAGGGGCCCAAAGTGTGCCAAGAAAATGTCCCCCACACCAGTACACCACCACCAGCCTGAACTGTTAATACAAGGCAGGATGGATCCATGCTTTCATGTTGTTGATGCCAAATTTTGACCCTACCATCTGATTGTAGCAGCAGAAATCGAGACTCATCAGACCAGGCAACATTTTTCCAATTTAGGTGAGCCTGTGTGAATTGTAGCCTCAGTTTCCTGTTCTTAGCTGACAGGAGTGGCACCCGGTGTGGTCTTCTGCTGCTGTAGCCCATCTGCCTCAAGGTTCCATGTGTTGTGCGTTCAGAGATGCTCTTCTGCATACCTTGGTTGTAACGAGTGGTTATTTGAGTTACTGTTGCCTTTGTAGCGACATCAATCCATGGTTTTTCTTCTAAATGAACTTCAGTAACACTTTAACTTACAGGATGTCAAGGCTGCAGACACTCTGGTATCTGTCCAGAGTCATGTGCTTTAGTTTGGTCTACAGGTCTACGATTCCCCTGCAAATATCACAGAGTCGTCACACATCAAGGTCTCGGACGCAAGACTTTCCTATCTCTTTCTCGAATAAAGTTAATCTTTCCTGACTCGTGAAAGACTTTTACAAATATATCCTGAATGCATAATCATACTGTTTGAATCATCATTATGTGAAATTTGAATCATCATATAATATAATGAATGATGGAGAAAATGAATGTTGTTCCTGTATTTCATATCTTTACACATTTAGGATTCATTCAAGTAATGCTAATCATCATCAGATAAACATTTACTAATAATAGTATTGTGTTTGAATATTTAATTTGCACTCACATTAGGTTAATAAGATTCACACCACATTAAGCTGATTCATCCTTAAGTGTTGATGCAACTGGTGTCTGAGGTAACTTGGTAACGCCTACTCCAAATGTGTCCAAATTTGATTTGCTCAAATTTATAAACAATTAGAATAATAAAACTCTCGTGCCGGCCTGGAACACATCAGTTCCTGCAAGTTCCTGAAACAAACCAAGTCCTGACTAGGTCCACTCCTCTCAAAGGGTGAACCTAAGACAACAAGCTAAGCTTCCTTGGTTCGGCTGACCTGGAAAGCAATGCTTAATAATACTAAAGGAACCATCCTCTCTTTTTGACCAAAGATCAACTATTTTTGTAAACTGCCTCTAAGCCAAAGCAACTTCACCAGACGAGCGGTCACCAGAAGTGACCCATGACCATCGGTTCGTATCAGGGCCTGCTACAGCTCTTCATACCTCAGAGGCCTCCTCACTGACACTCGTCAGCCCTGACCTCTACTGACCCTTGAGTCACCGGGAACTTCCGCACACAAGGTGAAGTAGCCCTGCACGCTGGTGTCAACTGGTCTTTATTAATTTGATAACTTATTAAACCATCCAAATTTTATTTAACCCAGACATCATAGGATCTAAGACACTTATGGCTGATTTTGCAACAACATCTAGCTTGCATTACATCACCTCATTAATTGTATCAGTATGTTGTTTATAACCATCATTCATAGTAATTGTCCTGTGTCATCATTGATTGAGAAAAATAGTACTACATTTATTTTTATAACTATTTTCTTGACTCTGAATTATTCTGAAGTGTATGGATTACTTAAGGTAAAATAACCTAGATTAATGTTAAATTAACATTCAAAGATCATTAAGATTAATAATTCATATTTAAATGAATTATTACATTTTATTGATCCATCTTTAAATATGTGGCCTTTCTATCAGCTCCAACCAGTCTGGCCATTCTCCTCTGGCATCAACAAGGCATTTTGGCCTCACTGGATGTTTTCCCTTTTTTGGACCATTCTCTGTACACCCTAGAGAAGGTTGTGGTGACAATCCCAGAAGATCAGCAGTTTCTGAAATACTCAGACCAGCCCGTCTGGCACCAACAACCATGCCACGTTCAAAGTCACTTAAATCACCTTTCTTCTCTATTCTGAAGCTCGGTTTGAACTGCAGCAGATCATCTTGATCATGTCAACATGCCTAAATGCATCGAGTTGCCACCATGTGATTGGCTGATTAGTCATTTGTGTTAACGAGCAGTTGGACAGGTGTACCTAATAAAGTGGCCGGTGAGTGTATATAAAGTCAGATTCAACTCTTCTACAGCTTATCAGAAATGAGATCATTTGTTAATCAGTTTATTAATATTTTTAAATCTGTAGTTCATTCGTGATATAAACACTTTAGCAACAAACAAACCATTAATCCTACAAAATGGGTTCAAACACATCTTTCAAAGTAAAACAGAAAATGCTAAAGTTTTCTGTAAATTATTTATTCAGAGCTGAATCCTTCATTTATTAGTGATGCACTCGGGATGTAAACAAGAACACAAGTGCTGTGGTAAAGTAGAGTTCAAGCACGACTCTTAAATGTTTACGTAGAAGCAACAGAGCTGCTGCGTTCAAGTAGGCAGGGCAGCTTTATTAGTACGCAGAGGACTTCTCTTTTTTCAGGTGCAGGAAAAAACTAGCAAAAACATCAAACTGTAGATTTTAAAATTGAATTTAAAATGCACAAAATTAGACTTGTAGAAAGAAAAGTCAAAATTAAAAGTCTGAGCAGTAGTGGTCAATCAACAAAAATACTCATAATTCATATTTTCCTCCAGTGGTTTTGAGTATCAAATGTATTCCGGGGTATTGTAAAAGCTTTGATATTTTTGTGTTTTCCCTACCTGGAATGTCAAGTTTATATCATAATAATCTCCTTTTCCGTTTTTGTTTCAGCTGTACAAAATCCGCCCGAAGAGAACTCGTCCCCAGGCTCTGCTCTTCCTCTGCATGATCCTTCTCCTGATTGTCCTGCACACCAGCTACATGATCTACAGTCTGGCCCCGCAGTATGTCATGTATGGCAGCCAGAAATATCTCGCACCGGTGAGAGGCAAAAAAAAAAAAAAATCATTTAAATTTCTGTTTGTTTGGTTTCCCTGAAGAGTGCTATCTGTAAGGGTGGGTTTGCAGGAAAGGCACTGTCAGTTAGTCAGTGGGTTCAAACTACTTTGGTCCAGCTCGGTGTAGGCAGCAGAGCGGTCTCTATGGGCTGGCAGCCAGGCTTTTAGACTCTTGTTCTTTTTTAAATTCTGTCTATCTGTCAGACAGTGTGGCTTTTGCTGTGTGGATCTGTTCTTTGACAGTATACCCTCTGTGTGTTCTGATGTAGCTCGGCTCTTTCTCTGTGGGGGTGTGCATTTGGTTTTGGTGCATACTTGTGTTTGTGTCTGTTGCATCTAAAAAAAATACCATTTTTTTGTGCAGCATAATTCAAATGAGCCGTGGTGTTTTGCTGAAATATTCTCTCTAACTGAAAGAAGGCGATCATTTAAAAGCTAGCTGTGTGACTCACAGGGTAAACGTGGTGCATTCCTACCTGCTCGTGGATTTGAATTTATTTGTCTTTTTGTCGTTATGCCAACTAGATGAACCCCCACAATGTGGTGGAGAAATGAGAGCCGAGGGAAAATACCTCAAAAGTTTCAGTCTGTGTAAAGAGTTGGATTCATATCATTTTTAAATTCATTAAAAATCCTTAAATGATAAATGTGACCTAGTGAATACAGGTGTTTGGTAAGGAAAAACATGAAACTATGGTGCTGATGAACACAAATGACGTTGTACCTATATTCTACTGTCTAAGATCCAAAACAAGCTCAAGTTTTCCACCTACAGCAGAAATGAGGGATTTCCATGTTGATTAAAATGAGCAATTCGTCCATTTTCTTGAGCACTTATTCAAGAATAGGTCTGAAAAATCAGCAGGCCCAGGAGGAAAAGCAAGGCTTCTCTCATCTCACACTCCAGCTCTTCCTGGGGGACCCGGAGGCATTCGAAAGATCCCTCAGGAGGAATGTGGTGGCTGTGTGAGGTTTGGGTCTGCCTCAGGATCTCCCCCTGTTAGGACTTGCCCAGAAAACCTCCAAAGGGAGGTGACCAGGAGGCATCCTGATCAGATGCTCGGACAACCTCAGCTGGGTCTTTTTGATGTGGTGGAGAAGCGCTCCCCCTGAGTATACCGAGTTCTTTATCAAAGGCTGAGCTCCTGAGGAAGCTCATCTCGTTTCGGACACAATCCAAATCCCATGACTGCGGGAACGTAGATGGACCAGTAAATCAAGAGCAGCGCCTTCTTGCTCTGCTCCTTCAAGGCCATAAATCAGTCCCTCGTTAGTGTAGGCGAAGCCCTGATCCATCTGTCCATCCCTCACTTAATACTAGAATTGATACTTCTACTCCCCCACTCGAGGCTGAGACTTGCTGCTGTGAGCTGAAGGGAACATTTCACCTTTTTCTGCTTGAGAACAATGGCTTCAGATTTAGAGGAGCTGACTCATCATGTCCACTTCACACCCTGCTGCAAACAGCCTTAGAGTGCACTGTAGGTCATGACCTGACAACATCACCGGAACCATATTATCAAAAGAGAACATGCTTTCTTGAAGTGTAAAATCCAACCCCCCTCCACTCCAAACCTTCGTCCTGAGATCCTGTCCACAAGAGGATCGGATTTGGAAAAGTTTGCAAAGTAAAGAAAATTTTCAAAAAAAATTGGGAAAATTAATAGAATAATAAAAAAAGAAAAATAATTGTTGCTAGCATGTGTT
Source organism: Aphyosemion australe (assembly GCA_006937985.1). Taxonomy (NCBI): domain Eukaryota; kingdom Metazoa; phylum Chordata; class Actinopteri; order Cyprinodontiformes; family Nothobranchiidae; genus Aphyosemion; species Aphyosemion australe. Next base: position 1,321,134 of record SSNS01000129.1, on the reverse strand, counting down.
AAAAATATTTTGTGTTTTTATGGATTTCTTTCCATCTTACATAACTTGGCTGTTCCTGAATGTTCTGTTCATGAACAAACCATAGCAATTTATTTATAGAGCACTTTACACAAGATGTCAGGGCTCACCAAAGTGCTGTACAGGCGATCAAATCAAACCAGGAGCACAATCAGATAAATATATCATAAAAAACAACATATTACGAATAAAACCATAAAACCAGAGAAGGCCAGCACTGTAACCAACCAACCAACCAATCGATCTCTGGCTGCAGAATTCTGGACTAGCTGAAGGCGAGCGATGGAGGACTTGGACACAACGACATATAGAGCATTGTAGTAGTGTAGTCATGGACTGATGAAGGCAGGAATGAGTTTTTCCAGGTCGGAGTGATTTAGAAATTGTTTAGGCTGGACACAGAATATACGATAAACTAAAACCCAGTTATAAACAGTTGAAACCAAGCTAAAAAACAAAATGGAATTAAAGTTTTCCTTAAACATCTTTTGAGCGTTCATTCTGTGTTTTTTCTAAATACTATCACTTTTTTTCTTTCTTTTTACACAAACAGGAGTTGTTTTTTTAAAGTTTTCCTTGTCAGCTCAGTTCCTAGTTGTATAGTATAGTATAAAGTTTATAATTTTTGTAGATTTTAATTGGTAGTAGAAGTCTAAATCTTGTTATTTTGCACAAAATAGTTTCTAAACTTTTAACAAAAACGTTTTTATTTTTTTTGCTTAATCAGAATCAGGCGCCCCCGACAGGATCTCTGTCTAGAAACGGCACCACGAGGATATGTGACGCAGAAGCACCTGAAGGTAAGTTTCTCATCATTAGCGCCACGTTACACAAACAGTGAATTTCCCAAGACTGACATCGAATTTACAGCCCAACTAGTTAATGTAGAATGGTGTTTGTTAAATTATATCATTTATTATTCATTAGATTCAATTAAATCAAGAACAAACATTTGCTTATGCAAGATGTGGCGTATAGTTGTCGCTATGCCAGTGCTTATTAAGGTACTTCAGCCATGAAAACATAAATGTGTAAATGTATATCACACTAGTGGGCTTTATTATGGTAATTTATTCATTTGACTAATGGTCAAGTCTTGGTCCATCTGGTACTGTGCTGCAGAGGCAGAGATGGATTAGATCTAAGACACAGATTAGTGTAGGCTTATAAATTATGTCTCTCTGTTCATATTTGTATCATAGTTTCTAACCTTCAGTGCTTGAATCATAATTTTGAATTAAAAGCTGTGAGATTTGGTATTATGGTGTGTGTGCAAGGACTGAAAAAGACCCAAACTGAATTTTTTTTATTGGAATTAACGTGCAAATTGTTGAAAAATAAAACTCCATGAGTGTTTTGATGGAAATGTAATAGACAAGAAGGTGAAAACGCCTCCAACAAATCATACCAAGGTGTGGTTTCTATGTACCACCCTTAGAAAAAATCATGCGCTCACACACATGAAGCCAAAGTACCGTGACCTAAAGACTCCTAGCAGAGCAATAAATAGCAACAAGATAATCAATGTTTTCACTTCACTTGTCAGCAGCTTCATTGGTGCTGCTGATTGCTGTTCCTTCTCACTTCAGCCATTTGTACCTCAGAGTGAAGTCATCTGTACAAACACGTCTACCTTTCACCTGAAGAAGTGTTTGGCTTGTTTGTTATTGTTACCAGAAGATTATTTGTGCGGTGGATAATTAATGATTTAAATTGTGCATAAATGCTTTCTGAAATAACAGTTGACAGAAGTGGAATGCAATTAGAGTTGCTAATGAGATTTGATGGGTTGAAATGTCAAGTGTGTATCAAAACAGACGGAAGTTCAGGTGGAAAAAAAAGTTAAGTAGGAGTTGTTTGTTCTTACAACGAAAAATATATCTCGTTTCCTACAGCTCTGTTTTTTTTTATAACTTATAACTTATAAGTTCTGTTTTTAAACCAGATATTTAGGAGCTTTGTTACTTCCTGCCTATGCTAGAGGTGTAAGAGGGTAACATAAACCTGTGACCAGATGTGAAGGTGGAGGAGTTTAATAAGAGCAAAGGTACAAAACAAAATACAGAATATTAATGATATAACAATAAAACAGAAATACCAAGAGTTTCAAAACAAAATAGGTGCCCCAAAACACAAGTTAACAAAAAGAATGTGACGTACTTGTCCTTGCCATACTTCTCATCCTAGGTAAGTAATGGTAATTTTGGCAAACTCACGTTGATATGTTGAGTTTTTCTTCTAATCTCTAATTCATAACACTACACAGCAAATTCAGCATGCTCAAACTAACACTGTCAGAGTTGATTTCAACACTTTTAGAGTGTCGATATGGGTACCCCACCAGAAAGGGTTCATTTAACTCTTTTTGGAGAGTTGGTACTTTAACTCTGATTTAGTGTCAAAAACCAACTCTACTGGAGTTGACAATTTAACACTGGTGTTAGAGTTAATATGGTAACTCTTAACACTGGAGTTAAATTTTGCCTTGTACATCTCGTGACTGTGGACAGCCAGTGAGAGAGGACCGCAAGGAGCAGAGTCCTGAGCATTTAGTGTGAACCATGCTCCACTTTTTTAATGTGACAGTAGAACGGCACAGGAGTCCCATTCCTGTGACCAGCCTCCTCACTTATGGTACCAACATGACACAACAAGTAACACCACATTTGCAACAGTGAACAAGAACCAAGAACAAAACAACTCCCCAAATTAAACACGCATAAACACCCCAAAATGGAACAAACTAACTAAAAACATGACTACTCACAATGCACCTCGCCCACTGCAGCTTCTGCAGCTCTCTGCAGCCAATCGGTCGCTACTAGGCCAACTTTTAGAATAAAAGGGTAGAGTCTGCGAATTAACTCTGCAGGTGTTATAGCCACTGTGGGAGTTCAGAGTTAGATTTTCAGGAGTTATTTTGTCCAAAATGACACCTACAGAGTTAATTAGGAAACACTCCTTTTTAACACTTGGGTTTAACTCATGTCAATGTTACATATCAACTATATAACTCTTTAGTGTTAAATTAACTATTCCTAGTGTTAAATTAACTATTCTTAGTGTTAAATTGGACCAACACCCCAAAATTAACCCTTTTAAATTTGCTGTATACAAAGGTAAAAGTAATGGTTACAGAATCAGAAAAGACAAATGAAAAGCAAAATGAGTGTCACTGCATAAACTAAAAGGCAGAAAGAGATTGGAGTATCATAAATGGACACATAATATCCAAGTCTTGTTTATTGATGTATGTACTTTTGTATTTTATCTGTTGTGTTTAACAAACTGGCGTTCTATCCAAACCAGAAAACAGAACAAGAATGTTCAAAGCCCCACTGAGGCCAGTGTTTTTGCAGTGTTAATGAAAATGATCCTGATTCACTCCAAAAGTTAATGGGTTTTTCCTTCTGCTCATTGCCTTGGTGGAGGTATTGCACTTTATTTAACTTCTGCTGAGCCTTAATTAACAAAACTTGTTTGTTTACTGGGTATTTGACTAAAAGGATGGCTTGTGTGTGTAAGAGGGTGAGAAAGAGTCAGAAGTCATGATTAATTCAATTATCTTTTTTTTTTTACCAAACATGATAAAAAAACGTAGAATTGCAAAGAATCCAGTACACGATTCCTGCATTAAAATGTAGATAAAATACATTTTTCTTATGAAATTTTGTTTTCTTATCAGATTTTATTGTCACGTACAGTCATAAGATAACTTAAAAATTTCCCATAATGCTGCTGTTTTACATAATTAGACAAGGTTGTAGGGATAAATTGCCAATTACACATTATATACAGTAAAAGAATCATTGTTTATGACGTAAGTTAGATGAAGTTGTGTGTTTTGAGTGAAACATCTTCAGTTTTTTTGATGCAATCAGTTTGTAGGACTTTCAACAGCATCTTTTGGATCTCATCAGTAGTGCTGTGGCATTCTGAAGATGTTGTTGCCACTCAACCAGCAGGATTTCTAATTTGTCTTTTGATCAGCTCAGTAAAATAGATCCTTTTAGCCATCTTTGAATTAGCTCCTGCTTTCACAACATCCATTGTACCACCTACCATGAGTAGGAGGAAGTGTCAAGCTGAGGTAACACATGCGACTGAGAGGGAATACAATCACTTATCAGCTGATACTGTGCATAATGTATGTAGCAATATTTTATTTAGGAGCAAAACAAAATGAACTTTTGCTTTTCTTCATTTATATACAGCTCAATTTTTCTGATGAAGAGAGGACTTTGATCTGCTAAAATATTCAGTGTTACAGTGAAACAGTGGATGAGTTGAGTAATGGCTGGATGCTAGACAGCCAATAAGCAGATCGTCTGTTTAATAAATTGGATGTTTGCTCTTATTTATTACACAGAAATGTTGCAATAATTTATATTAAACAAATTCATATTTCTTAATTATTTCTAAATTCTTTATTTGCCCAATTCCTACAGGATAATAACAAAATAAAATCTTGAGAAACTACTAAAATGGAATAAATAAAGAAGCCACTCAGAAGTGCAGAAAGTCAGAGAAGAGACGCGGTTATTGGTCTAGTCTCACTCTGTGATTGATAAAGTCTTTTTCGAGAGGAACTGTGCCTTTCCTGTGAAGTTGATGAACAGAGGGTGGCAACAGGGCCAGAGACCAAAAACTGTGATGAAGACACAAAAACCCATCATCTCCTCCAGGATCTGATGTTTGTAGGCTGAATAAATATGTTTTCTTTAAAGTTTTCTGTTCATAACATGGGTCAGAAATATAAATAATCTTAAATCTCAGTAATATATGAACTCAGCCCAAAGTTAGTTCTACTCTATAAATGCTTTACTGAAATGGTGAGTCGTGGGTTTCCTTTGAAATAATTTTAAACACTTGGCAAACCTTTTCTTTGGAGGTGTCTTTCTTTCATCTTGGAAAAGGCAAAACCACATTTTCAGGTAGAGATTTTCCTCAGGGTTCAGGTGTTTTTATGGTGTGACCCTGCAGGTCATCCAGTGGGTTGTAATATTGTCAGAAAGAGACAGGACTATTCTCATTTTCTTATTTCCTGCCTTTTGTCTGCCTTGATTTCTCACCTGTATATTTTTCCTTAATTACTGAATTTAGACATAGAACTGGAATTAGCCAAAGATGATTCGGTTTATGGATCCAAATAGTTTCCTTATAGAATCATTGAAAATTTTAATGTTTTTAAACTCCACATTAAATTTTCTGTTCTTACTCGCAGTATTGACATATTTTCTGCCCCACACAGTTTATAATTTTACATAATTAACTGTGAGACTTTTATAGACTCGCGTGCCTTCTTAATCCTGCAATGCGTGATCTAAACAAACTGTCAAAGCTTCTCAAACACCTTGGGTGGAATAAGATAAGTTCTTCAAATACAACTAAAGACTGTTGTTTGCTTATGTTAATTAAATACCTCACTTTTTATATTTTGCTAAATTAGCGATGTGCTCCAAAATTATGTTTTTGCTTTGCTGTGAAATGTTTCTAACTTGATAACACTGTTTTAATGAATTTAAGATAAAATATTGATAACCTTGACCCTCATAGAATCCTTTAATTTTCTAGCGTTTCTACTCCTTGTGCACAAACAAATGCTGAAACAAAACTTCCTATAGAAATGTATGTTTGATAAGTCCCAAATTTTCTGGGACTCATCCAAGATGCACCACTCTGTGCCTGGTGGAAACGCACCCATTGTCTATAACGGCAGCTATTAGCTGCACATTATGTTTCACGAACGTTTCACAGATGTTACGCACCAAATATTCATCTGGTGGAAAGCCAGGGTTAGATTAGGTTTTCTACCTCTAGAGGCACCCCCTATTCATACTGTGTTGTTTAGTAGCTTTAATCTTGGTTGTTGTTCTGGGAAAAACAGACATTTATTCATTCTTTATTCTGGGCAGCAGTAGCTCAGGAGGTAGAGCGGGTTGTCCAGTAATCGGAAGGTTGCAGGTTCGATCCCGGCTCCGGCCAGTGAATGCTGCTGTGTGTCCTTGGGCAAGACACTTAACCCGCCTTGCCTGCTGGTGGTGGTCGGAGGGACTGGTGGCGCCAGTGCTCGGCAGCCTCGCCTCTGTCAGTGCGCCCCAGGGCAGCTGTAGCTACGTTGTAGCTCATCCCCGCCAGCGTGTGAGTGTGTGTGTGAATGGGTGGATGACTGATTGTGTTGTGAAGCGCCTTGGGGGGTTGTAGAACCCTAAGAAGGCGCTATACAAATACAGGCCATTTACCATTTATTTATTTACCATTCTTTGAATTCCAAACTCCCCTCAGATGACGTGAACAAGAAGAGAGGCAATATGCTGGTAGACCATTGCATCAACTCTCACACAAGCTCAGGAGGGGCGTAATGTTGTAATAAGTATGGGACTCGGACACAAGAGGGTGAATGTCAAGCTGGTGACTGATTGGCCAGCTGGACACCGTGAGGTAATGACACCAACATCTTGGCAAGCAGGTGCTCAGTGCCAAAATCTCCATTATCTACTGTAAGGTCATTGCCATACCATCAGTCATTTATTCAGCATAGTGGAAATTAATTCTCAGAAACCGGCTGACATGGCCCCGGACAACCTCAATCTTAAAAGTCCTCCCATTTAATGAAGAGCATACCTGGTTTCAAAGAAATAACAGAGCATCAACTCAGTTTGTTCAGTACTGTTTGTGTTGCAGAGTATTAATGCTCAATTCATCTCGGTCAACTTAACCGTATATTAACTGTATTTATGTTGTTAGCTGCTGCAGCAGTAAGTATGCCCACGCTCAGTTTGATGGAGTCACTAAGGCTGAGTGTAACTAAAAGAAATCTCAGCACCAAAGGTAGTTGCTGTCAAATTAATTTTCTAGTGAAACAGCTTTTGCACGAAGGAAGCATGCTTCATACCAATAAATCTAACCACAGGTTTTGTTTTGGACCAATTCACTAAGAGTACCCCATGGTTCTGGGCTCCGCTCTATTGTCTCGATCTTTTGTACATGTGATGCGTGCGTCTGACACATCCCTTCTGACAGTTAAAGCTAAATTCCATCCATGATCCATTGCCCACTTCTAACCCTGGAAGAAATATTGACTCAGAGTGATGAAAATTTTTAATACACAGGAGTATTTTCACACTATAGACAGCAGTCTGTTTCCTAGCAACTTGCCAGTTTCCACAGAGTTGTTTTTAGAGAGTTTCGGGGGGAGAAGATGGTCACAATTTTATGCTTTGCCTCTGAGATGTCAGGTGCCCAAGCAATTTTCAACACGCGGCTTCCTGAAGCCCAATACAAATTAATAGTAATTTTCTTTGCAGCAAGAGAATCATTATCAATTTGCATGACAATAGAAAATGTCAGTCAAACTGTTTTCTCCTAAAGGGAAAGTGCCCATCTTGTTATCTACTGACACCCGTTGCTTTTGACAGAAATGTTTCATTTCAAGCGGCATCTTTTTAAAAGGAGTAATTCACCGCTTTTAGATTCCGTTTAAATCTCTGATCAAGATGGATTTCTGTAAGATCTAATTCTAATCGACTGATTTTGAGACTATACTTTATGTAATCTTGCAGCACAATTAAAATGTTGAACTCTGTTTTGACAATGTAGAAAAATGTTTTTTTTCTTTAGTCCAAAACACAAAACGACATGTCAGATAATCTAGTCGGCCTTCAAGTGGTTGTTTCCAGCCTTGTCAGAAATACAAAACAAGCTTGTTGAAACTATCTCAAGTATATTTCACCATTTGATACAGTTGAGAAACTGATTTTTATTGCATCTGTTTTCTATTCACAACATGGTTACACTTTTAAACTAAAGTGTATTTATTTGTGCTTCTATATTGTTACAAAATCATCATGGTATGGTAACGTAAAAGTGGTAAAATCCAGGTAATTCGATCATTTGTGATAATTATTAGGGATGCAGCGATACCACTTTTTTCCAAACCGATACGATACCGATGCTTGGATCTGAGTACTTGCCGATACTGATTACCGATACTTCTACCACACACAAAAATGCAATGAATTGGAATACAGGTTTTATTTTCTTCTCTGCTTTCAACAGGAAAAAACGTTGAGTTAGATAAAAAAATAAAATATATTAATAGAGATCACAAAGCTAACATATTAGGTGAAAAATAAATATTTTCTGTGAAATCATTGCACAGTTTTCTACAAACAAAATTAACTAATTGGCACTGTCTCCAGCTTTCATGAACATAACATTTATGAACCTATCGCAGTGTCCACATTTAAATATAAAAAAAAAACATAGTCAGCACGCAATAGTGTGGATTCTGAACTAAGCTTTTTTGGGAAACATGAGCAGCAGGTTCTTTGTTGATGAAAATAGTAATCTCTGCATTTTCAGGTGTGAGCCTGTTTCTGCTTTCCTTCACAATGTTTGAAACAGCTCCCCCTATTGGTCAATATAGAAAACTATAACAAAAATGACAAGTCACAGTGAAGCCACACTCAGGCAACTGGTATCGGTACCTGGTATCGGTCAACTTTTTTCTGGTATCGGTATCGGTGCATCCCTAATAATTATGCGTCAATTAAAATATTACATTGACATTATGGTGCAGACCTTTACATCAAGACCTAGTCAAACAAGACATGTTGGACGGTACTATTTATTATACAAATACTATTTATTATACAAATACTATTTATTATACAAATATAGTCATAGAAGAAAAACAAAGGATTCAGGAGGATGAGTAGCTGCCAAATGCTGCTAATCAAATGGATTTTAATAACCAAAGGCAACCTTTAAGTAAGCAGAGATTTTAGTAGTTTGATGAGCTAGGATTCATAATACCAATGAGATAAGTCATCAACAATATTAGAGAAGTAATGTGCACAGCATCATTTAATCATAATGCATAGAGGTCGTGAGCTTGGGGTTTGACTCACTTTGCTAAACCATAAAAATCCTGCAGTGACTGAGTCTACTACTGATCAGTTTACGTGTTTTAGCCAAATGAGAGGCCTAATTTGAAGTTTGGCTAAAAATTCAGTTAACACACAGGAAAAAGCAGCAAATGTCCAACAAGACCTTTAAAAGAAAATAACGTAACCCCTTCTTTCCACTGGACGTGAAAGGGGCGCGAAATGTACTACGCGGCAATTAGTTATAGTGGATGAGTTCCTTTCCACCGGCAGCAAAGTGTAATGGTTTGTACGCGTCCCAGAAGCGAAGGGACGCTATCATTACGTATCGAGTCTACGCGCTACGCTTCCAAAACACGTAAAACTCCGCAAGTTTAGATCGGGCCAGACAGGAAGTCAAACATGAAAGCAGTATAAAATATCTGGAAACTTTCAAAATAAAAGTCATGTGAAGCTAAACGTACGTCATTTCCCCCGTAACCGATGTAAAGAGAACAGAAAATAAACTACATACCTCTTTGGTTACATGCAGCTGTCTGTTTCCTTGCTTGTTATTGTGTGAACTTCTGAAATCACGCGTGGTGTTGCAATTCTCCCGTGATTTTGTGAGATTGCGGGACTAGCAGTGTGGAACGCTTTTGCTCCCGTTTCACTTCTGAAACGCTCCCAGTTGGGAATGAGCTTGCAGGTAAAACACCACTATTACATTATGCACCACTTTCACGTCCAATGGAAAGAAGGGGTTAATGTTTAAATGAACCAATCAGAATTCAGATATCAGTTCTGCTGAAGTCCGATTTATAAACAAATGTCCACAACTTTCTACCACAACAAAGGCAGCTGGTTCAGTACTCCACAATTATATAAGACACATAAGATTATACAGAAAATAAAATTTGGTAAACTAATTATGTGTTTTTCTTAATGTACTTTAAATATGAATTGTGTTGAATTTACTAGGTATTGACTTTATTTCCTATAAAACCGTAATAATAGATAAGCTCTAACTTTTTTCAATAACTGCATGTTCTTTTAGGTGTTTTACTGAGTTAATTCATTTTCTCATAATCCCAACAGTATTGGGAAAACAAGACCTTCATTTTAGAAATCTGCAGCTCTCTTTGCCTCCTCCTGCTGTGATCAGAGGTTTTTGGTAAGGTCAGACCATGATAGTTATTGCTTTGTATGTTGTCTTGTGTGTGTGTGTGCATCTAGAGGTCTTGAGTACTGCACAAATGGATTCTTCACTTCAGAAGAGATGCTTTCTGTGAACTTTCATGACCAGCACTAAAATGAGAAGCCAGATATTTTAAAAAAATAATTTCACTGAAGGAACATCAGCGTCCTCAAAGGACACTCGAGTAAAAGTGCTTTAGTGCGTTTTATATTGAGAGAAAGCAGAAGCGCACTGGGTCGGTACCAGAGAACTTGTTTATAAAGAAGCTTTCAGGAGGAACACTATGTGCTTGTACATGTGAACGTGGAGATATAAGATATACATAATTCATCACGCTACGCAGGGCAGTACTCGCCCTGGTATCATGAGTCAAGGTGAAATTACCTGCACTTGCACGCTGCCCCGTGCTTTTATCAAACAACCGTAATGATTCCAAGGTGAAGCTGGTCAGTGTTGTACATGATAATATATTTAGGCAGACCACTGTTGTGAACCATCTGTAGGTCTCACTCTGAGCCCGGTGGTTCAGTCAAGCAGCTGGAGAGCTACAGATGGCTGAGGGAAAGGGTGGAAAGAGTGGAGTCAGGGGAACGGAGAAAGACTTTTTATCTGTTGATCCTGGAACTTAAACGGTTCTCTTCTATAAAATCATTGTTGTAAATTAAATAGGCGGGTGATTGATGGGTGTTTTTTTCTTAAATTCAGCCCTCTGGTGGGACAAGCTCCTGGCTCTAATAGATCCAATCTGAAGATCACTGAAATATTGCTGTGGACCTTGATGTCATGTAGCTTCATATAAGTGTGACCTCAGTGTTCGTGGGGTCCAAGTCAGTGTGAAGAGCTGTGTTGGAAACAGTGTGATAGGAGCAGCTCAGCGGGGTCAGAGTTAATGCTCCAGATGGCTCTCTAATAAAGCCAGACAGCACATTTGGTCCTCGCTTCGGCTTCCTGGACTTGCTTTGTTCTGTTGAAGTGAAACTTAATCAGAAATGTCTTCACGTTTTTTCAACACTTTGATGGAAGGTGTGTAATGAGTCATTGAAATGGGACCAGAGGTGATGCGTTTATTATTTTTTCTTCCTATTTTCATACAAAAACAATCAGATTGTTGATGAGAAAGTCAGACGTTGCATGCAGATCATTGGCACTTTCTGCTTTTTGACGTCATCAGCATTTCTCCTGCCTGCCAATATTCATTCACACACAGAGGAGAATGAGTCAGCTCAAGACTTCTTGTTCCTCCTGCTTCCAGCAGTCAGATCAATAGCTGTATCAGCTTTGTCCAAAACACCAGTGTTGACTCACAGGTGCTGCATAAGATCAAGAACACTCCTCCTTTTATTTTTGTACATTTTGGGGATTTCATTAGAGTTCATCTCAACGTTTGAATGTTTAGTCTTTTGTTGGATATTTGGCTTTTCTTTTTGTTTAATTGCTTTTAAGGGTTTCTAGAACAACTTTTTTTTTATTTGAGCCTTTATATAGCATATGGAACTTTGCTGGGGCTCAAAATGGACCAAACGAATGTCCAAACACAACCCCATAATAAAACCCTAGAATGGAAAGACTGGTTTAACCCCACTTAATCCACCAGGACATGAATATTATATGAGCTGCGTGCTGATTGGCTGGTTTACCCCGATGGCATAATGATGCTGCCTGAAGCTAGAAACTGTGTACAGCCGAGTAGATTACCCAGATAACTCATTTGGATAGCTGTGGATCTATCTGTCATTCAACAGTGTATGTTTTAACCAAAATGTTAGCAGTTGCTTAGGCTAACGTTAACGGTATCTTAGGCTACTTTTAGCAGTGTTTGCGAAAACTTTTCAGCCACGCCTGCCAAACTGGCAGACGTGAGAGCGTCTCACGCAGGACATTTTTGAACCACGTAGGACAAAATCCTCGCGGGCTTCAGAGTTGTATCTATTTAACAGTGGGTATTGTAGTGACCTCTGACCTTTACATATTATACATATTTTTATTGTGACAATAATCTGTTGACATAATTTGAAAAAAGAACCATCAATGTGATTTTCTGCCAAATTCATAAAATGAGGATTAACAGAATTTATCAGGAAATTATTAGAGATCATATAATTATTATAAATTATTATGAAACACCAGAAACAACATATTATATATGAAAATATTTCTAAATTTTGTAATGATCCATAAGGGCCTTTTGTGACTGATGCTGTAGCCTGATGTAACTGTTCCTTTAAGAGACGCTATGGCTGGTTGAGGTGAAGCTGGAAGTTGGAGATGCGGGTTTATCTCAGCTGTTTGTTAAACTACTCTAATAAACTGCTGTTAAGGACAAAATGTCATTCTGTCTGACGATTTAGTTCATCACAAATGTCACATTATAAAGAAATGATCTTTTTCTTAAGGGGGGGGGCACTGTGCCGTGGTCCCCGAAATGCCTAGGAACGGCCCTGGGTGTGGGACTTTGTTTTGAAGGATGAGCTGAAATGTATCAAATAAATAAATATTACATGCTAATAAATTATTATTATTATAAAATTACAAACGTGTAGTGGACATATCTACCTACATTTTCCTTTTCAAACACTGTTTTGTGTTTTATGCGACTATTTTCCTGTCCTGTTTGTCTCTTAGCTGCATCTCCTCTCAATCCTCCAGAAAAACTGCTGCCTGGCTTCTTACTTTTAAACTCACAAGTTACTTTTGAAATTAGCACATCAAAAGATCCGTCGACAGCAAAAATAGCGGAATGTGCGGCCGCGCCAGTGAGGTGACGTCACCGATGCACGAGAGATGATCTCTGCAGCAGCGGAGCGCGTCATGCACAAACGAAAGACAGAAAGTATGAGCAAACATGAACGATCGTGTGTTAATTATGTTTATTTTGGTGGCGCCACTTTGTGAATGTTACTGTGGCCGTGCGCACGACGCAGCTGCCCGGTGGTGCGCATCAGAAACCAGCGCTCTGCCGCTCTCCATCCTCTCTGCCCAATAGAAGACCCGCTACGCTGAGAGCCCAAATAAATAATGTAATATATGTAGAAACTGGATCTTTTGAGGGGGAAGCCAACAAACAGTCTGCAGTTTTCAGGAAGTTTATTTTATTTTGGCACGTTCAGAGTAGACGCACGGCGTCGGTCATAATGTCCGACGATGTGAAGTTTTTCGTCGGACAATATTAAATCACGTCGGTAATGTCCGACTGTCCGACGTGTTTTCGCAAACACTGCTTTTAGTAGTAGCTTGGGCTATAGTGTTGCTCTGCAATTAGCATTACTACAACCAACATTTTTAAATTGCCAACATTAAATTGGGTTGGGTCAAGCAAGTATAAGGAGGTGTGTCTAAGCTTATGACATGTTAAACCAGCTTTTCTCAGACCAAACGGGTTCTTCGTGGCCATTACAACGTTACCAATTTCCATGGGAAAGCAGGTCGGAGTTGACTTTTCGGTCTGGTACATTAGAAACCCCAAGCTTCATTCAACAAATTAAAATGCTATTTTGAATTCTGAAACCTCTTTAAAATTCATCACCCTCTACTGGATTTCTGCATTTCACTTGGACACAAAGCTTGTTATACTGTGACATATTGAATAATAAACTAGTCCAAATGAAATTATCAGCATTCTATCATATTTTGCATTATCCTGGACATATTTTAAAGGCACACTTGGCCATTTTGGCTTGCTTTTAGCACCCCCTAGTGTCTGTTTAGTAGAAATAAAAGTGAAACTTATCTCCTCGCTGTGCGTTCGTCTTTTTAACACCTTAATCTAACAGCTGAAATGTCTCCTCAGCCTTCATTAGTGTCTACAGGAGCGGTTCATCACTAAATCAAACAAATGTTGTGTTCATGATCTAAAACATGCAGGAAACATGCTGGAAGCAGACTGCAGCACCAGGCATGTCAGCTCAGTTTTTTTCTAAGTCCATCAGGGACCGGACCGAAGGAAAGATAATTTAAAAGAAAGCAAATTATTTTAAAATATGAAAAAGTTGTATAGCATGGCTTTAAAAGTTGGTGTAGAAAAAGATTCCCAAATTTCTTACTTATTACCTTTTTAGAGAAAGTTTTTAAAGAAACAATGTGCAAAACAGACGTGCACCACCATCTGCTCAGCTGAAACGAGCTCAGAGAATTTTTAGCAGTAACTCTTTTAGGCAATATGACAACACCATTTCTAAATTTATTTTGTGAATTCCTCTGCGTCACTTTCTGTTGTATATAAAACTTTTCTAACCCATCAGCTCAATCATGAACTATTTTTGCTTAGATTCTTCTGCTTCTTTGTGATGCTGGTGAGTGGTTATGGCTTGAAACAGAACTCTAAAACATACACACACACACACACACACACACACAGAGTCTGTGTTGCAGGGCAGGCAGGTTTCTGAGCATCTTTGAGAACTTGACACAGTCCCTGTGTGAATTCAGACAATCATCCTCATCTGTTGTTTCCCAAACGGACGTCATGTGGCTGGTACTCTGCCACAGGCCCTGTTTGTAACCCAGAATAGTTCTTTATTGGAGACTGTATGTTCTAGATCCACACAGATGCTTTTTTGTTCTTTATTACTTTTGTCATACAGACATGTTTTGTTCTCAGAGGACGCAAAAACATTTTTTAATCAAATTAGGATCAAGTAAATCTTGAGATTTCCAATGGGACTCTCACTGACATGAAAATCCTTTCTAAATGAAACATTTAATAGACTGGGTTGGTTTTGTTGACCTATATCTGGATTATTAATAATCATTAGAGCTTTACGGCTATACATTTTGATAAATGTAGTCCAAAACTTCATAAAAAAACTCATCATGTTCTTGAAACATCTAAACCAGGCCTATTCAATTACTTTCTCTACTGGGCCAGATTTCTAAATCGTGGCTCAGCTTAGGGCCGGATACCCAAATCTTTATTATGTATTTTACTGACAACATTTAAATATAAAATTTTAATATTTTGACTGATATTATTACCTCCACCACTACTACAAATACAACTAAAAATAACAGCAATGCACGTCTTCTTATTGTTTTAATGATCTGCATCAATTCAACAGTTGCAGAGCTGGTAATACAAACATTTTTATGGTTTTTAACCTGCATTAACTCGATCGCAGCTACTAAATGAAAATTAACAATAATAGCATAGCAGCTATGCAAAATAAACATATGTGGCAAGGTGGACAAACAAGGGCCCGGGCGGGACTTGAACCTCAGACTCCCTGTGTGAGAGTCACGCGCGATAACCAGTCAGTTACTATTTACGTGTATTACGTTGAGTCACATTGTCATGTGACTCGAGGCGGTACAGCTTCTTTAAGGGACACGAATGTCGCCAACCTACACACATCTTTTCATTTTTTTATTACCGAATTTATTGATATGGGAAAAATGATATTTCGATATATTTCAATGAAATTTCAATAACGATTAATGTTCGATATATTGCCCAGCCCTACCTCAAATCTATATGACTTTACAATCTGAAGCATGTGAGGTAATGATATTTATCGAAATATATTCTGTTTAAATATGTCAAATGGCTTTTTTTGAACATTCTCACTTACATTACAGCAGAACAAAAACTTTACAAAATATAGAATGCCATTTAAAGAACATTTAATGTCAAAAAGGTATGTTAAGATTTTTCAAACAATGCAATGCAAAAATTTTCATGACATGAATAAAGATGAAGATATTTTAATTGAAATACAAGCTAAATGCTAAATACAAGCTAAATACAATACAATACAATACAAGCTTATGAAAACACAAAATTCAGAATAGTTTGAAATGAAGTGAAAAAAACCCACATAACATTACTTCCTGATTACTGATTCATTTTTCATGTTTTTCATTCGCTCATACGTTAAGTGTTGCTTTAGTCGCGAAAAACTGTAGAAAGTCTGGAAGTCTGTGCGTTAATAACACGTTTAAAAAATTACCAGCATTAAAGGATATTTAGTTAACACACTATTAAAGGGATTCGATGCCGTTTTGGCTTGCTTTTAGCACCCCCTAGTGTCCGTTAGTGAAACCAAAAGTGAAACATATCTCCTCGCTGTGCTTTCGTCTTTTTAAAACCTTAATCTAACTGCTGAAACGTCTCCTCAGCCTTCATTAGTGTCTACAGGAGCGGTTCATCACTAAATCAAACAAATCAGCTGTGTTCATGATCTAAAACATGCAGGAAACGTGCTGGAAGCAGACTGCAGCGTCAGGTATAAGCTCCACAGGGATCGACATTTCATTAACCCTGTAAAGGGTCATTTTAGCACATACTGGCTCAAGAACATGATTTAAAAATATGAAAAAGTTGCATAGTATGGCTTTATAAGACTTTATAGCCGCCCGACATATTTTGTAGAGGATGTTTTTCTGCTCAACATCCAACTCCTCAAACCAAACCAGGTCCGTATAATCGAAGTTGCCCCGTCTTCTTTACAAGCTCTTCCGTTTTCGTCAGCTCCAACCTTGCAGCAGCAACTGTTGCATTCGTGCACATGAATAGCAACTTGACAATGTTGATCAACTTGCGCAATAGTGATAGGCCAGTAGAGTCAAAATCTCTACCGTTGGCTAAATTTCTGTCATTTCTACCGTATACCCAGGGGAAGGTTCTCGGTCATCCAGGTCATGGTAATCCAAAGGCAACTGGACTTTTTTGGTTTCTTGAAGACCCCAAAGAAGTCCAGTTGCCTTCATTCAAACCCCCTTTGGTCTACCGTACACCGTGTATCTCGCCCACTATTACAGTAAACTCTCTTCAGAGTTCGTTATTGTCTGAGCTTTTTAAAAATCTTTTTAGTGAATAAAAATTGGCGCGTTTGATGGGAGGCTCTATTATTCTTTACATTGTTTCCGTTTCCTTTTATTGCTTCAGCCATATTTATATAGACAGTGACACGATTTTCCTCTCCTCAGACTACTGGTTGTCTTTTATGGTTAGAATAACAAAATTGCCCTAGGCGTTACTCCGTGTAGTAATGGCAGCCTGAATTCTTTCTTTTGGCACTTAAGTGAGTTCAGACACCTTTATAACACAAATATATCCAGCATGTTGTATTGGATGTGTCACATTTTAATTTAGTTCCTGCTGTGTGGGCTTCATTTATTCGTTTATTTCTCTTTAAAACCAAAGAGAGGCTGTTTGTGTCAAACTTTGTTTTTTAATTTTCTTTTTTTTTTTTTACCTGAAAAGCATAAAAATGTTGGAGTGGAAATGTTTTGTTTTTCATGTTACTTCATAGCTTCAAAGCCTTACGTCTGTGTAGTTTTAAGGACTTGTTTGTGCATTTAGCGGGAAATAAAATGTTCGTGCTCTCCGTGTTTTTCAGATCAGTGCATTGTGACGAGAACGTATCTTTTTCTGCACAAGTTCTGGTTCTTCAGCACTATCTACTACTTCGGTAACTGGGTCTTTATTGGGGTAAGTTTTAGAATTTTCTCTTCACAGAGTTTGTGGGAAAGTTTGTTAAAGTCTTAATATAAAACTTTTATTTCAGAAGCATTTCAAGGACTTTTTTTTATCATGGGAAGAGTGGCAAAGCAGAAATGCTTGATTTAATTTGTACACTGCTGGAAAATAGTTTTCCCAAGACTCAACATGCTGCTTATCTTCTCAGGAAGTAATGTTAAATAGCCTCTTTCCTCCGAGGTTTCACCCGAGTTCATTTGTCAAAAGCTCTTTGTGAATTATGTCCTAATGTGTGCTTTACTTATTGTTTCTGCTGCAGACTTTCCTCATTGGTCTGGTGGTGTCGTGCTGCAGAGGGAAGAAGTCTGTGATCGAAGGAGAGGTGGAGGCCGATGACTCAGACTTAAGCGATGATGAATACGTGCACTGAAAAAAGGAGGGAAAAAACACACAATCCTGTAGATGTTGTAGTCGTAACCTAAAGGGACTAGAAAGTACGATTTCTGCAGCAGATTAAGTGATTTGTTTTAATTTCATGTATTGATTTATAGGAGGTATTGCAGCAGAAACTCTTCTTTTTGCATCCCTCTCTTTTTGCGATGGCTTAGATCAATCCTTGTCTTCCTCACTCGATGTTATTCATGACTTGGCGATTCTAAGACTGTCCTTTCAGCCCAATTCTACCCCGAGAATTCAAATTTCACCCATCTGACAAACAGTTACTAAAAACAGCTCTGAAATATCATCTGAAGTACGTTCTAGACCCTTTAGATGGTCTTCGGGTTTGTTTCAGAATACATTTATATACAACACACTACATCTGGGATGCTGCTTGTCATAAAATATAATGATTCCAAACTGTTGGATCACTTTGAAGTATTTTTCTTTCTAGGTTGCATATAGTTTGAGTGGATTTGGTTCATTTTTTCTTTAAAATCTAGTTTTTTGCGGTTCCAGCCTGTTATTTAAACCCGTTTCACCTGCTTTCTGTGTAAAATGTAACGGACCGAGAGCATCGGAAGCGTTTTCAGGGTTTCAGTTACAGTGTTTTTAATTGCCTGACTGCAGCGGTGTGTTGCACTCGCTGTTGCGAGGAAAGACAGAAAAGGAGAAGCAGGAATAATTAAGGATGTGAGTTTTTCTTTTAATTAAAAGGAAAGGTACTTTTCATGTTTGCCAGTGCTGTAAAGTTGATCAGTTGCATTTTTTTTTTTTTTTTTACTTAGACCTATTATTGACTTCTTCTTCTGGGTATAAAGAGATTTTTTTTTCTGTATTTATGTCGAGCGAATACAAAGTGATGATTTAATTTGGACACCAAATGTTTGTGCCTCATGAATGTAATTGCTATGATGGGCACTTACACCTGTGTGTGTTACTTCATGTAGAAATCAGCCTAAACCTCATGAGCTGTGCTTGTTTTCCCCACTCCTCGTTGGTAGAAGTGGTTGCGGTTGAGGGACTTGTGTTGATATTTACTGCTAACTGTATTTAAAGGAATAAAACATTCTGACGTCTTTATCTTTATTCATTTCTTTTATCCAGTTTTCAGAGCAGCATAAGTTATACGTTAGGAATCACGCTTACCAGTTTGCTAGACAAACCTTGCTACTGCTGGGTTGGACCCCTTTTTCGTTTAGAACTCACTTTTCATGTCAAATTCAACAAGTTTTTGGAAACATTTTTCAGAAGATCTGGTTCATATTGGCATGACACCACCAGCTCCATCCACCATGAGATTCTCCCGTTCCACCACATCCCAAAAGGTCTGGACTGGATTGACATCTGGCCTGTGGATACTGCTGAGGTAAATGGTAAAAGGTCTGTATAGTGCCTTCTATGGTTCTACAACCCCCCAAGACACTTTACAAAACAAGCAGTCATTCACACACACATTGACACACTCGTGGTGATGAGCTACAATGTAGCCACAGCTGCCCTGGGACGCACTGACAAAAGCGAGGCTGCCGTGCGCAGGTGCCACCAGTCCCTCCAACCACTAGTGGGCAAGGCGGGTTATGTGGCTTGCCCAAGGACTGCGATAGACAGGGCTCAAACCTGCAACCTCCCAGATATGGGACAAGCACTTAACTCCTCTGCCACCGTCATCTTGTCATGTTCTGAAGACTTGTAAAAATAAAGGGATGGACACAGAGGCGCTGCATGCTGACAGGCAAGGCAGGCATTTGCTTGGGGCCCCTAGCCTGGCCACGACTCATAGACCAAGCTCGGCCGTGGGGCAGAATCTACGTTTGTCTTTCAGTTTGTCTGCAGATCTCTTTGCTGGGGCCCCCCACAGCAACCTTGCAGCACTGCTGGATGGACAGGGTCAGCATCAATACTCGGGTAGGCTGTGGTGTTTAAACCAGGCTCAGGTGGTACCGAGGGGTCCAAAGTGTGTCAAGAATATATTTCTCACATCATTAAACCACCAGCAGTAGTCTGAACCATTGCTACAAGTCTGGATGGATTTGTTATTCCTGTGACCATCTGAGTGTTGCAGCTGAAACAAATCAGGACACATTATTTTCTAACCTTGTCTCAATCTGGTGGGCCTTATTTGTAGCCTCAGTTTCCTCTTCCCAGCTGACATGAGAGACACCAGGTGTGATCTGCTGCTGCTGGAGTCTATCTGCTTCAAGGTTCAGCACGTTGTGGTTCAGAGATGATTTCCTGCAGACCTTGGTAAGAACCAACAGTTATTTGAGCTACTGTTGTCTTTATCTAGAACCAGTCTGACCATTCTCTGACCTCAATAAGGCATCTTTGTTCACACGTAGATATCTCATAAACCCTAGAGACAGTTGTGGGTGAAAATGCCAGTAGATGTTTCGTTTCTGAAATACTCAACCATGTCATGCTACTCCTTCTCCACTCCGATGCTCATTTTAAACATCAGCAGGTCGTCTCCACCACATCTAGATGCTTGAATGCATTCTGTTGTTGCCGTGGCTGATTAGATATTTATGTTAACAAGCAATTGTACCTAAAAACTGACAGATGACTGACTTTTTCAGAAAAAAGTGCAATTGATGAGCATTAACAATGTTTTCTAAAGTGGATTCAAACTATCTTCATTCAATGAGTCTTTAATTCTATCAAAAACACAAGATTTGTCTGTTTAATCTTCAGTATTTATCTCCTTTAGTAGAAGAAAAGAGCTGAGTGTGTTGTGATGCTTTCCTCAACATCCTCTTGAACACTTTGTATTATTTAGGTGTTTCACAGAAATCTCTGAATGTTGTTGCAGACGGTGGGAGAAAAAGAAAGGAGAGAAACACCATGGATGATGCCTGAATAAACATCAGGGTGACTTGGTGCAATCAGGAGCTGTCTGTATAACAAATGAAAGCAAATGGGACTCAACTATTGGGGAGAAAAGAAACGGTCATGACTAATGTTTGTGAAAACTTTTCTAGATAAGCCACTGACTTTTTCTGATAAGGTTTAAAAGAAAAACAACAATGGAGCTTTTTTTATGAATGGATCCCATCAGCGTCTTTATAAACAACAAAATAATGACCAGAAAGGGAAAACCATTCTATCTAGTGTTGATTGTTTCTGTTGCACCTTTGAGCTGCCTTGAACTTTAAAGCCCCAGTGTGTAATATTTTTACCTGTTGACTAGGGATGCTGCGATCCGATCACGTGATCAGAAATCGGGCCCGATCACGTGATTTTAAAAAGATCGGAAACGGATGTAAAAGATCGAATTTAACGTTTTAAAACAACAAATATGAATTTTTTAATTCATCCTGAGATAGAGATTTTCAAACGGAACAACAGTTGCTTAGTTTTAATTTCAACAAGTTCGTCTACATCAGTATTCTTTGTTTCTTGTACAAAAACAACACAGCAACGTCACACAATTTGCAGCAGGCAAGGATTCAGACACTATGGTGCAGCTGTTAGCGAGCAGGCTAACGATGAGCTAACGTGTCTTCTCATGAGAACTAAAATTTTAATCCGGACAGCGAAGGCAGAGCTACAGCCACTTGTAATGTGTGCATACTGGGCATTCAGTCGCAGAGCTGCATGATAGGCAGCCTTCAAAACAAACTACTTTTAGTTTCGTTTTTTCCCTTTGGGCGTCACCAAAGCGAATCACCTGTTTCCATTAATTCCCGGTTTGCCACCAACAGTCCCAGTTCACAGCGAACTCGGACAAAAACGCAGAGCCAGCCGACAGAAAAAGATACGCTAATAAACAGAGAAATTGCCAACAGAATGCAAAAAGTTGGGGTTTCGTCTGCTGCAGCACCCGAGCTGTGTGTTAGCTACAGGTGTTATGCAGTAGATAATCTACGTTAGCCTGGCTAGCGAGGCGCCACGTGCCTGCCCCGTCACGGGAACACGCATCGCTCAACACAGTTGCTGATCGAGGGAGTAAACAACTTGAAATATGAGCAACGCTGCTACTTTTAAATATTTTCGTAACACGTTTTTTAATCGATGCACTTTCTAAACAAGTGAAAGTGAAACTTAAACGACAACTTGGATGTGTTTTTTTATTTTTATTTTAATGCTTTCCTGAAAAGTATCGGATCGGGACTCTGTATCGGCAGATACTCAAAATCAAATGACTCGAAATCGGATCGGGAGCAAAAAAACGCGAATCGAACATCCCTACTGTTTACTATCAAATTCTGTGTATGCAATACACAAACTGGATACACAGGCGTGACAAGATGCCAGCAAGTATTAGCAAGGTTTAGTCGGCTCCATAACCACGGACATTCCTCATTATCGTCAGCGATGGCCACATACAGGACGGTACGCATTTATGTTTAACCCTGCCTGCCATGTGAGAGTCCAGCTGGTGATTGAAACGATCTCCTGAAATCGCCGACCCATACCGGTGCGTACCAGCCCATGACAACCAGCTCCGACTCAGACGCTTCCACTCGATGCAACCAAAGCAATAGAGACAAGCAACCATGCACATGCACACATACCATCACACCTCAGGACGATTTTGAGCAATGAATTAACCGTCATGCATTACAGGGCTTCTAACTGCATTCCCATGAAGCCTCTAAAAAATGTTTTAAGGTATTAATTCATGTAGAATGTCAGTCAAATGTATCCATCCTTGGATTATCTCAAAAAGAAGTGCTCTTACTCTGCTTTGGATGGATTTGCATGAAATATTGTGTCCAATTATGCTCAGAAGTATGTGCCTACCTTGTAATTTGAGTTAAGCCACGATGTGAAATTCCACCCCTGCATTTACCAATAAACCTAATAAGCTTTGAGCCCCAAAACACAGAGTCCCAGGAGCCTAACTGAGCGGATTGTGTGATCAACGAGACAGATCAGAGGATTTTTGCTGTTCTGAGAGCTACTTTGCTTGTTATCTCTCATATTTAAAAGCCATTCTTGTCTCATCTTTTATTTCCCTCCTGTACTGAGTGTTCTGCTGCTCTTTCAAGGAGAATGTGAGTCAAGTTAGCCAAAGTCGTACTGTGATGCAATCTTGGATCGGCTCGACAGTCTCAGAAAAAGAGAATTTTACTCTGCTATTGTCTCTTTCTTTTTGTCTGTTGGCACATTTCTGCAGCCGGCATTTAAAAACTTAACGTGATTCATTTGCAGACATCATTTTTATCAGAGTAGATCAAACAAGTTGGTTTCAACTCAAAGCCTCAGAATGCATGTTCAAAGAAAATTCTACGTTTTATTTATTCCTTCTCGTTTTCTGACAGAAACGAAACCGTAAATTCAGTGTTGGGTTTTCTTCAACCTGCAGTACCGTTGCATCAGCAGTGAGTTATATCAAATCCAGAGCCGTCCCTGCTCTACATTTATAATTTGCAGGGTTTTGACAACAAGATGGACACTGTCTCAGTCCCAGCTGGGCACGAAAAGGAATATCACATGAAGAGCACTTCGCAGTTGTTTTTGCACGACACCGTCTGCACTCGAGCTGTCCATCTGTGCTGTGCCCACTGATGTGCACAAGCTGGTGATGGATCCAGCTGAGGAGTATGACAGATACACACACCCCAGCTCCTCAGCCAGGGTCTCACTGAATCATGCACGTCTTTACCTTCAATAAACCGTGCAGCAAAGTTGTCCGGCACTTGTTCTCCACTTAAATAAAAAAAAGGAATTCAGAAAAATGTACGAACAAATAAAACAAAGATGAATCTATTAAATGTTTGTTGATTTGGGATGGACGTGCTACTGAGTTAATCTCTACACATGTGCATTTCTATGTTGATTTGGACTTATTTAACTCATTTAATTTTCCTGTGAGCAGATAAACATAGGAGATCATATCTGGCGTCTCCCTTTTGTGGGAAAATAAATTAAAAAGCAGGAAGTTATTTCGAAAAATAACTTTTTTTATGACTCACTAAGAAAAACTAGACAAAAGCTGCAGAAAATATAAAAAAAACTCACAACAAACATTCCTAACTCAAATATTTACGTCACAGTTTGTTGAGGAGACATCGAACCTTTATTGTTTTAGCAGCACAGGCTTCTTTATGAGAAAGTGTTTCCTGCTGTCGAGTTTTGGCGACCAGCAACGTGTCGTGGTGCAACAGCAGATCATGCAGCATCATCACGCCTCATAATGTTTCATTCTATTGCTGCAAAACAATCAAATGTGATATGTGTGCAGCTTTTAGCCTGCTGAGTTTCAGAAGCAGCGTGTACCTAACACTCATTAGGATAGTTGATATTTTAAAGCCTGGTAGCATAAAACTTTTTAAGATTATGAATTAAGAAAAACAATTAAAAAAAGAAATATCACAATTAAAATAGAATCTCAGTGCATCTAACAAGAAGGTTTGATCCAAAATCATTTTTTCCTTCCTCTTCCTTTGAGGACAGTTTCAAATAAAGCAGAGCTGATTTTGGAGAGTAGAGTAAATACCAGGAGGAATCAAGGACCTCTATAGCCACTGCCATGGGCCTCTGTACCCATCATTTATCTTACAGCTCTACTGAATAAGAGCCTGGAATGCATTTTGCAGTGCATGCCAAGTACCTGCTGCAAACTCCTCCAAAGTTTAGTTTGGATGAAACTTTCACCTCAAATTTCAGTGAAACCTAAACTTTGAAGAAGGATTGTCAGTTCTTTTGGAGCTTTTTTCTCTTGGCTGTAGCAGCAAAACCCTGGAAAATTTAGTGAAATTAACATAGAAATGTGCAATTCAGGGTTGATTTGGACCAATTTAACACAATATCAGTTTATAGATACATTGCCTTGTCAAAATTTCGATACGCTTCTGCAATGTCACCAGATTTATTTCCATCCAGTGTTGCATTAATGTTTCACCAAGATCTTGCATTGATGATGGTAGAGTCTGACCGCTGCACAAAGCCTTCTCCAGCACATCCCAAAGATTCTCAATGGGGTTAAGGTCTGGACTCTGGTGGCCAATCCATGTGTGAAAATGATGTCTCATGCTCCCTGAACCACTCGTTCACTATTTGAGCCCGATGAATCCTGGCATTGTCATCTTGGAATATGGCCGTGCCATCAGGGAAGAACACATCCATTGATGGAATAACCTGGTCATTCAGTATATTCAGGTAGTCAGCTGACCTCATTCTTGGAGCACATCCTGTTGCTGAACCTAGACCTGACCAACTGCAGCAACCCCTGATCATAGCACTGCCCCCACAGGCTTGTACAGTAGGCACTAGGCATGATGGGTGCATCACTTCATCTGCCTCTCTTCTTACCCTGATGCACCCATCACTCTGGAACAGGGTCCATCTGGACTCATCACACCACATGACCTTCTTCCATTGCTGCAGAGTCCAACCTTTATGCTCTGGTTTGTCTCACTGATTAGTGGTTTTCTTATGGCTACACAGCTGTTTAGTCCCAATCCCTTGAGTTCCTGTTGCACTGTGCATGTAGAAATGTTCTTACTTTCACCATTAAACATAGCCCTGAATTTTACTGTTGTTTTTCTTCTATTTGATTTCACCAAACGTTTAAGTGATCGTCGATCACGATCATTCAGGATTTTCTTCCGGCCACATTTCTTCCTCAAAGACGATGGGTCCCCACTATCCTTCCAGTTGGGGTTAAATAACCAGCTGAAAGATAATCACCCATGCAGTAATTATCCAATAGGAGGCTCGTATATATATATATATATATATATTAGAAATCCAACTCCTTTTCCCTCTGAGCTTCAGCATCTCAGGATGTTTGTTGACTGAGAAACACGTTTACCTCAGCCCTGCTTCATGCCCTGGAGGGGGAAACAAACTGATGCAGGATCGATGTAATTATGTTGATTCAGTGTTTGCAGCCACGGAGCAGGTCCACCTATTTGCTCTCATGAGCTTGTTGAACTCACCACTCGGTTGTGCAGCAGGCTGGTTAGAATGCCCAAAGCTAAACACAAAACAACTCACTGTTTCAGATCAAGTCGTTTGTAACCATGCATCTATTATATATGCTTAGTAGGAAAAACAGTAGTGCTGTAATTTAAAAATAAGTCATTCAGTTATAGCAATAACTTTTTGCATTTTTGCACAAGAATTGTTTTGGTTTGAGTGAAAAGTTATTTTTAAACCAAGAGCTTTGAAACCAACTTCAATTATTCACTATGACACTATCTACCCTTCATCTAAATAAAATATATCTTGTGGAAATAAAAACGAAAGGCACTGATGCATTTATTCAGTAGATTCTTATTGCATTTATTCTTAAATTTCAGCTGGAAACTCGCCTCAAAACTTTTTCTGATAAGATTTGAAGATTTTTTCCACTGAAGCTTTTATTACACTAAAAACTATAAATATGGAATCCGGAGCTTCTCGGCGGATCAACTTCCCGCCTTAGCTGTGAAATATTTACACCAACTTTATGTTTATCAGAACTTTCCTTTTAATATTTGATGCGTGACCTGAAAATTATGACAATAAACCAGATCTGGGGCGAGGGGGCGAGATGCAATTATCTTGCATGCAAAGACAACATAAAAAATGTTCAAACTGATTTTTTTTTGTCCCTAAGAGAAATCTGTGCGACGGCTGACAGTGACGTGGTTGACAAGTGACACCGGATGGCAGCGATCTGTAGGGACAGTCAGGCAACAAGGCGTTAAAGAAAAAAAAAAAAACCTGATTCTGAGGAGGAAATCTCTGCGTGGGCTCAGAAACATCTCTGAAAATCATCATCAGTCAAGACAGTTTGTCAGTTTCCACAAAGTCAAATGATAACTCAGCCATGAAAATCATATAAAAATATTGTAAACAATTCTAAAACCTTCAGGGACCTGCAGCCTGCGGCTCCGGGGCCACATGTGGCTCTCAGATGCCTCTAATGCGGCTCCTTGACCAAAATGATGCAAACGTAGGTAATGTTTACCTACACTTAGCAGCAATGGTGTGTTAATGATTTACTTTTTTATGCAATTGATGTTCAAAACAGTTTTACACCAAAAACACTAGAAATTGAACATTTTTACATGTTTGAGCCAAAATGCTGTAAAAGAAGAAGCTGGGTTTTTGCATGATGTGGAATTTCAAAACAAAAATTCAGACATAAAGATAAAACATAGCAAAGCTGTCTAATAACAAAGAATGTACTTTTTGTTATGCATCTAAGTCAGAAATACATCTTTTACCTTTTAGGTTTGCATTTTTAGAAACATTAAAGTTCTTTTTGCTCAGGAGGTAGAGCGGGTTGTCCAGTAATCGGAAGGTTGCAGGTTCAATCCCGGCTCCGGCCAGAGAATGCTGCTGTGTGTCCTTGGGCAAGACGCTAAACCCGCCTTGCATGCTGGTGGTGGTCGGAGGGACCGATGGCGCCTGTGCTCGGCAACCTCGCCTCCGTCAGTGTGCAAACCAGGGTACAGTATTGTAGCTCAACCAATCAGAAATCAGGAAAATTTGGCTTGAGTGAAAAACACAAAATATTTTGAGATTATATATATAGCCGTGATTTATAGATTAATACGTAATAATAGTTTAATGAGCCATTTTTGTCCTGTTAACACTGTCAACTTATGGTTCACAATAAAATACGCTACATAGAAAGAATGAACTGCAGCCAGAAGCAAAAAAATCAATCTCAGATTATTACCCATTAGTTGCACATCACACAGTAAATCAGTGAAAGGACAAACCTTCATTCTATGATTCGGTTTACGTTTTCTAGTTCTGGCTCATAAACACACCGTGACAACCTGAGTGAATGTTGATGATCTGATGCCGACATCAAAACTTCTCACTTTTAAGAGAACATTTACAGCATGAAACATGTACACTCTAAAAAATGAAACGTTGAATTTACTTAACCAAGTTATGTAAATCAGCTCCACTAAACCTATTTGCTTAAATGTAAAGAGTAATAGACATTTACTTTTAACATAATGTATAACAATGTATATTACGCTTTACATTTTAGCAACTAGGTGTAGTGGAACCAGTTGACACAACTTCCATCCATCCATTCTCTTCCGCTTATCTGGAGTCGGGTCGCGGGGGCAGCAGCCTAAGGAGGGAGGCCCAGACTTCCCTCTCTCCAGCCACTTGGACCAGCTCCTCCGGGGGAATCCCAAGGCGTTCCCTGGCCAGCTGAGAGACATAGTCCCTCCAGCGTGTCCTGGGTCTTCCTTTAGGTCTCCTCCCGGTTGGACGTGTCCAGAAAACCTCACCAGGGAGGCGTCCAGGAGGCATCCTGACCAGATGCCCGAGCCACCTCACCTGACTCCTCTCGATGTGGAGGAGCAGCAGATCTACTCCGAGCCCCTCCCGGATGACCGAGCTTCTCACCCTATCTCTAAGGGAGAGCCCAGACACCCTGCGGAGAAAACTCATTTCGGCCACTATTGACATGACTTGGTTAAGTAAATTCAACATTTCATTTCTTACAGTGTAAATAAATGCCGGTTGTTTTGGTGACGTCTGCTGATATAATTTCCTACTGAGTTACAACCAATCAGCATGAGTTAACCACAAGTCACGGACTCAACCGGGTCATTTCTGAGTACATAACCCAGTTCGGGTACTTGGTTGTTCCCAGCAAAGACCTGGAAGTTGGTTCTTTTGGACCGGCCCGATGAAATGCCGCATAGATCTGGTAAAATGACCTGGAAGTTCCTGGAAGGAAAAAAATGACCTGGAAGTTCTGATAGTAAAATCAGGCCAAATAAAACCAAAAAAGCCAGAAAAAAAGAATAAAAAAATATCCCTTGACAGAAATCTGTAACCATATTATCTATAATGAACCCAATTATGACTGGTCGTCTGTATTAGAAGGCATTGTGAATACAGGAATTAACGTCTCAATTAGCAGCAATGTTCTGTCATGACATCAGAGAATAGACCATATTCCTCTTCTTCCTGTTTTGTCCTCATCTTCACTGAAGTCACACCTCCTCCTCCTCCTCGGTGGACTCCTGGCTCCCAGAAGGAGGGAGCGAGGAGCTCATGCTGCCTCTCTCATTGTCAGCGTGGAAGCCCTGCTGCACAGACCACCAGACAGAACAAACAAGATTTCCCCTCAGCTTCCTCCCATTAGTGCTGCGTCTGGACCTGTCCGTCTGAGGGAACTGATCTTATCAGAGGAACCCTCTGGAGGCTTGGAGACATATTAGAAGTTTAAATGCTTCCCAGCTAAATTTAGAAATCGGATATAGTCGGTGGATTTATGAGGCGAGGCACAAAAGTGTACAGAGCAAGCTGCAAACGTGAAGAGAGATGATCGGTGAGGCCCATTTTTCCCGTGAGGCGACCAACCAACACACGACATAAACTGGACACGACCTCTGAAGCAGTACGAACATATTTCCTCTTTTATTTACATTCCTTTTCAAATGTTAACATTTTCGCTATAATTTCTGGTCAAGTTGGCATTTTCTCTTATTTTCTTTTATCTCATTAAAATAAATTGGCACAAGTAAAACATATGTAGACAAAAGTTTATTTACACCATACAACATTTTTGTTTTTAAATATTTTATACAGAGCTGCAGATGAGAGAGCTTGCTGGGATCCTTCAAGCAGATTCTGCAGTATTAAAGTTGTGAAATATATTATTTATATAAAAGTGAGTATTATCTTTATTGCATTTAAAGCAATGAAGAATGTAGCTTGACAAACATTCATTTTAATATGACAGAAAAAACCTCTTTGCCTCCCATGTTTTATATTATAAAGTAAAAAGTGTAGTAATGGCCAAACAGACTGTTATAAACTTTTAAAAACTGCATAAGTATATACATTGTGCTCCCGGGTCCACTTGACCCGATGAAGCTGGGACGACATGGCGTGTCATTTGCTTTGTGAGGTTTCGTCTAGAGAGTTTACCTTGATTTTTTTTTTCCAGCCAATTCATCAACGGATAATTTGAAACACATGATGGTAAATATTGTACACCAGGCTGCCCCACACTAAGTACACTAGTGAGAATACAAAAAGTAACACTGATGCTTTTATCCCTTGTTTTTGTCTCTTTATTTTCTTTTTTTATTCTCTCTCACCAGTCCTTATATTGAATTGGCACATAATGTCCCTGCCACGCTCGTGAGATCCAGATATGTATGCCAAGGCTGTTAGAAAAGTCTGTTGCTTTATTCAGTGCAAAATACATCCTCGTCTCCTCCTTATCCAAGTTTGCATTTCCCCCCTCCTCCGTCGCCTTCCTAGACTTCTGTTTGGAAGTCTCCTTCCTGGACATCTAAGGGTAGGTTGACACACTTTTCCCACTCTGCAGGCGTCATCTCCAGTGAGTCCTTGGTGTCAGATTCTAGTACATTCATAGTGGCGTAGTTCTGGTACTCACAGGCTGGGTTGTAGCTCTCCCATGGGTTCTGTTTTGGCATCGCCTTGTCCTGCGAAACACGGCCAACAGTGTGTGATATTAGTAGCATCACATCCTCGGTGGCCAAACCGCCACATTTTTATTCAAAATGGACTTTTCCAGTCAATCATTCAAAAAGGGCATTGTATGAGCTCCTAGCATTTCTAATTGAAAATAATGGATTAATGCTGAGAGAAGCATCGAATAACAAAAGATAATGGCAGTGTATTAAATGGAACATGCTTAGACTATTGACATGAGCAGATCTTCGTGTACCCCTAAGCTCGGAGGCTGGAGCGCTGCATGTGCTCGTTGGCAGTCCCAAAGACATTAGCGCAAATAAGGGAAGGAAGCTGCTCCCCGTCAGGGAATATAAAATGGATACTAATGTTTGCTGCCAGCTCTGCAGTAGATCCATTGGGGAGAAAAAAATATTGCATTATCTACAAAACAGAAGTTGCATGGTAACTAAGCAACTGTTCTCAGATTTATACGGATCTATTTATTGAAATACAGGCAGGAGAAAAGAACCAAAAGGACTGTTTTAAAGCTGTGGGACATAGTTAAAAATTAAATGCTTAAATGTAACTATCTGACCCTGTTATTACCCCTAGGTCCCTCCCCTGGCCTCTACAGCAAAACAGATCATTTACATCAGCCTACAGCATTGACCAATAAAATTGCGTATCCATAAGAGGGAGCTGTTAATCAATAAGAATGCAACCCGGTTCCCAGCATGCACTGCTGAGTGACGCATTGATGCACCTATCAGCTAATCACACCAACCTAGCTTAAATGCTAACTCGACCTGCACTGAGTTAATGTCAGGCTAACTGCAAGCTAACTATGGAAGAACGAAAAGGGATTCATCTTTTGTATTTTGGAGCTAAGTGATTAGCGTAGAGTTCAACCTTATGCAACATTGGACTATTGTTTTAGCCCAGGGTTTCTCAACCCTGGTCCTCAGCACCCCCCTGCCCTGCATGTTTTCCATGTCTCTGCTTCAACACATGACTGCAGAAGCCTGTTAATCACTCACTCATTTGTGTCAGGTGTGTGGCAGCAGGTAAAACACTGGTGTTTGAAAGGGCAACATGGAAAACATGCAGGGCAGGGGGGCGCTGAGGACCAGGGTTGAGAAACCCTGTTTTAGCCTGTTGTAGCGTTAGCAGGGGTATGCTAGCATCGTGAGTGCTGGATTCCTGTTGGTTTTAAAGGTTTCCCTGCTTGAAAACTACAGATATGATTCAAATTAAAGAGGTCCTTCACTGAGAAACATATTATTTTTGAAAATGATCAGTCACTCTGAGTTTTTCATGCAGGCTGAACATTAAAATAGTCTCCTACACCTATCTCCTGCTCTAGCTTCTGATAGAAAATAGACTGTGAAAATCTAGGATTAGAAAAGTCTGACAGATCTACGTCACACTGTCACTTAGCATTCATGGACTCACCCATCTTGACTCACCACGGGGAAGGCTGCTAACTGTTAGCATTAGCAACTCCACCACACAGCAGAACTCCTCCAGGCTTGTGTTATTTGTGGAGATAAAACATCAACGTTGCAGAGCAAACAGAGTCAGTGGTAGAGTTGTGTTGCTGTTAGCCAATCAGAGGAGAGATGTCCACATATCAGAAAATAAGACAAATCCCACCGTCTCAAACTACTTTCTCCTCCAGCTGACTTGTACTACCACTACTGGCTGTGTAGCGCACCAGGCCAAAGACCAAAGGTGACAGATCATTTGCTGCTCTGGCCCCCAGACTCTCTCCCCCTGAGCCTGAGATCAGTGGACTCAGTGGTCTCCTTTAAAAAGCAGCTGATAACTCATCTGTTCAGGCTGGCTTTGGTGTGCCCTCCTGTTGTTTCTGCTGAATCTTCCTCACTACCTTTTCTTCTTGCTGCTGTCCTGTATTACCTTTTCTTATTCATTTTTTTTCTTAATTTTAAATTTTTTAAATAAAAATTTCTATTTCCCCCATTTTTTTTCCAAAATTTTAAATCTTTTATTTATTTTTTTGCTCTTGTGAAGCGCCTCATGATTTTTATCTTGAGAGACGCTATATAAAAAATCGTTTCTTCTTCTACTTCCTAAAACAGCTGCATCTGAGCATTTTCCCCCTGAATACAACTTACATGGCATTCATTCCAACTAGAGACCACTGCAAATGTATTAAAAGTATGAGTGAAGGACCTCTTTAATGATTAGCAGCTCCTGCAGAACCTAATGAAATCTGAGGAGATAATCCAGCTGTTAGGATCAGGTGTGTCTGAGCAAGAACTATCACAAACACGATTTGGCTGTTAGCTCTACAAGGCTATTTATGAGCACGTGCACTGTATAAGACGTGGCTTTCAGCTTTTTTCAGATTTCAAAATCTCCTCCTCCTCTCCTTGATGATATCATGCTACGGACCACAGCTTTAACTTAACCAGCACGGTCTAACTGCAGGTTCTAAAAGCTACATTCACAACAGAACAGAAAAAAAAATATGCTGCTCATCTAAAACTGATGAATTAAGTCTGATGTCCTCATTGTCTGCAGCTCCAGCCAGGTGTGGAGACAGATGGGGAGACTTTTGGTTTGCAGCAAGGTCGTGAGGTATTGCATAATTACCCTGACTTCTAGATCCAGTGAAGTGATACCCCTCCCCCCACACACTTGCTGTGAGCCACACTAAGGTAATATTTGTTCAGTTGCTGATAGAATAAAGAATCTGCCATGCATTAATGAAAAGAAAACAAAAGATGGGTTTGCTAAGTAGATACATGTGCATGTAAATAAAAGTGCATTTATGGCCTTGCATTGGAATGGATGCACTCCACTGTAGCAAAACTGCCAAATGTTTTTTATAATTTTTTTTTTCTCTCTTGAGAATGACGTCATGGAGAAAATGCTACAGAGCTTATAGAAAGCAGCCCTAGAGCTGCTGGCAAGCTCAATTTATAGAGAAAGGCACATTTTTGCTACATACCCACTCATTTGCACAATCACACATAACGTGTCCTGCACCAAATATCTAAATAGAGTATTTGGATGTTGGTCTTTTTTTTTTTTTTTTTATTAGCAGACAGCCACCCCCCTGGTTTCCTGTTACTCACCATGGTGCCCATATTTGGTATGTCTCGAAATCGGTCCAGGGTTTGAAATTTCTGATTCAGTTCCTGGAACAGCTCCATGTGTCTTTTCCTGGTGTGCATGACTTTCTGCAATGGCAAGGGTTTTTGCTTTGGTATTGACAGCCAATAATGGAAATGCATCTTCCTCTCCATCCCCTCCAACTCTGATCAATTTGTTAGTGTCATGGTAGTTTACTTATAGGCCCGGTTTGAAACAAATTCACTCGCCTCTGCATATATATACCAGCGACTTGCCAAAATAAAGGAAACACCAAGATAATTAAACGTTGGGTTATGGGATACCTAAACGTAATTCTTCAGTGATAAATGACCTCGTTTGGAGATTTGTTGGTGTAAGGGAAATCCTTGTGATCAGACCTTGGCACAAATCTTCCATTTTAAGCAGTGGTGTGCATCTAAGCTGAAAGAAAGTGCAACCAGTGCCAAAATAGCTGCCGGCCGCTACACGTTTCCTGTATTTTGACGGAGTTGAAATTTATATATGCAGTAAAGCATGTTTTAACAATGCAAAGCAAATGCTGTAACCTGCCAAAACGGGGGTTTGAACGTGTGTTTGCAAGCCAATAGAATCGTTGCTGACCAGTGATAAAATCAGATGTGAAATGTGCAAATGACTTTAAAAGCATACAGTTTGGAAATCAACATAGCTAATGGATGAAGGAGATGGAGGAGGATAAAATGTTGATGAGAGCTACTGCCCTGTTTGTCAGCTGACAGCCTTGCTTTTACTTTAACTACACAGCAGGTCAATAAATCTAGATGAGTCAACGCTGTGCAGCTCCAATAAGCTCAAGAGGCACAACAAGTAAATCAAATGACTGACGCAACAGCAAAACTGGGATTTGTTCATCGGAAACTACAGAAACTTTATTTTCACGTACCTCAAAGTCCAGATCAGAATATCTTGACTTTCTTCTCTGTGAACATAAATCACAAACGAGTAAACTTAAGACGTTAACATATTAAATGTGTGGTGAAGCGTGAAATCATCCGAGTACCTCCAGGGAGCTCATAGATATCGTAGAGCCCGTGTCACTCCGAGAAAGCACGCCGGTTTCTTCCATTTCAGCCAGGAAGTTCTTAACAGCCGTGCGGGGCTCAAAGGGCAGGTTTTGCATCTGCTCCGGAGCGCTAGGATACTGCTGCTCCAGGTTCACATTCATATGGTCCATGCCTGCCGAGCCGATGTTGAAGTCGGGGCTGATCTTGTAATGCTTTAGCCTTTCGTGTGGCAGCGTATCCATCGTTGAAGTCATCTTCGGTTCGTCTTTTATGAGGGTGGGCAGGTTCCCCGACCCCGACGCTGCGCCTATGGTGGCGCGAGGCATGACTATGTAGTCCGTCTCCATCATCTGACCCTGTGCCGGGTGGCCCTCCATGTCGTGAGCCCCCATGTCGTGGTCGCTATGCCGCATGGCGTCGTCGGTGCACAGGTAGACGGTGCGGCGCATGTCGGCGTTGCTGTCGGAAATGCACTGGTCCTTCAGGTCACCCATTCCCATTGGCATGTGAAGAGCCGAGGGCTGCTGGATTATCACTTTGGAGATTATGTTGCCAGGCAACGTAGAGTAGTTGAGGCCCTCCGGAACCTTCTCGTCCTCCTCGTCATTGAGGGAGATGCGGGAGAGGGTGCCCGTTATCGTGGCGGCGCGGCAGGAGCCCATGTCTTTGTGGAGCGCTGGAGGGCAGAGTGACACAAGGATTAGTTAGAACACCCCGGCGATGAATCGGCTTCAGCGTTCGTTTTAGATTTTCCAGCATGTGACCAGAAAGAACAATTCAAATCAATATCAAGGAATTCTCAAAGGAACAGACGCCGCCAAGGGAACGCCGGAATGACAAGATGAATGACTGTGAAAATGCTACGAGTGTGACATTACACAAATTACAAAGCAACACAATGGAAGACGCTGGAGTCTCTGGGGAACGTTTCTGTAAATAAGCAAGTACGGTTTCATTCTCTCCCTGAAATCCCCTCTGCCTCAGCGTGTGCTAACGCTAACTCGAGACTGGAGATGACCTTGTGAGTCGCCAGAAAGGAAACAAGACTTTTCTGTTCAGAAATACTCCTCTGGTTGCTAGTCTGAGGTATTTTCACAAAAAGGCTGAAATTTATTTGAAATAAGTCAAGATTGATTAACATGTTTGACCCATTCAGCCCAGTGATGCATCTTGGCTTTAGGTTTTCCTAAAAGGACCCAGATTTATGAAGGTCGATGATCACGTTGGGGGTTTCAGGTCCACTTTAGCCTCACAAGACTGCACAGAATGAAGTATTGTAGCCACAAGAAGGCCAGACAGCTCTTTTAGTCTCCAAACAATTTGTATTTCTGTGGGCTCTGAATAATAGTCGGCTTGACGATTCACAATTCCTTGAAGATCCATTTAGGAAGCCCTCTTCATTAGTCCACA
Source organism: Aphyosemion australe (assembly GCA_006937985.1). Lineage (NCBI taxonomy): Eukaryota > Metazoa > Chordata > Actinopteri > Cyprinodontiformes > Nothobranchiidae > Aphyosemion > Aphyosemion australe. The sequence goes on along the minus strand of SSNS01000129.1, from coordinate 1,285,302 downwards.
GGAGATTGGAGACAGTTGAGGTCTGGGGGAGGGGGAGCTGCTGCAAGTTACCAGTGCTATTTACACGGGAGATCATTTGCACAATCTTTCTTCTTTTTTTACTCTGCTGTGCTTTCCCCAACAATTACTGAGACTTAAAACGTCAGGGCAATTACCCTTCCACTGGCATTCCCGGGGAAGGAAAATTCTCCCCAAACTTAGCACAGACCTCCGTGGTATTTATTCCAAGGCATGCAACTAAAGCACTGACAACAGAATAAAATCTATGTTTATACACTAATAGCCTGATGTTTGCGTATCTTTATCTGCATTATATGTGTTTGTGCTGCCTTAACGTGTAAATTTCCCCACTGTGAGATTAATAAAGTCTATTCATTCATATGTTAAAGGAACACTTGGCAGTTTTGATGGATTTTTAGCACCCCCTAGTGTCTGTTAGTGAAAGCAAAAGTGAAACTTATCTCCTAGCTGTGCGTTTGTCTTTTTAACACCTTAATCTAACTGCTGAAATGTCTCCTCAGCCTTCATTAGTGTCTACAGGAGCGGTTCATCACTAAATCAAACAAATCAGCTGTGTTCACGATCTAAAACATGCAGGAAACGTGCTGGAAAGATTGTTATTTACCTTTTAAGCTGACATGTTTCGGCTAGGAACCTCTAGCCTTCATCAGAGCTGCCGGTGTAGGTGGCGTCACTTCCTTTTATCTGCGGGCAGCAGTGGACGATGTCGCCCTCTACTGTCCGCGTCCTCTTTGCCGATGACACTGTCCCATGCATGATCCAATGAGTAAACTCCATCCTCTCTGTTCATGGTTTTGTGCTTCTTGTCTCCTTATTTCTATCGCTTCCTTGATCCATCTTCTGTATTTTTTTCTGGGACAGTGTCATCAGCAAGGAGGACGCGGGCAGCAGGAGACGATGTCGCCCCCTGCTGCCCGCGGGTAAAAGGAAGTGACACCACCTACACCGGCAGCTCTGATGAAGGCTAGAAGTTCCTAACCGAGAAATGTCAGCTTAAAAGGTAAATAACCTTTCTACGCTGTGATAAAAAAGAACAAAACAATGGATTATGAAAATTAATGCAGCATGAACGTACATGCTGGAAGTCCAGCAGGAAGCAGCCCGCCACTCTGAAGTTGCAAATGCAGTATTCTGGCCACAGAGGGCAGTGAGGGTCTGAGTAACATTGCATTAACCCTGTAAAGGGTCATTTGAGCACATACTGGCTCAAGAACATGATTTAAAAATATGAAAAAGTTGCATAGTATGGATTTAAGCCAATTTATTTGTTTTTATTTCACGATAAAACCAGTTAAAACCTCCCCGTGATGTCTCGTTCACAGACTTGAGTCTATTTTTGTTGCTGCTACTAAAAAATCCGTTGTGAATCATTAACGGTTATGTAACCCTGAGCTATTTTTCACCATCGAACCCTTTTTTCAAACAAACCATGAAAGATCCTAATAAGAGACCATCTGTCCTGTACCTGATCGGCAGGCGATGTCCACGTCTTTCTCAAAGTCCGTCTGTGGATTAAAAAAAAACAATCCCATGGTCAGTTTCACTTCAAACATTATTTCAGTGATAAACAACAAACACAAATGGGAACTCAACCATAAGACCAACCTGCAAAATCAATATCAAGTTTTTTCTCTTGTTTCCAAGTGCTTAAGAAAATTTATGTTGCTTTTCTCTGCTTCAATACGACCTTATAGCTACCAAAATAATGTGTGAGGAAGAGGAAAAAAAACCTGCTGAGGCAGCTGCAGAGCTTTTGTGCTTACTGGAAATAATCGTATTGAACCAAACGGCCTCGACACCGTTCTGAGACTGTGAAAAGTGTTCGAGCCCTAACAGCAGATCATTGTTATGATGTGTTAGATGAAAATACTGGGGTCTCATTTCAGACGCTGGGAATAATCTTCTGCTACCTCGTAGGAGGAAATGAGAGGGATGCACGGAAAACACGGAAAGTGAGTTTAATCAAACACACATGAAGGATTGGGGCACGGGGGCTTTTAGAAACCGCTGCCATTCATCAGAGGTCCGAGTGGTTAGCATGCGTGTAATTGCAGGTATTAAAAAAAGAAGCATGTGGAATATTAAAGGAAGGGAGGGAAGCGATGCATCACGGTTTAGATGCTGTATGAAAATGATCAGCACAGAAACCCAGAGAGCACATAAGTTAAAGCACGGGTGAGAACAGAAGGGGTGAGTGTATTCTAAATACGAGGGAACACTTGCTGAAATGACAGTCTCTAATGGGTGCAGATAAGAGGGGTGACTGTGCCTACCATTATCTGAGCATGCCCATTAGGGAAAGTTCCTGTTGCATCACCGCTGATTGGATCTTGGCAGTTTCTGAGCCGACATCTGAAAGCGTCTTGAACCTAAAAACAAAGGAATTTTACTTTAAAAAAAGAACTTGATGTGTTTTACACATTTACTATGACAAAACATGAATATTTTGCTCTAATTTATATCAAATTTGAATAAAAAAGAGAAGCAAAAAGAAGAAAGGATTTAAAGGAATATTTTTGGCCATTTTTGAAGAGTGTTTCTGTGTAAAAGTAATCCATAAATCACCCGTTGTAAACGACCTTTAGGGTAGTTTAGGTCTTACAGGACTGATGTGCAAAGAAACAGCAGGATTTGGAGTCCTACTCATTAATATTCGAGCATCTCTCCTCTGATTGGCTAACAGCAACGCGACTCTTCTGGTGCCTCCATTCGCTCTGCAGCATTGATGTTTTCTCTCCACAAATAACACAAGCCTGAAGGAATTCGGCCATGTTGTGGAGTTGCTAATGCTAACGGTTAGCTTCTACTAGCCAAGACGTTCTCTGCTGTTTCCTGGACGCTAAACCAACAACAGCCTTCCCTGTCAGGAGCCAAGATGGGTGAATCCATGAATGCTAATTTACAACATGATGCAGATCTGTGTGGCTTTTTCTGACCCAAGTGTTTTCCTGTCTATTTTTTTGGCGGCTAATGCAAGAAACAACATTCAAACATTTTCAAATTCAGTCTGCATGTAAAACTCAGAGTGACTGATCATATTTTAAAAATAACAAGTATTGAAGGTTTTTCAGTGAACTTCCTCCTTAAAACAGCCCAATTTCACAAAACTTCACAGCTATTATCAGAACTTTATCAGAACTGTTGGTTTCACATTATGTGAGTATTTTGCGAGAAATATCAAGACATCTCTGCAGAACTTGACCCCATGGATGCAATGGAATTAATAGTTTTGCTGCTGCAGGTGAAATTTATGCTTGGAAAAAAAACCATGTAAATCATCGTTTATTGCTAAATTGATGGCAGTGTAATAATGTGTGAAATTTTAGAAATTGGAGCCATTTTAAGATGGTAACAATCCACTTTTGTCTCAGCTATGGTCCTAGTACCCCTTCATAAAGATAGTAACCTTTATTAAAAGCTATCTACAATGGATAAGATGATCATTATTCACATCTTTTACACTAAAACACACCTAAAAATGTCTAAAACGTCCCTAAAGAGCATCTTTACCTCTCTCCGTAGGATGCAGTGCACCATCACAATGACAAAGCCCTGCAAGGAGTCGAAGACGGCAAAGAGGATCTGAAAGAGGATGGAGCGCTTGTCCGTCATGGCGAGCACTGCGGACATCCAGGTCAGAGCCAGCAGAGGTAGGACGACACAAGAGCTCCACAAGGACGCCCTGGAAGAAGAGAGGAAGGATTGTGCGGAGGAAATAAACAAGATCAGGTCTGGAGAGCTGAGTTGGATCTCCATGACGACCTGTTTCCTCCAGAGTGATAGTGGGCTGTTCCTCTGCATACTAATGTGTATGTTAGGCGTTCGAAGGCGACTTCTATACTGTAGTTCTGATGCAGCGGACTACAGCAGTGGACACACTGTACATGATTTTTTTTAAAACTCCCTGCAGCATCGTTTCATTGATTCACAGACACTGACAGGCACTTACATTGCATTGCTAGCTGTAGTTGCTGATAAAGCAGTCGTTGATACGACACCACATTTGGCACACTTGAGAGTTAATCCTGTATGCGGCTCACTCATCTGTCTGTGGGACATGGAGACACCGAGACAACATCATGACAAACAATGATAACAGCCACCTGACTTCAGAATTCCTCCCTACAATGCTAACAACAGCCGGGGCCGACGAGAGCGTGGGCGTTCTAATGATTTTCATCTTGGACTAAATCTGCCAAAGAAACACGAAGCCACGTCGCTCCCGAGAGAGATCTGACCTCTTTATGTTCATGCATCTGTTTCTTTCCAGCAGTAAGGAAGTTGAGCTCTAAATCTCCATACACTGAAGTAAACAAAGCATGCACTGTTTATATTGAAATATTGATGAAAATGAAGAAGAAAAGCGGGTACTAACAAGGACGTGCTGTCATACCCTGCTCGATGCTTCAGCTTCTTGTCCAGAATTCCATCTCTGGACACAAGCTTATTAAAAACCAGGATGCCAATCACCATATTCACCTGTCGACAGAGAGAGGATGGCAAGATTTAGTGGTGAGCTTCAGAAACGGCGACGTTTTCTTTCATCTGCAACAAGCTTTGACCTTTAACCTCTGCTGTTTGCTCCTCCATGTGACATTTCAGCCTGCAGATGAGACATGACCTGCACACTCATCCAGCATAGGAGGCACCCGTCTCCTCAAAGGCACTTTCAGCTTATCAGAACTCTAGCTGAGCAGAATATCGCATTTGGATACGATCTATGTGAAATCCTTTGTGTCGGGGGGTGTAACTTAGTAAGTACTTCCAAGAAGTATAAATACATTTGGGAAAGATTTGATTCATTTGTTTCTGTGAGACAAAATGGTGTCAAAGTATCATAATAGCAGAGCTGCGCACCATTTGTTCTCACTACAGATGGTCGTCGCTGCCATTTTGCAGACATTAGCGTGCGTTCCTCTGAGGAGCATCGTGAGGGAGAACCACGGCGCAGCAAGACTTCAAGTGTTTTTATTACTGAGGCTCAAACTGAATCATTTAGTCCCGTTCAAAACAAAAAAACCACCACGGAACAGAAACTCAACAGCAAGAAACAGAATTACAAATCCGCCGTCTTGTTGATTTAGCTATTTGGATAATGACGGTCTTTGCGTAATTTTCTCATTACAACTACGTAAATTCAAGAGGATTAAATTACCCTGCTATATTAGATGTTGGACAAATCTAAGACATAAATACTTAATAACTTCACAGCCACATGGAGGACCATTATGATAAATGAAAGGGAATTACTTGAGCACAGTGCCTGATGGGACGCTCATTACTTTGTCTTTGAAACTGGAGTGTGTTCCTCTTTTTAGTCGTTGCAAAGCTGTGCTGCTAAACCACACTTGTAATATATTATGAATTTACAAAGGAGCTTTTATTTCAAACTTTTTCTGTATTTTTCTTTATTTGTACTAAAATTATTCAATATCTTGCAAATATATATGTAGTAGTAGTAGTAGTTGTAGTAGTAGTAGTAATTTACTTTCAAATATATTAAGGAGTGGATTACTCGTTTTATCAATACATTTGCAGTGGTCTCTAGTAGGACGGAATGCCTTGCAGGCAGTACTCAGGGCACAAAAAAGCCCACAAACCCCTGGATCAGCAGGGCTAATTCTGCTACGTCGCAGGAGAGCTAACCCCAACAGGATTTGGAGTTTTATTTCCTGAAATTTGGACATCTCGCCCTAGATTTGATAACTTCAACGTGACTCTACCACTGACTTGCAACTTTGATGTTTTATTTCCACAAATAACATAAACCTGGAGGAGTTCTGCCATGTGGTAAAGATGCTAATGCTAACGGTTAGCTTGAACTAGCTAAGACGTTCTTAGCTGTTTCCTGGACGCTAAACCAACAACAACATTCACTGTCGTGAGTCAAGCTCGGTGAGTTCATGAATGTTAATTCACAGTGTGATATATATGTTAGGATTTTCTAATCCTAGAGTTTCACCGTGTATTTTCTATCAGAAGCTAATGCAGGAGATAGGTGTAGGAGACTATTTTCATGTTTAGCCTGCATGAAAATCTCAGAGTGAATGATTATAATCAGAATTTTTTTTTAAAAATTGTTTTTTTAGTCAACCACACATTTCATTTAAATTACATTACACAATGAATAGATGTTTCCAATTTTGGAGTTGTGGGAAGTTTCTGGGAAGCGGGAAGGTGGCACAGTCCTCTCAGCCATTGTGTTTCCAAACAAAATCGTCCATTTCTTAGAATTTTGCTAAGACGTCGGAATATTGCGTCTACTTTGGCAGTGAGTAATGTCATTCATCAGCGTCAAAAGGCATCCACGAACATTAGTAGCATTAAAATTTTTATTTTCTCAAAGTACGCCATAATTTAATCTGTTCGGGGAACCAAGAGAGCGGCTGTTTGATGTAAAAAGTGGCGTTCAGTGACCAGAAGATGCGTTATTTTTTACGACGCTCTGTTGGAGACCACAAAACAGCCTAAATTATAGCGTTGTGGGCAGGATCTCTGCCGCATTTTTCAGTGTTGGTAGTTTAGAAACTGATTGTAAAGCTGCGTCAACGCTGCTTATTTTCTTTTCTTTCCATTCTGCTTCAACGGCCATTTTACCAATGTTGTTTGGTGACGATTTGGGAGTTATAACCAGTAAGAATGAGTTCGCCACAAACCCAGCCCAGCAACTCTACTGGGCCATTTCCAAGCACATTCCCCGGTTCGGTACTCTGTTGGTCCCTGAAATGGCTGGAAAATGGTCCTTTTGGGCCGGCCCACTGGAATGGAGACGTGCATATCATGAAAATTTGGTAAAATTACCGAAAGTTCCAATAGTGGAAATGGGCCTATTGATTTATTGGAAAAAAGAGTAAGTGAAAATATAGACCTACCTAGCCATATGCACACGAATGCACGCACACACATACATATATTTTAACAAGTGCTCAATATATTTTAAACAAATGCTGCCAGAGTGAAAGTCACGAATATCCGTGACAGGGTCGTACCAAAACAACAGCTGCTGCAGGTCCAACAAAAGCGTACAGGAGCCCACCCTCCAAAGAGAGCCAACAGCTGCAGAGAAAACAAGAAAAAAACAATTATCTCCCAACCACCACATTAACATCCACGTTAATGGTGCACACAGCACATCACCGTTAGCTCACACAATTGTCAGCGGAGAGGCGCCATATGTTGCAACTCCCTACCCAAAGTTTCACAGGGCAATAAAATGCTAAAGAGAGTTTGAGCAGTGTTTATGCATTTGGCGTCCCGCAGGGAAACGACTCACTGGAAATTGGGGTCTTGCTGTGCTATTTTCAAATTTGATTGGGTTCATGGGACTTTGTTTATGGCTCTATTTAGGATAAGTAAGCCACTGCAGAAGCACTTGATCATTACTCTTAAGTGTTACCATGAACCCGAAGTGTGTGTGCTGCATAGTAAGTAGAGATGACGAAGCAAGAACAACAACAAAAGTACTTACTATGACGGTGTCCCGTAGCCTTTTGTTTTGGTGAATCCCATTGAAACAGCAACAACTAAAGCTGGTAATCCTTTAAAAAAGAGAGAACATTTGTTATTTGAGAAGCTTGAATTGGAGAATCGAGTGCGTGTAAACCAGAAAACGCTTCAACCCATTAAACAAGCTGATTCTATTACAAACCACAGCATGAGGCGATATCTGATCCTCTACCTTTTACCATTTCAGTCAATAAGTTGTATAAATTCCCATCAAAAAGTGGAGGAACACAGACCGCACGGCTCTCTCAGAAAATGGCAGCAGTGCGTCAAATACGGGAAGCCACATCGTGAGATTTCATCACTTTGCTGTGAGAGATTTTTACCCCCCTCCACCCCCTGTAATAAGAAGGGTTTTGCTGTGTGGCTCCTCATTATAGATCAGCGCAATTGATTCAGTCTTTACTATTGTGTGCTCGGAATATTAAAGCGTTTCCTCTCTGGGCGGCGCAGGCAGGTGCTATTGATGTAATCAGTTTCCTGGAGGCACGAGCCAAAGACCCTGTGGCCATCCTGTGCCTCTCTGCAGTGCCGAGGAGGTAAAGTGTGCTGAGTGTTCGCGAGCGTGCCATAAATCACAGCGCAGGCAACAGCCTGGCGTAGAGACTGCGTCTAAAAACGGAGCTGAATTAAGAGGTGGATGCGTGCGGCATGGATTGGGTTTGATAAGATGTTTGTCATCGGTTTTCATGCAGGTTATTTCTTAAGATTCAAGGCAGCTATGTAAGAAAAAAGCCGTCACGTTTGGTGTTTTAATGCATCCTGATTGTTCATCATCACTACTTCATCTACTGCTATTATTCTAAATAAATCTATGTGATAGTAGAACAGTCTCTGTCCATCTTTGCAGCAAGCAGTGGCACTGCAATGACTAAGAGAGCCTTGTTTGTTGCTAGGTAACAAGAAGAATGAGAGTGGGCTCTTTCATAATCAAATTGATTTTTTTTTTTTTAAAGGAGCGATCTCTAGCAGCTTGAAAAGAAAAAGCTGTTTGGGCAGAGATTCAGAGTGACATTTATCAGATGATGGGAAATCTTTACATTTTGATACAGATCGTGTTTGTTTTTCGCTCAGATTCGATATTCGCCGTGATGATTTCCTAATGAGTCAGATCACATCGTGCATTTGAATTTTTCCAAATCCGTTTCCTTCGAGACACTGAGAGCTAATTTTATGCGTGACTGAACGTCAGACTTGGCTAAAACCGCTAAAAACAGGTGTTCGGGATGAATATTCACATTTTAGATGTTCAAACGTGTCGTACTTCATAGGAAGTGCGTGTTTAAGATGAACTGCCTCCTGCTGCAGTGTACTATAAATGCCAGGCTCCCATCTTCTCTAACAGACATAAGGTCATTGCAACCTGCTATTGGAGAGCTGCACCAGTCTGTCCACCCCCCAACCCTACCACACACACACACACACACATGCACACACACGCTGCTCAAGGCCGGCCTATTTATCCAGCTTGACTGAAGCACAAAAGCATCCCAACAAAGAACCTGACAGAATGAAGATCCAGCCGCCCCACAGAGACGACGAGAACAGTGAAAGGAAAAGACGTACAGTGTTTAAGATAGACACCTCACCGCGAGATGGAGAGAAAATAGCAGCTGAAAGGTACGATGGGAGGATAGATCTGGTGAAATGAACTGCCTGCTTACCCCAGCCCAGACACAGAAAGCGCTTGCGGATGAGCCTGGTCCGAACTTTTCCGGTTACTGCCATGTAGGACTGCCAGGCTTCCGTGAGGACCCAGCAGAACGATGCGAGGAAGAAGAAGTGGAGGAAGGCTGTTGTCATGATGCACACGCCCTGTTGATGGGGAAAAAAAGAAAAAGGAGACATCTTCAGTATTTCCATGTTTAATTTCAACTTTTCTAAAGTGATCGCACTTTAAAGCAACACCGAAGAGCTTTTAACACTTCAAGCTATTGCTTTCAAACTGGTTTCAGTGATTGTTTAGTCATAAACTTCACATTGGCCAGCACTCTGTAACCCTCTGCTGACCACAAACTGCGCTGAACAGTTTTGGGGTTTGGGTAGGAACCCTAGTGGGAGGTCTCTACCTGTTTTATGGCCTTTAGCTGTTTACTGTGCCGGTTTGAAGTATAAAGGCTAGCAGTTAGCTTTTTCAGTTAGCCGACCGTCAATAAAAACTTCACGAAGAAGAAGAAGCAGCAGAATTTTGCTTTTTTGTTGGCATCATGGCCGAGCCTGGAAGTAAAAGTCAGAGAGTAATGTCTGGAGGAGTAGCAAGGAGCTAAAGCCAGAGTGAACATCAGCATGGCCTACACTCGTTTGAGGGAGCTAAAGGAGGCTACAAAATCATGAACTGATAGTGACCTGGCTTTGTTGCTACTTGTAAGTTATAATATATTTTTGTCCAAAAGTGTGAATCTTTTTAGTTCATTACTTATTTAATATCAGTTGCCTCGTGTTAGTGTTAGCTCATTGTTGTTAGCATTAGCTGCAGCAGGCTGTGGCAGGGTTATTTACCACAATTGTAATTCTGCTTTCAACCAGTAGGAGGAAGAAGCAGGAAACTTATTTAGTGTTGCTTTAAAACAGCTAAAGTTCAACCGAAATGCTGCAGTCCTGCATTAAAGAAACGCAGACTCCCTCAGAATCCCAAAGCTAGAAACTCTCGGCTTGATCCACATCAATTCTATTGATATTTCCTAATTTCCTGGAACTATTCTTGCACGATCAACAGTATTTTCCCCCCTCGACGGCCCACGAGGAACCATCCTGTGCTGCGAGTAAAACAAAACACTGGTTGGAACTGCAACACCAGAGGTGGCGATGGTATTTCAGATTAGATCACAGCCAGACTAGCTGACACAGAAAGCCATGGCGTAGCATTCCTCTGCACTAACCCTCATTAGTATGCTGGGGATCCCACCTGGAGGCATGTGAGCCAAGGTCAAGTGTTTTACACAAACAGGAGGGGGAAAAAGCTACAACGCTTTAAAGAGAACAGAATGCTCGTGTCTGAGGCGACAGATTATATCCAGGCTTGACAACTCCTCAGCTTCATTAGCTTGTCCATCTTCGTTCCACCGAGAGGCCCCGCCAAATGGGATTGTTTAGAGAAGGATTAGAAAAGAAAGAAGTATTCTTAGAAATCTTGCCACTGCACAATGACATTTGTGTCGGAATAGAGTTTTTTTCTTTTTCAACAGTTTGTGGAGCAAAGCTGTGGTAATCTGAGTAATACTGTACATGGAGGAGAGGACTGAAGTGTAGCATCACATCCCAGACTGTCCACACGACACATACACTTTACATTTCCTCTGTGAAAGTCACACCAAGGCCATTAATCCCCTGCAGCGATCGCAGGGTTCACACCAGACAATAATCCTGCATTAACTCATTTATGGGAAGTATAAAAATCTATTTACATATACCCAGAAAAAACAGTAGTTGTTCAAGATGCACTGAAGTGCAGACTTTCTATAAAATGGATGTGAAAGTGCCCACTCAGCTGGTTTCAATCTATGATCTGACCCGCTGGTTAAAACAATAACAAAGATTTTGAATGAAGATTTTGTCTTTGCATTGTGACCATCAGTTTAATTTGTTTTCAGCTTTTTATGTATGAAAACACCAAAACAGGTTTAAACATAAGGAATAAAAAAGCAGATCATAATGCTTGCAACAACATAATTCAGTATTTAACCAGAGAAATTAAAGCTGAACAGAGTTGAAGGATTTTAAAAACGTTTTTAAAGTTTAAATATTCTACATTTGCAGATAAAAGATTGAACACACTAATTTCCCACATCACATTGCTCATGTAGAAATTACAGCTCAATGTGCATTTATATAGTTTTTTATATTTTTCTTGTTGTATTTTCTGTGGTTACTATTGAGAGCTAATTATGATCAATGCTGATAGCGTGTGTCAGTTTTATGCATCAACCTTTAGGTGAATAAAACCACACGAAAAAGTAAAATCATGTGAGTTTTTGTGGCTTTTTGTTTTTGTGCGTTTACCACCCAACAGCTGATTAAGTTCTCAGTCATCCAGGTCATGGTAATCCCAGGGGGTTCAAATGAAGGCAACTGGACTTCTTTGATTTCTTGAAGATGTTTCGCTTCTCATCCAAGGAGCTTTGACAATTCTGACTGGAATATGTGAGAATAAAGAGTCCCGAAACGGGGAAAACCAGGAAAAACCTACATTAAATAGAGGTGGAGGTCTTAGGTTTCATCTTTCCAACACCTGTAATGCAGCTCTGAACCTAATCTCCAAACAGTTTCAGTCCAAGTCACATCCTCTTGCATCTAATCAAAGCAACAATTCTCTCACAATGACTAACGACCTTGACGACTCATCAGGAGGTAGGGAGGAGGGGTATTCATAGGTAGTTTCAGCTCCTTGAGCAACAGCAGACAGCTACAGTTTATAAGCTTGACTCTCCCATATTCCAGTCAGAATTGACAAAGCTCCTCAGATGAGAAGCGAAACGTCTTCAAGAAACCAAAGAAGTCCAGTTGCCTTCATTTGAACCCTTTTGGATTTAGCCTGTACGCTGTCCAAGGTGCTGAAAAAGGAGCCTGCCTTGTCATCTGAAACTGTTTTGTTCCACATTAAACATAGGAAAAAAACAAACAAACATGCACATGGACCGAGTGCAGAAAGGTGCACCCCGATGATGTCATGATAGCAGAGCCTGGAACATATGGTCGTATATAAACGAGGGTGAAACCCTGAGTTCACATTGCCCTTTAGAAAGGCAAATGCTGGGAGATGTTGAGCGCTCTGTGTTGGTATCCATGGAAACTGAAGCACTGAGGATGGGCCTGCATTAAAGCATCGCAGCTCTGATAGGCGTGGAGGTGAGAGTAGGTGGTGACGGGGCGCACCTTAGGCTGGGTCATTAATGGCAGTTTAAGACGAGGGCAGAGAACTCGAGGAATCTCTTCCTGTTCCCTGGCTAAAACTCTAAAGGTTCAACCCAGACCTTTTATCCTCTCCGCTCTCTGAAATATTAAGAACTGAAAGCTGAGTGCCATGAACTAAGAGCAGAGCTGTAGTACTGGAGCAGAACATAAAAGATAAATTTCATTTTTTCTGATTATGAAGCTGAAAACATCTTCTAGTTTCACAGATTAAAAATTATTTAGGGTAGATTCTTCTCAGAGCTTCAGGCATCTTTAATTATCGGTTGCTTTGCAATATTTACAATTCTAATAATAATATTAATAATAATAAAGCTACATTTACTCCTGTGATAGCAGAAAAGTATTTTAAAATCAACTTTATTAGCGTCTCGATAAAGTGACCACCTAGTTAGAGAAATAAAGAACACGAGTCACAAATAAGCTAAACAAGCTTAAGCGGAAAAAAATTCAACTCTAAACTTTTCTCTCCCTATTTGCTCTAAATCCTCATCAGCTGAAGAGGCTGTTGGGTATTGTTGCTGAAGCACCCTCTCGCTGAATTATCAACAAGTACCTCTGCTTTAAAGAATGGCTGTTTGGGTGGAGGATGCTGGAAAACAACCAACAAAATGTGAGCACAGGTGGCAAAGTGTTGTTGATATCATAAAGAAACAAAGTGTGTTGACTTTTCTGCTGAAGTGCAGAGAAAATGGCTACTTCTACGTTTGTCTGATTTATCTTTTGAGTTTTGCAACAATCATTCTTCCAAACATCAGCAGAAGCTTCCTGCTGCTATAAAACTCCAGTTACAGGAGAATGAGCCATTTTCTATCCAGCGTTTCGTCTGACACTGAAGTAATTATAGAGATAACCTTTCTCTGCATAAAGCAATAAACCCAATCCCTATTGGATTAACCTCATTATGAAAAAAGACTGTGTAAAATTATATATCGATATACTCATTAAAATATTAATAATATATATTTTTGCACGTGTTTTAGTATATTTATATGTTTTAAAAAAAATATTTAATAAGTATTGGGTGGGGGAAATTCTTTGTTTTCCACAAAAATATTTGTTTTATATTTTGACCTAAATCATCAGATAAAGCAACATTTAAAGGGCAAACGCTCATTATTTCAATGAGCCGTTCTCTTAGGAAAAAAAGCTCTGGCGCTCCTGTTTCAGGAAGAAAAAGTTAGTCGAAGGAGAGCGGGACAGAAAAAGTCATTAATATTCATGATAAACATTCCATCTCTGATTGGCTAACAGCAATGAGACTCTTCTACTGCTTCCATTCGCTCTGCACAAACAACATAAGCCTGAAGGAGTTCTGCTAGTTGCTAATGCTAACGGTTAGCTTCTACTAGCCGAGATGTGATCTGTCGTTTCCTGGACGCTAAACCAAAAACAGCCTTCCCCGTCATGACTCAAGATGAGCGAGTGATTAATGCTAATTTACAGTGTGAGGTAGATCTATGCGGCTTTTTCTAACCCGAGTCTATTTTCTTTCAGTGGTTAATGCAGGAAATAGGGGTAGAAGACTATTTTCATGCTCAGCCTGCATATAAAACTCAGAGTGGCTGACCATATTTTAAAAATAACAAGTAAAAAAAAATGGTTTCTTCAAAAACTTCCAGGGTTTGATTAACTTTGAGGGTATTTTTTCTATTTGCTCAAACCAGCTTTGACTGAGTCTCATTCAAACAAAAGATAAAAACTTTTAGTCTTATTGCACATCTGCAGCTTTATGCACCTCCTCACCCCTGATGTTTCTGCTCATTAAAACATTTTACATTTTCCTCGCGCCTTTCTCTGGAACACCAGCAAGCTCTGTTTGTTTCCCTTCAACAAAAACCAAATGAAGAAAGAGAAAGGACAAAGGAAAAGAAGCACAGAGAAGCAAAGGTGACTCACTGAGTCCCTGCTCTCAGAGGACACCTCCACAGCCAAAAAAAAGATGATTCCTATCAGACGATGAGCGACTCTGTATCCACAAACACTGGAGCCAATTATATGCACTTCTTACAGGAGATGGAGGAAAAACAAGTGAGGCAGTGTTAGGCAGCATGGCAATTAAAAGCCACACAGGGACGATGTTTTCCTCTGCCTGGCCTACGACTCTGACGCTGGGCTCGGCTGCATTTCTGATCTAAAAGATGAGAAATTTCTCAAATATTGTTACAAAAGAACACTCAACAGATTGGTGCAGAACCGATTATCCTGCATCAATGTGCTTGAAAACAAAATGTTTTATTTTATTGCTGCAGAAGATGAAACTCAGCTCTTTTGAAATTATGAGTGGAGCTATTAAATCTTACTTCTTTGAGACCATCAGAGAAAAAAAAAATCATGTTTCAATTAGCTTAATAAGAAGTGATATGTGCATTATAATCAAATAAAGTACATGATATGGCTGCAGTTGGATGAGCCAACATGGACTTTTCTCCTAGCTCAGCCTTTCTACTTCATTTATTGTTTTTTGGTGATGCTGTAAAAGCAGACGAAACTTCAAAAGAAACCACAAAAATGTAGAGTTAGATAACATTTTAAATCTAAATTGCTTTTTAATGGTTTTTAGTTCATTGTTACAAATAAATTCATCAGCATCACTTTAATCCGATACCTTGTGACTGACTCCTTCTACCTTTTCGGGGTCCTGTCACTGACTTTTGTAAAAAGCGTGTCGTTGCTTTGCAGATTTCATAGACAGATACCCCATTAGAAGCCCGCCAAGCGAGCGTTCCATGTAAAGTCTTGGTTCTTATTATCAACACAGAAGGATGAATGGAGCCCTGATTAAATCTGACAAGGCTTCAAATCAGTTCAGCTTCATATAAAAATGCCCCGAGGCTCCGTACATTCATTGAATTGACTACAAAAGTGTGTCAGACATGTAAGAGGCCAGCAAACAGATGAACTTGTGTAGATACAGGGTCTGATATGCTATGACATTCAAAATGATTGGCACAAAAATAAATTAGTTTGCTTTCAACTTTGCAATTTTTTCAAAGAGTTAAATGCAACAGTATTAGAAGGATAAATGTAGAATCATTTCTGTTTCAGTTTTTTAGTTTTGAATCTGATTTAAATGAAAGGAGAGCTTCTGATTTATTAAACGTGCTCATAAATCTTTTCCTACAATATTTGTAAACCTGATAGAAGTGGACATCAGGAAATATGTTAATAAAAACTTGATTGATGTGTTTTGCATTGCTTTTTAAGATTTTGGCTCCAGCGTTTCATAACTACACTGTAAGATATAAAATGTTGAATTAACTTAACCAATTTATGTTAATCGGTTCTAATTAACCTAGTTGCTTAAATATAAAGAGTAATATAAACTGTTATATGTTATGTTAAAAGCAAATGTATATTACTCTTTACATTTAAGCAACTACGTTAAAGGCACACTTGGTAGTTTTGGTTGTTTATAGCACCCCCTAGTGTCTGTTAGCGAAAGCAAAAGTGAAACTTATCTCCTCGCTGTGCGTTGGTCTTTTTAACACCTTAATCTAACTGCTGAAATGTCTCCTCAGCCTTCATTAGTGTCTACAGGAGCGGTTCATCACTAAATCAAACAAATCAGCTGTGTTCATGATCTAAAACATGCAGGAAACATGCTGGAAGCAGACTGCAGCACCAGGCATGTCAGCTCCACTTTACTAAGTCCAGCAGAGACCAGACCGCCACACTGAAGTTGCAAGTGCGACAGTCTGGCCACAGAGGGCGGTGGGGGTCTGAGTGACATTTAAAGGGTCATTTTAGCACATACTGGCTCAAGAACATGATTTAAAAATATGAAAAAGATGCAAAGTACGGCTTTAGGTGGAATCAGTTGACATAACTTGGTTAAGTTAATTCAACATTTCATTTCTTACAGTTTATCTAGTTACAATCATTGGTGAGGTGAGATGGGATGAGACACAAGTGAAAAAATAGACAAATTAAAATATAATAAAAGAGAAGAGAAGAAGTGTTTCCAAGTGTTAAAAACCAGAGTGATCATATTATGGTATAAAAGCTGTAGAATAAAACACAGTGCCTATTTTAAAAAGGTAAAGAGAAACAAAGTTACACAATAAAACGCCTGTAGCCAGACAACGTGTCATTCTGTAGAGCTGCCAAGTGACTGAGAAGGGCATCTGCACATCCAAACAACATTTTACATGAGCCTATTGTTTACTGGCTGGTTACAAAGCTGGTTGGATGAAGTGCTGCGTTTTAATGGAAGAAGACCTTGTTCAATAACAGTGCAGCGGGTTTCTTCTTATGTCCTACATCTCTGTGGGATGGTTTCAGGCCATTTCAGTAACACACAAAGCCCATAAAATCTAGGCCACATCACCTATAGCTGCTGATTTCTGAAGTTGCAGTTTGACCAGACAACCAAAATGCTCTGACTTTACTTTACTGCCTCCAGGAGTATTTTAACTCAGATTTGACTTTTAGATTGAATCAGTTTTCCAATGCTAATGCACTTTAAGAACTTAACCAAGTTATGTCAACCAGTTCCAATAAACCTAGTTGCTCAAATGTAAAGAATATACATAACAATGTACTCTTTACATTTAATCAACTAGGTTCAGTGGAACCAGTTGACATAAATTGGTTGAGTAAATTCAACACTTTTATTCTTACAGTGTAACTTCTGCTTATTTTTTGATTATTCTCAGTCAGTAAAACTTTTCCAGGTAGCACTCATCATACGCTCACTTACCACATTGTGGGTTTGCGTTTGCCCGACGAGGATCAAGATGTTCGAGCAGATAATCGATAAGCAGAAGTTCAGCAGGATTATGGACCGCTCAGAGCGAATGTATCTAAAGGAGATGTAGGTGAAAGAAAGAATTCACATAATTTAGCTTTTGAATAGTAAACAAATGTGGGAAAAACAACATGAATGGCTCCTCGTATGGTTGAAACATATGTCTGTGTAAAGTGTTACATTTACCTCCATAACACAGCGTAGATGACTGCCAGCGTGATCAAGGCGAGGCAAGACAAACCACAGCCAACTATCAAAGTCACAGATGGGACCCCTGAGTAGTCCATGGTCTGTGGAGAAGACGGGGCGAGACAAACCAGTCAGTGGGAGGGTGGATGTGGTTCATGCAGGACAGTAAGTCTTTATTATCGCCCGGAGGACAGAAGCAGTCAAAACAACCGCTGCTGATCTGAAAAATCCACTGTGGGCTTCTTAATTAACTGTGAGGTTTAGGATGCGTGGGCTTGGAGTTTGTTTAGATGCAGCTTTCCATCTGCTGTTGCTGGAGATTGTGTTACAAAACAATGCAACAACAATTGTTGCAATTTAGAGAAGTAAATAAACATGAAAACAAAGCAACAGATTGAAGCGTGCACTGTAAGAAAGTAAATGTTGAATTAACTCAACCAACTTATGCCAGGTTCCACTAAACCTAGTGCATTTGCGCATAACAACAAATAAAAATGTATAATTTTTTACATTTAAGCAACTAGGGTTAGTGGAACCAGTTGATATAACTTGGTTGAGTTCATTCAACGTTTATTTTCTTAGAGTGTAGATTGCACGCTGGTTTGGTTTTGCAGAGGAAGTTAAAAAAAGTACTTTAATAGCTAAAAAAATAAAAAAATCTGTTGCTGGATGTTTCAGGCCTGCACAAAAGGCATGCAATAAACAGAAGCCACCATGTTAATTACTTGATCTGCACAGGAAATTACAGCTTCTGCTACAGCAGTCTCATTTCACAGTCAGGCTGCAACAGGGCCACGTTCATCTTCATCCCTGAGCCAAAATGTGCAGTTTGATTGATGGGAAGAAAATGACACACAGGCATCATCGTGCACGCCCGTCCTCCCGCGTGCACGTCTCTATAGATTATATATACGTGCAAACTTAAAAAAAAAAAAAACATCCCCCCTCCCCGTCAAGCTCGATTTCCAGTCGAATTACTATTAAGGGGGATTAGCACGCCAAAGATTTAATTTCCATTCCCACCAACTCCCCCCCTCGTGCGCGCGCACGCATGCACGCGCGCACACAAACAGGCAGGGTTTCACCTTTACATTAGCCTCTCAAACCCACACTGAATAACAAATCAATACCCCACTTACTATTCCTCTTGGTTGCTGAGCCAAAATGGCGAAGGTAGATACACGATCACACAAGCATTTCGTATGGGATGCATCTGTGAGCACCGTTTTGCATCCTTTCGTGGACCAGGCTCCCCAAGAATCGTTCCTGCGAGGAGGAGGAAGAGGAGGAGGAAGAGGAGGCAATTAGAGGCTTTAATTCCAGCGGTGACGCGACTACTTCACGAGACTTACAGACGTGGCTTCGGATTTTGCCTGAAAACAACAAAAAACGGGTAGATCCGTAAAGATTGTGGTGAGCGGAGAGAGGAAAGAAGAAAAGGAGGAGAGGAGCGAATCGACGCGCCTCGCGTGCGGCTCCGAGCAGCGCTTCAGCTGGAGCGGATGGAGAGGCAGAGACGCGGAGGAGGAGGAGGAGGAGGAAGCACGGAGCTGTCCAAGCAGACCGGTGCTGATTGATTCGCTGTACGCAGATAACTAACCTCCCGGTACCGAAGCACCGTCAGTCACTCCTAAAGCAACGAAAACGTTTAGAATTACCTGCACGTATATGCCCGCTCCTCCAGACGCGTTATCCAATAAATAAATAAATAAATAAACGATTCTCTCCTTAACGCATCTGTTTCTCCTGTCGCTTATTTATTTTTCCTTCCTCAACAGTTTTAATTAGCAAGCTTTGAACGCTTCCTTGGGGGGGTTTCACCCTGGAAACGGTGGACAGCATCAGATTGATACTCTGCTCCTCTCTGCTGCTGAGAGGGGGGAGGCTGATGTGAAGAACAGAAAAATAAAAAACCACAGGATCTGCTTTATCCCCCTCAAATGAACCCATAATAAAAGGTGATATTACTGGAGTGTGAATGGTTATTATTCTGCATGCACGCTGTCGCTGCTTGGAGCGAACCTCCTGCACAAAAGCCACTGCAGAACCGGAACCCCCCCGCGCAGACGGCTCGAATGGTTGCAGCCAGTCTCCCACTTCACGCCACTAGTAAGTGAAATGAAAGAAGCGCCTTTCTTGCATTTGTCATTCCCTTCCAGACTCGTTTTATGCGTTAAAAGAAAGAGAAATGGTCTCTGATTAAACATCCTGTCTGAAAACTTTGAGCACCTTCTGCAGCCTCATCACCTGGTCAAAACCTTCCACACCTGTTGTCCTGGCTGTGAGACACCTGGCTGTCTCCTTTCTTGTCCCTCCCCCCTTTAGATCATTTAGCACAAAAGGCAAAACAAGATGCATGCTGCTGATTTATAGGAGCACAGACCTTACAGCCTGTTGATTTGTGTGAGCAGCGCTGAGCAAGGCAATCCTGCTTTGTCATTTGATCGATATGGTAGCAATATTTATAATTCCTGAAGGGACCTTGGAGCCAGTTGCAAATTTCCAAGCAGGGACAAGCGGTGCTCTGCAGCTCCCTGCAATAAAGTTATAAATGGACCCACGTTCACCTTCCACTGCTTCTCTTTTCTAACTTGGCAGTAAACGTTTAATTGTGAACATATTTAATAGACTTTTAATCCACACTGAATTCAACAAGCCTGAAAATGACCCCAGTATGACTTTCTACTAATATTATTCTAATATTCTGTTCAATTCAGACCTGCTGTCCTTGTTATTTTTTTTGAACTCCTAATGTTTCAAAAACTGTTTATTTAAATGTTTAATCCCAAAATATTCAGGGATATAAAATGAATAGACTTAACAAAGCTCTGCTCTAGGAAGTTACATAGTTTGACTCAAAAATCTTCATATGGACAGGGGTGGATCTACAGGAGGGTGGTTAGGGGGGCAACGCCCCACCTGCTGTAGAGGCTTGCCCCCCTCAGCTGCCCCCCTGCTTTGTTTGTCATTAAAATAGTTTTCAGCTCAATTTGCCCTCTTTATTAAAATGTATTTATTTTGTGGAACATTTGATTTTCTCATTTAAGCATCAAAATTGTGAAAGTACAACAAAAATAAATTGTTTTAAAATGTTTTTTTGTGGGTATTATGTTGACTTTTATATACTTAGAATATACATGTTTTCATGTCTAATAAAAGAAATCACTGAACTCTGCAGATCATTTATTTTGCACCCTGCACATGGAATTATCTTAAAATCCTCAGCATGCTTTTTCTCTCTTGGGAACGTTTAAAACTCTTCTGAAGTCTTGTGTAACTCAAATATGTAAATTTCCTAACATTGATTTGTATTTGTGGATTTAATTTGTTTAATTTAACTCATTCACTGCCATTGACAATTGCATTTTTGTACGGGGTGGGCGTCGGAACGAGCCCCCGTAAAAACCTACCGTGAGAACAAACATCACGTGTCTAAAGTGGATCTTCATCTGTGTATGTCACACATCACGTGATCAGGAAGCAGAAAATCAATGAATTAGGAGTTTGTCTTGGGACGCTGCTGTGAAAAAAAGCGATGCGCCAACCGGAAATGCTTCTGCAGCTCACGGTTCGGCAACAGACTGTGAAAGAACGGATAATGCTAGAAATACGGCGATTCTTCCTGATGTAAGAAGTGAGTCTACTCTTTCTTTTGGTAGTTTTGGCGTTTACATGATCATAGAGCACAATGTTCTGTGACTCTTCAAAAAACAGTAAAAACACTCAAAAACACTGGCAGTCAGGGGCTTTCTGATCAGAAAACGGCTGGCAGTTAATGAGTTAATAAAAAAATTTATTTCAACGCAATTTCTTATTTCTGAGCTTAATTGGCACCCCTAAGTTTCATAGGGGTGGCCATGGGGCCAGAGAAAAGTTTGGGGTGGCACACTAAATTGATCCTCATGGTAACTCAGGGAAAGTTTAGCCTGTGGTGATGCAACAAATGCTCCTTTTTTCATTTTCATTAAAAAAAGAACAATATGCATCCCACACATTTACATCAAATTTGAAAAACACAAAATTTTTGAAAAAAAAATACATTTGAAACACTTATTTGATTTATTTTAGAATTTTAGAACAGCTCAATTTGCCTGTTGTTTCTTCACTAAAACATCCACTATAAAATGGTGACTGAAACTTTTGTTATAAAAATGGAGGGCAGCAGCGACATTAAAATTTTTTTATTCTGATTATTTATTAATTAAATGTATACATTTTATAGGGTTTTACACAACTTCATTAAATAAGATAAATGTATAGCTTGTGTGAACATAAATTTGACTTATTCAAGAACACTGGTCTTCCCTGGAGTGGCTAGTGGGGTGGCCAGCAATTTTCTAGGGGTGGCCATGGCCACCCCTGGCCACACCTTGGGGGCACCACTGCTGAGCTTGTGCCATTTTGATCATGCATCTCCTAAAAAGAAAAGACTCCCTGGATGAATAAAATCAAGTGAAATAAAATAAAATAAAACAAAATCATGCATATTTAATCATAAATTTGCAGTTGGTCAAGTTAATTCAATGTCAAGTGATGTATTAAACATAACTTGAATATTTAGTCTTCATAAAAAAAAATAAAGTCCATTTTTCCCTGACAAACTTTATTCAACTGTTGAACAGGAATTATAAACCATAATTCTAAAAGAAGATAAAAAAAATATGAAAGGGTATAAAATAAATTTAAATTTCTGACTGCAAAAAAAAAAAATCCAAAAATAATGATAATAGGTAAAATACCAATATATTTAGCATTAAAATAAATAAATAAATAATTAATTTAGGTACATGAATGCATTTCAGTCAATGACAACAAAATGCTCAAAATATCTCTAGAGACGTTTAAAACCACTTTAACTCCTCATTAAAGATGAATGGTTATTTTTGGAGAACGTGTTTTATAAACTTTAATCGTTCTGATCTGCTGTCTATTTAGATTGAAAATAAGCTTTTGTGTGGGTTTGACCCAAAAACCAAGAAATACAAAGAAAAAGAAAAAACAAGCTCGTCACTGTTTAGTAATGTTACTCAGAACCATCTCATTCATATTCAGAATCTGTCCTCAGTAAAACTTGACAGACGGAGAGATTTTGAAGCCTCTTTGTCTCGATAACTTTAGGAAGAATCCACATCTCCCCCGGAGACGAGCCGCTCCTCGACACGATCTTTTCCTAACTTTTGACTCGCTCGATAATCGCTTCCCCCTCATGCGCCACGCGGGGAGGAAGCTGACGAGAGAACAGTCGCTGACGAGGGATTTCTGTGTGCCACTTTTGATGTGTCGTGTGACCTTTAGAGGTCTCGGTGGCCCCCAGAATATTAAACCTCCCCCCCAAGGGAAAGTGTCAGTGTTGATGTTTAACCACAGTGAAAATGATGACGTAGCATTAATCACACACCCTTTACTGTTTGGGCATGCAGAGATGCCTTTTCATCTTGTTTTAGCCTGATGTCAATGCAATGTGAAACTAATAAGCTAAATAAGGTAGAGTAGCAAAACAGACTAAATGACCAAACGCATGAGCAGTCCTACAGTCTGTGTTGTGCTCTTAGTCAGACAGCATATGACCATTGCTCACCATATACCGCATCTCTCTAGGCTTGCAAAAACATCTTTAAATTCCTCGCATGCCCACATCAGATTATCCAGACACTGAGATGGGGGCTTGAAAAGCGCCTGGGGCTGTGCACTTCAGGCAATTTTATGAAATCTTGAAAGACGACAGGCAAGAGGAAGGTGGGGAGGCGATGCCGGGAAATTATTTCATCCATCTTGGATCTCTTGATGATGGGCAATTTATATCCGCCAATGGGCCACACCGAGTGTGTTAGCTGAATGAGGAGAATGAAAAATGAGAGCGTATTTCCATGTAGCAGGAAAACTTTTATTAATTAAAAGTGAGGTGAAACTCACAAAATGTGGCAGACGAGTAAGAGAAGCCAGCAAAATGAATTTCCGATGATATTCCACTGAGTTTCTTGTCATTCTAGTGCAGGTTTTCAGCTAATATTCGCACTGAATGGGGTATATTGCCAAATATATGCTACAATTTCAAAAATATGCGTGTGTGAAACTGTAAAATAGCACACGGGATTTATTTTAATTTGTTGTTTTGTTGTTTAGACACATGCCAGGAAAAAAAATATGATTAGGGCCAAAAATCACATCGATAGCCAACATAGCCTTGGTTGCTAAAACAATCGTCCTTTTCTGATTGTTTTAAATATTTACATATTGTGATTTTTTTCTTGAGTGAGTAGTATTAGTTACATGATCGACACAAAACATGTTTATGAAGTTCTTTGCATAAAATTGTTCTCACATAAAGCGATTTCAGCAGTTTTATTCTTGACATTTTCAGTGCCTTCCAGAATGAGCCGTTTCAGGGCTGGAGCTGGCCACGCCCACCCATCCCCCGCTCAGGCTTCTTTAACATGAGAAGCTCCGATATCTGGGAGGGGCTCAAAGTAGAACTGCTTCTTCTCCAATAGCAACTCTCTCTTGCAGGTAAGAGGTATTTCTATGTTAATTTTCCCATTTGTGACATCACAAAAGGGGACTTTTTGAAATGCTTGTTTTAGGCACAATATTCCTAAAATTAAACACTGACAGAAAACGGATGGATATGTTTCAAGTTTATAGTTGTTTATAGAAACAGTAAAGACCCGCATGACAGCACAAGAGGATGCAAAAGGTTAGTTTTGCATAATATGTGCCCTTAAAGATAATCAATTTGAGTTGACATTAAAGGTGACCAAGAATGCAATTAATCAGCAATCTAAAACTGATCTTTGAGCCTCTATAAAGCATAGAAAATTTTGTTGGAGCTTAAAATGTCCCAGGAGCCCTGAGAAATGGCCAACTAAAACACGCATAATAAGGCTCATTATAAATTACCTGTTTTCCCTGCCCACTCCACCAGTGTGTGTGTGTGTGTGTGTGTGTGTGTGTGTGTGCGTGTGTGCGTGTGTGCGTGTGTGTTTGGGGGGTTTGAAGAGAGACAAGTGAAAGCAGAAACTAAAACTACAGTCAGGGTTTCTCAGTAAGTCCCCACTCAAGCCTTATATGAAATTAATTAATGAATCTTTTAACAAAAGGTTTTAAAAACAATAAATATTTGCAATACATATAAATTACTTGATTTTTTTATATTTTTGCACCCTGGCACATGTTCTGTGTTAAATTTCGTATACATTTTGTGATTTGTAACTGTTCGTTTGTTCAATAAAGTTCTGAAAAGAAAAGAAGACAGGCTGCTTGTAAGGGTTGTAGAAGGGTTGCAGATGAACAGGGAAGAAAAAACCACAAGTTGTGGATCTATCTAGCATTTATTTCTAGTCTGGATTTTACCAGTTTATCCTGGAACCTGAGTGGTGAGTGCTTGTTTTTCTCTCTTTCAACAAGGCTGTTGCTAGCTGAAGCTAACAGCTAGCTGGTGCTAACAGAGGCCCGGCTAACCGTGGCTCTGCGGTAGCGTTACTGCGACCAGCGTTTAAATACTGCTGAGCCTGAAGTGGGTTGGAACTTGTAGCTGTATTGTGACGTTGTTAGAAAGGCTTGCTCAGAAATGGAGTTTTTCTCTGGCCTTTTTCAACTTTCTAATTTACATAAAAAGTAGGTCACACACTGCTTTCACTTTTTGGCATGCTACTTTTGACCACCCAAGCTGTCTTTATTCAACAACAACAAGGAAAATGTTGGTTTACATTCTTGGTCTCCTTTAATATAATTATTTTTGTCAAGTAAAGCTCACGTGGAGCAGTAGGAACCATCATGCAGGGACCATTATGCAAGCACCTTGTAGCACTGGGACTATAAAAGTGAAGGACAGTACTGGGTGGGTGTGACATCAGCCCAAAGGAAGTAACTGCACTAAATTGTTTGTATTCAGTTTGTGGAAATAAAGGGCATCTAAAATCCCAGAGAGGCAGCTGGTAAGATAAACTCTTGAGATATTTCTTCTGCTGCTGCTGGGGAGTGTTGATGTGTGATGTCACTGATCTGGCAGGGTGTGGCCCAATATGTTTGTTCTCTGAAATGCTGCTGTTTGTTTGGAAAATGTACTGCTTGTCAAAGTCTTGCTGTTTAAAAAATGGTTTATGGTGCATTTCTCTCACTCTGGTAAATTTGGGTTAAATTTAGGTTGTTGATTGTTTTCACTCTGGTTAAGGCATTATGAGATGGTGTTTCAAGCTATGTTCTTTGATTAGTTATTGATTAGCATTGAGATTTTCTTTTGCATTAGATAATGTTAACTAAATGAAAGATAACTGGTTGGCTCGTGTTTTTGTGATTAATGGTCCATCTATAGTCAGACCCGCCTCTTGCCACATGGAGGCCTTAAGTAGAATGTTCACTTTTTATTTCTCCTCCTGTCTGGGCCTGCTGTTGCTTACGATGCTCAGTGTGCAGAGCGCCTCATGAAAGTTTTTTTTTTGTCTCATAAGCCCGATTAGTTGGTTCCCCCCTGGTGCCTACACATTGTGCGTGGGCGGAGCGCCAATGTAAATAAACAAAAGTAAGGTAACTTTAGATTCTGCTATGAAGTTTTTGCTACTAATGCTTCTGTGATTCTGGATAAATAATGAGATTTCATCTGTATTGTTAGATGAATAGTATTAATAGTTTATATTAATAGTTTGATCAAAACTTGATATTGTTCCCTAATGTTTATTTTTAAAGGTTTTGCACTGACTACTACTGTAACTTGCTGCTACCTCTATCAGCTACAAATTGTGAAATACAATATATTCATTGAAAAATGACTTATTTGCACAAACAAAATAATGTCTATGGGGGGTGGGGGTGCAGTGCAGTGCGGGAATGTGGACAGTGTGGACAAATGAGGGACAAAGTGACAAGGACCACAAGCTATGGATCTTTTTGGTCATTCATAGTCTGATATTCCCAGCACATCCTAAAACCTGAGTGGTGCTCCAACATTCTTTTTTGTTGTTTTCCTCTTGTCCAACAAGGATGTTTGCAGTAGCTCGGGCTAGCATTAGTAGTAGCTTGAGCTAACGTTTGCTGTAGCTTGGGCTAATGTTTGCAGTAGCTTGAGCTAACGTTTGCTGTAGCTTGGGCTAATGTTTGCAGTAGCTTGGGCTAATGTTTGCAGTAGCTTGGGCTAATGTTTGCAGTAGCTTGAGCTAACATTTGCTGTAGCTTGGGCTAACGTTTACAGTAGCTTGGGCTAGTGTTTACAGTAGCTCGGGCTAGTGCTTGCAGTAGCTGGGCTAAGCGTTTGCAGTAGCTCGGGCAGCGTTCTCAGTAGCTCAAGTTAGCGTTAGCAGTAGCTTGAGGTACCGTTTGCAGTAGATCAAGCTAGCATTCGCAGTAGCTTGGGCTAGCGTTAGCAGCAGCTCGGGCTACCGTTGTTCTGTGATTAGCATTACTAACCAATGTTTATGTATAGCTGATGTTGAAGTGAGTTTGGATGTGCAAATTTAAGGTGGTGTGTTTAAGCTTATGATGAGTTAATCCAGCTTCTCTTAGAATTAATTGGTTTCCGTCATATTTACATTACTCATTTATATAGGACAACAAGTCAGAGTGAGCACATACTTTTTGTTTGTTTGCATGCTACATTAGATACCCCAATCTGCCTAAATTCAACAACAAGTTGAAAATGGTTTTAAATTCCAGGACTGCTTTAAAATAACAGGAGAACAAAATGTGTTGTTTTTCCATGCATTCATTGTCTTAATGAATGATTTGACAACTCACATTCAGTTTGTGAATCTGTGCATGAAAACAATGACTCGTGGGACGGTTTGGGAGAAGAACAGCAGATTCCCCTCAGATGGATTTTGATTTAGCATTTACAGAGATGCTGTGAAGTGTCACCGGATGACAGATTTAATCACATTTGAAAGCTTCTTCTCTTTTGTCTGTTTAAACCAGAACCTGACACGGAGCTCATAGATCTGCTGTTTAACTGGAGGCTTACTTTAGTTCTGATTTGCAGGAGCTGCTGGTTTTTGTTGTGGCCTGGTTGGCTCAAATCCAACATTTCCAGATGTTTGTAGAAGCTACCACAGCTGCTTTCACACCTTCAAATATTAATGATTAACAGGATTTGACTCCTCAGGATGTGAAGGTGTTGTGCTAAAACTCGGCTTTATTATGAATCAAATTATATGCAGTAGCTGCTGAATGCAGCGGCTTAAAGATTAGGGTTCATTTTTATTTTTGGTAATGTTCTTGTTGGTTTTCAGTTTTATCTTATTTTAATCTTTTAATCTGTTCCCTGGTTCAGATCCATCTCGCTCTCTGCTCTCTCCGTTTACCTGGGCTCAGTTAATTACCTCCACCTGGCTTGTGTTAGACCACCCTCTGTGTAAAATACCTCAACATTTCCTTTGTTTCCCTGACAGATTGTCATGTCCACCTGCCTTGTTCCTTTTTTTCTTACGTTTTTGACTTCAGCTCTAGTGTTCAGAACAGAATCCTGCTTCCCAATTGTTTCTTTTTTCCCTTTTCGTTTGTGAGTTTTACAAATTTCTGCTGGTCCAGAGCAGGCTGCATACTCTTTAGGACAATTAAAAGGAAGAACAGTTAAAGCAAAGATTTCACTCAAAATGTCATGAGGTGTTTCAGTTTTTAACTTTTCCTTAAATTAGAGTTTTGCAAATCATTTTTCCAACCCTGCAGTTTATTTTTATTGTTTGTTTTTTTTGTCACTGAGGTGAAATTCTGAACATATTAAACTGCAGCAGAAAACTCTGACGTTTAAATAAATGGTTTTAGATATACTAATTGCTTCTTCTGCAGCGGATTTGTTTAAAAATGTCTTGAAATTGTACAAATTAAACCTTTTTCTGG
Organism: Aphyosemion australe; assembly: GCA_006937985.1. Classification (NCBI taxonomy): domain Eukaryota; kingdom Metazoa; phylum Chordata; class Actinopteri; order Cyprinodontiformes; family Nothobranchiidae; genus Aphyosemion; species Aphyosemion australe. The sequence goes on along the minus strand of SSNS01000129.1, from coordinate 1,257,107 downwards.
GTTTTTTAACCTGAGCTGTCCAAAGTAAATTTATTTTAGGTGCAAACTTGGTTTATAAAACCAATATTTTAACATGGGTAACACTTTACAATAAGGGTCCCTTTATTAATGATACTTAGTGCATTATTAAGCATTAATAAACAAAGGATCCCTTTAGTAACAATACTTAGTGCATTATTAAGCATTAATAAACAAAAGATCCCTTTATTAATGTTACTTAGTGCATTATTAAGCATTAATAAACAAAGGATCCCTTTAGTAACGATACTTAGTGCATTATTAAGCATTAATAAACAAAAGATCCCTTTATTAATGTTACTTAGTGCATTATTAAGCATTAATAAACAAAGGATCCCTTTAGTAACGATACTTAGTACATTATTAAGCATTAATAAACAAAAGATCCCTTTATTAATGTTACTTAGTGCATTATTAAGCATTAATAAACAAAGGATCCCTTTAGTAACGATACTTAGTACATTATTAAGCATTAATAAACAAAGGATCCCTTTTATTAACATTACTTAGTGCATTATTAAACATTAATAAACAAAGGATCCCTTTATTAACGATACTTAGTGCATTATTAGGCATTAATAAACAAAAGATGCCTTTGTTAACATTCCTGATATTAACTATTAAGTGTCCTTAAGGTTAGGTCAAAGGCCCGGGAGTGTCGGGTTATTAATGCATTACTTAATATTAACATTAATATTAAGCACTTGTTAAGACTTAATATAATAGTTTATTAATGCTTAATAATGCACTAAGTTTTATTAATAAAGGGACCCTTTTTGTAAAGTGTTACCATAACATGAAATATCTTCTCAAGCTTTATTTCATTTAGTATTTAAAATGCATAATACAGATGTTGGCTGCATCTCTTCCAAGAAACATTCAACTTGTAAATAATCTTTAAATGTTTGAAGAAATGTTGGATCTTATGCAACATAATATTAAAAAAGCAAATAAATGCATCCAGATATCAGAAAAATCTTGCAAACTATCAATCGTAGTATCAAAGAGTATTTTTCATTACGTTAACCAGTGTCCAGCTCTATAATAAGGCGTTCTGCTGCACCTTAATCCCCAACTTGTGAAAGTTTTCTCTGCCTTTGTTGTAGTCGGTGTCCTGGTTCTGATTTAAACAAACACGTTTGACAGATGGTGCGTTGCCCCATGAATGAGTCCTGACCATGGCTGCGATCGGGCAACGAGAAGAGCCAAACGTTTGAAATAAAGATGATCATAATCCCGTGTGATGACAGTGTTGACTTGGTGTTGATCAGAAAAAAACCATGTGGTTTGTGAAAGCCAGAGAATGGAGTTGTCCTAGTTGTGTCCTTGCTGTTCTAAAATAGACCAGTCGTCCTCAAATATCACAAGCCAGGATCTAATTTCAAAACAATGTTATCCTAATCTGGTTCTTTCAAAGATGCTGTTAAACCTCGGCAGCAACTTCAAATAAAACCCCCCAAATTCTAGAGGTCTAAACAGAAAACCAGTATTCACCACATGCACGTGTCTCCTTATGAAACGTGTTAGGAGTGAGTCTTTTCAAAAATAAAATCAAAGACCTTTCATTTGAATTTGAGAAACACGCACCTCGACCACTTGAGAATGTGTTTTAGCAGCTTTCTGTCAAAAGTCAGCCAGATAGGCATGACTTCTCTATTTGACTTTAATAAAACATACGGCTGAACAACACTACACACACACACACCAAATGTTTTCCACGTCATTATGTTAAAAGCAGGCGGTTGTGGTACCATTCAGGTTTTGCAGCTCATTTATCACTTTGGTCTCTTCACGGCTCACTTCAGCCAACTCCATGCCTTTGTTTTCATTCTCACAACCATCCGTCCACCTTGAAGGATGTTTGATTTTATTCCAGCCAGCAGATACCTGCTCTGGTCTTCAAACTCGATGCTCAAGTGTCAGATTTGGAATCACGTATTCCTGCCCAGATCCATCCCTATAGACCCGCCTGTCTGATTGTAAATATCACGTTGGTGTTTTTTTACGTATTTATTTTGAAGTTTAAAGCTGGGGTAAGTAGTTTAAAATTTTTAAAGTAACTTCAAAAAAATTTTAAAATGTGACTATCTGACCCTTTTCTGTGATATTAAGTAGGTAATCTTTCATAATTTAACTTCCCCTAAGTCCATCCCCTGGCCGCTACAGCAAAACCAATCATTTACGCAAGCCTACACTGTAAAAAATTATATGTTGAATTAACTTAACCAAGTTATGTCAACTGGTTCCACTAAACCCAATTGCTTAAATGTAAAGAGTAATATACATTATGTTAAAATTAAATGTATATAACTCTTCACATTTAAGCAACTAGGTTTAGTGGAACCAGTTGACATAACTTGGTTAAGTTAATTCAACATTTCATTTTTAGAGTGTAGAACCAATATAGTTGTGTATCCACAAGAGAGACCTGTCAACTGATGAGAATGTGACACAGTTCCCAGCATGCACTACAGGGTGATGCAGACGCCTCCCTCAGCTTAGCGCACCAACCTAGCTTGCTAATGCTAACTCGACCTGCATTGAATAATGTCATTAATGTCTGTAAATTCCATGAAAATGTGAAAGAGGAAGGAGGGAAATGAAAAGGGATTTATCTTTTATGTATTAGCATTCAGCGTTACACTACATCAGATTATTGCTTTAGCTTGTTGTAGCATTAGCAATGAGCACCAGTGCTAATTTTCTGTCCTTTTTTAGATGTTTCCCTACTTGAAAACTGCATATTTGCATATAAAACTGCATATTAGCTGCTCCTGCAGAACCCGACGAAGGCTGAGGAGATATTCAGTAGTTAGAATCAGGTGTTTCTGAGCAGGAATATGCTGAAAACATACTGAAAAGCTATTTTTGTGTGCGCGGTATGAGGGGTGGGTGTCTTTCAGCTCCTTCACGAGTGGGGGTATAGCCGTTTAAAATTTTAAAATCCCCTCCTCCTTCTCTCACATCACACAATTAGACCTCAGCTTTAACTCTTTTTCTTCAAAATCTTTTTCTTCAGTGTCAGTGACTGTAAACTTTTTTGTGGTGTTTTGGTCATATGATGCACTAGGCTTCCAATATACGCTTTTGCAAAAAATATTAGCTTGAATTTCTGTATCTGTTTCCAGTTTTGAGTGGAAATGCTTCAACAACTTTTGATATAACACGTGACACAGACAAATGACATCTCCAGAGGAATATAGCAATTCAACTATAAGGTGAGGTCACATCAAAATCCCATACAGGAATAATTATCAGTAATAGAGACCACTCAGGTTCTATAGTTGATAAGATAGTGGCAAAAAGTAAAAAGGTATGTAACTTTATAGCAAAAAACAATAACTTTTATTTTGAAAAATCAGTTTTGTTGAAACGTTAACTAATAATTTGGCAAAAATAAGATTTTTTTTCATGATGAAATAATTATATTTATGATTTTATCATTATTTTTGTCAATTTAAACTGGTATTTTTTTTTTTATTTATTAGCTACTGATCCATGCAACAACATCAAGAGCTTTGAGAGATTTCCACACTAAAGTGATCAGGCTTCATGTGTGCCACATCTAAAATGGTCCAAGTGGAAACATTTCTCATTTTCCAATTTTCCTATTACATCAAAAGTGATGATTTCTACTTGGGCTGATCATCAACACATTCAAACCCTTTATGAATTTATATTGCCATATATACACACACATTTATTTTCTATTTGATAAGAAAGAAAAGCGATTACAATGTTTCAAGGGTGACTGTATGACTCAGCTGTGACTCATATTTGAGTCCTGATGAAATCAGAGCAGAAACTCTGCAGCTTCACCAGAACACAGAGAATTCGCAAATGTCTCCACAAACCCTAAACGGCAACAATTCTACATCAGTTTCACCTAAACGGGTCCTTAGGATGGATGTGACCCACTTGTATCTGTTGTTTTATTCACTCTTGTTAAAAATGTATAATAGGTTATAATTTAAAAGCATGCCCACTTACATTATGTTGCTGTCCCACAGTGCACAGTATGGGTTCATTGTTCCCTGAAATGCAAGAAAAGCAAAATTTGAAAAATGTATCAACTTTATTATAAATTCATTAGATTTTGTACCAATTGAATATTTCAAAATAGGGTTTCATGTGTGATACTAACAGATTTACACATATTTTATCTTTAATGTGTGAAAAATTCTGATTAATGAAAAATTGCTGCTCTTGTAGTTATTTAACGAAAGAAAAGCACGTTTCAAAATGAAATGGGGAAAATCAGTGGCAACAGTTTTGAACCTGGCACAGCTACTATGAGTGAAAACATGTTATTTATTGGGGTTTAAAATAATTGCTGCTTACGTTTTCGAGGTGAGCCAGTTCGATCTCGAGCTGGGACTCGGTCGTCTTGGGTTCAGGTCTCACAGTCACAGCGATTACCTTGGAGTTCACAGCTGTGCGGTTCCTGCAGCAAACACAAATGACCAAAACTCATCAGATTTCCAACTTTCTTCCAGCCAAACCGGGTTTAATGATTTCAATATATTTTGTCAACCAGGAAATCTCAAACTTTATGAAGAAACGATCCCTTAAAATGAGGTTCTGTAAACAGTCTGTGAATAAGTGATGAAGTGGTGTGGATGGCTCGTTTAATGGCCTCTCTTTGGATAAACTGAGATCAGTTCTGACTGAAAAGAAAAACAGAAAAAAACAAACTCCAGTCTCAAAAAAATTCCCTTCATGCAAAATGTTTAAAAACCTAAATACAGTATGATATTTCATGTTGAATGTCTTCAAGCCCTCACATCATTCATTTGTTTTATAATTTTATGACTTTGTGCTTTCTGATTATTTTATGATATTTAGTTGCTTTGTTTTAAGATCATTTTATGATTCTATGAATTTACGATTTGTTTTGTTGATCTTGTGAAGCACTTTATGATTCTCTTTCTGTGATAAGTGCTACACAAATAAAATTTACTTACTAAGAATTAAAACATCAGTACCCATCTTTAAATTGTTTTCAATCCTGATTCGGTGTTTATGAAGACCTGTGACCACAAATATTTTTAATTTATTTTTATTAATTTCAACAGAGAAAATGTATTTTTAAAAAAATATATATATATAACCAAAGTAACAGTTTAGCCGTTTAGCTTATTTTATTAAAAACGACTAAACAGGCCAGAAAACAGACTCATCTGGATGAAAGAGGTGGGTTTTTTTTTATTCACCAGGTGGTTTTTTTTTAATGTGGCAAAAAAGCAAAACTTTCCACGAACATTTGGGTTGAGCTGAAGATATTTTTGTACCTGACTTTTTCAATAAAAGTCAGACTTCTACACCTAGGCCTGGTCCACACGTAGCCGTTTGTTTTTTATAACACCTTGTTTTTAGAAAAAAACTCCATCCACACGTAACCGCATAGGTGCATTGTTAACCACATTCATAGGCATGCCAGACCTGCAGTAGTTCCCCTAAATCCTATCTATTTCGTCTTCCTGCTCAACTTCAACAAAAAATTAAACATGGCGCCTAGCTCGCTTGTGTGGACCGATAAGGAGGTAGAATTGCTCTTAAATGTAGTTTTGGAGTATAAAGTCAACAAGTGTCAAAAAGCGCTTGGACGATGACGCAAGCACAGCTCTGAGGGCATCCATGTTGTAGTGTAAACACAGCTCGCACATGGGCTGTCAACATTTTTGTCGCAGTGACGTTGTGAAACCTAAAACTTCGGTTATTTCTGTCCTCACGAGAAAACGCAAATCATCAGTTTGGCCGGAGATTTTAAAAAGATTCGTTTTCGTTGCGGAAATCTGCGTTTTCATGTGGATGACAAGCTGAATCATAGAAAAATATCTTCGTTTTGGGAGATACCCGACTATGTGTGAACAGGGCCTTCAAAATGAATTGGTAATCAAAATTTTCTTAATCAGCTAACATTTGTAGACTTGTCACATTTACTGGTAAACTTACAGAAGAAATACAGTCTCACCAGAAAAAGCCATTTTTTTTACGTTGAATTTATGACCTTGAATTTTTATTCTGTGAAATTATGCATTTGAATTTTTTTAACCTAAAATACACCATTAAAGATTCAAAAACAGAATTTCAACGTGAATATTTCATCAGCAAACATTCAACAGCTGAGGTAACCTCCTGGTGATCCCAGGCCAAAGTAATCGTCACTCGATTGACTCGAGTGGCTTTTAGCCAATCAAATTACACTTCTCTGATCACGTGACACCAGGGAGCTGTCGGCTCAATCGAGTGACAGTTGCTTTGGCTTGGGTCACCGGGAGGTCACCTCATTTGTGGTTGAATTTTTGCCGTTGAAATTTGCTGATGAAATTTTTATGTTGAATTTTTGAAGACGAAATTCTACTTTTGAGTTTTCACGGATACAATTTTTGCAAGTGTATTTTAAGTAAAAAAAATTCAAATACATAATTTCACAGAATTTAAATTTAGTATCATCATTTCTTTTGTCTAATCATATTCTGGCAAGACTGTATTTCTTCCATATAAAGTAATTATCGAAGCTTTAGAGGCTTAAAATGCTGCAAATGGAAAATATTCATGTCTAACAGCGGCTGCTTGATCAGCTTATGGTCGTGTCGGTCTGAGAGGGAAAAAGCTAAAGTGTCCCATTAGGAGTGTGTCTCCATGCATGCAGAGAGCTGCTGTTTTAACGGTGACAGCTGGACTGACGTGTCCTGAAATTATCGCTCTGGTCTTGTATTTTGCCTCCATGGGACTTGTTGGTCTATGTTGTTTCTTTGTGTCACCACACAGCTTAGTTAACAGCAAACTCTGAATGTCTTCCGTTTCCTAAATTACAAAAAAATAAAAAATGCTCGAATGTCCTTCAGAAAAAGCACAAGATGGACTAAAACTTCACTATCAGGGTAAGCAAGGCCACAGGGGCATGGCGTTTTTTTCTAACTTGACCTTTAATAAAAACATGACTCCTCTGCTGCTTCCAAAGGATTAAATCAGTCTTAAGTTTCCTCTTTGCTAGTAGACCAGAAAATCCGGGTGATGAGAAAGTTGCCCTTACTTTGGTGAAGGTAGCATGAGTCCGAGAGTCTTGTAGAGAACAGTCCCCAAAATAAAGACGGGTGATCCTTCCATATCTGAAAAAAGAAGAGATCAGATTTTTTTAAATAGTCACACTATACCCATATTATACACATGCAATTATAAATTTAAAGGATACATGCATAATGCTAGTTGGATGCCAAAATCACTAACAGTTATAATATTTTCTATTTTGGGCACATGGTGCAGAATCCCAATCAATACTTTACTTTGTTGTATTTGATGCGTTCCAGATAAAACTGATTGGACCAATTAAAAAATGATCTGGCTAAGGATTGAGATATGGATTGGCAGCTGCAGCTTTTGAAAGGGCGATATAAATGCTGAGTTGATGGCTGAACAAGCAGAAACAAGCTGGTTTCGAATTTATTCCTCAAGAACTCTGTAAAACTCACTTTTTTGTTAGATTTATGTCTTTTAAAGACCAAGTTCACTTGTTTTTTGGATACATTTGCAGTGGTCTCTTGCATAAATGAATGCCTTGTGAGATGATCTCTGTGGAAAAAGCTCTGGCGCTCTTGTTTCAGGAGCTAAAAGTGTGTCAGAAGAGAGGGGAGCAGAAGACGACAGGATTTGGTGTCTTACTTTCTGATATTTGGAGTTCTGCCGTGTGGTGGAGTGTGGTGGAGTTGCTAATGCTAACGGTTAGCCACTGGGTATATATTAGTTGCACCCAACACTGGGTTATTTTAACACAGAAAATTGGGTTATGCAATCAACCCAATGAGTTCTTCTATTCTATTCTATTCTATTCTATTCTATTCTATGATTATGCATTTTCTGAGAATTGTCTTCAACCCATCAGTTGGGTATATTTTGGCCCAACCTTTGGCCCAAGCTACCCAACCTATGACCCAACAGAATTAGTCAAGCCTTAAGTTAATTAAAGAACCAGGCACATTGCCAACCCAACTCCTTGGCTGGGTCAAGACTTTTGAACCAATATTGCGTCGAACTAACCCAAAGTTTTACCCAACGGCTTTAACCCAGCAGTTGGGTTACAAAAATAACCCAGTATTTTTTAGTGTGCATACTTCAAAAATACTAAGTAAACGGTTTCTCTGTGAACTTGCTGTATAAGTGTACAAATAATCAAATTTAATCACAATCCTTTAATTTCTTGCTAAGATATGAGGTGTATATAATAGAGAAGTGTTAAATTTACACACGAAGGCTGCTCGTGCAGCTCTGGATTCTCCAGGAAAAAAAAATGCATTGTTCAGGAAGTGATGCGGCTCCGTGATATACTGGACATGTTCAGTGATATACCTGCTGACTGGGAAACAAAGAGGGCCTTTGGGATGACCACTTTATCTTCCGAGTTCCTGGCCCAGTCAACCATGCCTTTACGACCTTTCATGGGGAAGTTGATGTCAGTCATCACTGACACGGCTGGAAGTCTCTGGATGCTGGCCACTGCAGGAACAGACACCAATTGGGAACAAAAGTTTGACTCATGCATTTCTAATATTGATGATTTTGAAGTCCATCTCACAAACAATAACCCCATGTTTAGGTTTGATTTCAAGTGCTGAATAACAATAATCCGTACATTTTCTTTTTTGACTACAAAAGTGACATAAAACAATGTTTTCATGTATGTAATACCTTTTCTTAGTAGGATGGGATAAATGGAGAAGCTGTGAGCTTTGATAACTTGCAAGTGGTTTGTGCGTTTCATCTGTACAAAAACCAGACTAAACTTGAAACCCTATGGAGAGCTGTGCCCTGGATTTTCACTGTGAGGCTCACGGGTAAATGGCTTTGATGCATCACGTTCACACACATCATGCAACATGTCTGATAGAACGCTAACGTTTTACACTTTGAAAGTAGAATGTATAGAAAATAAAAACACAACACTTTATCTTTGAAGTAAACAAATGCACGTATACTGGGTTTCTATTGGCTGGCACCAAAAGGCAAAGGGCAGGTGATCTTCTTGTTTGGTTTCTGTTTATGTGTGTTTGGTTGTTTATCTTTTAGCAAAATGGATGTTACTGAAAATTTTAGAAAGTAAACATTTAATGTGCATCTGCAACAGATTAGCTTTTAGGGTCAACCTGATTCAAGATGGCCACCACAGGGAATCAACATTAGTGCAGGCAAAAGTGGTAAAAACTCAACAATTGAATGTTTTTGTAGATTAGAGGTCTCAATAGTCCAGGGGAGGTTCTAGACTAACATTGGGGGGTTTCAGGCTGGAGCCAGCTGCTTTGTTAGACGCACGTTTGTTGGAAAACTTACAAACATTGCATTAAGTATTTAAATTTTAGCGCTCCAGTTACTTTACGTACAGCAGCATTTCAGTTAGTTTCAAAAATATGACCTATTTTGCAAAAAATATATTTGAGTTATTTATCTCAATGACATGAAAATATTTGTCTCAGCATCTCTTTTCAGTTTCAGATAAACACATTCACATGCTTTTGTTCCACATCTTGCATTAGGTTAAATTATCAAAAAATAAATCGGTACTTATTAAAGGTTAACTCATATTTTTATTACTAATAATTTGCAGTAGTTTCTAGTAGGAATAAATGTCTTGTAAGTCATTCTCTGGGGGGGAAAAAGCTCAGATGCTCCTAGAATTTAACTGGAAGAGAAAGTAGCTTCAGACGGCAGGATTCCTGATATGTGGACATCTCTCCTCTGATTGGCTAACAGCAACACGACTCTACCACTGACTCTGTTTGCTCTGCAACGTTGATGTTTTATCTCCACAAATAACACTAGCCTGGAGGAGTTCTGCTGTGTGGTGGAGTTGTTAACGCTAATGTTAGCTTCTACTAGTTGAGACGTTCTTTGCTGTCTCCTGGACGCTAAACCAACAACAACCTTTCCCATCGCGGGTCAAGATGGGGGTGAGTCCATGAATGTTAAGTTCTGAAACAAACGTTTTTCCATCTATTTTCTATCAGAAGCTAATTCAGGAAATGGGGGTAGAAGACGATTTTAATGTTCAGCCTGCATGTTAAACTCAAAGTAACTGACTATTTTCAATAATAAGTAAAAATGTTTTTTCAGTGAACCTACTCTTTATTCCTTCGACTCCGCCCTCAGTGGGGGGGCCGGTGTGCTGTCAGGGTGGCGCTGGCCCACTCTGGAACTACCCCTGCAAGACCCGTACTCTTGAGTGCTAACTTATCATGCAGGACTTTAATTTAAGGTTTGACCAAAACAACTATAACTTCATAATTATTCACCATTGAGATACGAGGCATGAAAGGTGTTGAGCCATTTCCTCCCAGAATGCTAGGCTTTTATTAGCACATTAATCTGAACATTTCTGCATGAAAACGATTAAAGGCTTGTGTTCAAAGTTCACAATCAAAGCTGTTATTGACTCATTACATTTGCCAGACAGGTAGTGTTTCAAATGACGTCTTATCACAAACATAAAAGGCCTGTACATGAACTAAGGCAACAACATGAAAAAAAGCAGATCAATGGAAAAGGCCTTGAAACTACAAGGGAGAGGATAAACCTCCAATGTTCTCAATCTGGTATCACCTCCACTCCCAGTCAGGTGGCGCTTCAGCCTGGGTAATCTGAGACTAATCCTACCATTGATGGAAAAGCAAAAATCCTTGCTATTGTTCCTTGTGCCATTCTAGTAGTACAATTTAAATCCTGGCACGACTGCTTGATGAGTGAAATCTGTGACGGCGAAGGTGTGTGTTTGGGATGATCCTGTAGTGACGACGAAATCACAGAGCAACACGAGACCTGCCTTGTTCAGAGACCTGCTCCCAGCACCAGATGTTGGGAGCAGCAGAGGTAAGTGTGTGTTTATTTGGGTTTGCAGATTTAGTCACAGGGCACAACATGAGAAACAACAGGGTGCAAGGAAAGCTGTCTCTCGGAGTTCGGGATAATCCTGCAGATAAATGGGACTTTGCCTCTGCCGCGTGGGGCTTGGGAGCTAAAATAAAGCAGTCATCTAAGAGGGTGATGCCTTTGAACACTGCAGTGAGATTATTCCGTAAGATTCCGTTTTATAAATTGAGTTCTACCACTAAAGAGAACTGTTAAGCAGGACTCTGAGAAAATGACCGTTTGAATCAGTTGCTTACAAGAAACAGCTAGAACCAGAGCAGCATTTCATTTTCCAAGATGTCCCATGCTTCACTTTGTCCTCCAAGTGTTAGCTAGTAGGGAGCCGGACAGGGAAGCTTCTTTTTCAGCAATCAAGGTTATTTAACTAAAAGTGGGAGAGCAGAGGACGGAACGGCGGTGACAGCCATTATTTATCTAGGTGTCAAAAGGCTGCCATAAATTAGTGACGAAATGATGCAGCAATGTCTTAGTCAGATGCTTTCCTCTTGGCTCTAGCCAATAGATACACAAACCTTTCCATTCCTTTAATCAAAAGGGTCGTGTGAGCACCAGGTTACAGTGGTGTGATGTAAAATTTGTCCTGGCTTTGAAAGCAGGTTCTGAAATAAATATCCCAAAAATCCTATCGGTCGTGACGATATTTAAGCTAAATCTGCAAAGTGTGTGCATCCCACACACACACACACACACATATACAGAGTTCAGCGTGCACCTTTGAGTGTGAGCTCTGACAAAACTCATTTCTTTTGATTAAAATTTAGAAATAACCTTGAAACAGGCATGTTTACCAGGACATTGCTTTTCTGCTGTTGTGTCTGATGAATAGACATAACTGCATGCAAAGAACACAAATTGTGACATAAAATAATAAATTTTTTATCCAAACTTAGCAGAATATCATCTTATTTTCATGATATTTGCAGGGTTGTGACATTTGGGTCATTTCAGCAGTTTTATTCTTGACATTTTCAGAACCTTCCAGAATGAGCCGTTTCAGGGCTCTGTCACTTTAAGAAAACTAGCTGGAACTGGCCACGCCCACCCATCCCCCACTCAGGCTGCTATAGGCTGAGAAGCTCCAATAACTGAGAGCACAGACATATATACGTAGATGCCTCGTGGACTGGCGCTGCCTATGGGCGCTGCCGTAGTGGCCGGCCACCATCTTAGATGGGTCTCCATTCGCCCCCAGTGCATTCATTTCTACTGAGGAAGGTGCTTACCCAGCTAAAAAACGCATTTTATTAAGCTATTTCACCAATTCAGACACATGGTATGGCATGATAATTAAAATACAAATATAATTAAACAAAATAAATGAAGGCTATAAAAGTCAATAGTAATCTCCCGTGATCTGTTTTCAATAATACACTGGTTGTTGCAACCGTAGGCTGCACAAAAATGGGCATAGTTGCTCACTCTCCATTGACTTTGGACAGTGAGGAGACCCATCCAATATGGCAGCGATGCTGTTACACTCTCCAGCACCCAATGGGTGTCTACGTATTAATGTCTATGACTGAGAGGGGCTTGGAGTAGAGCCGCTGCTCCCCCAGCCTGAATAGGTAAGAAGTGGTTCTATGCTAATTTCTCCGTTTGTGACATCACAACTGTTGACTTTTTAAAACGGCTTATTTTAGGAAAATAATTCCTAAATCCAAACACCAACAGAAAATGAATGGTGTTTTTTTTCCACATTGGGAGTGTTTATAGAAGCAGTAGAGACCCACATGGCAGCACAAAAAGAAGGCAAAAGGTGAGTTTAAAGTTTTTTGAGGCAAAAATGTGCCAACAAATTAATTTGGACATCTTCCACTGAGCTAAAATAGGGGAGTATAAAATAAAAGAACATAAAATGATTCTCACATCTCCAAAAGATAAAAAATGGAAAAACTCTAATGGTACATTTACCACTTTAACAAAAAGTCTGTCTCTAATGAAATGCACTCAAGCCTTTTTTCCCCAAGTCCAAATCTATTAGTTAATTTGACTCTCATGCTGTTTCCTAATGGCATTTTGATGGCTGAATTCATTGAACCACATTTGGTATGCTATTCTTGTGGACCACCTATTCATCATTATGGAAATCGTACGCCATAAAAAGCCAGTGAGTGTAAGCATCTTACTGGAAGTGGGTCAAATCGTAGCTATCACAAAGAACACAAGGAGGAATCTGCTCTCTTAAAACGATATAGTAAATGCACACATTCACTTGCATGAATAAGTCAAGACACAGTTCAATTATTCCATTCTAGTAGGACACCATTTATTTGAGGAAAAAGGAGGAAATGAAATGCCACAGAGACCTAGGATCATCTCAGAAGCCATGTAGGAAAAACTCAAAGAGCTAAAAGAAACTCAGAGGAAGATAAATGTTGCTTTAACTTCAGAGTCAGAGTATGGAGACCAAAAAAGAGTGGGAGCTGTAATCCGGACAAAACTCAGAGTAGCAGAAAAAGCTCATTAAGGTTGCAAAAAATAACTTTTGCTAATTTTGCATCCAATTTTATGGCCTTTAACCAGGAAATAACAGTCTCGTGTTTTACATGAGCCTTGCAGTCAACTGAGAATGTTATTTTAATAATGATGCATCGTTGGAAAACATGCTTTCAGGGACTCAGACCTAAATAAATGTTTGCTAATAACACTGAATTCATTTATGTTCAAATATACAATTAAAATGTAATTTTGGTCCCAGTAAAACATCTGAAAGAATTTGCAAAGAATCTTTTTAATTAATTTTAGCATCAGGAAAATAAAAATAAAAAATTCAATTAAAAATACTTTAATAATTCCAAAGGGAGCAACAATACCAATAAAATACTGGAAACTAATCTTATTAGTTCATATTATTAGTTCAAGAGCTGTAGCTTTATGTGCTGCTGTGGGCAGGAAGAATCTAATAGTAATAATAAAATAACAATAGTAGTAACAGTATTTGTAGTCATCGAAAACTTAGCAGTAGTAGTAATAATAGTAACAATACTGATAACAAAATAGTAATAGTATTATTAGTAATAGTAATTATAGTAATTATAATAGTAGTAGTAGTAGTAGTACTAAATAGTAATATTATTAATAGTAGTAACAGTAGTAATAGCAATAGTAAAATTGGTAGTAATAGTATTAGTAATAGTAACAATAGTAACAATAGGATAACTAAATAGTAATTGTGTTAACAGTAGTAATAGCAATAGTAATAATGGTAGTAATAGTATTAGTAATAGCAATAATAGTAACAATAGTGATAACTAAATAGTAATTGAAGAAATGGTAATAGTAGTAATAGTAATAATAGTAGTAATAGCAATAGTAATGGTAACAGTAGTGATAACTAAATAGTAATTTATTGAAGTATTAGCATCATTAATATTTGTAATAACAGTAATAGCAGTAATAGTAATAATAGTAGTAATAGCAATAGTAGTAATTGTATTAATTGTAACAATAGTGATAACTAAATAGTAATAATTGAAGTATTAGCAATATTAATTGTAATAATAGTAGTAATGGCAATAGTAGTAATAGTAATGGTAATAATAACAATAGTGATAACAAATATTAACAACAGCAGTAGCTCAGGAGGTAGAGCGGGTTGTCCAGTGATCAGAGGGTTGCCGGATCAATCCCAGCTCCCTGCAGAGAATTCTGCTGTTGTGTCCTTGAGCAAGACACGTCACCCCTCCTTGCCTGCTGGTGGTGGTCAGAGGGACCAGTGGAACCTGTCAGTGAGCCTCAGGCCAGTTGTGGCTACAGTGTAGCACATCACCACCAGCAACACTGTAGTGTAAAGCACTTTGGAGTCCTCAGACTCAGAAAGGTGCTATACAAGTGCAGGTCATTTATCATTTAATGGTAATAATAACACTAGTAATAATATAGTAGTAATACAAATGGACAAAAATTAATGTTGTATTTTATAACATTTATAAATATATTTTGCACTACAGTTCCTAACATGTATTTCTGATTTTTTAAATCGGGTTTTAAGTGTTTTGATAGGAATTTAGCACATTAAGACCACAGAATCAGTTCTAATTAACAATATTGATTTTCTGTTATTTTATCCCCTTCAACCTTACCATGCACCATTTATCCTAATTTACTGATGGTGGGGGAATTGACTCAGGGAGACAGCAGAGCGCTGGGACTATATGTCCACATCAGGCTGAGATAAATGCTAAAGTGAGCTCAGAGGCTGTGGCTCTGTGGTTCTTACCCAAGTTTCCAGTCATCAGATAGGCGTTGTGAAAGTCCTTCATGCCCAGTCCAACAATGTGGATGAATTCCTCGATGACCTGCATGAGTTCCACTGCCGCGGGGTAGATCTGGACAAGACAAAAACAACAAGAGGATACTAATGATGTTTCCATTATTTTACACAACAAGCAGGGTTAGTGGAGGAGTAAAATACAGCAACAGAAAAGCAGGACAGCATTTAGGTAAACTCCAGTCAAACTGTGGTGATTTGTATAAATCTCATTATGTTTTAGTTCAAATGTTTTAATGAGTACAGAAAATAATGAGCAGATTAGCAGCCACCAGACATCCGTGTGACATGAGTTTCAGAGCTGTAATCAGTGGCTCTGCCAGCACAGTTGCTGGTTGGCTTGTCCTTCCAAAGGCCGGGCCAAGTTAAGGGCGATTGCCTCAGTTCACGTGCCACCCCATGGGCATCGGCGCTCGGTGCGAGAATGCAGCATGGGGAGCTCCGTGGCCTGACCGGTGGCACTGCTGGTCCTGTCAGATCCAATGAATGGTTCTGAAAAGCCGTCGTGTGACAGAGGGTGAGAAATCGTGATTAAATACGCCCGGTACGGCAACATTTTAGGCAATTTAACGAAATGTCATCTGCACAGAGCAGCGCACTCAGAACTAGCCTTTATTCGACAGTTAGAGATATTCTGCAGGTATTTCCCTCCTTTGTGGCACAGAGTGTGCACACGTGTGTGTGTGTGTGTGCGCGTGCATGCCTCGACTTGTGTTTTTTTTTAAAGTTGATCAGCAATCCCGAAGTAGAGACACTGACACAGCAGAGTGAAAGCCCTAGTGAGGTGGGGTGGGGGGAGAAGAGCACATCACGTCGGCCCTTCCGGCTTGTCTGACGCAGAGTGCAGTCATGCTCATTCTGCTGGTCTCCATGGCAACCGCGGGATGTGAAGGCAGCACGGGGAAATGGCTGCAGTGGAGGTTGTGTAGACAGAGCTCTCTCTTTCCTCGCCATGGTAACAGTGACAGGAGGTGAATATATAGTGATCTCTGCACAAAGCCAAACTCTACAGCCGGCAAAACCTCATAGTGAGGCGGTTCATGCGAGGGGGGGAGGGGGTTGGATGTCCACAGCATGCAGTGAGTGGGTGCTGTAGATACTGAGCTCATTAATGCAGCTGAACCCCGGCAAGTGAGAAAAAAAAAAGAAAAACATTTAGCTGTGAAGTGGAAACATCGTCTGGTGGAATCAGACATCGCTCGACTAATATCCAAACGGTGGGGTGATGAGAACTAGAATATTTCCACCTATAGAAACGATATCTCTCACCACATCTCTATTCCGGGTGCGTTTCTAACGTCTGCGTGTTCTCTGATCTGTCTGTCCCCATCTCTGACGCATTCTAACTGATGAAACTGCTTGTTTATGAGCTCTTCTCGGAGACAAAATACCAGTGGGGCCTGCCAAACTAAAGCTCCAGTAAGTAAACACCTAATTACTGCCTGTACGGACGGCCAAGGCTGCTTTCAAAGCTGTGATAAAACCTACGGTTTTAGCCTGAGTCAGGTGTGAAGATCCTCGAAAAACGATAATTTTGGGGTGACATCACTTTAGGGGCAGGTACGCCCAAGTTTAGGAAAATAGAGACGTGATGGTGACGTGGTAGCAGATGATGCCCTTTGCAGGTTTGTGATCATCGCAGATGGCGTCTCAGTCAGAGTTTGGTGTGTGATTTCAGAGTTCAGTTCCTTTTAGACTCCAGTGTCAGTTTTCAAAAGCAGACTTTTCACCTGAAAGGCTGGCAGGAAGTCAGATTTAAACCTAATCACACACACATCTGAACACTACCACCCTCTGTAAACATCTAAATAGCTTAGAATAGAATTTATCTGGTTTCCTAGGTGACGTGAGCTGCTTTAGTACCAGCAAAATCATGTTTATGCCAGAATTAAATGTAATCCCACAGGTTGTCTTGATCCATATGGGTGAAACAATGTTGATGCAGGAGGAATGTGCTCTGCAGTGCCAATGGCTGGACAGCTTCTGTGGCTGTGCTGCTGCCACCAAGTGGAGGCCTGAGGAACTGGCCTTCTAAATGAGGCCAGATGTCACATCTGCTAAATGACATCACAATCATATCGGCGAGCGCAACATTATCGTTAAAGCGACCTGACTTTTCTTTACTTCTGTTTTTCAGATGGAGTTAGCGCAGACAAGCTAAGTGCAACATTTATGAGCAACATTCATGCAGAAATGTGAATAATTTAGAGCGCTGCCAGATGCTTACCTTTTGTGCATCTTCCCATTTCTCCTTATTTTCCTCCTCCAAGAGGTTGCTGATGATTTGAAAAAAGTTCTGTGGAAAAGGATAAAAGGCGAAATGAATAAACCACCCACCCACACGCGAGTATTACAGGCACTGCAGCTTTTTAAAATCATGACATTAGCGCCATGTGCTCAGAAAATAAATAAATAAATAAAAAAATCTGTTAAGGATAATACACTGACATTTGTGAAGGCAGCAAAAACACGGATTTCTATAAGGGGATAACGATGGTCCCTGCAGGGCTCAATATCACAGAAGAATTTGCAGCTGGAACCATGTTGGTAAACAAATGGAGAAAAGATGGAATTCATGGTTTGGCTAGAAAATAAAAATACATGTGAGAAATCTCCTGCAGCTTGCAGAGAACACTTATTGCTACAGGAGACGAGCACAAGCTGCAATCAGGAAAGGAGAGATGAAAAGGAATGTTGGAGCAGCTGTGTGGATTGTCTTCTTCAGCGCTGGAAATCAGGGCCTGCTCGGGGTGCATGCCTACAGTGGTAATAGGACCCCGGTCTGATCTTTCGTCTTGTTATTTTGTCTGGTCTACAATATGCCTGAGGGAGTGGCTCTCTCTCTTGACACAGGCTATCTTGTTTTCTACTTGAATGCTTATGCTCCCTCTGGTGGTAATGTGCCCACTTTAACACTGCATTAGCGCACAGGCGCACGGCGAGGGTTGGGCTGGCTGACTGCTCTCCTGCCTGCCCACACACACACACACATGCACACACACCACAGAGCTCTACTAATAACCAGAGACAGGACGCTGTCCTCATCTCATAGATTTTCTCTGACGGGGAAAATGGCCGAATGGGGCCAGGTTCCCCATCCATGGCCGGCACATTTGTGTTTCATTTTCACGGAATATTGGAAGGACCATACGTCTTGTAGGCAATGGTGGGTGTTAACGATTGTGCATAAATCAACAGGAAAGTACCAAAATAATGTCCCTGCCGTTTTGTAATCCAAATATCACTGCGCTTTGGAGGAGTAGAATTAAACGGGTTAAAGACTTTAGTCGTTTAAGTGCCTACATCCAAACCTGAAGTAGAAACTGTCACTAAAATAAAATATATTGTTTTTCACAACTATAGATTTACATTTATTATTTAAGCTGATATGTCCTTTTGTTACATTTGATGTACTGAAAAAGCTCATTAGTCAGCAGATCCAGCACAGTATGATATAAGAAATACTATGAGAGCTGATAAATTATTAAAGGAGGAATTATTTCTTCTTTGATATAAAAAAATGGCTGCTGGACACCGCCTGAGTCTTTTTTCCTCACAATTCTGTGTGACACAACATTAAACTGATAGTGGGGTTCTGTTGAAAGATTCAGATGGGTGTTTGAGCAGCCTCAGTTGGTGAAAACCCTGAATGGATTGATACGCTAATGGCTAGTCTGTCTGGCAAAATATTTGCTAAATTTATACCAAAAAAACCCACAAAAATCAAGTTTTACAGTTTTCACTTTATTTTATTTTTTATTTTATGTATTGTATTTCTATTATTTTAAAATAATTTTTAAAGTGTTGTGCTTGTGAAGCAACTTGTGATTTTTATCTAGAAAGGCGCTATATAAAACTTCTTTCTTTCTATAAAATGATAGTTAAATGAATTACTATTGTATTCTTTATAATAAAGGTATTCATCTATGTCATTCTGTAACGTAAAGGACGTGTGCAAATCCGTGTAAAAACGTACTGGTTTTAAAAATACTTAAAGTATAAAAGTAAAAATAATCACAGATTATCAAACCTCCCTCGACATTTTTTTCCTAAAGGCCATAATGAATATAGTGCAAGTAAAAAGTTGATTAATCGATAATTACTTCATTAAAGTATAGCCAAAATTTCTACTTAAGTAACATAAAGTATTTTTACTTCATTACTTTGAAAACACACATGCGATCAAAACCTACATTGATCCACAATCCTTCTAGAATATTCATCTTTCCAACAAATATACGATTCAACCAGAAGCAATACTTTCAAAATAAAAGCCTGAACTTCAAAATAATGTTAACTTAGACTGATAATACTGAGAATGACCAAATCAAAGATAAAACATAAATGGTTAAAACAAAACCTATAACTTAAGCAATCATTATGTATGGCAGTAGTTCCCAAATTGGAGTCTGGGACCCCCAAGGGGGTCCCCACAATGTTGTTTGTTCTGAGGTTGTGAGTTTAGCCACATTATATTACATACATATATATTACATTTATAAAATCCCAATAAAACATCCTACAATAGAATCAAAACTCTGCAAAAGAGTTATTACTCCTTATGTGTGTATAAAGTTTTGGGGGGTCCTGACTTGTCTTGGACACGGGCAAGGGGGTTCTCAAGGAAAAAAAATTGGGAACCACTGATGTATAGCTCTAACAGGATAGCAATCCAATTTGGTCACCTAAAATGGCAATTAGCTTTTAACTTTGGTCTGAACTAATCAGTTTCTCCAAACTCGGGTTGTTCGAAGAGCTACCTGCAACAAGTAAGATAGCGATTGTTCGCAAATCTCCACAAAAATCCACCTCATTCTGTCCAAACTGTCTGTTTTGGTTTATGAAACTAGAACTGATAAAGTTAGAATCTCACAATTGATCGATGAGGAATTTAGATGATTAACATACACAGGAACACACACACACACAGACTCAAACAGTCAACGAGTAGCGTAAGCAGACTGCAGGCCTTCGAAAACATGTCTTTGAGAGTTGCTCAACTTGGAGGGCATAAATTATCTTTTTAGAGATGGAGGAGGAGCTTTAGTTTTAATCTCCATCATCCTATTGACAAAAGGAGGATCAGACTCCAGTTAACCTCGACACGATGAGATGAAAGAGCTTAGGATGTATCAAGATCTCTTGATATGATAAAGCCATGAGGGGTGTTTACCGGCTTTTGTGATGTTTGAAAAATGGAAAAAGAAGATTTCTCATCTCGGGAGTTTAAGACAAATCTTTGGAAGCCGTGATCACTCCTCCGTTATCGTAATAAAACCTCAAATCCACTTACTTGCACATCATCCGAGGACGGCTCATAGCTCGCCCTCTTGAAGGTCTCTGTCACATTGCGAAGGATCTCCACAGAAGACAGCAGGTCACCGGCGTAGAAGTTCCTCCTCTGGGTGAGGTCCAGCAGGTTTTTGGTGACCTGGGACATCCCATCCCCCGCCAGCATCCTCTGGCCCTTCGCAAGATGCCCCTGAACCTCCAAGAACAGGAGAAGACAGAACTTGGGGCATCGGTGTCCTCTGCCAGTTTTGTAAGCTACATGCTAAGCTACGCATTCAGAGTAAATGGAGTGCAAAGAAATCAGGAAGAAAGACTCGACTCTCCAAGGCCCTTTATTTGACACTTTTATCTAAGCCTGGCTGAAATGTTTTCTGCCTTGCGGATGTTTTGAAATGAGCCAATATGAATAAAGGAGGTAACTGGAGCAGAAGACACACATTTAGGCAGAAATTGCACAGTGGAATGACATTTCACATCATTGCACGGGAATTATGTCCATAAATACACGCTCACAGGTGCAGAACTGCATGTGCTTTCTCAGCCTTTGTAAAAGATCTTATTTTTAACTGTGAAGGCAGGGAAACCAAAATGATCTATTCTAAAAGAAGCACTGCTGAGCTTCTGGGCTTTGTAGCAAACAAACACAATTAAGTGGAAACCATTTTGAAAAGAAACGCAACAAAGTGCGCTAAAACTTTCATAAAATCAGATTTTTCTGTGTAATTCGTTGCATCATTCAGCCAATAAAAATAAAGGAGTTCACACACAGTACACTTGGATACAATGACTCATTTCATTTTTCTGAATTTTTATCACCAGGTATTATTATGAATCAGTCGCTCTTCACTTTTTTTAAAAGCATTTTTTATAATTTATTATCCCAGATCATATTGAACAATGAATGCAATTAGCCTGATATTTTGGGGACTCTGGAACAAAGACCCAGATGAGAACGTGCCAGAAACTATAAATCAAACAGTTTAAGGATTTGATGATGCTCATTCGTTAAACAGAGAATATGGCCAAATCTGTATTTTAATTTGCCCCTCTGTTGAAAGCGGTTAATCTTTGGCTGGGGTGGGATGGGAGCAAAGGGGGTTGGGGGGCACTAGGGATGTAATTTATGACACAGTAGATACGGAGGCTGTGAGAGGAAGCTGACTTTGCACCTACTGATTGCTGCAAGTATCTGAATTCATTTGTTATGCATCGAGCATAGCTGGGCTGCTCCCAGAAGGCCATACCACGGTGATCCAAAGAGCAGCGTCGACTAGTGGTGCCTGCAGGAGGGGAGGGAGACGGGGACAGATTTGGAGAGGAGGATCAGCGAGGAAGGGAGGAGAGTAGAGATGAGTAGGCAGAGAGGTGGGGATGGAAGGGATTATGACCAAAGAATAGAGAAAAAATGGAAGGAGGTGAGACAAAAAGGAAGAAGTTATTGTTTTCATCAGACTTATCCATTTTTCTTTGTCTGTTTTATGTCGCCGTAACTTGGCTTCAAAATCTGATGCTGCGAACCTGAAGCACATTTTCACAGAATGAGGAAGAAAAATGGTTTCGTTAAGAAGGCGTCTGAATAAAACCGGTTCGTTATGAGACGCCACACAGTCCCAGCCTTTGATAGGAGCCTAGCGTGCCACGCTGATGCAGTTTCCAAGTCAAACACGTGGCAGCTCAGCTGTGATGGCTGTCAGGCATTTAAACAGCGATCCAGAAACAGAAGAGCTACCCAACATCCACCCACTTTGCCGTTTACAGCCAACACAAGGGCCCAATATCCCATTGGAGTGCACTTCACACATCACCCTACTTCTCCATCACAGGTGCTTGACATCCTAAAGGAAAACTCCCACAGTACAAAAACATTCCCCCCCAGTATTTGTGCTTCACATAAACTCTTTACTATCTCCTCTTCTCCCTTTCTGTTCCTGGCTTTCACACACTAGTGCACACAGACAGAGAGGGATCCAAACCACACCTCCTACACCCACCCTCTCCACAGCTACAATTCAGAGATATGAGCTGAAGCCATGAGTGTGCACTTTTTTTTTTTAAACTATGCGTTGGGAGCACCAATGCAGCACCATGAGCCAGCCCACAGGGCAGCAGCTACTGAGCATCTGCCTCCCTCAAAACTGGCTTACTTGGGTACTTGATGCTACCGGCAATGAGGAACACTTTCAGACCCCATGGTTCAAAGAAGTTGGCAGGAAAGAAGTACCTTACGACAGCTTGATACCTGGAAATGAAGTGTTCATTCAGGCATTTGGCTCCAACATTCCTAAATGTCACTGTTTCCTAGGAAAGGCAAGGTGGTTCTCTTAGTGGGAACTGGCAGGAAAACAACCGAGCCAGATGAGGCTGCACAAAGAGCGCATAATTCAAGGGACATAGAGTGTGGATATTACTTCTTGTGTCAATAGTTTGAAGCTGAAATATGTAGTTAAAACTTTTTGAA
Source organism: Aphyosemion australe (assembly GCA_006937985.1). Taxonomy (NCBI): domain Eukaryota; kingdom Metazoa; phylum Chordata; class Actinopteri; order Cyprinodontiformes; family Nothobranchiidae; genus Aphyosemion; species Aphyosemion australe. The sequence continues at coordinate 1,234,149 of SSNS01000129.1, read as the reverse complement.
GAAACTTAAATTCAGTTTTACTATCTGAACCTGTTCTATGATATAAAGTAGAGATCTTTAATAAATGATATTTTCCACAAGTCCCTCCCCTGGCCTCTACAGCAAAACAAATCATTTATGTTAGCCTAGAGCGTTGACCAATAGAGTTGCGTATTCACAAGAGGGAGCTGATAAGACAAGATTGCGCTCCAGTTCCCAGCATGCACTGCGGGGTGACACGGATGAGCCTCAGTCAGCTTAGCCCACTAAGGCCAGGAATATACTTGCTTTTAATTGATGCATACACGTGTTTAAAATAACTACCTCGCATAATTTGTGCTCTTCCCCCGAAATTAACGTGACGCGCTCAAAGTTGCAATATACGAGCAACCAGTAGGCGGAGTTGACGAAACGAGTGAGACACACTCGCCATGGTCACTCCGTCTCTGGTTTAAGGGTCTTTTATACTGTCTACGATACCGCTGCTGGTTTTTTTTATATTTGTTTTGGTTATATCCTACAAACCCGACACTCTATCCGGTCTGAGTTATCTACTGTGCCCCCTAGTGGAACACTCCAGTAATACGTGCAGTGCAGCAGCATGTGAACAAAGACACAGCCTGCTGCCTGCGTCAACGCGAGGTTAAAAAGCAAGTATATTCCAGGCCTAATTAGCTTGAATGCTAACTTGACCTGCACTGAATTAATGTCAGTCTTAACCTTAAGCTAACTGTGCAAGAAGATGGAGGGAAACGAAACGGGATTTCTTTTGTGTATTGGAGGTATGATTAGCGTAGCATTTATCAAACTATTGTTTTAGCGGCTAAACAATAGTTTGAACGCTACCGGCAGGAAACCAACACGATTGTTGCTACAATGGGCTAGCCTATTGTAGCGTTAGCAACAATTGTGAGTGTCAGTTTCCAGCTGGCTTTAGATGTTTCCCTGCTTGAAAACTGCAGATTTGATCAAAATTAGTGATTAGCAGCTGCTGCAGAATCTGATGAAGGCTGAGGAGAAAATTAATCAGTTAGAATCAGGTGTGTCTGAGCAGGAACATATCAAAAACATTACTTGTCCGTTAGCGCTACAAGGCTATTTGTGTGCACGATGTGAGGCGTGGCCTTCCACTCCTTCCAGAAGCGGAGGGGGCATCATGCTACAGACCACAGCTTTTATCAAACATGAAAAGATACTTTTGTAATCTAATTAATAAATAATTTGATCTGTAGCCCGCTGATGTTTTAGAACTTTTCTGCTTTTGTTGTTGCAGCCCAAATTAGATGAGACTAAAATTATTTTGCAAAACATTTGAGAGTCCAGAAAAAACACTATTTAAATTATGTAAAATATTTTCACCTACCAAATAAAACCTCTTACCCCGAGTCCTTTTCCCGTTTCTAAATAGTTTGTATTACCTTTATTTATAGACGAATCTCTCCTTGCTTTGATACGTGTTAATGGTGAGATCACACAGGGTCAGCGGTGGGCCTTCAGTGTGATTTCTCACCAAATAAGTCCTCTGTCCTTGCATCATCGGTGAAGTGTGTACAGTAGACTGAGTATGAAATATAGGTCAGCGAAGACGCGCTTGATCAAATCCAAGGTTGCTTCTCACCAAGGCGTTGACATGCCGCTGGCTACAGCATTCTGAACGCTGGTCCCGTTAAAGAAGAATTTTTATCTAAACAACCCCGCTTGAGACAAAAGGCTAAATCAGATTTATAATCCTGTGAGTCAAGTTTGAGGGATGCTAACAGACTCTCTGAGAGGAGCTTTTGTAGATGTGACCACAGGTTGGCAAATATGGATATAAGGGATTTACATGCCAGCAATTTAAATGTAGATGTTTGAGCACTTTATTTTATTTTAGTGGGATTCAAGAAAGAAAACCTTGTGCCGGTTTTATCCCGTGGTCATCCAGGCCTGATGTGAACAGTGTGTCTTTTCTGAATCTCAACACACGAACAAATTCTTCTGCTGCATGTATGCATCCCCTCGTCTTTTCTCCCAGTCTTGCCTCTGATGGCAGTTGTCGCGTGTGATCACCAAGGCGGTGCTGATGGCCCCGCGCTCTTCCTGTGATGACCTTCATCGTGACAGTGGCAATGGCTGAGTAGGTGCTGGAGCCCCCTAACACATTGTGATGCTGTGCCCATACAACATTCATGTTGCACCCTCTGTTTTCCCAAGATTTTATCTTTGCTACCAGCAGCCATTGCATATCACACCCAGAAGACAAACAATCCTGTATTTTCTCAGTTTTCCACCCTAAAGATTTGATTTTGATCTCGTTGCCGATCAGCGGTTAGGTGCTGTTTTCATTTATGGTTCTGTAATGCGGGCTCTGCGAAACCGGCTGACACCGGAAGCGTGATTAACGGCTTTACAAATAAACTTGACCCGACCTTACCCATTGTCTGTCATGATCTTTTTCCAGTGGTCCCTGCTCGAGTTGACAAGCGGAGGCACTGTGCTTAAACATGAAATATGTCTCCCTGCCCTTATTTTACACTTCATCACAATGCTGCTCAGGGATTACTTGGCTCTGGAGCCAAGTGAAATAAAACCCCGATATTATCATTTGAGGGAAACTGTCGCAAAGAACAGAGCTCTAATCTTTTATTGCAGGGTTTTGTAATTATTTTGAAATGAAATGGTCAATGGCAAAGTCCCCCTCTATCCCTATACATGCATGTGTTTTTATGTAAATGCAATTTTGAATTAAACAAATGGTCTCTCCAGGAACACCAAGCAAACTCTGGAAATAGCACCATAGAGTCGCACAGTTATTAGCCATGAAACTAATGTCAAGCCAAAAAGGTAGTGTCATTGTAGTAAATCTTGCTTTGCCCAACTTTCCCGCAGGACAAACGACAACAACTGCGTTGCAAGTTTGCAAGGTGCACTCGTGTTTTTGTGGAAGAAACACATTAAAGAGTCCCAGCATCTCATGGTGCCGTACCAGCATATTACCTCAGCACTCAACAGCCCCTCTTCGTCCTGTTGCGTGTTTGTTAGCAAACTGACCTTCAGCAAGAACAAAAGTAACCTGTATCACAGCAGATGTAGCAGAGGTTGTGTGCCTTTTTATCCCCCCTTCCCTTCTCCTCCTTCCTCTTCTTTAAAGAGCTGTAGTCTCTACCGTCACAGAGCGTGCTTCCTCTGTTCTAATGCACTTCTCAGTCCACTTAATGATGCCTCTGCTCCATGTTTGATAACAGATCCGAGCATGGCTTTCTTTAAAGCCACAATGTGTAATATTTTTACCTGTTTACTACCAAATTCTGTGTATCCAGTGCACAAACTTGTCCTTTTTCATTAATATTTCTCACCAACATCAATTCTAAATATTCCTCTCAGCTTCAAATTTTACATTTTTAATACATAAATTGTGGTCGACGCTCCATGGTCATCCTCCATCTTGAAATACGGTAGCTATTTAGGGACATACGAGCTCTGAGTTACGCGTTTGCACTATGACTGTAACCTGAAAGAAACAGCAGAGGGCAGCAGTGCGCCGTGGAAGCATGGCGTCTGACAATTCAACTAAGAAGAGACGAGACTAACTGCTACACTGTTGCTGGACTTTGTTAGTTTGAATAACAAACAATGAAATCAAAAGACACATCAAATATGTCAGGTCTTATTGATTTCCAACACTCAGCAGCCGCATATGATGAGAACCCCGCGTGCAACAGCTAGACACCAGCCTCTAAGTGTTGTTTCTGACTCACCTCAGCTGATCTTTTCTTCATAATAAAGCTCCCAATCCGGTCCCAACGTATCAGTTCCAAAGTCCTTCTTCAAGAAAGCTCCTTCTATTAAAGTCTCCTCTCTTACCGCAGCCTGTCTCTCCCAACGGTGGTCCGCTAGCCGGTAGCCATGTTAGCATTAGTTACCGGTACTTTATTTCCACAGCGTGTCCCCGGCTCCAGCCAAACCTCATCGGCTATCCGATCGCTAAACAGCCAGTGGTTGATGTTAGCTCCATCTCGATCCTCACTGCGGCGCACACCGATCAGCTGATGGCTAACCGGCAGACTCTTGTTTACTCCGCTGCTCTGATCCACATGACACCGGACGCCACAGCTGATGCCACCCCTCCTCCGTGTGTGAATCGGTGACAGGCAGCTATGCTAGCTTCCTTCAGGACTGGTAGGTTGATACAACAGCTAACAGCAGTGTTTCCCCTAGAAATGTTCACAGCCGTGATGTTTGTTGACTAAGGGGGGTGTAGGATAGCGCCGCCTCGTCGCGCGGGGGGAGGGGGGGCTACGTGTGGCATTATGCATTAAGTCTGAACACTCATTAAAAAATGTTTTTTACCTGCTTGAGTAGTTATATGATTTGTGTGGGTTAGGCTACAGAGACTGGAAATAAATCAATCTCATGCTTTTTTATAAAAAAACGAACCAGATAGCTGGAGTGAACGCTGGAGTTGTTGCCTTTTTGAGTGGGCCACCGTAGCTGCAATACTTACTCGAAACTGCATGGCGCTAAAGAGTCGCAGTTTTTACCATGATTTCTATGAATATCACTGATAGGACCTTTAACCTTTAACAATGCCTTTGGTAACGCAGTTAAACACTTTTAATAAAGCATCCAGTGAAGAGACGATGAGCTAACATGCACAGTCTGAAACATCATGCAAATAAACTCCAAGGGTTTGCATCGTCTTCTTGAATTACTATGCAACTTTTTCATATTTTTAAATCATGTTCTTGAGCCAGATTGTGCTAAAATGACCCTTTACAGGGTTAATGAAATGTCACTCAGACCCCCACCGCCCTCTGTGGCCAGAATACCGCACTTGCAACTTCAGAGTGCCGGTCCGCCCCCTGTGGAGCTGACATGCCTGGTGCTGCAGTCTGCTTCCAGCATGTTTCCTGCATGTTTTAGATCATGAACACAGCTGATGTGTTTGATTTAGTGATGAACCGCTCCTGTAGACACTAATGAAGGCTGAGGAGACATTTCAGCAGTTAGATTAAGGTGTAAAAAGATTAACGCACAGCGAGGAGATAACTTTCACTTTTGGCTTCACTAATGGACACTAGGGGGAGCTAAAAGCAAGCCAAAGTTGCATAGTATCCCTTTTAAGCAGGTGGAAAAATGTATTGCACATTTACCCCCTCCACCTGCTTCCGTGATACAGCTGGAAGCAACACCTCTTATTCGTTAAGTCTGTGAGCTTTTCTTTACTTTTGTCTGTCTTCAAGTAGAAGCGGATGGTCATGGAATCGGTGTTGTTTGTGGCTGTGAAGGCAGTTGTAGCCACTCCATGATTCGTCGCGTCTTCACAGCTTCGTAAACGGCTCAAAAATGTTGCTCAGTCTAAGAACTTCTGCAAACGTGTGTGCACGCTCTTTGACATCTGTAGCAGATGTCGAAAGCTATTGGATAATGCTGAGCAGCAATTGAATAATTTGCATGGAGCTCTATAGGCATCAAAAATTCATGTATTGCCTACAATATATTACTTTTGTGGCTTTCTAAAAATAATCATACATAATTCCTGAAAACTCTGCTTCTTTAAGAACATATTCAGTTCTAATCTAGAGCATGTTGCATGTTTTAGATCTTTGTCTGCTCCAGCACTGTAACTATGTAACAGCCTTCTTGCAAGACTTGAGCACATGCCGACCAGGTTTTCAACAACCGACTTAGGTATGTTAGAGGAAATCAACAGCATGCAGGATAGCAGCTCCCAAGGATAAGAACTGGACACAACTACAGGGACCTGCAAGGGATGGGCACCAGAAAGGAATAAAAGCTACAATTTGGAGTTTTCCCCCTTTAGGAACTATGAATGATTTTTTTTTAGAATTCTTTAATAGTGAGTCTTACCCTGTGCTGATATAATGTGGGCAATATGACATTTATTTTTGTTTTTTGCTAAGCGTGCCCACTATCTCATAGAACCCCATGCAATTTGAATTGACTGCCGCTCAGCATTAGCCAATAGCGTTAGACATCCGCTTACGTACAGATGTCAATTACAAAGTGTGTGTGTGTGTGTTTGAGGATATACCTAGACAGATGCAGAGTTGGCGACCTTTCTCTTGGACAAGAAAGTCTTTAAAATGTTTTATAAGTGAATAAACAGCTAAACATGCTGTAAAACAATGTGTTTTAGCCCTGTTGCTCGGCTAGAGGTGCACGTTCATTAATAAGCGGCGTTGCTTTCGGCCATGAATACGGAAGTGGTGTGAACGGCTTAAGGTGCAATATCAGCCTCTAGATGGTGCTGCTGGATAGAAGAACCCTGGATTTCTGCATTAAGACAGTTGAAACGGAAATCTTGAGGATTGAACAAAAACCCTTCCACTTGACCACTCTATTTAAATCCATTGACTTGCATTATGGGGCCAAACAGTGCAGTAAATAGAAATAGTTGAAATCAATGTAATCCAAGCAAATTTTCCACGAAATCAGGACAATTTTGGATCCATATGTCATGTTATGACACAGAATACTAACTTTTTTTAATCAAACCAAAACATCTAATCTTTAGAAAATCAATGATTAATAATTTTAAAAGAACATGGAAAAAACCCAAGAACATAAATGTAGTTTTCTCCTTACCTGTGGCATTGGGTGGGCATCTGTTAAAGGCAAGTTCTCCCGAAGGGATCCGTCTCCACACCATTGACATTGCATAGTCCTCTGGACAAATCTCGTAGGGTGCTGGAGAGCAAAATGATACAAGTGATGCTAAAGCATTGCAAAAAAGGCTTTTCAGTATTTCCAGTATGATGCAACAATTTCTTCATACTTCATACGAGGAGGTATGGAAATATAGGAGATCAAAGCCGTACAGTGTCAGTGAATACAAGCATGTAATTTAGGGATTATGATAACGTGTAAGCCCTTGTTAAATTGCAGCTTTTGTGGGTGCACAAGCTGCACAGTGAAAAACCGTTTTGATGTTATTTTTCTGGAAAAAAATGATTTTTTTTTACTTGACAGAATTGAAGTGATTTTCTGTTTAAGATTTCACTTCAAAAGGAAATATTTTGCAAATTATACTCCAAGCACTGATTATTCTCCCTTCTCTTGTTACGAGGCATCTGCTCAGATTTTTTATTTTGTATAACCAGGCCTGTCATCCACTCCCCTTCATCACGGCCACTCTGACTTACAGCCTGTTATCATCTGACTCACCTGGACAGCGTTGGTCACTGCACTTTCGGACTTCTTCACCGTTTCCGTCACACTGCTGCCCGGTCACCGCTGCCCCCTGACACACCCGGGCTCTTCTCTGATAGCCGCCATCGCAGGACTTCGAGCAGCCACTCCACGGACCCCAAGGATTCCATTGGCCGTTAGCTAAAACAAGAATCGATAGCAGTGAGAAACGGACAGAAAAGAAAAAGTGGGGACAAAAGCAGGACATCAACTAAAACGCTTCATCACAAGATTTTATTTTGTGCCATTAAAGCTTTTAACGCGTGTGTGTGTCGTATCCAAAACATACTTTTGATTTATTTCACCTTTTAATGTGTTTTTTGATGCAGCGAGTTGGCAAAATCCCCAAAACGAAGATTACATTGAATGATAAGTAGGATTTTTTTGTATTTCATGGTAAAAGAAGCTGATCTAGTGGTGATTAGTCACATTGACTTTCCCGGTATGAAAACAGATTTATGCTGAGGTTCTCAAAACCAGCAGCATGTTTCATGTCCTTGTAATGAAAACCAAAAAAAAGAATAAAAAAAAATGCTCCCCTTCAGCAATGTAGTAAATCACATGCCCTTGTCCGAATGGGAAGGTGCAACACCTTATGAGCAGGAAACACACTCCACTTATCCCTTCCTTCACATACACGGCCGTGTTTCGTGTCCTACAACTAACCTCTGTCAGGATCGCTTCCGGAGGAAAAGGAAAACACACAAACCGTCATGACCTGTTGGCTGAAACTATCTGCGAGACATTGATCAAATCCCAGTTCAAACGGCTGCCTCTGCCCACACCAGAGCAGCTGATTCCTCAAACAGATGCACGCTCATGTGCTTCAAAGAGCTCATTATTCCTGCAGTTTCAGAGAAATGTTGTCAATTTCCAAACGCATGACACTGAATTGGAATCCTGCACAGGCCTTCAGAGTAGGTATTTGCCAGTTATTTGAGTTTAATCTGTTTTGATACTTTTGTCCACAGATAATCACTGCTGCCTTTTATTTTAGAGCAACTACACGTTTGAGAAATCTCTTAGTGCAGTTCGGAAACTGATTTAGCCTTGAACTCTGTAAAAGAAATCCTTTTTTCTGCTGTCGTGGTCGTTTTGTTGAGTTTTTAAACAATAGTTTTGTTTTAGAGATATTTGATGTCCCCATTTGGACACACATTGCTAAAGAAGCAGGCCCCGTTAAACAAATAAATTGTATGTCTCACACATTTAAACTGTACTCTAAAAAGTGACATGTTGAATTTACTTAAAAAGGACATATTATGACTTATAATAGTTCCATTGTTTATAAATGAAGTTCTTTACACAAAATCCCTCTCACATGAAACAATTTCAGCCGTTTTGTTCTTGACAGTTTCAGTACCTTCCAGAATGAGCCGTTTCAGGGCTCTGTCACTTTAAGAAAACAAGCTGTAGCTGGCCACGCCCACCCATCCCTCACTCAGGCTGCTGTAAGCTGAGATGCTACGATCCCCAGGAGGGGCTTGGAGTAGAGTCGCTGCTCCTCCAGCTGCAGCTCTCTCTTACGCGTGAGAGGTGGTTCTATTCTACTTTCCCCGCTTGTGACATCACAATCGGGGACGTTTTGAAAATACTCGTTTTAGCCACATAATTTCTGAAATCAAACACTGACAGGAAACAGATGAACATTTTTTCACATTTGGAGTGTTTATAGAGGCAGTAGAAACCCACATGGCAGCGCAAAAGGATGCAAAAGGTGAGTTTTCCATAATATGTCCCGTTTAACAAATTTACGTCAACTGGTTCCACTAAACCTAGTTGCTCAAGCGTAAAGAGTAATGTACATATTATGTTAAAAGTAATTGTATATTACTCTTTTCATTTAACCAACTAGGTTTATTGGAACCTGCTGACATAACTTGGTTAAGTAAATTCAGCGTTTCATTTCTTACAGTGAGCAGTTCTTGCTGTCTCAAGTGTCAAAAACAGGAACAAGTCGGGCTGAATGAAACCACATTTTGGAGTAATTCACAAAAAGAGAACCACACACACACACACACACACACACACTAGTGAAATGCAGCGTGGAAATCTTGCTGTTTTACGTTGCTATGGTAAAAATTGCATCAGGAGATTATGGGAGCGCTCAGACCCTTCACATGGTCAGACAATTCTTCAAAAGCCCGATCGAGACTATTAAGCTGACGTCTTGAGAGTCTAACACATCTGTGATGTTGACACAGTTTGGACAGCTGTGTTGTTTGAAAGGCATACAATACATCTAAGCGGATTGTTGAAATCCAATTGACCGAAGATTGTCTTGAACGTCATTCTTGATTTTTACGGCAGAGCTTTTATTGGTGCAACTGGGCTTTTTTATGTAGAAATGTAAAGGGGGTGCACACGTTCATTCTAATCATGCTAAATACTCAACATGCTTGTTTAATTATTAATCAAATTATTTCACTATTTATTATAAAAATAAAATGGGATGGGTATGATTTGTCTTTGCCTGTTTCAAACCATAATTTCCAATTTAGACATGAATGCGGATAAAGAATCAAGAGGCTTGGGATTTTACCTGTGCAGTCAGGATTATGGCACTCTCTGCTTTCTGCCCAGTGACCGCGACACTCAGATCCCCCATGGGCGGCTGCTGAGCACTGCCTGGTCCTCTGCTGAGTGCCATTGGCACAGGTCACCGAGCAATCGCTCCAAGAGCTCCACTCCTGCCACTGTCCGTCCACTGAGGCACCAACCACAACCCAACAAGCACGTCCCAAGTGAAGGGTAAAAGAGGGCAGACACAAACAGGTTGGAGATATTCAGATTTCTATTCTCTCTCAAGCTAAAAGCCAGTACAACAGTAAGTGGAGAGCATTAATACTTGGTGGCGAGAGTTCTACTCCTTTCGTATAGGATTGGATTTGTTTTAGAATTAGCCAACGGCAAAAGAAGGGTAAAAAATAAAAATAAAAAGAAGGGGGAGCCTGGTAAAGTGTCTAGATAGCCTATAAAGGTGTCATAGAGTTTCATAAACTACACAAATTGTTGGTTAGCTGCCTCCCTGAATGGCCAGGGGGGGTGAGTATCAGAGGTTTCCTCTGAGTCTCCTACCAGAACATTCACTGTGTGCACAAACTCATCATCTCTAATCTGCTTACCATTCACAAGCAATTGCGGGTAAGTGATTCTGATGTCAGTATTACTGTATTCACTCTCAGCAGGGTTTGCTAAACCGCATTAATGTGTGAGCACACTTCGTTTAAATGCAGCACGGATCCTGCATCCATTTATTTTTTACTTACCTTCGCAGTATTGCATTGGTTATTGATTGCATTGTTATATGAAGGTTAAACCGCAGCCATTATGAGGAGTTAACTTGTTAAAATGAATATCATTATTTCATTTTTAGGGTCTTGCAGCTGATTATTTACATTGTATGTTTAAATGGGTTGCAGACACATGATACCTGGGCACAGGGCTATGTTGCAAAGCTTAGTCTGGGTCTCGGGTCCATCACAGGCCCTGCCTCCATGCTGGGGAGGGGCACACATCCTAGTCCTAGTGCGGTGGCCCCGGCCACATGTGAAGGAGCACAGGCTCCACGGTGACCACTCCTCCCATACACCGTGTACTGCGGGCACAGAAAAGGCGTCAGGCCTAATCAATGTCTCCGTCTCTGTTACAGCATAAACAAACCACTCACAGATGGCACTCAGCCATAAATGAAATCAAATCACAATATTTAGCAACATGTTAGTGAAACACTGAACACATAGAGAGCACGAGGCTTCGGTTTAAGCTCTCATTCGCTTGTTTTATCAATAAGTCTGCTGTGGTCTCTAGTATAAATGAATCCCTTCAGTCGTTTTTTGAGGAACAAAAAATCTCTGACGCTCCTGTTTCAGGAAGTAGAAGTTAGCCGGAGGAGAGGAGGGCAGAAAATGGCAGGATTTGGAGTCTTACTCATTATAGGGGTGGGCGATATGGAAAATAAATCATATCACGATTTATTTTTTGCAAAATCACGATCTCGATTTTACTACGATTTTCTCCATTTCGACAATTCATACATTTTGGAAGTTACTTACCGATAAAATAGATCAATTTAAAAGCATACCCCTTCACAGAAAATATGATAAAGTATTTCAGACAGGTTACTGTTTGAACACTTGTTTTAATTTAGGCAAGAAAAATTGCAAATTTGTTCTATTACAATAAACATGATCAAACAAAAAATGCCTTCCATTTAAAAATCCATAATGGGTTTAGAGTAAAATATTTATGCCACAGTTCCAGGGCTTAGCTTATTTATTTGTTTGAACAAATAAGTTCAGAAATGTTGGAGAATGGCATGTCTCAAATGTCCCACAGGCACTTTTATTTATTATATATTTATAATTAATGAAAAAAAAATGTAACTTCTATTTAGAGGTGGCTCATAGCCTTTCATCCAAAATATATTAGTAATTATTTCTTGTCCAGAGAAAAAAATCTATCTAAATTCATGATGTGTTTGTGTTTGCATCCAATACAAGAGGATTACGCTCATTGCCTTTTTGGACTTGCTGCTTTCCGTAGATATTTTCTACGTGGGAGGGGTTTGGCCCGTCTCTTCACAGAATAAACAAAGCTCCGGTGGCAGCCACGGTGAAAAGGCTCACTAAAATACGAACGAACGTCCCCAAATAATAAAAGACACGAAGCCAAATGCAAAGTTTAGAGCAGAACATTGACCCAGAGGTTTCCTGATTGAGCAGACGCGTGAGAATGTAATTAGCGCTTAGAGACGGAGCAAGCTAGCGGCTAGTGCTAGTGGCTAGCGCTACAATCGATTATGGTGTTCTTCTTCAACTATTCATAATTGTTTATCATCTTAATGCATCGATTAGATTATTTTCTTCATTTCTACCGAGCACCCAGCTAAACAAACCAACACGCTGCCTAAAGTTGTGATTGGTTTACCGGTGTGTCTGTCGTGCTGACAGAAGCAGACTAGCAAATGGCGTGACTCGGCTGAGAAAAAACAAAACAAATGTGTGCCGCGTTCAGAAATAATGGCATAAACGGGTGATAGAATGCAAATACACGGTTCTACGATCTCCGAGCTTTAGTAGATCGTCATCACATTAAAATCCTTAACGATCTTATATCGTCAAATCGCACGGCCCTAACTCATTATTATTCATGATATTCGGACATCTTGCCTCTGATTGGCTAACGGCAGTTCAACTCTACGACTGACTTTGTTTGCTCTGCAACGTTGATGTTTTATCTCTACAAATAGCACAAGCCTGAAGGAGTCCTGCCATGTTGTGGAGTTGCTAATGCTAACGGTTAGCTTCTACTAGCCGAGACGCGCTCTGCTCTCTCCTGGCTGCTAAAGTCAACCCTTCCCGGGTCGTGAGCCAAGACGAATGGAGGCTTGAAGGCTTTTCAGTGTGTCGTAGATCTGTGAGGCTTTCTCTGACCGGAGTGTTTCCCTGTCTATTTTCTATTGGCAGCTAATGCAGGAAAAAGGGGTAGAAGACTATCTTCATGTGTGACCGATCGTATTTCAAAACAATCAAATAAAAAAGGGTTTCTCAGTGAACCTGCTCTTTAAGCCTCAGATGCTGTAATCGGTCTATTCTCAGTGTGCACGTTTACAAATCCACAAGCAGGGCAGCATTAGGCCATAAAAGTACAGGATAAAATAAAGTAGTGCTGCTTTTTTTTGTTGCTTCTTTTGGGCCGCATCTTAATATTTGGATTGGGATCTAAATAGTAATGAGTCTCCAGATTAATATGAACTGACAATGACCTGACATCACACAAATCACAACCCTGTTTCCAGACCTTCTGAACATTTCACAGTTTTTCAGCTGAGATTAAATATCTGGGCAGACGAATCAGGAAGACTTTTTTCTGCATAGAAAGTATCTGGGTCTGAGCAATCAATGCAAACCTTATAAGTATTTTCAAAAATGAATAAAAACTGGATCTCTTTTCAAACATTCCACATTAGTACTACTATTAAATCAATATACTTTCATCTAAAATAGTATTAGAGCAACACTAAAGAGTTTTAACACTTTAAGCTACTGCTTTCAAACTGGTTTCGGTGGTTTTTGAGGCAGAAACTTGAGCAACTTCACATTGAACAGCATTCTGTAGCCCTCTGCTGACGACAGTAGCAGTTTACTGTGCTAGCAGCAAAAATAAAGGCTAGCAGTTAGCCTTTTCAGTTCGCCGATTGTTAATAAAAAGCACAAGAAGAAGAAAAAATCAGCTTTTTTTGTTGGCATCATGGCGGAGCCTGGAAGTAAACGTAAGAGAGTAATGTCTTTGGCGGTGAAGCAAAGAGCTAAAACCAGAATAATTATTGGCACGGCCTACACTAGTTTGAGGAAGCTGATGGAGGCTACGAAATCATGGACTGATGGTGACCTGGCTTTGTTGCTACTGGACTTGTAATGTGTTTTTGTCCAACAGTGTGGATCTTTTTACTTTTTGGCTTATTTCAGTATCAGTTCTAGAGTTAGCTCAATGTTAGCGCTAGCTACAGCAGGCTGTGGCAGGGTTGTAGATCTACTTTCAGCCAGTAGGGCGGAGAAGCGAGAAACTTATTTAGTGTTGTTTTAAAGAACTATTAATGAGAGAATCTTCCGTCCTATAGTAGAAACCTACAAATCTTTGGTTTTGAAGAATAACTGAAGAATAATTTAGCTTTTTTTCCATTTTAAATCTAAAGTTCCATATATTCCTACAGCGTGTTCTGCACTAATTCGCCACCCTTTCCCTCTTGACTACATTGCTGAAAACCTATTATTCTGTCATAAACCCACTAAAAGACAATGTTCTTGTTGCATTTTGGGTTTTGTGCAAGCAAGACTGTGTTCAAGCTGACAGATGGTGGATTTTCACCAAACTGAGAGTTTTTGCCATCAGCTCAAATTTTTACTTTGGAGAGGAAATTATGGAAACTGGGGAGGAAGGCAGAAGTTAAACACCTCCTGTTTCTTTTGGCACTTGCAACAATGCAACACACTTCTTTCAAAATGTAATGATTTCTTCGTGGATTAAATATCTGATGCTACATGTGACTGCTTCATCAAAGCAATAAAGTGCATTTTGTCAAAATGAAGCAGTAGAATTGATTTTTCAAGGTACTATTGTGTTAGTACCATCAATGCGCTTCTTCAGCAGATATATGGCAAGCACAAAACACTTAATAGCTGCCCGTCTTTTCTAATGAGCTACGCTGGCACACAGAAACCTGCAGAGGGATTAATGGGAAGATGTTCTCACAGCTGTGCAAACACACTTTCAGGTGTTTCAGCTTTAAGGGGGAAAATAGCGAGATTTATGAAAAGTTAAGGAAGATTCAAGATATCCATTGGCTTTTTATCAGCTTTCAGCTGCTAACTGGAAGAAATAAATCTGACAGCTTTGTCCACGGGGAGCTGATGGGTCTTCCTTAAAAGGGTCACTATCCACAGCTTTTTCAGAGCCTTTGAGTTCAGGAAGCCCAGCGTTTGAATCAGGATGGATCTCAGGATCAGGTAGTCAGCTACAAGGGGAGCTACCGTCTGTCCCAACCGCTGCCTTTAGGTGCTGCTTTGATGCTCTTAGCTAAGTGTCCCCTGGTGGTTGAAGCATTTACTTTGAAAATGTAGGGTTCAAAGCAGGCAGTCACTACGGCTAGCTGATGAAATAGGATTGAGCGTCTTTGTGTGTTTTTCTCTGAACTACAGCCACGATTATGGCCACGAGCGATGAAAAGGCTTTTGGTCCGGGACAAGATCACGGACAAAACACTTGAATTTATTAAATATACTTTGGGGTTGGTTTGGGGGTAAACTGAGATGATTCTGGAACTTTTTAACTTGGCTCAGGCGTATTCAGAATAGAGTTTGATGGTTTGTCTCTTATGGTTTGGGTTGTTTGAAGTTGCTTCCATGAACAACACAATTAATGGTTTTGATGTGGATGAAGCAGGCTTGCTTTAATTCAGTCCAAAACTTTGTGCTATGAAAATAAAAATAATTTATTTATCAAAATAAAAAAAATAGTTTGAGTAAATTAATATTAGTAGTAGTAGTAGTAGTAGCAATAGTAGTAGTAGTAGTAGTAATACCATTATTGTTTTTCTGACTATTGGTTATTATTACAATTATTATTATTAGTATTACTAATATTACCATTATTAATATTTGTAGTAGTAGTAGTAAAAGTAGTAGTATTACTAATATAATTACATTTATTGTCACCGTTGTTTTTGTTACTATTTATTATTATTAGTATTATTATTATTAGTAGTAGTAGTAGTTGTAGTAGTAATAATAATATTCATATTGTTATTGTTACTATTGTTAATAGTTGTAGTAGTGATAGTATCACTATTACCATTATTGTTATTATTAGCATCACTATTATTTTTTATTTTTACTATTAGTATTACCATTATTAATATTAATAATAATAATTATTATTATTATTGTTGTAGTAGTAGTACCAGCATTACTGTTATTTTTACTATTGGTTATTATTACAATAATTATTAGTAATATTACTAATATTATTACTATTAGTATTAGTATTAGTAGTAGTAGTAATATTACTGATATTATTGCAGTTATTGTTATGATTATTTCTGTAATTATTGCTATCGTTATTTAATCATTTATTTATTAACCATTTACCCTAAAATCGGTTCACAAACTCATTCTAAATAGGCTACAAGAAAAAATTCTTAGTAGAAAATAATAATAATTTTAATCACAAATATTAGCAGCAAATGTAATTTTCAGATAGCCGGGACCTGAAATAACTCTCACCACCTAATTCAACAGTAAAAACCAGCTTTAAACACGGTACTAGGGAGGGAGCAGATCCATTCCTTTTTATTAGGTGTTGTTTCTCTGCAGTGAAAAAGTCCCTACTAGTGTCACTCACCCTGTGAAGACGTGCCAGCATGTTCTCTAGAAAATGCATTTATTTATTTATCTATTTTTTAAGTAAAGCAGCAATAAGGAACACAAGCTGAGCTGAAATGGTGAATTTGAAACACCTCTCTAATCTTCTGGCTGTAATACCTACTTCTCACATAAGGGCAAGTTGGTTCTCATTTTAACGATTTACCAACATTTGATGGAATATTAGGTGGACTTACTGGTATTTGTGTTATATTTTGTATTATTCTGATACTTTTATGATTATTTTTGATTTAAAAGAAATGCTCTGCTGGTAAATGAGCACTGGGAGCACCGCGGCACACTGCTGATGACCTGAACGTGCCCTAATCTGTGCTCCAAATAAAAGAACTTGACATTAATCCTGCATTTGGAGCATGATTTGGTATCAAACGTAAATCCTGCACAGTGAAGATAGAAATCAGAACTCCTGTGCTGCTTTTCTTCTGCAGAATAAGCTGAAGAAAATTCAAAGGAAGCAAAGGCAAGCGCTCTGTTGGTTCAGCTATAAAAGAGACCAGCGACTCAAAGGAGATATTTTATGAGGCAGAAATGCATTTTGGCAGAAGCGTTGTGTTGAGAGCAGCATCCCAGCTTTTTATTTTTCTTCAGGCCCCATGTTTCCAGCAGCATGCTTGATTAGAGCCTGCAGACTTCAAAAAATAATGTTGCAGTTTTCACCTGTTGTGAATATAAGGTAGACTGAGAGTTATGTGTCATTAGGTGTGCGTTTTTGTGAAAAAATATATTTTTTCTCCATCCAGACTTACTGCAGACTCTGAAGAAAGCAAATTGATCTGTCTGGCTTACAGGATATTAAATATAAACAGAGTGTTGCTGTAACACCATGCCAGGGTGGTTTTATTTTCCTTTGCCTCCTGCTGTGACTGTATACTGTTCCTGCAAAAACGTTTATCTGCTCTTTTGTGAAGATGGTTTGAAAAAACTAGGTCTTAATCTGAAAAACAGGTGAAGACGAAATCTGCGTTTTTCAGAAATGATTAAGAACGCGACGTAAAGGTGGCGTGTGAGATGTTTTACTGGAGCATTTTTTGACATGTTGCCTGAAAATGCTCTTCACATCCTCATGGCAACCAATGAATTCAATGTTTTGGCAAAAAAAAAGGAACAATCCTGGAAAAAAAAACTCATCCAATCGGTGTGAGTGTCCCGTTCTTAGTGGTTGGATCATGACCCATCCATTATACTGCCATCTGACCATCTGCCGCAAAACGGCAGCAAAAGGCTGCAATACGTACTATGCGGCAATTGACCGCTGTTATAGTTGACGTATTCCTTTCCGCCGGCAGCTAAGTGTAACGTTTTGGACGCGTCCCAGAAGCGAAGGGACACTATCATTACATTTAGAGCCTATTTTTTACGTGCTATGCTTTCAAAACACGTCAAACTCTGCCGTTTAGATCGGGCCAGAAAGGAATCCAAACACCAAAGCAGTGTAAAACATCTGGAAACTTTCAAAATAAAAGTCATGTGCAGCTAAACATACATAATTTCCTGTGAAATTCCCATAGTTGATGTAAACGGAACAGAAAATAAACCAGAGACCTTTTGGATACATGCAGCTGTCTTTCTCCTTGCTTGTTATCGTGTGGACTTATGAAATCACGTGTGGTGTCGCAATTCTCCCGTGATTTTGTGACTTTTGTGATTTTGCTGCTGTTTGGAAGGGAGCTTGCAGGTAAAATACCTCCATTTTGTTACATGCCACTTTCACGTCTGGTGGAAAGCAGGGGTGAGTAGCCTGGTGTCACGGACAGAATGCTCTGTTCTGTTTGCAAATTTCCTTTATGGAGTTTTTACTTGTGTTGAGAGTCTGGTTCAGTTGTTGTAGGGAATGGTTTAGGTGACAGACCTGTTGTCTGTGAACACAGCTGTCCTCTGTCGGCTGGCAGAGCTAAGACGCACGAGGGGAGGAGGTTCAGAGTGAATTCTGGAAGTTTTGACCTGAACTGCAGCTGGTCCTCTTTCATCAGAGCTGTGTGTCGCGGGTTGTGAACCGGTGTTTTACCATTTTCTGCAACCATCCAATTATGTGACTCTCAGGAGGAGCTTGACGAAGGGGCCCTTTGAATTTTTTTTTTTAATGTAGCTTGAATGGCAAGAAAAAGCATCACATTTTCACCTTTAACAAAGCAGGAAAACTAAAAGTCCCATGAAACAAGCGAGTAAACCAGATGTCAAAAGGACTCTGCACATTACACGTTTTGAAAAGTTTCTTCTGCCTTAAGTCAAAACCTGCTTTTGAAGTTTATTTCAGCATGACAGCTAAATTATTTGCACTTTCATGCATACTGATGCATAAATGCACCCTTATCCACGCCATGCCTACTTACAAATGTTCAGGAACAATAATAAACTCAAAATTATTTCTGTTTTTGTCTTCTTGGTGAAAAAAATCTGACTTTATCCTGTCTGTTAATGTTGCCCAATAAAGAGTGAGACACATTAAACTCGGTGGCTCTTTTAAAATGACTCATCCTCTCTTTTGCTCTGAGTTCACGTTCAGTAAGAGAGTGACCCTTTTAAACACTTACACGTTTCAAGATGTGGCGTCTGGTCTCTTTTACATCATATAATTATTTATGCATGCGTGATGCATTCACAGCAGCTCTACACTTATCAGCGTCATCATAATAAATAAACATGAGTGCAGAATTACATTAATAAATCTTATTTGTTTGCGTAAACAAACCCAGAAAGGGATCATGGCGACAGGGGACCTTGCTTTCCTATTGGATGCATCAGCATGCTGCAATCACCAGTCAGAGACGCGTCCGATCCCGATACCTGGCTACCAGTGACTCATCTGCCATGCCATCATGTGTTTGTGATGAAATGCCTTCCGGCGTGTTTGAAGAAACACCGCCGAGCTATTTTAAAAAATGCACAGTTGACCTTCAAGGAAATGACAGCGACAGTATTGGTATCTACGGCTCCCCGAGCTCCATGCAGGTCCACATGAAACCACGCTGGTGCTGATGAGTTGCTTTACAGTTTCAATGAAATGGAAAACACAAAAGTGACAATGAAAAAAAAAAACAATTACAAAAAAAGTAACCTCAAAGAAAAGAGGCTTCATCATTATAGCTGCGTGTGAAGACAGTACATTCCCAAATAGACACATTGAAAGTTTAGTGCAACAGAACAACACATTTCCTCCCAAAGAAACAGCAAAAGAGCAAAACATGAATATATTCAAGAATCTGCGGCTAACACTACCTGGACAAGGGGCAGTGTTATTGCAAACCCTTGATTCTCTTAAAGGGCCGCTGCAGTGCGTTCCGTATGGTGAGACACATGTTCTTGTTCGCACCTGCGACCCTTGACCGCAAGTTACGGAGCATGAGCTCCACTGGGACCACTCCTCTGCACCTGATTCACCTGTGTGGGAGAAGGGTGACACTAGTTAAATGCAGCAATACGCTCCTGCGGCGCGGCTCATGGGGCCGGGTGGGGCAAGTCGGGCAGGGTGGAGTAGAGTCGGGAGGGGCCAGCATGAGTCACGTTGAAAGGGGGGGTTAGGTGGGGGATCTGAAGAGTTTACAAGACGACTAATTTACAGTCTAGGCTACCTTTATGTGATCTTTGATGAATACTTTCTCTCAGCAGCTCAGTTCGTCTGACTTGTGATTTAATTTGCACGCAGCACAAAAATGTGCTTTTTTTTTAATTGCAATCGTTGAAAGCCGTTGCATTAATGATGTTGGAGAGGTGCGTCGATAAATCAGCCTTTTCACGAGAAACTTCAGCGTGTATTTATGCAAAGATCACAGAGAAGGCATCACAGCAGACATCAGGATCACATCTGACCGTTTTCACTTCATTAAAAAATGGAAAAGAAAAAGGTTTGCATGCATTTCAGTGAAACCAAAAGGTGAGAAAATCACTATTAAAGGAAATTTCATAAGAGCGAGGTGACATGCAAGAAAGACAACATCTGCAGAAAAATAAAATGGAATTTAATGGGTGTTAGTTCGGAAATTGGTCTTAGATGTGGATTTTCTTGCACTGCAGTGAACCGTCTAGTTTCCTTGACAACATTGGAGCAAAAAAAGAAGAAAAAAAAACTAAATTTGCTTCTGATTTTTAATTTGATTGATTTATTTATTCCAGCTGCATTGTAACGTTAATGGGGTGGAGTGAAATGAGAATTTGAGCAGATCTTTTTAACAGCTTACATAGTTTTTTCTGTGAATTCAATTGTAAGAAAACAACACTACGTGTCAGGTCTAAACCTTCGAATGAGGTCAAACTCTGTTTCCATGGCTTTTGAGTCTGCGTAACTCTGCAGTTATTTAACTTTGCATGCAGACTTTGTCCAAAGTAACAGTACACACAATTTTGTCAGCATGTTAGTAAAAAGAATGACGTGTTTTGATGTAAATGTGGTCGGGCCGTTCAGTTTTCGGTACAAAATGCACCAAAAAAGCCAGAAAATGATAAATAAAGCCTTATATGTAATGATGAGGCATTGATTTTCAAATCTATGATGGCCGAAATGCAAAATGAATGTGTTATTTTGAGAGAAATAGGCGAGCTAATTTGTTCATGAGTGTAGTCACCGAATAATTGATGTTTGATTATGTTAAACCCCCAGGTGAAGTGTTCATTTTCTTTGAGGCTTAATGTATTAGAGAAATAATTTAACACAGAGATGATTTTTTTTTTCCAGTTGCAGCTCTGAATACATTTATGTCGTGAGTCGTCGAATTGTTTGTTCAAAAAAATAATAAATGAATAAAAATACAAAAATTTGCTCTTTCACAGGACGCAAATTCAGCCAGATGGGATCTTAACCCTGCCTTTGAATTTTTATTATAAAAATAGACTGAAAGGTGGATCAATTTGGGGAATGAGGCATTAGGGAGGAGGAATATTGTGATGATGAGGAACAGAAAAGCACAGCAAGGCGACTGAATGAGGAAACGTACCTACGGCGGATGTAGAGGAGAGATGTTAATGAGAACATATTAGTACAGGCATGTGCACGCTACACGTGGAGTGCTTTGTAGATGTAAAACAAAAAAGCAATGAAATAATAGTTTTTCAAACAATGACAGAAATATAGATGGAAAAATAAAACATTTCCCACAAATAAAAATAATTATTAAAAAAAATCTTAGTAGAAACAAAATAGAAACCCACCCACACAAAAACATAATTATTAAATTTAATAGAAATGTGGAGGTTAAAAGCTTTAAAATCTTAATATTTTTTTTAAAAAAGCCCCAAATCTTAATTTTATCTCTAAGAGCAGCATCTATCAGTTCACTTTTTAAAAAAAGTGTTTAATTTTGGCTGTAGGGGTGGGTTTTTTTCATCGTATGACATTTAATTTATCACGTCTTGGAGGAAATCATTAATTACATCAGTCCCTTAGTTTTGAACTGCTGTTTAATTAATGTTCTCTGGAAAAAAAAAAAAAAGAAAAAGCTGCATGAGTAATCCACTTGTCACCTCGCTGTATGACAATAAAACAAACAGACGCACAAAACCCAAATAGGCTCTAAGTTCAAAGTAATTACTCATGGAGAAATGAGAAATTTATCTCTCTTATTTAGATGTGGCGATTGAGAATGAATAGGAAAAATAATAAGAATAAATTATAATGCAACACATTTCCACTTGAAAAGTGCAGTACAAGAGAGAGCATGCATGATGAAATTAAGTTTAGTTAACAAAAGTAAAGAAACATAACTATTGCATTACCAGTTTGTGCCATAAATTTAGCAGACTCAGCTTGCTCCTGCAGGGCCTTTGTGTCATGAACTGATCTTGGCCGCTGACTTTTTACAGTATGCTCTCCGATCATTCCATATTCTATGGGACAAAATAGAGGTTCATATGAAAGCTAGGCTTAAACATAATCCTAGAACAAAAGCTTATTACATTCTGTTTTCAGGATGTTTGAAGCAACTGATGTAGAAACAAAGACCACACAAGTTTTGTTGTTTTTTAAATACTGCGTAGGTTTAGATTTGCCCTTCTCTCTATGGCATAGAACAATGCAACAAAATTTTTTTAAGGGTGAGTTGGAAAGTATTAATTGAGCTTGAAAGCACAGCGTAAACACATAGCAAACATGCACGTGTCCTCACACGAGAGTCTTACCCGACAGCTCCGGCCCTCTCTCCCACCCTCTTGCACGCCCCAAAAAAGAAAACAAAAAAAAGAAATGAAAGTAAAAAAAATGTGTAAGCCATCAGAAAGCCACAGAGGAGGGGGTCATGGACATAACATGCGATTGATCCACGGCTTCCTCAATAAATTAACTTTATTTTATTGTTTTATTTTTTTGTAGACTTGTCAGGAAATGTATTCTGAGCTGTGTCCGTCACAATGCATGTCCTCTTTGTTTCCTACAGAGGAACAAAGACACGATGGGAACAGCGCTCCGACACTGAGAAAAGTGATGCTAGAAAAATTAGCCCTTTTTGCACCAGCTGTTTCAGTCAAATCCGCCACACTCATCAATAATTTGCTCAAACGGCTCATGCAAATGACTTAATGGCTCCTGTTTAGACTTGGAACTAGCATTACTTCTGACAGTGTGGGCCTAATGAGATGATTTCCTCGTTTACAAACCGGTGATACAGGTGATGCATTAACAACAGATTCACACATAACTTATGTTAGTACATTAGACAATGCAATGCATCAGCCAATGATATGGATATTTAAGCTTCTTTTTTTTATTTAGAGCCTGAATTTCCTGCGCTTGCAAAGACTGACCTTCCTCCCAGTGAGACACAGAAAGGGGGGTGTTTCTGTCATCTCATCTGATCTCACCGTGACGCACCGAAACTTTTTATGACTAACTATCCAGTCACTCTTAGGAAAAAATATGAGAAGGAACAGGCTGAAGTCTGAAAAATAAACACGTAACCAGACTGCATCAACAAACATGTTGCAAGGATAAAGTAAGAAAGAGCAAAAAAAAGGAGGGGGTGTTGAGGAATCGGCTACATCGCTTCCCAGAATCACACCCAGAAAGTGTCTGTTTGCATCCAAAATGAGGATATTAGGAGGGTTTAATGAAAGGAGGGAAAAGCCGGCAGGTAGAAACAAACATCACAGCCTTTTTGATGCTGATAGGGATCTCCAGGACTACACACAGCTTCAAAAGGATGCTCAAATGTCTTTCAGTCTCATTTGATTCTGTCCACATCTTTTTTTTATCTTTTTGCAGAAATGAAGCTGAGAGACCGAGTTAGACAAACAGGCAGTTACAAACACACTTCGACATGTTATCTCTGACTGTTTAGTGCAGAAATCAACAATCAAGTGTTGATTTTAGTAAAATAAAAGCTGTTTTCTTTCATCAGCCTAAATAGTTGCTGATTTTTTTTTTATTCAGCTTATTTTTGCTTTGGTTTGATTGATTTTAATGAAGCTAGACACATAGCAACATGCTAATCACACACGAGGGCTTGTGTGCTTCAGGAGTAATGTGTCAGGATCACGTTTTGCACTCTCTAGGTGTGAAAAGTGAGAGCCTTCTCACTTCTAAACGGCTCATTATTAAACGAGCCTCTGGTCATCACGTGTTCACACGCCGCGTGAGCGTCCATGTAACAGATATGTTAAACGGTGAGTGTGAGCACAAACATACGAAAACTTCCCTGTAGGTTTTTTATTTTATTTTGACTGAAGATGATCAAAGAGGATAAAGATTAAAGATTGTGTGAATGTATTTGTTCTTAAATATTTCTTCGTTTGCTTTGTTGTGACACTTAAACGTTTCAGATCAGCAAACAAATTCCAACATCTGACAACGAAAACCTGGAGCTTTTCAAATGAGGACTCCATTTAGGGAAAAAGGGTCCAAAACCAGGTTCTCTGTGAAAAAGCAATTTTCCACTACACCCATTAAACTGGCTGTAACACCTTTGGTGGCAACAACTGCAATCAAGCATTTGTGATAACCTGCAATAAGGTGCTGGGAACGATGTGGCCCACTCTGAATGGGCTACTTAAGGTCATGCCACAGCATCACACCATTTCCAGGAACTAGAAGTGAGCCACATCACAGCTGAGCTTCAGACGGCAGGATTTGGAGTCTTATTTCCTGATATTTTGACATCTCGCCTCTGATTGGATAACACAACTCTACCACTGACTCTGTTTGCTCTGCAATGTTGATGTTTTATCTCCACAAATAACACACTCCTGGAGGAGTTCTGCTGTGTGGTGGAGTTGCTAATGCTAACAGTTAGCTTCTACTAGCGGAGACATTCTCTGCTGTTTCTTGGACGCTAAACCAACAACAGCCTTCCCCGTCGCGAGTCAAGATGGGTGAGTCCATGAATGTTAAGTGACAGTGTGACGTAGATCTGTCAGGATTTTCTAATCCTAGAGTTTCACCGTCTATTTTCTATCAGAAGCTAATGCAGGAGATAGGTGTAGGAGGCTATTTTCATGTTCAGCCTGCATGAAAACCTCAGAGTGATCGGTTATAATCAGAAATAAAAATAAAACAAAGGTTTTTCAGTGAACCACACCTTTAAATAAATCATTAGGAAACTGTAATTTGTGTCTACTAAGGTTATCTTTGTCTAATAATAGCAGTTATTAGCTGATATTATAACAAAGTGTGACCAAAAAAATACAAGAATAGAAAAAATCTGGGACCAACGACACAAACGGGGAGCTGAATAGAGGGAGGGGCCAGGGACTCGTGACCCTAATGGTCTCATTAGTAATAAAAATGGCTGCACCAGTGACTCCCATTACCCTATCAGCATGTTTATTTCAGACCACGCCTTATAAGCCTCCTGCTCCTAAAACAAGTTTCAGAACAGAAGCTTGTTGGATCAGAGGCGAAACGTCTTCAAGGAAAACAAGAAAAGTCCAGCTGTTTCTAACTGAACCTTCGATCGTAATGAGGCAATTAAAAAATGTACAGCACACAGTACGCAACAGGTTTTTGGTCAGTTTTAGCATAATTTGCTTAATTAGTCAATTAGCAAGGGTGTCCAAACTTTTCCAGACAAGGGCCAAAATCAACTCAATGCTCTTTGTAAGCCACAAAAATGTGATTTTTTTTTTAAGTTAAAAAATAAAAATAACTTCATGCAATATTTTTACCAAATAGTACTTCTCATAATAGGTGTAAAATATGCTAATTAGTCAAAATCTGAACATAAAAAAGTAAAAAAGGCCCCGGGGCCGCACTTGAGACACGTCTGCTCTAGAGGATGAGTTGGCCCATTTTACACAACGGTGTGTTATTGACAAATTATTTTAAATCCTTTAGTTATTTGTGTCATAAACATAAAACATCTTGAGTTGTTTGTGTGTTATTCTTCATAAATAATCAAAACTGGCTCCAGAAAATTATTGATCGTCCCTTTTTTCATAATTATTTGCCTCTACAGCACGTCGATTATCTCAGTCGATTAAAACGTGAAATCAGTCCTACAGTCAGTCTCGCATAATTAAATCCATCTTCATCAACTCGTGATGAACAATAGAACAGAAGCTCTGCAACTTGTCATTAACCGTGGAGTTGGTGAGATATTAAGATGGAAAACAAGTTATTACAAAGCATGCAAATCAAGCTTTGAGACTTTTGAGTAATTATACCAGTATCAGTTTAGACATGATGCTATTAAAAATAAGCTCATCCTGTTTGTACACAAATTAGAAGTGGCTAATTCAGCGCGTGATGCGTCTCGGTTTTAACCCTAAGAGACTGGAGATGCCACGGAGCCAAAACGATCCTCGTGCGTTCTATTTCAGGACGCCTAAAGTAGAAGGAAAGGGACATAACGTGAAAAGAGAACACCAGAAATGCAACGAGAAGTAATTGAACTTCAGCGTTTGCATCCGAGCCTGCGGCCAGGTAACGGTGAGCATCGGAGACAAAGCAGAATTTTAATAACCGGAGAGGAAAGCTGTCGTCATTTGTCAAAGCGCCTCGAAACAACAGAGCATTCCAAAGCAGAAAGGTGATGCATTTGGTGTGTCATTACTTGGAAACATTTCTTTTGTTTCCTGGCCAGTATTCAAAACTTTTAAATGGTGTGCTCGGGAGAAAATTAGGTTTAAGATTTATGAAGGAGGCCTGCCATTCAGCCCAAACTAAAGAGAATACTTATTATTGATATCCATCAGCCGTAATGCCTCAACAACAACGGAGGAACGAAAGCATCGAGAAAAATCCATCACTTAGAGCTATGATTCCTTTTGTGAAATGAAAAAAAAGTGATCTATCCTCTTTGTTTTGTTTGCACTTCGCCTTAAAGTCGTGCATCCTCAGCTTAGGGAGGCTTTTTATGACTCAGAATTAAAAGCGACTTCTTTCTGCTACAACGGCGTCTATTTATTTTCACATGATTGAGCAAATTGGGGAATAGTGGGCTTGCTTTCCGGAAATACACATTTATTAGGGATTTGTGGAATACATTTTCTTAAAATAGGGGCCTATTTGCTCTAGCAGCAGCTATCTTTCTTTCCACAAGAGGCTTTTTTACCATTAAATTAAAGCCGTGACAAATGATGTTTAAATACATACAGAACTCTGTTTGCATGCAGTTCTTTTGCAAATGCATGAAAATAAGGGATAACTGAGGAAACGTGTGGCATGGAAAATGAAATACGCTAGTCATACATGTTTAGTTTGTTTTGCAGAATGTGCACATATTGTTACTGAAACACCACCAGTGTGCGGTACTTTGTGGAGAAATGTAGGCCGCCATTATCATAAAAAACGTGTTAACCATCTGTTTTTATCAAGAGAAATGTGCACAAACAGGAAAGATTACCAGTTGGTTTTGTTGCAAACCTCTCAGACTAAAATTCACTCTTCTGCAACAGCAATTAGGCTCTAAACACTAACATTACATATTTTATTTGAATTCCCTTTTGCATAAAATGGCTATCGAGGGCACTAGAAAAGCAAAATATCCTAAATCAAACTTTCACGGTTTCAAAGAAAGGATTGTAGACCAGCAGCCACAAATTTAATGTCTTCTCTTTTACCCATGATGCATCTCTGCTTAGTGTCATGAGATTCTGACATGTTCTGTACAACTTTTATTAAGAAATATACAGAACTATTTCCTTAAAGTGGGGCTACACTCATTATTTCAACAAATTTTTCTGTGGTTTCTTGTAAGAATAAATGCTTTGTGAACCATTCCACATGGAAAAAAGCTCTGGCGCTGTCACGATCCTGGCTCCTCGACACCCACTCCAAACCTGATCACCCCAGAACTCCTCCACTTCAGACCCAAACCTACCCCAAACTACCAGTTTACCAATGTGCATCATCCCAGTCATTCCCAGCTTCAAGACTCCACTTCCCATCATGCCCCGCTCCGGACTTCCTGTCCACGGTATCTGGGCGGGAGTATTTCAGGAAGTCACAATCGCTGCTCATGGCTCAGTCATCGTTTCGGTGTTTCAGCGTCCCGATTCACTCAGCTTTCCAGACAAACTTTGTCCAGCTTTATTCTGGAACCGCACACGCTCTCGTTTCCCTTTCAGCTGCGCGCCACGGCTCCTATATTGACTGCATGTCTGTTCAAACCCAGTGTCAGTTTGCTCCACACTTGAGTCATACAACACGCCACATTCCAACTCATGCTTGTATCGGTTCAGTCTAGTCCTTAGCCAGCTCCTGACAAGCGCTCCTCTTTCAGGAAGTAGAAGTTAGTTGAAGGAGAGGGGGGCGGAAAACAACAGGATTTGGAGTTTTACTCATTAATATTCATGATATTCTGACACCTCGCTTCTGATTGGCTAACAGCAGGACAACTCTTCCACTGCCTTCGTTCACTTTGCAATGTTATGGTAAATGGTAAATGGCCTGTATTTGTATAGCGCCTTCTTAGGGTTCTACAACCCCCCAAGGCGCTTCACAACACAATCAGTCATTCACCCATTCACACGCTGGTGGGGATGAGCTACGATGTAGCCACAGCTGCCCTGGGGCGCACTGACAGAGGCGAGGCTGCTGAGCACTGGCGCCACCAGTCCCTCTGACCACCACCAGCAGGCAAGGCGGGTTAAGTGTCTTGCCCAAGGACACACAGCAGCATTCTCTGGACGGAGCCGGGATCGAACCTGCAACCTTCCGATTACTGGACAACCCGCTCTACCTCCTGAGCTACTGCTGCCCTTTTGATGTTTTATTTCTACAATTAACACGAGCCTGAAGGCGGTCCGCCATATTGTGGAGTTGCTAATGCTAACGGTTAGCTTCTACTAGCCAAAACGCGCTCTGCTCTCTCCTGGATGCTAAATCAACAACAGCCTTCCCTGTTGTGAGCCAAGATGGGTGAGTCCATGAACGTTCATTTTGAGTGTGACGTAGATATGTGTGGCTTTTTCTGACCTGAGCGATTCTCCGTCTATTTTCAATAGACAGTTTTATTCATAAAGCACATTGCATACACAGAAATGTGCTTTAATTCAACGTGTGACTAAAGACATATTTCATAGATCATTTTCGTGTCTTAGACTTTTATTTTTTATCTTTAGAAGATTCCTCTTTGCTAAATAGTGATGTAAAATTAGCACTTGATTCAGCACTCAGCTCTTCACAGCATCAAACCTGCAATTACATCCCGCAGGAAAAAAAAAACTGCAAGCAAAGGCAGCTCTCTGTCACTGTGCTGTGTCATCAGTTTAAAATGGCAGCTAGTTTGCCTGCTTGCCAGGGATTATCAACAAATCAAATGAGTAATAAAGAGGTGGGAAATGAGATTTGGCTATTTGGAGCAAAAATCCATTTGTCTCAAGTCGAACCAACTAAAATGAATGAGTGTCTCGTCTCCTGAATCGGGCTGCGAGATACGTTCTGGCCACCGTCGGGGCCAAAGAGTCACGAATCCTTCTGGACGGGATTTTCCTACCGAAGTCAAACAAGTTTGTGACCCTAATTTGGTCCAAAGCTGTTCTTACGCATCACAGCTCACTGAAGCTCTTAGCTAATTAGTAACAATAAATTCTGATATTTGTGCTTGATATAATTAACTTCCCACTAATAAGTGCATCAAGCACTGAATGAAAGTATCGCAGGTCTGCGACCGTCGTCAGCGCCGGGGCTTTGATCCACTGCATGCTGGGGTTTTTAAGCTGGGACTGACAGTGATAGCGCCAGGTGCAGAGGATCCAGCGGCAGACATTTTATTTCCAGTTTCTACCTCGCCGTGTGGACACGTTCCATGTGTAATTTTATTGAAAGGCAGTAAAAGCCAGCCCCATGTCCAATGACTGATGTGTCTAACCTTGCATGAAATGAGCCTTTACTCAGAAGCCACTACGAGGAGCTTCTATCAGGGGCGCTTCACTTACTACCTCCCATGCGTTCCTGACTGACTGACTGGCACGAATGCTGGTTTTAATGAGAGGCACTTCATTGCCACTGCACTCTGAAAAGGTAAAGTCCCTGAAAATAGAGACAATGTACCAGGCAGACAAGGAAGAGAAATGCCTCCTTAACCTGTGCTTGTCTTTGATCCATTACCCAACACTCGCTAAGCCACTGAAGCTGACAAATTGTGTTTATTTATGTCGGTGGGTTAGAGATGCGTTTCTGATACGTTTTTTTCCTGTTTGAGTCATGAATTACAAAGAAAATATACTTATGATGGATTTATGTTTTTCTACACAAAACAGCGTCTATCCATTAAAAAATATAATAAGAATGAAAACATATCACCAACTTATGACAACTAAAAACTGACCGATATGGGCTTTCTTTTGCCGATACAGATGCAGATACGTAAAGGTCATGGTCAGCTGATGGTTGATATGTGCTACAGATTTTTTGAGCCGATTTTCATGGCCAATATCTATAAATTCTCCACCTTTACTGGTTAAACTGGAAAATTTTGAATATGGTGCAAAAATCCATTTATTTAAAAAATTCAGCTTAGACTGAGAGACCATTTAAAGGGATACTATGCACTTTTGGCTTGCTTTTAGCACCCCCTAGTGTCCATTAGTGAAAGCAAAAGTGAAACTTATCTCCTCGCTTTGCGTTCGTCTTTTTAACACCTTAATCTAACTGCTGAAATGTCTCCTCAGCCTTCATTAGTGTCTACAGGAGCGGTTCATCACTAAATCAAACAAATCAGCTGTGTTCATGATCTAAAACATGCTGGAAGCAGACTGCAGCGCCAGGCATGTCAGCTCCACTTTACTCAGTCCAACAGAGACCGGACCGCCACTCTGAAGTTGCAAATGCGGTTTTCTGGCCAAAGAGGGCGGTGGGGGTTCATTTTAGCACATACTGGAGTGAGTTACGTTATTAATCAACGCAAACCGTGCGAAAAACAGTAAACAAAGATGGACACAATGGAGGAAGCAACAATAGTCGGCACGTTTATGTTTGCTATGTTGTTATATGCAGCGATGGCTTCCGTCGCTCGTCTCTCTAACAACTCGAGTTTTCCTAAATAACAGTTCCCGCCACATATATGCATTGACTATTTCCTCCTGAGTTGACATCATTTCTGACTGAGTTACAACCAATCAGCAGCGTTCTCGCCCAGCGTCTTCACCGGGCCTTTTATCGGGCCATTCTGAGTACCTAACCCTGATCAGGTAGGTACTGGTCAAGTCGAGACAAGCGCATGTCGGGAACGTCTTGTAAATTTACGCTGAAGTTCCGATAAAGGAAACGCACCTATGGTATGGCTTTAAAAGTCTCAGGAACCCTTTGCAGGAGTTTTGGATGCATTAGCTGATTAGAGTGTGACACTTTGAGTCTAGAATATTGAACCTTTTCACAATATTCTAATTGTCTATTTTGAATGTGGTGTTTTCATCAGCTGTAGCCATAATCATCACAACTATAACAAATAAAGGCTTGAAATATACGACGTTGCATGAAATGAGTCAGTCTCATATATTAGTTTCACCTTTTAAGTCATATTAATGAAAAAAATGCACCATATTCAAATTTTTCCAAGTTTCACCTGTACATGCATGCTAAAATAAATTCACATCTAGTTTTTAGAAATAACTGCTTTTTTCTACAAATAATTAAATTACCAACTAATTGATGTCAGGAATACTTTGATAAAGAAAATAAGAAAAGATCGTTTTTCAAAGGAAAAAAGTTATAATATAACAGTGGAATGAATAAATATACCACATAAAATAAATGTAATTAAAACAAAGACATCCTGATTTCATGTTTTTACTCTGATGAAACAAACAAAAAGACTTTTCACTAAAAGAAACAAACATGATCATGACTGACATGATGATTATGATGTAATAAAAACCCGTCCTCTTTTGGCACACGGGTGCACGTTGCCTTCCAAAACGACTATCTCATGCCTGTCCACCCTTACGTTTATTTTGGCGTCCTCAACAGGCCTCCTTACTGCCGTCACACAAACCCCCAACTATTGGTGGGACCATATGCTTGAGCCAATGAAAAAACTCAATTAGTCCCTCATTAAGAAAATGAGGGGGTTGCACGGAATCTGATACAAATTACGAATTGTCCTCTGAGACGTACAATTATCCATCATATTCCTTCTGCCATCTGTTTGCTTCCTGTTGACTCTCCTAATGGCTGAGATCGCTCCAATTAGAATTCTGTGCAACTGCGGCTGCACCTCATTGAAAAGTCACGTGAACTCGCCTCAAAATGGAAAAAGCGTGGTGAGGCGAGTGTTCAGAATTCAATTCTGGGCGAAAAGAGAAGGTATTTTGTATTACTAATGTGTTGGCAAATGACTGGCTATGGGGGGCTGCATTGACAATTTACAGCACAATGTAAAATTACAAGGTTATTGAGCAGTACCTCGCAGAGCAACCTAGATGGAGCTCTGACGTTATCAAAGTGCTGCATCAAGAAGCCCTGTTGCTGGGCGCTGTGAGCAGATAAATCCTCCTCTTTTTTTTCTCCCCCTCACACTTGAGGGAACGGGCTTCGGCTGCCTGTTTTTATATCATTTCAGCTCAGCCAAACATGAATAAAAGATTTTAAAAGTCGCACGGTTCCTAAGTTTACTGCTACCGCATGCCTCCCAACAAAAAACAACATTCACATAACTGTGGTCGTAAGACAAGTGCTTCCTTATTGTGCTCTAGAAAGTCGACCTCCATTTAAGTAATAAAGATTGAAAAAGAGATGCAATCAAGTTCGAATTACTAATTTCCCTCTCGTGCACGGTTTGCTTTGCAATGCATCAAGCTTTGGTTTTCACCGCAAGATGAGAAATGAGCAAATGAATGTGTCTGTGGAAGAATAAAGGCAAGGTTTCAGCTTATAACTTGTAAAATTAGCAGCCCGTCTTTTCAAAAGAGGAGACGTGGCTGAACCACCCGTGACTGAAAGTGGGGCTGCTGCAGGGACACAGCTGAAAGGACTACTGTGCACTGACAGAAACAAAGATGGAAGCGGATTACTAATGAAACCATTTCAGAGACGGAGAAGAGAAGTCAGGTTACATGAATAGTAAAGGAAAAATATTCTTTGTGCCACGCGTGAAATCTGGGACACTACAGCATTTCATGGAATATTCCCTCATATGTTCCATATAGGAGATATTTTTTAATCCGCTCTTGTAATGAATGCATAATTACCCTTCGAGTTTACTTTTCGAGAGCCCGTCTGTTGCTGGACGCTGGGAAATTATGGTGGCAACTCTTGGCACTGGCATAGAAAAACACAACCCCGGCAAATAACCTGACAGTCACGCGCCCTGCCAAGCTCAACGCCACCATGCCAAGCAATGCATCTGTCAAGTGAGAAACATGACACATTTTTTTAACACCTTTGTGACTGCGGCCAGTTTTCAAAGAGCATACCTTGTCCTTTTCTGAGCTATTTTGTCTGGCGTACCAGCTAGATGACCTTCCGTTTAATAGAGTCATGGTTTAACTTCCATGGAAATCTGTCGCTGATAAATGGAAACTGATACACCTAAGAAATTAAATGAGCTAAACACAATATGGCCGGTGTAACCATGGCTACAAACGTGGTCGGATGACCATATTGTGCAGCGAGATAAATCATTTCATACAGTCCTAATGAGACTTTCATAATTCATGCTGTCAGCTTCTCCACAGCACCAATCATGTCTGATCTCTTTGCAGTGGCAAAACTCGCTGCTTCAGACTGCCACCCTGCATCTATCAGCACAGGCAACATTGTGTCATGTGCAAGTTAGTCATGAGGAAGATGCCAGCAACATGCCCTGTCGTGGCTCATTGGCCAAGCTCATGTTGAAGCAAAAACGCTCTCCAAAATAATTACAAGGACATGGACGAGACGCCGAATCGTCCCCAGACGACTCTGAGCACAACAGTCGCCCAGCAGGATTGTCCTTAAACGGGATCTGATGCCAACTCCAGAAGCTTGACAACTATTGTTGTAGCGGAAGGACGGACTTTTGTTGCCTTGTTGCAATGTAATTACTAGGGATGTGTATTTGGTAAAATTCTGGCGATACGATACGTATCACGATACAGGGGAGACGATACGATATATCACGATATATTGTGATACATTCAGCCAGACGATATTAGTGAATTTATTGAAGGAAAATTCAATAAACAGTCCAAACTGATACGTAACATGTTTAACATGAGGTATCTGAACCATAATAGAGGGATTTACATTTCAATGGTGGAAACAAAGCCCATTGTTCTTTAAGTAAAAAATAAATGGAGTAATTAACATCTGCATTATCAGAAGTCATTTGAAAATAAACAAAAAAGGCAGTCTGTAGAATCACACAAAAATATTTCAATTAAATATTAAGTCTTTTGTTGCAGGTAAATTCTTCCAAAGATTCGATACACAGCTTTTGAATATCAATATAATATCGCAGGAAAACATATCACGATATATTGCCATATTGATATTTTCTTACATCCCTAATAATTACAAAACTTTGGTCACATACACTCAGTTTAAGTTGTTATATTTCAGCCTGGATTGTCCTGAATTTAAAATAATTAAATGAATGACCAAGCGTTGCACTAGTGAATTTATAGAGCAATAATTTGATATAAAGTACCAAAGTACTTGGCATAATTACCTTTGGTTCTAATAACACATGGATTAAGTCTTTTTTTGCACTTTAGTTCAGAGTGATAAAACAGAAGGATAATTGAAAACATGCAGGAGAGAATTTTCTGCAGGTATTTGGTTCAAAAGTAAGAACATTGAGTTTTAGACAGTTATTAAAATACCACAATGTTCTAATGAAAAATTGAACTAAGCTGATAATCATTTTTAAACCGTCGTCCTTGTTAAAGTTTATCTGTAAGAGATTTTTAACTGGAATGAAATTCATGCATAGGACCATCAAATAAGGGTTGGAAAATTATAGAGATAAAATAACGAGTAAACAAAAGCAGAATTACAAGGATAATATGATCTGTTTAATGAAACATTCAGATTATCATTTGGATTAATTATGAACATCTACCTGTCACTTGCACTTAAATGCAAGTTAATATAACTAAGACAAACCAGTACTTGTGAATTAGCTACCTGAACTTGTATAGTAAGCAAATGTCTAAGTACTTGGTTGTAGAAACTTGCGACAAAGTCAATTTTAATTTGTAAGTATTAGTGTCTCCAACACAAAACTACCTACTCCTGTGTACTTATTATTTTAAAGTAACAACAGACAGTTTATAAACTCTAAACTAGAGCTTTAACATTGATCTCAGTGATTTGTTGGGTTAGAAACTTGACCAGTTTCATATCTGACACCACTCTGTAGCCCTCTGCTGGCCAAAAACTGCATTAGATAGTTTTGTGTAGCGGGTAGGTGTTCAAAGCTCTTATACCTGCATTAATGCTGTTGGCTGTAATGATAACGGTTAGCATTTTCAGTTCACCGATTGTCAATAAAAAGCACAAGAAGAAGAAAAAGAAGTTTGCTTTTTCTGTTGGCATCATGGCGGAGCCTGGAAGTAAAAGTAAGAGAGAAATGTTTTCGGAGGTGAAGCAAAGAGCTAAAACTAGAGTAAACATCAGCGCGGCCTACGCTAGTTTGATGGAGCTGAACAAGGCTACAAAATCACGGACTTATGGTGACCTGGCTTTGTTGCTACTGGACTTGTAAGTAATAATATTTTTGTCTAACAGTGTG
This sequence comes from Aphyosemion australe, assembly GCA_006937985.1. Classification (NCBI taxonomy): domain Eukaryota; kingdom Metazoa; phylum Chordata; class Actinopteri; order Cyprinodontiformes; family Nothobranchiidae; genus Aphyosemion; species Aphyosemion australe. Next base: position 1,198,961 of record SSNS01000129.1, on the reverse strand, counting down.
GATCTTTTTACTTCGTGGTTAATTTTAGTATTAGTTGGCTCACGTTAGCGTTAGCTCGTTGTTAGCGCTAGCTACAGCAGGCTGCAGCAGAGTTGTTTACGGTAGTTGTAATTCCACTTTCAACCAGTAGGGCGGAGGAGCAGGAAACTGCTCTGTGTTACATAAAGGGTAATCTGTTTGCATGCTTTTTTCAAGTAGGGTTAACTAATCAGAGCTTACAGTGTGTAGCTGCTTGAATGGCCTTAGTTGGATGTATAGTGACCCGTCTAGATCAGACCGATGAGCTCAAAGCTGGTCACGGTGTGGGCGGTGACAAAGTGGATATCTCTAACCTAAAAAACTGTCGTTACCCCGTTAGTCCAACGGAATTATTTTTGAAATTAAATTGGAAGTACTTGAGTTTGCTAGCTTTTTAGCAAATTATTACCACAAATAACCAAATAATGAAATAAAAATGGCCATGTGATACACGTTTGACTATATAAAGCTTGATAAAAAAGTTTGCTATGCTTTTTTATTTGAATTGGTCTCAGTAAAAACTGGCCATCAGTTCATCAGTCAGATCAGAACTAATCTCCATTTCTGCAAACGAAATCTGTTTGAAGAGAAGTAAAACTTTAAATGTTTATGACCTTACGTACTTTTAAAAATTTGGTTTTGTTCTTTGTTTATTATGTTTTATTTTTTTCCACTATAAGAAAGGTCAAACCAAAATCCTTGGAGGAAAACTAGCCGAAACTGAAAAAACTGGAGAACATTTCATTTTTTTTAAATTTATTTCCTACATTTGTCTTACTTTCTTCTTGACCAGGCATTACCAGGGTTGGTCAGAGTACAAATGGCTATATTGTCAATGCTATTGAACAGCAACACAAATAAATCACCGTTCTGAAAGCAACTTTCATTTATCCGTCCAAAAAAAAAGAAAAGAAGAAAGAAAGAAAATCAATAATTTTGCTCCATCTTCCAAACCATTCCTGTAGTCGGCCACATCAGATATGTTCTCAAACGTATCACTTACAAGACAGAAAAGTAAGAGAATGTAGGAGAAACAAGTCTAGTTTAGTCTTTCTTTTTCTTCTTTTAATCAAATTGTTGCCATGCTGTCAATAATCTATTTTTATTTGATTGCACAGAGCTCTGACAAATGGAAAAATCCATGCAGGTATACAAACAAACTCTATAAGTGATGAATAAAAGTTGGATTGAAAAAGCTTTTAGAAAACACTCTATAATCAGAAAACAGAAACGTCCGTAGCTGAACCCGCTGGCTGCTTTTCTTAAATCGTTTTTTAGGTTTGACAGGCTTTAAAAAAGGTAAAACTGAGGCTCTAATTTGAAGTTCACAAAAGCCATGTTAGTCTTTCTAGATGGTAAATTTATTCCAACTTTCAAAGTGATGTCTTGTTAACTTGTACAGCTGTCAGGGTGCAAGGTGTTTCAATTACAGTGCGAGCATAAATTATAGGGGGCGTATTATTGTTCATGAGAACGTTTATTTTAGTGTCTAACATGAAAAACCGGCTCAAAGATATGAAGGTTTCCTAAAATATTCAAGCTGAAAAATCAGACCACAACTTTGTATCTCTGCAGAGGAGGGAAGAAGGGTTTGCTTACTACCCAAAAAACAACTTAATTTGATGAGGTGACTCAAAGAAAAGGGCTAAATTGTCCCCCAAACCAACAAGAATAGCCTGTAGTTTTGCCAAGCCCGGATCAAATCGCACTGTAGCCGAAGTGTGAAATGACTTATCAGTGACAGCTTCTTGTTATAAGGACCAGCCGAAGCAGCCAAGAGTGACATTAGTATTGGAAATTAATTGTTTCTTAATGTGCACGTCTCCATCGTCCACCACCACACGGCTATGCACCATTACTGTGGTCAATTAGCCGTTCAACATCCTACCATTGGCCAGTGTATGGAATTGATTACCACACCACAAGATTTCCCTGCAGCCCAACATGTCCGGAATATTAAACGTAATGCATAAAAAATAGATCTTAAACAGCTTTAACCTAAACACGTGTCCTTAATTGCTTTGCACCCAAAGGCACCCAACAAATGATCAAAGAACATCTCCGTGTCTTTGCACGTTTCCATCCTAACATAACTCTCTCATCAGCTGATCGGTAGTGTGTAAAGCTTTTACAGCTCTTGGTTTTACCTTTAGAGCTTCGCTTTTCCACCCTTGGATAAGGAGCGCTCCTTCAGCTTTCTTAGCCTTTTTTGGTCATGATGACATTAAGGATGACTGAAGTGCATTATCTGTGCACACAATGGTGGCTGTCCATCCAGCCATGCTCTGCAGAGCACTGAAATAGGCAGCTGGCAACACGCTCTCTGCAGAGAAACGTCGACTTTTAAAGGCCCGTGACACCAAAGCCCTCGATAGCTTTAGCTGAATAGCCTGTCTGACCTATTGTCAGCGAGTTCACGTTATTGTCGATGTCTCCGTCTGATATGCAGTCGATGCACTGCCTCTCAGCAAAAGAGCTGTGAGCAGGTGATTTAGGACACATACTCTTCTCCGAGCTGAGGGAGGCAAGTCATTTGCAGGAAATAGTGAGTCTGCAACGACTATGGCCTGTAAATAATATATCTCAGTTTATCCATGTTTGTCTTCGTGATTGTGCCTAAATGACTTGTAGCGTTTAAATTAATCAGGGTTCATATTCTACAGGAAGCATGCATTACTTAGAAATGCAACTGTGTGCATGCATCAAATAATCAATACATGGTTATTATTCGCTGCCATTACACTAGAGGACCCAGCATTTCTCAATATGGAGGCAGCCACTTGTGACCTCTGTGTTTCTCACACACCAAACTAAATCTGATCTGTTACTTGGCCTCAGTGATGCAACCATTTTTCTTCCTCTTCTGCATTAATGAGCTTCTCGGTGCACCAAAGTTGCCTTTTCCCAACTCTAATCAGCAAAATAAAAAGGCTGTTTTTCTCCTTTGCTTTTCCCCCCTGCACCCTCCTGCTCTAATCTAATTAGAATTTATTAAACAAGGCGAAAGGTCCCGGACATCAATAGCTACATTGTCCTCCACACGTGGAGTTAACTTGTTTGACAGTAGAAGATGATTGCACACTAAATGGGTGTACTACCGTAAATGTCCATCCATTCACCTCATTAGGGGGTTTTAAAGTGCTAATTAATGCAGATTTTCTGCATTTCCTCCTGATTTTAAGTCAAGCATGGATGAGTAGTCACATAAATCAACTATGTTCAGCCAGTAATTGAATCTCCGTGGACATGAGACAATACATAAACAAAGGGTAATCAGAGGGCACATTGTACTATGCACTACTACGAAATACCACACGGAAAATAAAAAGAACAGTGAGGTCAAAACATTGTTTTCCTCCCTCGACCTTGTTCATAAAATGTTTTTCAATATTAGAAAATCATACAAGATTTCTAGAACAAATTATTTATCTTTGCCTGCTATTCCTATGGTAAAGACACGGGTCAGTGGCAGCCAGTCAAATAGAGTAAAGTCACATGAGATATATATATATATATATGTATATATTTACTTTTTTCTTTTTTTAAATCCCTTTCGCATAAAGCAATTTTAGCAGCTTTCTTCTTAAAATTTTCAGTACCTTCCAGAATGAGCCGTTTCAGGTCTCTGTCACTTTAAGAAAACAGGCTGGAGTTGGCCACGCCCACCCTTCCCCACTCAGGCTGCTATAAGCTGAGAAGCTCCAATATCCAGGAGGGGCTCTGAGTAGAGCCGCTGCTCCTCCATTAGGAGAGGTGAGAGGTGGTTCTATGCTAAAGTACCCGTTTGTGACATCACAAATGGGGACTTTTGGTAAACATGGCCCATTTTAGGCACATAATTCCTAAAACCAAACATTGACAATAAACTCATAGATGTTTTTTTTTGTTTGGAGTGTTTATAGAGGCAGTAAAGACCCACATGGCAGCACAAAAGGATGCAAAAGGTGAGAATAGAATTGTGTCCTCTTTAAAATCCCACTGTATGTGTCACTGAACCTCTTCATTCTCACTTGGGTCGCAGGAAGCTGGTGCGAATCCCCAGTGATGGTCAGGCGAGAGGCGGGGGACACCCTGGACAGGTCGCCAGTCCATCACATAGACAATCACTCACACCTAGGGACAATTTAGTCTCAAATCAGCCTAAAACGTGTGTTATTGGTCTCTCGCAGAAGGACGAGTGCCATTTCCACCCAGCCTCACTTGGAATTCACCATCAAACTGCTTGTTTGCAAACAGCAGTGTCAAAGCTACCGTTAATATATTTATTTGAAGATTTCATTCAACATACAGCAACAATATTCACCTCAACATTTGGGATTTGTGAATGCAGAACGGGCCATTAGTTGACACGAATGCCAAGCAGGAATAAATAGAATAATCCCAAAGGTCTCCTACGGAGAAGATTAGATCCACTCTGCATTATCACCAAAGAATCATTCTGTTGGCGGATTAGAGGCTAGACAAAACATATTTGGCACATTCATTGTTTCCAGCTTTGTAGACAGCAGAACTATTGCACTATTTAGATTGGTGATTGGTCAAATAAGCAGAAGCTATATTCCAAACACCCACAGATATTTAAAGGACCAATACATCATTATATCATATATGTTCTTTTCTCCAGTAACAACGTCCAGGAGAGCTCGATTTGGGAATGAAAATAGGAAACCCAACACATTAAATATTCAGCATTCACGACTGACAGCTGCAGTCTATCCTAAAATAGTAAAATACAATTTCATTAGCTTTCTTTTAGCTGATGCTTGTTAGAACTAATCCAAATCTCCCACACAACTCCTGTTCTTCGGTCCTATTTCCAGACGAACTGTAAGTTGCAGGCAGCCAGCTTCCCACCACAACTCACATGTGTTCTCTCATGCAAGATGTTCATTAATTTTGTCCTGGAGATGACTGACAGATGCATCACTGTTAGCAGCTGCTAGAGAACTGATATTAAAATGCAGCGTTCACAGGTTCACACACGTTTGTTACCTAACAATACACTCAGAGCGTTGTGGAAAGTCTTGTGTTTTGTCTCTGGTGTCTGAGTAAAAACATTTCAGCATTAAGTAACGGAGTTTATTACACATGAAGGGTTGTTCGGAATTTAGGAGCGTTTCTTACATAAAGCTGATCTGTTTAGATGCTCAATAGTTGTCCTAGGAAGGTCTAGATTTGATCTCTGGTATCGGATCTGGGTTTCAATTAAAGAACTTTTCATTAGGAATGTTCAAAAACAAGCTTTTTAAAAAAAAATGATATACTGATAGACTCCCGATATCAATATAAACAGATACCAATATAAGCTAGGTCCCCCTCTCATAAAAAAAAGACAAAATATATATTTTACATAACTAACATTACTTATCTTCTATCATGCTTGCTTAACTTCCAAATATCTCTGCAACATATGACAAGTACACTCTAAAAAATACAATTTTGAATTTACTTAACCAAGTTATGTCCACTAAACCTAAAGACTAATATACATTGTTATAATAAAAGTAGATGTATAATACTTTTTATTAAACAACTAGGTTTAGTGGAACCAGTGGACATAACTTGGTTAGGTAAAATCAACATTTAATTTCTTAGAGTGTACTTCAATTTAAGTTCGGCCAGTTGTGCCAAACAAACAAAAATATCTCAAAAACTATACCTCGGATCTTTCAGATTTTTATATTTTGAGAGAGAGGAGAAGTAGGGAAATAATTTGATGTATAATATGTGCATGGTGGGTAAACAGTTGTGTCATAAAAAGAGTAAAAACCGATTCTGATAATTTCTGATTTAACACTTTTAACACCAATATTGGCCGATAATAATATCGCACATCCCTACTTTTTATTGACCCCTTTTGAATATTTGACACTGCTCATGATCACCATTGTTGACTGACTGACTGGTTTCACTTCAAACCTCATGGTAATGAGACCAGAACTTCCATCAGAAGCTGGCGGACATCAACAACCAATGAAAATGCACCTTGTTTAAAATCTCTGAGTTAGTTTCACTTTTACCTAATTTAAGACAAAATCCTCCTCCTCAATGTGAATAGGAAGTAAAATGATCAGCTGACATGAGCTCATTGTCTCTCATCTCCTATTAACTGCATAGAGCTGTCTTCAGTCACTCTTATCAACTAGATTCATAAACATTGAGTAAACTTCTGTTTATAAATATCATCAGCTCTTTTTAAAAACACCAGCTGGTGTTTATAGGAACTCTTGTTCAAAGCAGTGATTAAAAATACCAATAAACAATAATTTAAAGATGTTTAAAAGCAACAACTGTCGTTTTAAATATAAAAATATCTCCAGGAATAATATAAAAAAGAAAACAGTTTTCTTGTACTGCAGAAATTCCCATGCATTGGTTGTAATCATTTGAATGCATGCATAGTGTGTAGTTTGCAAGTTAATGTTGGATTTAAAAAAAAGCAAAATATTGCAATTGTCAAATAGAATTTTTGCATCGATAGAAACTTCAATTGGACGTTGTTTCACCAAATTCAAGTGAAAGCAATATTTTCAAAAAGGCTATGACACCAAATACATATTTTATTCATTTTTCTTAACATTTTCATTTTATTCACTCAACTTTGAGTGAATAAAAGTGTTATTGAGTGGAATTTGAATTTAGATATATTACATTGAAATGATTTTAATAAGATTTTCTTTTTCTTTCTCAATCTTACATGACTCCTACTTTTTATTTTATACTTTTAAATTGCAATTATTAAGATTTTTTCCTACCAGGCCTTCAGCCTTCACATTAGGACACTTTTATCTACTGATGAAATAAAATTTTACTTTATTTCTGGCTAAATGTGGGCAGAATCAAGTCATTTGAACATGAAATCTATCTTAAGTAATATTAAAAATAATAATTCCGTCTCTTGGAAGATGGATACTCTTCATCGGTGCCAGATGGGCATAAAATGAACTTGATTATAAATGGGAGGATGGAGCGATATGAAGAGAGGGCCGTGCTCTCTTACTAAATAAATAAAGGACTGATCCAAATCCTGAGAAATCAAAACCCCATAGTTTGACTCTTCTTATTAATTAAAAGTAACTGTAGCAGAGAACAACTAGAGAGATTCACACCACAGAGAAGCACAAATACATCAATCTGACTTCATAATAAAGATGAAATTGTCCACAGCGAGAGTAATGTTTTTGCTAATCTCTCATATTTATGTAGCACTTTCTCAAATACAAACAGACGTACAAACATCTAAAACTAATGACAGACTCTTAATCCATGACTTTATTTATAGGTCAGTGCAAAATGCAATACGTTCATTTGAAGTTGGAGCAATCCGGTGTCTCCAGGCACCCAACAGAGACGGCAGACAGGATTCATTATATGACGTTCTCAATAATTCATTACAAATGAGGCGTTCCTATCTCTCCGTGTTTTAATGTCTTGGTCAGCCTCGGCTTGGCAGCTTGCACTGAGTGATCTCCTTTATGATGAACCTATGATTAGCTAAGAAGGATCCTCTGCTCAGTCAAAGCACTTTCTTACTACATCTACTCTTTTTTTCCTCTAATTTTAAGCATGTGACACATGCAGCTGCAGCAGCCTCCGAGGGGAATTTCACAGGAGAACAAATCCATTAGAAATTTCTCTCATTATCTTTTTCTTCCCACTAGCTGGCTGCTCGGTTGCTCATTGTTGCAGCTTCTCCTTCCTTTTTCATTCACAGCTTTAAGGATCTGAACTATTAATGGCACCCAAAGCCCCTTTTCACGTACAGAAAGTGTGAGATATAATGTGTTGGGGGTGACGCAGGACTTCCATAAATCTCAAAGATAATTTTAACTATTCAATCCAATTCCCCACTTATATAAAAAGAGAAAGTGTCCTGTGGTTCAGAGCATGTATAAAGTGAATGTGTTGAGGGTCAGCTGACTCTTACAAGCACTTAGAATAATCCAGCTGAGAGCTTTTAAAGCTGTGGTTATTGCTCACTTCCTCAAGCTATTAAAAGTCCAATCATTCTGAGTTATTTAAGGATTGAAGGGTCCGTTTAGTTAAAAGTTGTAACTGGCAAGCAGCGTGTGATGACAAATACTTATGTGGCTCATTTATTATGTCATGATTTACTGAATTATCTAAAAATACCATTGATCATCTGTCTATCGTTACTCAGGGAAATAAAAAAACTGTTAGAAAAACACAAAAGAGATGATGTGAAGTGTGTTTATAAATATTTTATCCCTATCCCATTATTTATCAAGTATAAAGTACTGAAATGTCATGATTTTGTTGATTGGAAAATATGACGATATACGAAATAAATCAAAGTACCTTTCTCACAAATATTCAGAAAATCAACAAATGCTCAAAGAATGATTGATAAAAGAGGAAATAGCTATAATAATGTATTTAAAAAAACTAAGTCTAGAACCAAAATAAAGGACTTGAGTATTAGTGTAAAATTATGGAATAACTTTAAAGGTGCAATATGTAAGAATGAAGCAAGAGTGACATCCTGTGGTCAAATTTGGTTACTGCAGCCCATTTTTATAAACAAAAATGTACTATCTCACTGCTGTTCTGTGAGTTTCATACGGTAGGGAGCACTTACCACACTTATTATGGTAATATGCCTCCGTCATTAGAGGAAGTGTGGTTGTTTGCCATCTTGCGGTTAGCTTGCTGTTATAGTTCTGAGCGACTCATTAAAGTAAAACACCATGATTGATTCATTATTCACTTCACACAAACATTTCACTGTAATATCGAGTTGTTTGTAATTGAAAAGTAGCATGAGATTTTTTCTAGAGCTGATGATTTGCTTCAAATTCAGTGTTAGCATTGTTAGCTCAACATTAGCCTCTAGCCTGCTTCACCTGATATTGGAGTAAAACAAAAGGATGCCCTGGCTTCTTGGGGGTACAAGAAATAACTTCAGGGTCGCTCCTGTTTACTGGCTTTGGCTCTTTTAATAACTCTGGAGCTTTTTGCCTGCTGGTGTCGAATAACAAACGCCAGCGCTGCAGCGTTAGCTTGGTGCAGACTCTGCAATCCCACAGGCTCACAGATTGTAAACAGTAACTACGTCCCTCTTTAGTTTTTTGAAACGTTAGACTATTTTGTGATTATTTCACTTTAGGATTCTTACATATTACACCTTTAAAATGAAAATCAAAGATTCAAGGTCATTCAGTATATTTTGAAAAAGTGTATTAAATCAAATGTAAGTAATTATGAAAATGCAAATTAAGATTCTGTTCAGGAAGACGGTAATAAAATTAAGCTGTCTGAAAGTTTGAATGTAATGATGATGATGTTATTGAGTAAAAAAGGCAGATAAAATAAGACATTTTCTTCTCTCTGCTTCTTTTCATTAAAATAGTTGTGTGTTGAATTCTGTCTTTTTATTTTATTTTCCTTATGAATGAATTAAATAGAATTTAAAAAAAGAGAAGGAAAGTACTGAACTTGGACTTTCGGTCAGCCTGGTAGGAGTTTGATCTCAAATAACTTCTGTATAGTTGGAATGACCCAAATTATGCAGGCAGGCAGAATTATGATAAACTACACAAGGAAAAAGGATGTTGTCTCAACATTCTGGGTGTTTAAATCAGTTAAGGAGTAAATGGTCAAGGTTTCAGCTGGACTATATTTTTGTCTCAGTTAATTGGTAAATTCAGAAATGACACTAAAATATCTGCTTTAATAAAAGGACAAAGTAAAAAAATAAAGAAAGGGGAAACCTTTGGAAATTATTTTCAGTAACTCTGGGGAGGAGGCTTTGGGTAAAAATTCCAGACTTTGGGACGTTTGTTCCTCTGCTGGAAACGATGGAGACTGGTGAGAAAATGGATTATTCTAAGATTTTGTCCTAAGATGGATGGATGGATGGATGGATGATGGATGGATGGATGATGGATGATGGATGGGTGGATGGATGGATGGATGGATGATGGATGGATGGATGATGGATGATGGATGGATGGATGGATGGGTGGATGGATGGATGGATGGATGGATGGATGGATGGATGGATGATGGATGATGGATGGATGGATGGGTGGATGGATGGATGGATGATGGATGGATGGATGGGTAAGATTGGACTTTCCTCCTAAGCTTATGGTTGAATGTTATATTTGGTGATGACTAAAACATTTTCATCCTTAAATAAATGCTCCTCATGGTATTTCATGAGTACAGTGAACTTTTGTTTAGTTCTCTACCTCCACCAGTGAGTCATCAACAATCTCTGCATTACAGACTTGTTTTAGAAACAATCATGTTGTAAATTTTAGATTTACCTTTATTTAATTAAAGAAAATGCTCTGACAAAAATCTCTGGCTCTCATCAGAGCCGTTGGGTTTGCTGTAGTCTTCTCTTTTATTAGCTACATGAATCCTAGGATTTATGTAGTAATGTGAGGCAGAACTATGGTTCATATAATCAAACAACTCAAGAACATCCAACCACCTTGCTGTATTTTTTATCCATCTTCTCATCTTAACCCCACGTAAATCATGCCAGTGGCTTATTCGGCGGCGGGGAGGAGGGCAAAGAACACCAAACGCCATAAGCAGCACAAAGTGCAGATTCTGGAACAAGAAGACTTTTGTTTGCTAACTCAGTGGAGCTCGGCGCTCTGACGTCTGCTTGATTTAGCCTATCTGCTGAATCTTGACTATAATAAATAGTTAACCAGTTTCCAGTTAAATGTGATCAATAATCACAGTAACTCATACGAAGGACCAAATAACGGATGGTTTTGCTACGCGGGGGCGTCGATCTCTGGTTCGTCTGATTGGATCCATTCAGCATGAATGTATGGCCAAAATGAATTAACTCACTTTTCTTTTAAATAACATGATTGAATTTAAAAAGGCAGAGACTAAAATCACATCTCTATTCTCTTGTTACCAAGCAACTGAATCCACCAGCGTGCATACCACTTTGTCCATATTAACGACAGGGTGAGGAGGAATCGGAGCGCTGCGTCTACGTCCAAGGTTTCTTACTACGGTCCACACCGTTAATGGACACAGCAATACGATTGTGGATACAGCTTAAGTAGATTTTTTGTTTTTTGAGATTCCTTTAATGAGAACTTGGCTCTTGTTTTGGCATTATTGAGACTCCCAAGCTGATGTGTCTCGAATGCCAAGCAGTTGGCTGGAGGTAATGGTTAGGGTAATAAATCCTCTGCGGGGTTTTAAAACAAAGAAGAAGAAGGGCTGTGTTTGCAGCAAAGTCACAGTAACGGGGATGAGACACAAGACGTGTGAGCATTTTAATGTTCACACAGATTATAGATGAGATTACACTGGGACTCAAAACTAATTGTTAAAATTGTTTTGTCACCATCTGGTTCTTATTTTGTTATGGTTTATGAATAACACCAACTTCCTCATGACGACTATAATCACAAGTGTTTTGCCAGAGTGTTTTAACAAGTCAGCGATAGTAAAGATGGCAGAACGAAGGCAAAACACACTGGAGGCTTTGGTTTTAAATTGATAGCTGCAAAAAGTATTTATTTTCTATATTAAAAATCCTAAATAGGTTTTTTATGGTTGACTATATTGATTCTAAAGTAAAAAATAAATAAATTTGTGACTGCAGTCCTCTTAAAATATAAACAGACAAGTAATGTTTTTGATATGTTCCTGCTCAGACACCCAAATGATCTCAGTCTTCACTTGGTTCTGCAGGAGCTGCTGATCACTCATTTTAATCAGATCTTCAGTGTTCAAAACCGGCAGGAATCCAGCACTTGCAATGCTAGCACACCCTTGCTAACGCTACAACAGGCTAAAACAATAGTCCGATGTAGTGTAAGGTGGAATGCTACGCTAATTACTTAGCTCAAATACACAAAAGATGACTCCCTTTTCGTTCCCCTCCCTCCTCTTCCACAGTTAGCTTGACGTTTACAGACTGACATTAATTTAATGGCGGTCGAGTTAGCATTCAAGCTAGGCTTGTGTGCTGAACTGACTGAGGCATCTGAATCTTCCGTAGTGCATGCTGAGAACTGGGGCATGCTCTCGCTGAATGATAGCTCTCTTGATTCACAAATCTATTGGTCAACACTCAAGGCACCATCCAGGGGCGGGACTTAGGGGAAATATAAATTATGAAAGATTATACCATACCATACCGTTTTATTTATATAACACAATTTAAACACAGCATGTGAGTTGACCAAAGCGCTGCACAGGCAACAATCTTATCTTCTTTATATTATAGAACAGGGTCAGATTTTAGCATTTTTAAGTTACTTTAAAAATCTGAAACTACATACCCCAGCTTTAATGAGTAATTGTGTGAATATTGACTAAAATAATTGTAATTAGGTTTTGTTTACCAAGAGATATCAATCCATATTTGCAAATACTATTACAGATGAGGTCTCTGTTGCTGTCCGGTGAAATGACTTTGAAAGGAGCATATTCATGATATGTTTAAAGTCCTGTTAAAAGTCAAAAACTACAAAAAATTGCTGGATCTTAATCAGTCACGATTTAAAAAGCCCCACCAGCAAAACACGTCATTGCACAAGACTTGCAAAAATAATTAAAAAACCTAATCTGACTCAGTGTTCTGGGCCTTTTTGGAGTACATAGCTGTCCCATTATGCTATGAAAGTGCACCCGCCCTCATTCAGCCATCCACATTCACAGCAAATATCCATGGCATGTTTATGTGCTTCTGCCTTAGTGTCAAGTTCATTTCAGCTCAGCAGCAGGCGAGATGCACGTGATGGCACTACCCACCTTTTTATGGCATTTGACTGTCTCGTGCATGACGGATGACGGCGACACAGGCTGCATCTGAATACTGCGAGCATGCTCTGTGTGCAAACGCTGAGGTAACGGTCAAAAGGCTCATGGACACACACTGTCCAAGCAGCACCTGTCCCATATAACCTATATAACCTGAGCTGTTTACACGTTTTAGTGTCTCCTGCAAGTTTATTCATTGTTTTGTTCAAATATTAGATTTAAAAAAGAGGAATGTGCGTTTTGTAAACAATAGATTATTTAAAATCACCATGAGGTCCTTTTTGTTAAGCTTTTTTAAAACCATTAATTCGTTGCTTTTCTTTGTGTAATTGCTCTAAGCTCCTTCCTCTGCCTCATTTTTCACACTTAAATACTCCAAATGAGCAGACAGAGGTTGGAGCAATTACCGCGTAAATGTTGCCACCGAAACATTTAACTAGCTCACACTGTTTGCTACTGTACAGACCACCTTCATTAAAACCATCTGACTCAGAAGGGATGAGCTGTCAAAGGCTTTGGAGATCACCTCGAACCCAGCCCCCTCCATGCCATTAATCTAAATTAATGCCCTGACAAATATGTCATAATATTGGGTGTGAAATATGATAAATGCTCACTTCAGCCCATCCATAATTAAATCTCTTTAGCGAAATGGCAAAATTTCAGATTGCAGCGCTGCCGTGGCCTCTGGAAGTAACAAAGGTGACCTTATGCTTTTACTCCAAACAACCAACAAATAATTGAGTTTGCCCTTTAAAAGGGCCCGGCAGGTGAGCGCAGCAGCAAAAGGGAACCACATGCAAGTTTAAGCCTTAAATTTAATTGAGCAAGTCTTTCAGAACAGCCAATAAAAAGATTCCTACTAGATTTTTATTTATGTATTTGTAAAAATGCATGGAATTGTTACAGATGGGGCAAAACAATTACTATACTGTGTTTTGTTTTCTATTAGGAATTTAATGAGCTATGACCACACTTAATGTACACAGATCAGGCTCACGGACCAAAACAAATAGCAGCGAGCATTATCACAGAACAAATCATTATGTTATTAAATTACTAATTTAATGGCGCAGACGCTGCAGAGCTGCATCCAATGAGGTGTTTAGGAGCAGCTGCATAAAGATTCTTCCTGTTTTAAATGTGGAACGCATTTGCATCGAGCAAAATAAGCAAATGACTCATCCCGCAGTCTGTTTCCCTTCTTCGCTGTCTTATAAGGTAAAGTTTTGTACAGCCGCAGGTGGCAACCTCCAACCAGACTGCGAGGCAAATTCACTTCATTTACTGGCCTTGCTGGTAATGAGGTGGAAGAGAGTGCCAGCCTGTGGCCAGATGGGGGCCAGAGTCCACCGATGAGTCAGTCAAAGTGTTATAGGCTAAGCTAAGATATAAGGTGAAACTGTCGGAGTCAGACTGATGTCACGAGTGCTCGGGGAGAAGATAAAAATAGAAATTCTTATGTGTTTAATAAATTTAACTTGCTGTGGGGTGTTCTGATTGCTCTTAAGGGTCATGCAGAGTACTTTTTTCTTTTTAGTCTCACAACTTTTATTTAAAAGCTCCCATTCACTCGTTTTCTCAATAAATTAGCTGTGGTCTCTAGTATAATATGAATGCCTTGTGAGTTGTTCTCTGTAGGATAAAAAACTCTGACGCTCCTGTTTAAAGAAGTAGGTAGTTGGAGGAGTTGGGGGGCAGAAAATAACGTGCTTTTTAACCTCACATTGGCGCAGGCTGCAAGGTGAGTCTTTGTTCACATACTTGCTGTTGCACAGCAGGTAGTACTGGAGTGTTCCACTAGGGGGCACAGTAGAGTACTCAGACTGGATAGAGAGCCGGATTTATAGGTACAACCAAAACAAACAAACATGGCGTCAATAGAAGAGCAAATAAATCTGATTTGCTAACGGTAGCGTGACTCTTCTGCTGCCTTCGTTCGATCTTCTTTCATGGGTTACAAAATATAATGTTGATGTTTTCTATCTACAAATAACACAACTCTGAAGGAGTTCTGCTGTGTTGTGGAGTAGCTAATGCTAACAGTTAGCTTCTACTAGCCGAGACACGCTCTGCTCTCTCCTGGACGCTAAACCAACAACAGCCTTCCCTGTCGCGAGCCAAGTTGGGTGAGTCCATGAATGTTAATGTTCAGTGTAACGTAGATCTGTGTGGCTTTTTCTGACCTGAGCATCTTCCCGTCTATTTTCTATCGGTGGCTAACGCAGGTAGAAGACTATTTTCACCAATGGCATCATTCATAGACGCCCCATGGAATAGCACTGCCTATTGGAGCTGCTCTAGTGGCTGGTCGCCATCTTAGATGGGTCTCCATTCGCCCCCAGTGCATTTATTTCTACTGAGGAAGGGGTTTACCCAACTAAAAACACATTTTATTATGCTTTTCCACAAAATCAGACATTTGGTATGGCCTGATTAAAATATAAATATAATTTAACAAAATAAATTAAAATAATTAAAAAAATAAAATCCCAACAGGTAGGCTAGAAAAGTCAGTAGTAATCCCACGTGATCGGTTTTCAATAGTGCGCCAGTTGTTGCAACCATAGGCTGCTCAAATAATGGGCAGTTGCCCACTCTGCGTTGACTCCACCCAATATGGCGGTGATGCCGTTACTCTCTCCAGGGCCCAATGGAGCGTTTATGTATTCATGTCTTTGATTTTCACATTCTATATGCATATTAAACTCAGAAGGACTGATCAGATTTCAAAAATAACAATAATGGTTTCTCTGTGAACCTGCTCTACATCCTTTTTTTTTCTTTTTCTTAAATTTCCTGCCTTTTTTGCCATAATGTTGATATATGGAAATTTATGAGAATTAGATTTAGTAAAAATAACATTTTATATGAGATTTACTTAAAGTAAATGCAGCAATTTTCTAACAACCGCCTCAGTGCTTGTTTTATTTAACATCCATTTGCACCCGTGAACTTGAAATTCATTATATGACTTCATATCCTGACATGTTTCCCTCCCTGTGCACACGGAGTTGCTGTGAAGGCTTTAGAGGGGGAAAATGTCCCTCTTCTCTTGTCTACAAGCGCTGATTCTCATGAGAGCCTGGGGATTATCAGATATAGTGCTAAACGTGTAACAGACACTAAAATCCAACCCCATGTGAGTGTTTGCTAAAAGCTTATGGGCTGTACTTCTACCCACATGACAATCAACTTTATTTTTAACATTTAAAACCCAAAATGCACAGGGGTCATTTCACCTTTTATTTTGAAAATATCTCTTGATCTGATATATAAAAGCCTACATATCGCTCGTTTTATATTTTAGACTCTAATAAGTAAATGCAGTGCTAACATACCAAGGTGGTGACAGATTTACGTGGGTGTTTACTCAGCCGAAGCCAGCGCTGACATTATCTAGTGGCGTTTATTTTTTTTAGCCAAGGTCTTGAATAATTAAATGGGATCGACTTGCTCCTCTTTTTGTTAAAGACGGGAGGTGTTCTGACAGTCCTTGTTTGACAGGCTTTGACCTACCCCTGAGCGTGAGGGGCCTCCTAAACAAAGCCCTTTTTGCTTTTTGCATCAAAAGCAGGGAGACGCCGTCTAGACCAAATACCTCCTTCACACTAAGTTCACCGATGCTATTCCATCCTGAAAGGCCAGCTCCGGCAGAAATCTCATTGCTTGCCTTAGATTTGTCTGTGAGGTGAGCCCTGATGGCTTCAGTCCATCTGGGAATTCAGTCAGGCTTGCAGTTACGCACCTGACATGCTGCAAGAATGGACACAAACCAACACTCCCTCAGAGATCCAATTTATTTTTTCATGGTTAATGCTAAAACAAAAAAAAAAGGGAATGAAAGAAAGAAAGAAGGCTCTGGGCAAACAAATCAGCACCTTCTCAGAGTGTCTCGTAAAGACGTGGACGGAGGACGTTTGTAGGACAAGCTCAAATAAAGTAGAGCCCAAAACATCCAAATATGTTTTACCCCCAAGGGAGAAAAATTGTGTTCCAACTATGTTCTCTGTGAACAATTGTGGCCTTAGGGCAGAAATCATACACAGACATTTGTTCAGTGCTTTGTGTCCATATAAAGTAACTCACATGAGAGCCCTCTTAGCAGCTCCTTGAGTGATGGAGAAGAAATGAGAGAAAGAGAACGGAGTCCCTCTTGGTTGTGTTGAGACGAAAATACTAAATCAGTCAAGTCAGTCGCTGCTCAGAAGAAAGGAGAAAGCTCCAGCAAATCAGACGACTAACGAAGTGAAAAATAAGTCTGGATTATATCTATAAAGAGTGTGTGTGTGTGTGTGTGTGTGTGTGTGTGTGTGTGTGTGTGTGTGTGTGTGTGTGTGTGTGTGTAAATGCTAGTTTAGAAACTTTATGTTGGCATAAATTCCATGTCACTTCCAGCAAGACCATTAGGAAATCTAAGCTAGAATTGCTTCAGTGGCGATCTCTAAACACCAACTTTTACTGGAAACATAACATTTATTTACACTATTCAGCACTAAAACCAGTAGCTTATCTGTCCAGTCACAAATACTCTTTCTCCAAAATGAAGCCATTCAAAAAGGTGACAACAACATTTGAGATCAGACCAGCTGTCTGACTTGTCAGGGCCCAGAACAAGATATTAGGTTTGGGACCCCCTCACACACACACCTTGCTTTATGATGGCCTTAGCCTCAGCTTCACCATCACCTCCTGTTTAAAGCATTTATTTCTAAAATCTCAAAGTCCTCTAGTTTCTGCTTCTCTTTTCTTTGCTTTATTTGCACATTGGACTTGTGCGGACCTGACATTTAGAGCGCTCTGAATTTCAAATCAATTGGCATCATTACGTTGTGATCAGCAGACAACCATTTTTGTTTTGGAGTGGGGGTTTCTTGTAGCTTAGAATCTAGACTGATCAACTGGAACCAAAGCAGCCCTGGACATCTGGTGGTGGTCCAATCACAGCGCTCTATCTGTTTGGTGGGCCCATAACCAAATTGGTCCTCGTGGTAAATCTGGGAGAGTTTAGCCTGTGCCGTTGCATGCTCCTTCATTCTTTTTTATTAAAAAACAATATGCATCCAAACACTTAACTCAAATTTGAGAAATACAAACATTTCAGAAAACTACATTTCAGTTATTTTAAATGTTATTTCAAAATTTATTTTACAATTTTATTTTTTTATTCGCCTGTTGCTGTCTTCACAAAAAACTATGGAGATATAAACTTTTTTTTGAAAATGGTGAGCAGCAGAAACATATATACATTTTTTTTAATTTTTTAATTTTTTAAAATGCCACCCCTGGCCACCCCTTGGGGGCGCCACTGCCATTATGTCAAGGAAAATCATGAAGTAAACAAATAAAGCCTTTATGTGACTCAAATACTACATCTGTTTTAAGTAGGCCTATTTTTTCAAAAAAAATCCAAAAATTACCTTTTCAAAAGTCATTCCATACTTTAACGAGGACCCAGTTATAGGCCACGCTCCTGGCCTATCCCCACACCCAGCCTCGGTGAGATAGAAATACCCTTTCCCTCTCCATGAGGTTACAGCAGTGTCATTAAACTTGGCTTTAGCTTAACATGAAACTATTTTTTATGTAATTTATCATTTGATCAAATGTATTCATGAGTATTCACCAAAGATACATGTTACAATGTGTTGGTAAGCCTGACACTGATTCCCAAAGTTATGGTTGGTACTCCACGTTTGGAGTACCAACCATAACTTACAACCATAACTAAGTTTGTGGGTCTTTGGATGTTTTTCAGACATGAAATGAACTAAAAATGGTTATCTATATTTAGTCTTAACTGTTATAGATAAAGGATGATAATAAAAAAATGTGTTAAATGGCTCGCTGCATGGAGCCTTGTTTATATATTGAACCATCAAAATCTCTGCAGCTTTTATGTTGTGGATCAAAAGCTGAAACGTTTATGAGATTTCATTTGTCTACTGTTGATAATAAATGATGCACATGATTTAGTATTTTGACCTCTGTTTTATCTGCCTCTACTTTACATTTTATCTCATTGTCAGGCCTAAATCATCTTAGATGTTTGCTGAATACATCCCTAAAATGCACTCTGAATAATGCGCACCTGTCTATGAAACTGAGCTATAGAGTTGAAAAGAAGCTTTTTTGCTTTATACTCCTTTATACATTCAAACTTGATTAGCCAATAAAATATATCCTATTTCATATTTATTTACCTTGTTTTCCCTATTCAGCTTGCTCTCAAGTAGCTCATTTATTTCAAACTATTGAACGAGCTCAGACAAATCAGAACCGACAGAAACCTTTCATGCTAAACAGACAAAACAAATTCAGCTTTTGCAGAAAATCTTTGGTAGAGAAGTCCCATTTTGTAACGTTAGCACAAGAGCTTTTCAAGGACTTTAAAAACCCTATTGATTGTCTCGTGTGCATGTGTTTTTAGGCCAGTATTATGTGATAATTTGGTGCATCTCTATTGCTTTTCTTCAGCGCGACAGCACTGTATGGTGCAAAATGATGCAACTCCTATCACTTTAATGAAGACGTTAATTAGTCATCTGTATGTTGAGCAAATTAAAAGAAACGTGGAACAGACTGGAGTTACAGCTATGACGGCAGCGAAGGGTGAAATTCACCTTGAGGACTGAACTGAATGCCTTTATAGATAGAGGGTTACCATAATAGGGTCATGCAGACATGGACACTTTGTAGCAAGCTGCTGTGATAAGAGCTGACACTAGGACGAGCAATCTCTTCATGCCGCCCCTGACCTCCGAGGGTTTTTGTAATGCCTCAGTCTGCTCCGAACTCATAAAAAATCTGAATCTTCCTCTCTGATATTTCATCTGTGTCTTAGTTTGGAAAAATTACGGTGGCTCTGACCTTAAAGGTGCTGATTTCTCCTTATAGTTCTTGAACTGTATAATTTTTGAGTATGAGAAGGGAACAAAAGGCAGTATATTAAAGCGGGCCTACACTCATTATTTCATTAAATCTGCTGTGGTCTCTGGTGTGAATGAATGCCTAGTGAGTCGTTCTCTGTGGGGAAAAAGCTCCGTCGCTCCTGTTTCAGGAAGTAGCAGTTAGCTGGAGGGGTGGGGAGGGAAATGGCAGGATTTGGAGTCTTACTCATTATTATTCATGATATTTGGACATCTCTCCTCTGATTGTTCGCTCTGCAACGTTGTTTTATCTCCACAAATGACACAAGCCTGAAGGAGTTCTGCCGTGGTGTGGAGTTGCTAATGCTAACGGTTAGCTTCTAATAGCCGAGGTGCACTCGGCTCTCTCTTGGCTGCAAAAATCAACACAGCCTTCTGCGACTGTGAGCCAAGATTGGTGAGTCCATAAATGCTAACATACAGGACCACGTAGATCTGTATGGATTTTGATCCGAGCATTTCCCCATCTAATTTCTTTTGGCGGAGGAAATAGGGGTTAGAAGCAGTGCTTGAAATTGAAAAGAGTAAGTTCCGGTATTCCCCTTTAGAAAAATGTCCGCTGTGGGGGTAGGAGTTGGGGAATCGTACGAGTGGGTGAAGCCACTCTGACCTCTGTTAATTACTGTTTATGTGTAGACAGACAGATTTTTTTAAGCAATTTTCGAGATTTTGACTGATAAATGGTATTCACAGTTCACTAGAAAAAAGTCCCGCTACATTGAGAGGTGAAATTGTGCGATGTGGCTTACTGGTCCCTACAAGCCCACTTAAAGTAAAAATAGTGTTTAAACTTTAAGCTAGAGTTTTAACATTGATCTCAGTGATTGTTGAGTTAGAAACTTGACCAGTTCTAGGGGGCGCTCTTACACCTGCTTAACGGCTGTTAGCTGTAATGCTAGCGGTTACCGTTTTCAGTTCGCCGATCGTCAATAAAAAGCACAAGAAGAAAAAGAAGTTTGCTTTTTCTGTTGGCATCATGCTAGAGCCTGGAAGTAAAAGTAAGAGAGAAATGTCTTTGGAGGTGAAGAAAGAGCTAAAACCACAATGAACATCAGCGTGGCCTACACTAGTTTGAGGTATAGCTAAAGGAAGCTACGAAATCACGGACTGATGGTGACCTGGCTTTGTTGCTACTGGACTTGTAAGTAATAATATTTTTTGTCTAATAGTGTGGATCTTTTTACTTTGTGGTTTATTTTAGTATTAGTTGGCTCATGTTAGTGTTAGCTTGTTAGCGCTAGCTACAGCAGGGTTGTTTACAACAGTTGTAATTCCACTTTCAACCAGTAGGGGGAGGAGCAGGAAACTGTCTGGTGTCACTTTAAAGCGCTAAGTAGAAGATTATTTTCACATTCAGCATGTGTGTGAAACTCACGAACAAGTGTTATACGTTTCTCAGTGAACCTCCTCTTTAAAGAACTGTGTGGGGCCTGTGTATTTTCTGGAACTACCCTGGGAAAAAATAAATAATAAAAATGTCTGCGCCACATCTCCCAACACCCACAAGGTGAAAATGTTTACAAAAATCCTCAGATATTTCCCACAATTTATTATGTGCATGTTTTCATTGCCAAATAGCAAAGTCTTCTCTCACTTTCACAGCTAATCCTCTACTTTCACCCATCCCTCTAATTGTCACCTCACATCAGAGAAGAAAGCTGCAATTATTGCACTTCAGTAACTGTTGAGACAACATCGCAACAGTGGAACTGTGGACACCGCTGAGCTGATGGTTCGGCAAGATGGTCTGAGGAGTAGAGCTCTTCAGCTGGAGCTTCTCCAAGCTCCAAAAGCACCTGCTAAACGATCGCTTCAGATCACTGCTTGAGAGCAGGGTAGGGTATAGGAATTTTCATATAAATGTGAATGTAGAGCAGTAAAGCCTCAAAGTGCTTCCAGGTGTTGGTACCAAATGAGACCTGGAATGCTTACTAACATTGATGCTTAGTTGGTTTGCAGTCGTGGTAACGATGCTCATTTTTCATCAGAAACATGCTGAAGTGTAAACACATTTATGTCAATAGACATTTATTCATTTGCTAAATATTAGTGTTTTTTTTTATAAAACAAAAATGTATTATTTGTGTTGCACATGTAAAAAGTATCAGTTTTGAGAAGAAAATTTATATTTTAAATGATTCAGTCAGATTTGTCAAAATTTATATAATTTTATTATCTTCAATACCTGTGAAATAAAAGTAGTTTACTATATTATAGAGGAAAATGTTCAATTTAAACCTAAATCCTGTTTTATTTTAAAAACTTTTACCATTAAAGCAGCATTCCGCAAGATTGCAGTTATATGGTCTTTGTCGCCCTCTAGAGGCTTGCTGCGTAACGTCACTGTCGTAACATTAAATCTCTCGGGCAAAAGTGGCATGTTTACATTCCTAATAGCAGGCAAAACAACAAAAACAAACTTTTCCACCTTCACACATTGAATAAATAGTTTTATCAGGACTGTATAACAACTTTATGCCCGACCAAATACAATAACCCTGGTGAAATCATTTATTACTTACCTAGCCATTAGCAACACGGCTAGGTCAGAGTCCATAGTTCATGCCTTTCTTTCTAAAAGAGCTCTCCAGCGAGGAAAAGACGGCCCAATAATAACTCTGGTCTTTGCTCTTGCTCTATCACGTTCTTCTTTTCTTTTCCTATATTCCTCTGATAAGGGATTTCTAGCTTTCTTTGGTGAATCTGCCGCTGCTACAGCGAGTCTACGTTATACAATTATGGCAAGCCAAAGGGATAAAAAAAATGCGCGTTCTAAACTCGCATTATGTCCACCAAAACGCTCGTTCAAGACGTGCGTTTTGGCAGACATAATGCTCGCTTTTAGAACACGCGAGTTTTTGCCCCCTTTGGCGTCAAAACGCGCGTTCAAGACGTGCATTTTGGCGGACATAACGCGCATTTAGAACGCGCGCTTTTTTATCCCTTTGGCTTGCCATATTCTGCCGTAAAACAACACCCAGTCAGTACTTCCGTCGCTACCCGATGCACAAAAACTGTATAGTGCAGTAAACAGACGTGGGACCCCCCAACCCTATCACAGGTATGAAAATGAACATAATAGATAATACTATGATGCAAAAACTTTACAAAAAAGCATAATGTTAAGGTGTAAAAGTTGCGGAATGTTGCTTTAAATCTTTGTTTCATTGTATTTTTAAGAATTAAAGTCATACTATGCAACTTTTCCATATTTTTAAAATAATTTTCTTGAGCCAGTATGTGCTAAAATGACTCTTTAAATTGTTAATGAAATGTCACTCAGACCCCCACCGCCCTCTGTGGCCAGAATACCGCACTTGCAACTTCAGAGTGCCAGTCCGGTCCCTGTTGGACTTAAAAAAATGGAGCTGACATGCATGGTGCTGCAGTCTGCTTCCAGCATGTTTCCTGCATGTTTTAGATCATGAACACAGCTGATTAGTTTGATTTAGTGATGAACCGCTCCTGTAGACACTAATGAAGGCTGAGGAGACATTTCAGCAGTTAGATTAAGGTGTTAAAAAGACAAACGCACAGCGAGGAGATGAGTTTCACTTTTGGTTCTAATAATGGACACTAGGGGGTGCTAAAAGCAAGCCAAAACTGCAAAGTATCCCTTCTAGTATCCAACATTTTTAAAGGCCCTATCAGTGATATTCATAGAAATCATGGTAAAAACTGCGACTCTTTAGTGCCATGCAGTTTCGAGTAAGTATTGCAGCTACGGTGGCCCACTCAAAAAGGCAACAACTCCAGCGTTCACTCCAGCTATCTGGTTCGTTTTTTTATAAAAAAGCATGAGATTGATTTATTTCCAGTCTCTGTAGCCTAACCCACACAAAGCATATAACTACTCAAGCAGGTAAAAAACATTTTTTAATGAGTGTTCAGTCTTAATGCATAATGCCACACGTAGCCCCCCCTCCCCATCCCCCGACAAGTCGATGCGTGGATCAGAGCAGCGGAGTAAACAAGAGTCTGCCGGTTAGCCATCAGCTGATCGGTGTGCGCCGCAATGAGGATCGAGATGGAGCTAACATCAACCACTGGCTGTTTAGCGATCGGATAGCCGATGAGGTTTGGCTGGAGCCGGGGACACGCTGTGGAAATAAACTACCGGTAACTAATGCTAACATGGCTACCGGCTAGCGGACCACCGTTGGGAGAGACACGGCAGGCTGCGGTAAGAGAGGAGACTTTAATAGTAGGAGCTTTCTTGAAGAAGGACTTTGGAACTGATACGTTGGGACAGGATTGGGAGCTTTATTATGAAGAAAAGATCAGCTGAGGTGAGTCATAAAAACAACACTTAGAGGCTGGTGTCTAGCTGTTGCGGGTGGGGTTCTCATCATATGCGGCTGCAGAGTGTTGGAAATCAATAAGACCTGACATATTTGATGTGTCTTTTGATTTCATTGTTTGTTATTCAAACTAACAAAGTCCAGCAACAGTGTAACAGCTAGCCTCGTCTCTTCTTAGTTGAATTGTCAGACGCCATGCTTCCACGGCGCACTGCTGCCCTCTGCTGTTTCTTTCAGGTTACAGTCATAGTGCAAACGCGTAACTCAGAGCTCGTATGTCCCTAAATAGCTACCGTATTTCAAGATGGAGGATGACCATGGAGCGTCGACCACAATTTATGTATTAAAAATGTAAAATTTGAAGCTGAGAGGAATATTTAGAATTGATGTTGGTGAGAAATATTAATGAAAAAGGACAAGTTTGTGCACTGGATACACAGAATTTGGTAGTAAACAGGTAAAAATATTACACATTGTGGCTTTAAGGTTGCTCTTCAATCAAGATGCAATTCCTTCTCTCAGTTGGTTTTGTGCTTTCTCACAGAGAGTTTTGGGTCCTTCAAACTGTTAGAGAACTTTAGAGCAACATCCATCTGCAGGAACATTGATCTACTTTAGAGTAAAACAACTAGTTCAGTTTTAAATTAGATCACTGAATAAATGTGCATGAATCTGGTCTGGTATTTTTTGTTTTAGTTGACTCCAGATGTTGTATTGAAAATGCATTTAAGTAATCTTTTAGGCAGCATGAACAATAAAAATAAGCATAAGGAAAATATGATAAAACATTCATTGAAATGTTTTTAAGCCCATATTAGGGTCGCAGGAAAAGTTTAAACACAATCAGAGAATAATTATTAGTCCATTGTTTCCAGCTTCATAGCGTGTGCTTTCATCAATTCTTTTTTTAAGATAAAAATAAACAAATATCTTTTAAAATGACAGATTTGTAACTTTGGAAATTTTTATAGCAACAGAAATCAAATGTGGCTCAGAAGAAGGTGCAGAATCACATTGTGATTAGTTTCTACATTATTACTTTAGTGCCATTTGCTCAGTATTCATTAGCTCAGTATAACACACACACACACACACACACACACACACGCACACACACACACACACAGGAGGAGAGAGAGAGCAGCTGTGTGTCACATGACCTCTTTTCATAGATTTGTTTTTCAAAGAGACAAAATCAAAGGCCTGTAAAAGTGCTTCACACGTAGAAATGGTCTATTAATGTTTCCTTTGGAGACAAAGGTGCCTTTGAGTGCACCAAATCAAAGACTAAACAGATTACACAAGTGAACACTGAATTTACATAGCAGCCATATTTGATTTGCATCAAACTCGAGTGTTAGACAGCTTTCCTGCAGACAACAAATACAAAAACAAAATGTCACCAATGTCACCTTAATATCCATTTCCTAATGAAAGCACCTTCACTTACTAGTGATTGTGTTTGAAGCACAAACACACCTGCACCCCATGCAGTCTAGCCTGGCAAGCCATCCTATATATGTGAATATATACAAACTCTGCAAAGCAAGAATTTGGTCTAGTTCACTAGGCTACATGCAGTCTGCTTCAAGTCAGTTTACTGTCCTATAAATATATAGTCACGTGTCAAACATGTCTGCATATGTATGTGGCCTCAAAGAAGAACTTGACATCTCAGTCCAGAAGATACAGTGCAGAACCCTCAAGCTCCCAGGCCTCTGGTAGAGGACCCGAGCTTGGAAGGATGTGACCACCCATGGAGGGTGAGATTTTTATATATATATTCACTGTCTTGTATATAGTAGCCGTTTCTCTAATTATTGCCTCCCTATATATTATTATTTTATTAGGCCCGAGCAGCGAAAGCGCTGCGAAGGCCTATTGTTTTTGCTCTGTTTATTATTATTATTATTATTTATTATTCTTCCGGCAAATGAATTGGCTTTTTGGGGGCCTTAACATACCCCAAAACTCACAATATTTTGCAGGCATGTCAGGCCTGGTGTAAAATTTTGTTTTTTAAAGGTCCTGAAAAAATCCCTTCAGAAATAGCGAAATAGCGCCCCCTAGAAAGTGAAAAATCAGCCCCCCCATTGACCTTTTTTCATCGTAAAATTACCAAACTTTGCACACTTGTCCTACTCCCCAGTCCGCACAGAAAAGTCTCTTGCAGCCATGGTCAACATCAAACAGGAAGTCGGCCATTTTGGATTGAAGTAGCGATTTTGACCCCGTTTTGGCCGTTTGTAGGGTCCGTTCTTGATTGACCTACTCGGTCATTTTTCGCACGATTGTCTCGAAAATGGTCTCGTTTTGCTCAGAAGGGATGGGCGATCAAAACGAGACAATAAAACTGACTTTTCGTATATGCTGAAGGGGCGGGGCCAGGCCTCGAAGTTCGACTACTCGCCAAAAATTTTTAAATGGCTATAACTTCATAACCGAAATGGCTAGAGTCACAAATTTTTTTTTGGTTACTCCTCATCCGACCCCGAACAAAAATGAATGGTCAAGTGATGACATCACACAAGCCCCGCCCACTCAGGACCAAAAAGGTCATGTTTTACTGGGAAATTTCCCAAAAATCACCCTTTATTTCAATCACCACAAAACTGTATCTGGTATCTCAAGACAAGTTGGGGTAGCATGCCATCACTTTATAAGACTTTTCGAAAGACGGCGTGGCTGTGACACCGCGGCAAAATCAGGCGTAACGCCATGGCCATACGTTTGCCTCCCATTTCGTCATTTCAAAAGATATCGACACGAAATTTTTTTTGAGGTATCCTGGTCCGCCCCCCAATAGAACTTGACGTGAAAATCCGGTGGGCGTGGCCTAATTTTCGAAATAGCGCCCCCTAGGACCATTAAAACTCTCAGCCCCAAGCCATGCATTGCGTGACAATTACGAAACGCTGCACGCTGATGTAGTGTCTCAGGCCCTACAAAAAAGCCTCTTGAAGCCATGCTCTATATTGCACAGGAAGTCGGCCATTTTGGTTCCAGACGCCATTTTGTGGTTTTCGGACACGTTCTATTTACGGTCACGCCCCCTTCGCCGTTTGACGTATCGCCTTCAAATTTTTTTTTATATACTCTTAAGACCATTTAGAACAAAGTGAACCTACGGATTTTACGAGAAATGTTCGGTTTGGGCGTGGCTAACCGTCAAACATTGGCCTGCCGCCACGCCATGCTTTACTCTCAAAGCTCCATATTTGACCCCTTTAACCTAATCAGCATCAATTTTAGCCCAGTAGCAGTGGACCTGTTGGGCTCTCTTTGTGTCCAGTATTGGCAGGTATCGAAAGAAGGTGGGGCTTGGGGGCCATGGCGAATTTTCATGTCACGCCATGCATTTACGTTTGCCTGTCATTTCCTCAATTTTCATGACATTGCCACGAAACTTGGGGTGAGCCATCCTAGTCCGACCCTCAATAGAAGGTGACGTAAAAATCCGGTGGGCGTGGCCTAAATTTTTTAAATAGTGCCCCCTATGAATATTTAAACTGTCAGCCCCAAGCCATGCTTTGCTTGAGAATTACTAAACGTTGCACGCTGATGTAGTGTCTCAGTATCTACAAAAAAGTCTCTTTAAGCTATGCTCTATATTGCACAGGAAGTCGGCCATTTTGGTTCCAGACGCCATGGCGAATTCTGGCGTGACGCCGTGAACTTACGTTTGACTGTAACTTTCACTAACACCCTCCAATCAGCATGAAATTAACACGGTGAACAACAATCCAGGCCCTCAACCAAACAGGCGCAAATGGTTGGTGAACGTGATCTTATTTCACCACAGCGCCCCCTACATACCTATAAACTGTAATAACTCCTACAGACAAGGTCACAGCTGCACCAAACTTCCTTTGTGTCATCACACAGAAGTGCCCAACACATTCCTGTGGTCATTGGTTGATTTACATTTAGCCCCGCCCCCTCAGACATTTTTGGCCCTGAGCAACACATGCATGGTGCAATTCACACCAAACTGCACACAAATGATTGTTGTCAACCTACTAATTGCTCAATGGGATTTTTAATGCAATTTGGGACAGCGCCCCCTAGATACAATAAAACTTTAATAACTTCAACAAAAAAGCTCTAAACTGTACCAAACTTGGTGGGAGTCATCACACCACTGCACTCAACAAATGTATGTGCTCATTGGTTCAAATAAATTTAACTCCGCCCCTTTTCAGCCATTTGGCTCTAGATACCAAACGGAACATCTGATTGATGCCAAACTAACACAAACGCATCATTGTCAACCTAAGNTTTGACTGCACCAAACATATTTATGTGGTTGTTGGTTCAAGTCCCTTTAGCTCCGACCCTTGAAGCTGTTTGCTTCTACAAAATGCACGCAACATCTGATTGACGCCAAACTAACACAAAGCACCGCTTAACTCACTAGCGTGGTCAGTTTAGAGCATCCCCTAGTGGTGAGATGCATAATTTTTTTTGGCAGGCTCGGAGGAGGTGCTGAGTTGGGGTGAGGTGCGGATGAAGTGACGGCTCGCAGTTTCAGAGGTCGCGGGGGTTGACGTTTCTGTGCCGTGGCGGTGCTCAGGTCCCCCCGGGCTGCCACTGGAGGCCGGAGCGGCGCTAAGCTGCGAGGGCCGAACGACGCTGCTTGCAGCTTTAATTGTGCTTATTTCTTATTTTTGCTTATCTCTTTTTTTTGCACCAAGTACTGCAGCAGTTTCCTAATGTTGTGATTTCTCACACATATGGCAATAAACCTTCACATCATGTCAGGGAGGGTGGCGCTCCAGCACCCCCTATGGACAAGCTTCCACTAAATACAATAATTAAAACATCCAAGCAGTAAAGTTAGAAGCGATCACATGTAGGCATGAGGAAGGCAGAAATGGTACTCTGAAATACTTGAAACGCTGTGATTGACCAAATGTTTACCAACCAAGAAGAGCTTTAGTGCAAAAATCAGATTTTCCTATTTCTTTATTTAAACGAGGGGCAGCAACAGAAATTTGATCATTCAGACGAAGATTAAAGTGAGATCTGAAAGGCACTAAGTGAATCTTTAAGTAATGTGTGTAATCAAAGTAAATTTATTTGAAAATAAACAACAACCATTTACAACCAAGATTCAGTCTATGCTCAGTCTGCCACTAAGTGATGTGCCCTCACACAACTTTATCTGCACATCTGCTTTTATTCTTCCAAACAAGCACAAAAACTGAAATTACAGTACAAACTGTGTCGGACCGTAAATAATTGCAATCCAAACTGAAGGCTTTTACTGGAGGATTGTAAATCAGAGCAGGTTAGGGAAGTCAGGACTAGCTTTGGTGGTTCTGTATTGATTCAAAGCCATCTCCCAAGTGCTTCTGATTTATCTGTCACATTTTATTACAGCACCCTTGCTCTGAAACTTTTTTTTCTCTTCAATACAAAACAGCAGAGAACATTTAAGCACTGGAGGTCTCATCAGTCGGTGCAAAACAGACAGAACTCTGCAGCGGCTGTTATTTGCTGTGTTTATATAATAAATAAAGATTCAATATTCAAACTCATTCAAATCTTATCTAATCTAATCTATAAGACATTTATGTGATAACTATTTTCTGATTCCCTTAAAGGAGTAATTATGTAAGAATTCTGCAGTGAAATAATCCCAAAACATTCTAATGTCTCAATCATGTTGGAAGGAAGGTGTCACTGAAGCAGATTTCCTTCTCAGCTGGCTGTGGGGTTGTCAGTTTTTGTCTTAAAAAAAAAAAAACTAAAGAGGGATGTAGTTACTGTTTACAAACTCTGGGTCTGTGAGGTTACAGAGTTATTTCCCCCCATTTCCACCCCTAAGAAGCCACGGCATCTTTTTGTTTTCCGGTGAAGCAGGCTAGAGGCTAACGTTGAGCTAACAATGCTAACGTAAATTATAAGCAAATAGTCTGCTCTAAAAATATCTCAAGCTACTTGTTCTATTACCAACAACTGGATATTACAGTGAAATGTATGTGTGAAGTGACTAAGGAGTCAATCGTAGCGTTTTACTTGTTTCAGAACTATGACAACAAGCTAACAGCAAGATGACAAGCATCCACACTTCCTCCAATGCTAGACACATATTATCATAATAAGTGTGGCAAGTGCTCCCTACCGTAAAACACTCAAGAGTGCTAACACCAGATACGACTATGTATTAATCTGCTTATCAACTTACTGTCGGTGCGTTCGATTAGTCCTCGGAACTCGGAAATCCCGAATTCCGAGTAGAAAAAATCTAATTAAACGCCCCGCAAAGTCGGAAACTCGGACATTTTTCAGAACTCCGACCTCTAGATCCAAGATGGCAGCTCTCCGTATCAACAACAGTAAATTTTGGTTGAAATGTGTTTATTTTACAAGATACACATATAAGAGTGCATTTAAAATCAATGTTACATGTAGCGCTTGCATCTCTAAGCTGAACAAACTAAAAGTGTTGTTTATTAGTCATCTATGTTCGTTGAGCGCTACCAAAACAGCAGTTTTCGAGGGCGTCGCCATATTGAAATTCCGACTTCTCCGACTATGGTAACCAGAAAGCCGTTAACTCGGGTGTGAAGTCATTCCGAGTTCCGAGGTAAATCGAACGCAGCATGTGTATGACTCGTCTTAACTTGTCATCCAGAATCTTCTGACGCTGATCCATAACTGGAAACAGCCATGAAACCCACAGAACGGAAGAGCAATAGTAACTTTTTGTTTAGAAAACTGGACTGCAGTACCAAATTTGACCACAAGATGTCATTCTTTATCCAGTCTTACATTTTGCACCTTTAAACTAAAGACGGTTCCATTTGGGGTACACTGTTATAAAATTTAGCTATAATTGGCTTTTTTATCATGTCTAAATCATCTCATTTGCTCAAACTTGGATTTTGTAACACTTTCAAAAACTATTTGTTTTTTTAGACTCAGCCCATCACCCCCCAAGTCCATTTTTTATTACTTGAATATTTTAATTTTTTTCTCCACAGAGGGAATTATATCTTTCTGTCTCTAGAATTAGCAGACGGTTGGCTCCACTCATATTTTCTCCCTGTTTATTCTTCCCCCATCCTCCTGCCTGAAACTGGTTTTAATCAGATATTCTGAAAAATGTTTGAGTTTCTAAAATGAACCTGGAGACAAAAGAAGAAAGCAGACTTGATGAATAAAGCTTTTGAAATTTGCAAAATCTAGAGAAAAAAATGTTTTGATCTATTATTGAGTTTTATTTTAAAATATGCATTCTGACACATTTCCCATGCTTATTTGATGAAAATTGTCAGAATACAGTCAAGTAGAGAAATTAGTGGTAATGCTCTATGAAATGTATTTGGCGATGATCAACATTTCTTCTTCCTGATTTGATTTTAATCTCGATTATTCAGATAATTGATTAGAATGACTAATTCTTCAGGATAATTGATTGCTATGTACTTGGGGATCTACATGTTTCTGTGTCCATTGGGGCATTCTCATCCATGTTATTTTTGGGTCCGCTGCATCACAGCTTTCATCGTATGAGACTTTAGTTCCACACTTCAGTCCAATTAGTGGTGATAAAGAGCCGGTTTGTCAACTTTCTGTTTGAAACCACAATTAGGTTATTTCTCATGAGGAATTAGATTTGATTTGTGTCCTTGCAGACCCTAGGTGATGAATAGTGCAAATATGGACAAAAGTAAATCTTCTTCAGGAATATTTATCATAAACAAGTGCTCTTTTTCTTCTTTCGTTGTCATTTTGTCTGTCTGCACCTTTGTGCTGCAGAAAAAATGACTGTTGTGTAAATTCAGCATAAAATGATCACTACTGAAATCGGTTAATTTTGTTGTGCTAGCCTCGGGTAGAGCTATTCTTCTTGCTAAACGTTTTTTATTACCTGATCTTCATAATTAACTCGCAACAAACAATCTTATTTTTCTCTCCTGGAGAAAGGTGAGGCTTTCTGTGTGTTTAATTTATAATTTCCTGGCTTCTAAATAGTCCCTCAATAATTTATGACTAGAAACCATTCAATCCCAGGTGGAGAATTTACAATTAGCTCTTTAAGTGGGATGCTGGCAAAAATAAATAGTGTGACTTCCTACAGTAACACTGGCATTGACTAAATGGTTATAAATCTGTGAATTTATTTCTTTTTACCATTTTTTGTATATATTGTATATATTTTAAAATGTTTAATGTTGTCACATTATTTTAAAAATTAACTCTTTTATATTTCCACTTTTGTTTTCTTGCACCTAAAAAGCACTTTAAAATGCTTCTGCATGAAATGTGCAATATAAATAAATCTGCCTTGGCTTACCTAAGCCTATTGAAATCACAATTTATGTTGTTTACATTGCAATGCATTATGGGTATAAGTGATATAAAGAGGTCAGAAAGCATGATTGACTGGAAATCACAAAAAAAACATCATGTTGCAACAAATTAACATTTTGCAGTTATTTTAAATAAAACTAAAACTAGACCTCTTTAAATGACTACACTATTTTACCACCCACACAAATTGCTTAGAAAAATATTTATGTCAGTGGTTCATTTTCTTGCACTAGTTTCTTCAGGATCACGTTGGGGAGCTAGAGTCTTTTGCAGGGGCGGTCCTAGGGGGGTTCGAGGGTGGGCCAGTGCCACCCTGAAAATAAGTTTGGACCTCCTTGCTGAGGGTGGAGCCTAAGCATTAATGAGTACTGATTTTTTTGTGATAATTTAGCCTGAAGCGAGATGTGGAACCAAAGCATGTGAACGCATTTATCTGAAATTAAAAGAGGCATAGACAAATATTTTCATGTTAAGATAAATCGCTCAGATAACACATTTTTTGCAAAATAGTTATATTTTCAAACTAATTAAAAATCTGTTTTATCTAAAGTATCTGTAAAGTTACTAATATTTGATGGTGGGGGCGACAGTGGCAGAGGAGTTAAGTGACCACCCTGTAATCGGAAGGTTGCAGGTGCGATCCCTGCTCAGTCTGTAACTGTCATTGTGTCCTTGGGCAAGACACTTAACCCACGGTACCTGCTGCTGGTGGTGGTCGGAAGGACCGGTTGTGCCAGTGTACGGCAGTCTTGTTTCTGTCAGTGTGCCCCAGGGCAGCTGTGGCTAAAATGTAGCTCATCACCACCAGGGTGTGAATGTGTGTGTGCGTGGGTGAATGACTAATTGTGTTGTAAAGCACCTTGGGGGGTTCTAGGACTTTAGAAGTGCTATACCAAATACAGACCACTTAAATTACTTAAATGCATGTTTTGGGACTGAAATGAAGCCAGAGGAAAACTACATGTGGTCAAAGAGAACTCGCTAAGCTCTAACCGTTACACACTTATTTGAAACACAGAGTTTTATATGATATTTTAGATTTACTTGACTGGATTGGGATCTTGATGATTGGAGGTCGAATAAACACTTGAAATATATTTTTGGTTTTCTAAAACATCTTCTAGATATTTTTTACAGTGTAGCATGGTGCAATATCTTCTGTTAGCACCATAATAATATTTTAGAACAGAAATCTGTCAGTGCACCTTACTGCATTAGTGACAGATGAATTTAGGATGTTGCAGCGATGCCGGAAGGCTAACCGTGCTTTGAATGTGACATAGTTTGTTAATTAGCCAACGGAGTGAAGCATAGTTAGAAATCTGATTTAAACAGCTAGACTGTGACACCATGGTATCAAAAAAACTGCTCTCCTCTGATATTGGCTCAGGCACTAATCTGTGTAAAATTTGACTTGTAAATTATGTTGCCAGGTGCAATTTCATCAGCAGTTTTGATTGCAATCTCAATACGCCAAATATGAGTAGGCTAGTCCGAGACCTTCAATTACGTGTGCTCAAGCTTGTTATTTTAGTCAAACATTGTCTGTATCTCAATGTCAATGACGAGAACCCCTTGCAGCCAAGGAAACAAAAGGCACACTTCCATATTTTCTAACAGTTCATTGTGATCAGAATTATAGGGCTGAAAACTGCACAAAACATGCAATATTCTCTGGAAAACCAGCAGTTAATTTGACATTTCCACGCTCCGTTGTGTCGGTAAAACCCAGCTTTTATCGTTTTTGCGTTTGACATCGGAACAAAACAAAAGATCAGGATTACATCTTTGCTTATGTTGTTTTCTAAGCAAAAGTAATACGTCCTTCAAACACGTTTCCTCTGCTGACTTTAATGAAATGACTTTTAATTTGCTGCTGCTTCTTCACACCGGCCAGAGAGCTGTGGACACACGGAGGATTTGGAACAAGGATGTTGCACAGAATAAATTCTGCGCTTCATAATTCATTACATAACACTTCTCCTTGTAAGAAAAAGGAGCTGAATAACCACAAAGCTCCACGGAAACACACAGCACAAGCACATATATCAGCTGTCTCAGTTAGTGATGACCGCTACTGAAATATCCCACCTTGCATCTGTCAAGCTCTGTACTCCAGTGCAGCCATATGGAATAGGATTTGTATAAAATGTTGAATTTACATTTTATTCCTAATGTAAGTAATGTAAGCAGAGCGTAAGAGTGCCACGACAATTCTGCCCAGGATTTAATTAAAGCCTTGGCTTCCCTGCAGCTCTTGCAAAGGCAGGGCAAAAATAAATAAGAGAAGCAATGACTGAACAAATGAAATGATGATTTGTTATCTTTTGTGTTTTCAGATTAAACATAATGCATTTGACAAAGCATGCATGGCCTAAAATCCAACTTCTTAGAAACTATTTCATTTATGCAAAGCTCATCGTCTCATTTAATTTAGCTTCACTCCTCCTGCGGAAGAAAATAATTATATTTTATGTCTCCCTGCTGATGATGTAATCTTTTGTTTCTGCTGTGATTTCAGGCACATGAATTTATTTTGAGCAAATGAAGAAAAACATCTGTTTGTAATGGAAAGCCAGTGGAGAAACTGCAAAAGACGTATTTTCTACCTAACCCACTCTGCATTTTTATAAAAGTCGGTACGGTTTTACATATCTGCAAAAAAAAAAAATATTCAGATGAAAAATGATGATTTAGGACCAAAAGCAATAAGCCTTTGCCCTTGAGTGTAAAACACAATTTTGGACCAACAGAATGCGTCAGCACTTCGGTTCTAATAGACGCTTCATTATATTTGTAAATCTGCCAGTGCATGTGGCTGCTCTGGAATCAGCTTATTGATAAGAAGAAACCCAGTTCTTCTGCAATAAATAAAATAAATTTCTGTTTTTGCAAACCATGCCAACTGCGTGCTATTGTTAAGCAAGCTGATTATGCATGCTGCCCTATATCACAGTCTACCATGTAAGTCTAAATGCAGCATCCATTACAGCTACATAAGGACACTTGCCATATCATGCAAAGAGACTGCCAGCGAAAGCAACGACGGACCCCCTTGAGAGGAAAAAAAAGGAAAAATTGGATTTTTGCCTCCACTTTTACCACACAGACAGTGTTTTTGAGTGACAGACTCATTTGCCAGGTTTTGTGGGTGGATGTTTATGCAAATGCCTCTCCTCTGTGGGCTGAAATAGCCATCCAGTGACAGACCAAAACGAACTGTGTTGAAATGTGGACGTTGTGCAACTCAGAGTCTGAAAGCTGAGAATAATTCACATTAAAATCTCTGGCTCCAAACAGCAAAAAAATCTAAATTAGGCTACTTCACGAATCATTTTTGGCCTTTTTTATGAAGATTTTGCTGACAGAGTTTATCTACTTAAGGAGCTTTGTAACGACGTGTCCTCCCGTCACAGCCGTGGGGTATAACTGCAACAGACTCACATGAATCCTGGTCATGATGTCTTCGAGGGATGAATAGTGCATCTGCTGTGGCTCACTTGGAACAATTTAGCATTGTAAATGAATTCGTCATATGAGGATCACCATCGCTGTTGTCCAAACTTGTTTTTACACCAAGTCAAACTGCTACTTTGTGCTGCGAAGCAAAGATCCCAAACTGTCATTTCACACCAAGTTCTCGCTGGGTGTAATAAAATCCAGTTCATTGTGTTCACTCAGCTTCCTTCGCTTTTTTCGATGTTGTAATAGCAGGAAGTAATCTCTGAATATAATAGCATTAAAGAGGGCATACACTTGTTGTTTCAATAAATTTGCTGTAGCCTAGAAATGTAGACAAACCGTAGCAGCAGCAAAAGATTTTCTCTGAGGGTCAGTCTACCCACGCTCCATCGTAGGCCTCGCAGGTCTACCATTGACCTGAACAATTTTAGGTACAGCCAGTCACAGCGCTTTGTTTATAGAGAGATGGGTGGGCTTAGCACCAGAGCTGTGACGGAGAAAAACTACAAAGATGGCGTCGGCTCAGGAACGGCGCTAATTTGAAATGGCTTGGGCATCAAATTTGGACTATTTAGAGATAGAGAAAAAGGTTGTATTTGCTTCTTCTTTGACGACGTATGGAGGATTGCCCTGTTGACTGAGTTCCATAGCGGCGAGTACGTCGCGTTGTTCATTCCTTTGATTGGTCTTAGCGCTGTCCAATTTCGTGCAGAGACAATCGGAAAGACGACCGTAGATTCCACCCCACAAACCAGCTCTGTTTTAGCCTAGAAGTCTAGACGGACAGCAAAATGATATTGCTCTGCATGCACCAGTATTGTGGCTTGCCAATCACAGCCCTCTATCAGCTTGGTGGGCCAATCACAGCAGCCTATCAGTTTGATGGGTGGGATGTTACTGTGATTGTGCAAAACTGGCATCAACTTTGGACTATTTAGACTTTCTTTCAGTCAAGAGGTAATTCGGTTTATTTAGACAAAGGATGTATTTTCGTCATTTTCGACCATGTATGGCAGACTGCCCTGTTGACTCACATCCTTAACGGTGAGTACGTCACAATGTTTGTTGTCCAATAGCACGTGGAGACAGTTAGAAAAACAACCATAGATCCCGCCCCGAGACTGAGATCTGACTATAGGTGACCTTAACCCTAACCCTGCCAGTCATGTGATCTCTAATATAAATGAATGCCTTGTGAGTCATTCTCTGTGGGGAAAAAAAGCTCTGGCGCTCCTATTTCAGGACGTAGAAGTCAGCTGAGGCGTTGGGGAGTCAGCTGGGAGTTGGGGGCACAAAATGGCAGGATTCAGAGTCTTACTCATTAATATTCATGATATTTGAACATCTTGCCTCTGACTGGCTAACAGCAATACAACTCTTCCGCTGCCTCCGTTTGCTGTGCAACGTTGATGCTTTATCTCCACAATGAACCAAACAGACTGAAGGAGTTCTGCCGTGTTGTGGAGCTGCTAAGGCTAATGGTTAGCTTCTACTAGCCAAGACGCGCTCTGCTCTCTCTTTCCTCGTCTATTTTTTTTTTCGGCGGTTAATGCAGGAAATAGGGGTAGAAGACTATTTTCACTTTCAGCCTGCATGTGAAACTCAGAGTGACCAATCATATTGCAAAAAGAACAATTAATATACTTTTCTCAGAGAACCTCACTTTTAAAACATTTTTAAAAAGTTGGCAAAATGCAAAACTTTAGTAAAGTAAACTTTAGTAGAGAAATTAGCAAACGAAAACCAAACTACCAAAGTGGAACTAATATTTCACTATCTTATGAAGTGCAAAGTAACATCTGGATGTGCAACAATGTCAACGGAAAACCTGCAATTATAAATGGAAATGATTTCTAAAACCCATTAAAAACAATAAAAAACAACTGATTCCTAGAAGCACAAAACACGTAACAGTAGAGATGCTGACAGATAAAACAGCTGCTACTCTCACCTCTCTGCAACCTTTTTTACTTTCCCCGCATTCTTAATGCTCGACAACCTCGGCTTCCACACTTTCACTCAAAAACAACTCACTGGTGGTTAATATGTGCTACTTTGAGTTCAGCATTTATTTAGCCCGAACGGCATCTTGAAAGCTAAACAGGCAGATCTGTGGCATTTCAACTATAATTTACGAGTAGTTGTGGGAGCTTGTGCAGTTTGGATATACAGGCACACAAATCTACCACTGTTTGGAATTCATTACAAGAATGATGCATACAGGCGGGATAGGCGCACTAATAAATCAGACATGCACATTTCCCCATTGCTTATGCAGGATTTTACAGGTTAAGTGCTGCAGTTTTGGGGACATGAGGTGTTGCGGCCCTCACATCCAGGGATTGGATGCATTACATAAGCCATTATTCTGATTACAAATCCTGCAGTAATATGACATTGTTATGGGCAGCAACTGTTACTTACAACGTTTATTACAATTGTGTTTATTGTGGGCTGTAAATGAAAGAAAGGAGAGCTTGTCACCTCCGTGATGCTGCAGCACAATAAAAAAAAACAATAATTTAACAGGTTTAAACCTGTTTAGGTTTTGTTTTTATAAACCTTCACTACACATGAATATAATAATTAGTTTATTTTCAGATGAAGATAATATTTAATAATTTACTACAAAATTATTTGATGGGCTTTGTTTTATGCAGGGTTCGAATTACAGGGGAGCTAGGGGGAGCCTGGCTCCCCAAAAATGTTGATAGGCTCCCCAGAACCCTCAACTGACACACCCAGGGGGAGCCCAAAAAATGACCCAGTCAACACCCTCGTACTCACTGGGTTTTAACGGAAGTGACTGGACGATCACTCGCTGCCCATCTCAAGGTGATGCTGAATGTTCTGAAAATTTAAATAGATGCTTGGAAAGCAGGAAAACTCCTTGTATATCTGGTTTCAGCTTCACCTTTCCTTAGGTTTCTGCATTATTAATATAAAAGAGGATCCTGGAAACCAGATAAAACGTTCTTAGAATTGCTTAAAAAACCAATTGAAGATAATCTTTTTTTTACCTTAATCTCAACCTAAAAATACTTCTATGAATAAACCTTTAAATGTGGCATGTTTGTTTTGAATGAGATGATTCATTTAATATGGAACTTTTATCTGCAATAGGAAAAAATCAGTTATGATGAAAGAAATCTCCTTTTGTTGGGTATTAGATGTTACAGGAACAATACTGATAAAAAATATAGAAATATTGAAATACTTAAAGAAATCTGAGTATTGCAACCAAATCCTTAACACCTCAGAATAAACACATCCAAACACAGACTTTTAGCAAATGTAATGGTTTTCTGAAAAATGGCCAAAGATTTACAGAACTAACAAACTTGGAGAATAAGCATTCACACACCTCCAGACTCCATTTCCTTTTCCTCGGAAGCACATCCTTGTGTATCCTGAAATAATTTTGGGGGTGATGTTTGACCTCATTTTAGCACTTTTCTGTATGTTTCACAAATCCCAGTGGAACGGATTTAAAGCAGAGTAACTGATTCGAGCAAAAAAACGTAGTCATCATCTCCTTTCTAATGGACCGTTTTCTCACCAAATGTTGAGGCTTCTTTGTTTACTCATCTAGTTGGTTTCTTACTTTCTTATCCGTTTCTAATATAGGGAGACTAAGTCTCATCCCCTACCGGTCGGCTCATGGGTCCCCCAAACAAAGATAAAATGAATGCAAGTAAATAGTACTGTAAAAGTTATTTTCTAATCTGCTTTGCCTTACGCCCTGAATCACACAAATGTTGAGGAGGGTGTGACCGGACTGAAACTGTTTTGGGATTAGGTTTAAAGGTCCATTGTAGATGCTGGAAAGATGAAACCTGAGGCTGCATCCTCCGTTTAATGTTGGTTTTTCCTGTTTGACATAAATAGCTTTCTTTACTCTTCTCTCAAACCGTCTAGAATGTGTACTTTGTCAAAACTAATTCCAAAACAGTTTCAGTCTAGGTCACACCCTCCTGCATCTAATCAAAACAGCCATTCTAACACAATAGGGCCTAACGAGTTCAACAACTCCTCAGGGGGTAGAGAGGAGGGGTATTCATAGGTAGTTTCTGCTCATTAAGCAACAATAGACAGCTACAGTTTACAAGCTTGACTCTCCCATATTCCAGTCAGAATTGACAAAGCTCCTCAGATGAGAAGCGAAACGTCTTCAAGAAACCAAAGAAGTACAGTTGCCTTAATTTGAACCCCTTTGGATGACCATGACCTGGATGACTGAGAACCTTCACCAGCATATTTCTTGGCATCAAAATATGTCTTTAAAATTCACGGACATCATATATTAAATCCATGGCACATATAAAACGAGATCAGAAAATAATTTTAAGAGACTTCATTTTTTGGCAGTTGGGCACCCATGGTCCTGAAGTAGATGGGCGTGACTTCAGCTCCCTATACCATCATCACATGTTTAAAAAAATACCAACATAGAATCTCAAATCCCAACAGCTGAACACGAGAAAATGCGGGAGATCCTGAGATCCGAGGACATTGGGATAAACCGGGACACGGGGTATTTAAAACATCTACTGCAACTATTGACAAGTTATGCATGTCTAAGACAAAACAGATTCTGTGCTGTTGATCTGAGCTCTCTCCTTCACTGAATTGGAACTAAAATGGCCTCCAAGTGTACTGAACAATGGAAGTGAGCATAATGCAGTGTGACTACTGAGTGACTTGACTGAGATCCAAAGTGAATAAAGGGCCTCACTATGTGAGGCAGCGAGGCTAAGCTGCTGCAGTGCTCAGGACTTTGGCGGGTGACTCTGCATCATAACGCTTCACACACATTTCATTTGCCAGTAACCCCTATTGTCATTTCCTTCATGGCACTGCTGCCTCCATCTTCCGAAACTATCATCGTAACATAAGCAACAGCGTGTACTTTATTTGTTTTTGTGGTGTCTGATTATTTTTTTTCCTTCCCTTAATTCTAAATAAAGAATTGATCTGGTGTTTGAGCAGTTTCTAGCAAAGAGTGGAAACTGTTTTCTCTGAAGTCAAAACAAAGAATTAGGGCTCAATTCTGTGATGCCAGAGTTATTTCTAACCTACTTATTGTACTAACAATGGATTGGGAGACCCACTTAAAGTCATAAAATATTCATCCATAAACTCGGAGAGTTTCACTTCTTTTGTTGCATCATCATCCAATTTGAAACAAGTTATAAACCCTCAAATCCAGAGAGCAGCTTACTGTCACTTTCACATTTGTCGTCTTTTTCCTCCCCAAAATGATTCATTCTAAATATAAGACATAGAAAGCAGAGGTGAGAGCAGATTTATTCCGGAGAATGTAGTTTTGCAGTTCGGTAATTTTAGAGAATAAACTTTAAAACCGTCAAATTGTGGAAAATCGACTTTGGGGAACAAGTATTATGATACACATTCCTCCATTACATTGAGATTGCTTGAGTCTAATTGGTAGAAAATGTCATATTCCTACTAAATGAGAAGAAACCTGGTTAAAAAAAGGCTAAAATCTAAAAGGTCTACCCTCCAAACATCTCTTTTAGGTCTTAATTAGATTAATTCTGTTTCAAGGAGACATAGAGTCACTTTTTTTCCAAAGTTATAATAGCTCTATGGATTATATAAAAACATGTTTATGAAGATCTCTGCATAAAATCCCTCTCACATAAAACAATCTCAGCAGTTTTATTCTTGACATTTGCAGTACCTGTTAGAATGAGCCATTTCAGGGCTCTGTCACTTAAAAAAAAAGCAAGCAATTGCCCCCCCCCCCCCCCCCCCCCCCCCCCCCCCCCCCCCCCCCCCCACCCACACACACACACACTCAGGCTGCTATAAGCTGAGAAGCTCCGATATCCGGGCGGGGCTCAGAGTAGAGCTGCAACTTCTCCATCAGCAGCTCTACGCAATAAGAGGTTTATTCTAATTTTCCCATTTGTGACATCACAAATGAGGACTTTTTGAAACGGCTTGTTTTAGTCTCATAATTCCTAAAACAAACATTGACAAATAAAAGAATGGATGGGATTTTTCACGTTTGGAGTTTTTGTAGAGGCAGTAGAGACCCACATAGCAGCAAAAAAGGATGCAAAAGGTTAATTTTGCATAATATGTCCTCCTTAAATTCATGTCAAGATTGATCATTTGTAAAACATTACACGTCTTGATTCAGTCCCACAAGCTCAAGTAAATCCAAGATTTAATTGGATTAAATAAAAAATATATTTATAAAAGAGCATCATCATTCACTTCAGAGCTGCACAGATTCGTCAGCCCTTTGTTTATGATTGTGAGACATGGGAGGAAACCCACACAAACGAAAAATACCCAGAAAAAAAGATAGAGGATTTAATCTGTGCCACTGTGCTTCCTCCTTTTCCCAACATTTTTATTCATGAAATGGGAATGAGTGGCAAAAAAAGAAAATGCAGGATAAATGAGTCATCGGAGTGGATTTCATTGTGTCAGGGTGGTTTGCAAAAGCCACAAAATCAAGGAAGAGGTTTCTGTCTTTTGTCTGAATAATCACCCTAACTAGTTAAGAGCTTTAACCCATAAAATGTTCTCTTCAGTCGATGTGTAACACGGTTGGGACATTGTTGCGGCACGGCTTGAGTATACAACCTCCAGCCAGGCTTGTCTTTGATGTGCTCAGAGGCCACGCTCTACCAGGAACTGAGAAGATCAAAGTCATGCGATTTTTATCAAATGGAGCTCTTGTCGACTGTTCGTAATGCCTTTCTCTTCGGCAGAAACACCCACTCTGTCACCATGATGCCACGGGAAGCACGGTGCTCTTTTAAACCCAGTGGTGATCTCCCCGTTATCCAGATGAAAACGGATTTAATAAAACCTCCCATCAACCTACTCTATAAATAGAAGCTCGTGGAAAATCTTCTGAGAGGAGAAAAAAAATAAGCTGTGCTCTTAAGCTGTTATTAACGTGCCGATAGGAGGGGAAAAAATAAATGTGAAACGTTGTTTTGGAGCAGATATTTTCAGTGAAAGGACGTTGATTTTCTGATATGAAGCTAAAACTCGACCAATGGCAAAGTCTGACCAAATGAATTGAACTTGCTCTTATTGGATACACTGTAAAAATGAAATGTTGAATTAACTTAACCAAATTATGTCAACCTGTATAATATAAAGAGTCATATACATTTACTTTTATCATGACAACGTATAGCAATGTATATCACTCTTTATATTTAAACAACTTGGTTTAATAGAACCAGTTGATATAACTTGGTTAAGTAAATTTAGAGATTGAATAAAACAAAGAAGTACTTTGTTGCTGTACTTAAGTACAATTTTTCTGTATCTGTAGTAGGGGTGTGCAAAGCAGCCAGTATTTGTAACTGTATTTGTTGAGGGGTGAAAGTATTTGTATGTGATTTTGTATTCGAGTAAAACTCAAAATAGGTGTAAAAATAATTTTTTTTGCGTTACACTTCTACACTATAACAAATTAGAAGTGTAACAGGGAAAAATTTGATTTTTACACCTATTTTGAGTAGTACTCGAATACAAATATGAATACTTTCCCCACTCAACAAATACAAATACAGATACAAATACTGGCTGCTTTGCACACCCCTAATCTGTATTTTACTTAAGTAATTTTCTAGAGGACTACTTTTTAATTTTATTCCCAAAATTACTTGTACTTTCTACTTCACTACATTTTCTAAAAAGTTTCAAAAGTAAAAGTACTTTAAGTTGCATTTTTGTCCCTGACCCCCACCCCCGTCCGATGGAGACCTGCAGCAGTTCCAAAGTTAATAGTACTTTTGTGTTTTGTCCGACAGCTCACGTCTACACAAACAATGCATATTTAAATGTTAGTTGAATACTTTTACTTTTAAGTACATTCGAAAATGCATACTTTAATACTTTTACTCAAGTCAACATTTTGGATACTTCCACTTTTACTTAAGTCATTTTTACCCCTTTATCTGTACTTTTACTAAAGTAAAAAATTCAAGTACTTCTTACACCACTGAGTAAATTCAGCATCTCATTTCTTAGAGCTGCATGGCATGAAAATTAGCATCAGACGTATGTGTTTTTGCTTAAAGTGGAGGTGAATGGTATTCATCAAGCATCCATCATCCAACGTGATGCATCATGCAGAAATTTGGAACAACTCTTAATAATCCCACAAGCCTAAAAATTTGGATGTAGGTGGATTTCGATTTGAAACCCCCACTTGTTACCCATAATGCTTTTCAGTGCTGTTACAGTAATTGTAGCATTAGTATCATTTTGTCCAGCCTACATATTCCAGACAAAACCTAAAGGTTGATTATCTTTGATTCAGTGATGGATTGTAAATGCTTTTCACCTCCCTGAAGTAAAACTATTGATTTGTTTGTTCTGCTGTCTTTTAAAATAAAAACAGTTCTGTCCCTAAGAGACATTAGGAATAAAAGACAACTAGACTCTGTTAGCCAGTAGGACAAATGCAAAGACTCCTGATCCGTATCCTGACAGTTTGATGCTGTTTAATGTTTATTCTGTTGTCTATGTGTGACTGTGAGGATGCATGTGTGTGCATTCATGTGCATGTGTGAAATTCAACAGTAAATAGGTCCCATGACTGTCTCCACTATAAGGCTCTCGCTACAGTGATGATTTCCAACCAACAGGTAAAAAAAAAGACGTTGCATTGCTCTATGGCAACACTGAACAATAATCCCTCATAATAAATGATTCTCAGAGTAATATTGGTTTAAAATTCAGTAAAATTTTGTTGCATTATTTTTTATTTTGTAAATGAGCCAATTGGAAGTTGCTGCATCAAGAGTCCCAATCATTTTTGAGGTATTTGTGGCAATTTCACGAGTAAAAGGAACGTATATCATCGCAATTTGCTAGATGACCGTGACATAAATGTATAAGCAAACACAAAAACGTTGTTTAGATTTG
The DNA here is from genome assembly GCA_006937985.1 of Aphyosemion australe. Taxonomy (NCBI): domain Eukaryota; kingdom Metazoa; phylum Chordata; class Actinopteri; order Cyprinodontiformes; family Nothobranchiidae; genus Aphyosemion; species Aphyosemion australe. Next base: position 1,154,230 of record SSNS01000129.1, on the reverse strand, counting down.
CAGCCATTTTAGCTTTTTGCTGATGTGCATCAAAACAGCCATTTTAAATCCCCAGCACTAATAGAGCATTTCTTTTCTAATTTTGTCCAGCCAAACGAACGCACCTCGTTTGAGGTGGCTTGCTTTGTGCTGGTGTGGTCTTTACTACACCCAACTCCCCTGGCAGCTTTGTTCCTGAAGTTGACACGTTTCTGAGCCAACTGCAGTCCACATATCTATGTGTGCTCTTTGTTTCATGGGCCATCACACTTCAAACATGCATTTAGGGCAGAGGAAGGAGTGACAGACGTGCACATTTCATTGACATGTTTGCTATCTCATCTATGCAGACAGTAGAATGCATTAAACCTACAATTTCAGCAGAAAGGAGGAGAAAAGTGACAGGATACTCACCTTCTTTGGGAGGCCGTTTCACTTCTGCACTCAGATTGCAGATTTGTCCAGCTTGTAGCTGAGGTGACAAGCAACCCTCCGTTTGTGGGTTCAAAGGTAAAACCACATTATTGAGCAAGAGCACGCTATCTGATTCCCCGTCGCCTAAATGTTGAGGACATGTGCATTTGCTGTACACAATCCCACATGTCTCCACCGTCCCTTTCTCTAGTTTCAGGCAGTTTTCCAGCCACGTGCAAAGCACCTGACACCCAAACTGGCTAGGGCTCGCCTTATTGAACACCAAGAAATCCACGATAGACTTCTCCTCCTCATCCAGCTTCTGCGGCGACAATCCGTTGTAATCATAAGGGAAAACTCTCCTCAGCTGCACGAAATTCTTGTCATACAGCAAAAATATGTAATTATTCTTTGAATCACACAGGTACACTATTGACTCGTTCACTTTTAGCAACTCGTTGATCTTCTCGTGCGAGTAGTGATCAAACTGATAAGCAAGCAAAGAGTATTCAGAGCAGCTCAAGTCTCGCTTGTATAGCTTAAGGTAGATGCTGTATTTGGTAGGGTCTGGGTTCTCCAGCGTCCACGTACAGTTCGTGTAGTTCTTGGGAAACATTTCAGTCACCGAGTATGATCCATAAATGACCCCCTTGACCAGAGTGGAACACCAATAATCTTGGGCACCAGTTAATCCAAACATAACCAGAAGATAGGTGGAAAATATATAAATCAACAGGTTTCGAACAGCCTTCATCCTATGTCATTTGGCCTGCAGGGAGAGATGAAGAAGATCATGCAAAAGGGTGTTAAAGAGGAGCAGATGACAAAAAAGATGATAGATGTTTTCTGTCAAGCCTGACTGACATGCATCACATAGTAGAAGGGGGGGCACATTAACCTCAGCAACATGTCTTTTGCAGCCCCATCTTGCCTCCATTTTCACTAGAATTTGTGCAAACATTGCCACCTTGTGGCTACTTCAGCCCTGATATATTTATTTATTTTATTGAGGGGAGGTGGGCGCAATAATGTGAGTCATTTAGACATTATTAATTGGGTCATATTTGGACTGGCACAACCCCTGGAGGTATTCAAATGTAGCTGTTTAGAATATTTGACATTAAAAGGAGACGAGCTGGGGGATTTGATGCGCGAGGCTCGGTGCGGTCCTCGTGAGTGACTGGATATGTGCGACCCGTCGGTTTTTACGCAGCAACCGGGATCTTTTCAAATCAACCTGTATTCTTGTGATTTGGTCTAGGACGGTTAGACAATACGACAGAGGCGGATATGCACGCGCGCGCACAGCAAAACAAAAAAATGTCATGCGTTTTCCTGCTTGCTCCTCTCGGTGCGCACTTTCGATCCAACGCGCCACCCTGCGCGTCTCTCAGATTCATTATATATATTTGATAATGTAATTTGATAAAGAGCCCGTGTTTGAGTGGCGGCTCGTTGTGAATGGGCGCGCGCGCTTGGCTGTGCGCGCGCATGAGAGGGAGATGGAGAGAATGCAATGCGATGTCCTGATTGCTTTAATCCTACAGGCAATGCAGCTGTGAGCAGTGTCACAGCAGAATGTGCATGCGTGTGCGCGCGTCTAGATCCGTGTGCGTGTGTGTAAGTGTGTGTGTGTGTGTGCGTGTGTAGGCGTCTAAAACCAGTAGATAGCGGCTTTTGTGCAGAATAAACACCCTTTTGCGGGTAACTTTTTGTTTTTGGAGGATGAATTGAATGATGGGCTGTCCGTCAGACCTCACTGGGATAATATGTGTCATGTAAGGATTTGTGGAAGCAGAGCAGAGTTAGATCAGCTCTAGCTGCGATATGTAAACCCCATATGATCCCGGAAGATTCATGACCAAAAAAAAAAAAGTGTATCCAGAGAATCTGTCGTGAAAGGAGCCCGATGTTAAGCATCCAAACGCAATTTCCTCAGGAGAGCAAATCTGAATATAGAGGCACGTATGGGGCTCCATTTCGTGCCGCGTTCATGACGCTTGGCACTTTAAAGTGATTTTTGCCTCTTAAGAGGGAGATCAGCTCTTAAAAATCATCTGTTAAGCACCCCAGACTAATGCGAGCGGGATGAACGCGCAAAAGCCATGGTGTTGAACAGACGGGCGCATATTTAACCCAGGGAGGCTAAACTTTCACTGAGACATGAAATAAATAAATAAACAACAGCCTCACGCATCAATAATACATCTGAGAATGTGAATTAGTGTCTTACCTTACACTGCGGACGCTATGGCTATTTTCCCAACATTGACCACATCCTTCATAAATAAATTCTGCAGCCCTTCGGTGAATCGATACTCCCCATTCCCGACAAAAGCAGAAGTCCGGCGCAACAAGATGGTTCAATGGATGCAAATAAAAATGCGTTACACTCCGGTCAGCCCGCTCACATCCTCCCCGTCCTGCTTCCTCTTCTTCTGGGTTTTTCCCATCAAAACCGGGCGCAACCACACACACATACACACACACACACGACAGCCACCGAGCAAGAAGGGGAAAGAGAAAATACCAAGAGAGGGAGAGAGATATAGAGGGAGAGAGAGGGAGGAAGAAAATTCTTGGAGTGATGAAGAAGAGCAATTCTCACAGAATGACCATAAATGAAATCGGCGCACTCCACGTCTCTATTTCCAGTGATTTCTCCAGCAAGTCGCGTTCCTCCTCTCGTCTGGAAACCAGGAGGAGGGGAGCAAAGAGAGCCAAAAAATAAATAAAGAATAAAAGATCCTTCAGTGGGTGGATGTGATGCAGGGGGGCTTGGGAGTTACAACACCGAGAGGAACAGACGCGCTTTGCTTGGTGCTTGCAGAGCTCCAGGAGCGGGCTGGCTGCAAAATCACGTCACACTCAGCCGCTAAGATAAAGCACGTACGCACGCTTCTTACTGCCGCTGCGTCTGGCACCACCACCACTTTCTTTCCCTGCCATCCTCCTCCCCCTTTTTCTTTCCTTTTTTCATCCCATTACAGCCTTCTCTTAATTCGAGTCAAAAGGGTCCCCCCTGTTGAACCGGACCCTCCTCAGTTGTGTTCAGACCACGCTGCGCTTTGCTGCTGCAGCAAGCAGGAATATTCCGTGGACTTTTTGATATATTTGACATGTTTTTGGGAAGAGGGGGAGTACATTGGGATCATTTGATCAGGACAAAAACCTTGTTTTTCCTCTTTTAAGGAGACTGTTTGGGTGCCTTTCACAGGTTGCCGCTGGAATATTCTGGGACAACTGTGGAAAGTTGCTCCGAGTTGTCTGGTTTTGTTCCTTTTACAGGTGCGAACCCGCAGTTTTTCATTCACCATCCTCCTAGAGGTGCGCTCGCAGGGGACCTGCGTCTTTGGATGTGCGCGCGCGCGCGTGCAAGTGTGTGTGAGAGCTTTATTCACAGAGTTAAATGTGGTTTCGACCCCTTTTTCAAATGCGTCGCCCTGATATTCTGAGAGGCATTTATTCAACAATCAACAGTCAATTAAATCCAGTGTAAGCTCTGGGCTCCAACAGTTTGTCACTGACAATGTGTTATCAATGGCTCTGCTAAAGCCTCCTTTGCCTAGTGGCTGAGTTCATGTGAGGAATGGGACCATAATGGACGTGGGGGACGGGGGAGTTTTCCAGTCAACTCTGTCCTCTCCCCCATCAGATTGCCTTTTCATCCTCCGAGGCGGTTTATTCACGTAGGTGGGTGTTCTACCAACAAAAACATCTTTGAACTTCAAGCTTTACATGAATCAAACCAAAAATAATTTGTTGGATATTATTGTGCATGACATAGAGGAGCTACATCTATATGGAAGGGAGACTGTTCCAGTTCTACTGCTTCAACCATTGATGCTACACTGCAAAAACTAATTTTCAAGAAAGTAAAAAATACTTTTTAAAAGACATTTTATCTTGTTTTTAGTCTAAAAAGTATAAAAGAAAATGTTCTTATCTGCAAAAACAGCATTACTTGAAATAAGGAAGTTATTGGTAAATATGATCAAAATTTCTTGTTTGAAGAAAAAAATTCTGCCAATGGGGTAAGTAAAAGTTGCTTGGCTAAAATTTTTAAAGAGTGGGTTCACTGAAAATTTTTTTTTTTTTTTTTACAAATTTTGTTAAAAAATGATCACTCTGAGTTTAACATGAAGGCTGAACGTGAAAAGCGTCTTCTACCCCTATTTCCTGTATTATCTTCTGATAGAAAATAGATCCAGACAGATCTACGTCACACTGTCACTGAACATTCATGGACTCGCCCATCTTGACTTGCGAAAGGGGAGGATGTTGGTTTAGCGTCCAGGAAACAGCAGAGAACATCTCGACTAATAGAAGCTAACTAATAGCATTAGCATCTCCATCACACAGCAGAACTCCTCCAGGTGTGTGTTATTTGTGGAGAATAAAACATCAACGTTGCAACGCGAACAATCAGTGGTAGAGTCGTGTTGCTGTTAGCCAATCAGAGGAGAGATCCCCAAAAATCAGGAAATAAGACAAATCCTGCCGTCTGCTGCCACTTTCTCCTGCAGCTGAATTCTACGTCCTCAAACAGGCGCACCGGAGCTTTTGTTCCAACCTACAAGGCATTCATTCCTACTAGAGACCACTGCAGATGTATTAAAAATATGAGTAAACCTGACCTTTTATAACTGTTACATTTATTTGCTAGAATTCTAGCCAAGCAACTACCCCATGGTAGTTTTTTTTTTCCTCAAAACAAGAAAATCTGGATCATATTTAAGAATATTTACCTTATTTCAAGTAGTGCTGTTTCTTGCAGATAAGAACATTTCTTCTTTTTACACTAAAGCTAAGCTAAAATGTCTAAAAACAAGGTTTTTTTACTTTCTTGAAAATCAGTTTTTGCAGTGTATTGACAGGTAACTCCCATTAGCTTATTTTTTTAAAGGCCTTTAATAAAATGGTTCCATCTGATGCCAAACGAGGAGCCTTTTGTTGGTTTATTTCCAAGAAGTTTCAATCCGAGGACTATTTGTGCCAGCTTTGCCAAAGAATGCTTCAGAACTACTTAGTACCAGGCCCAGCATGGTGACCGTTTAAAAAAAACTTGTTTATATCCTCCCAAATCCTGTTGCATGGACTGTTTACAACATTATTAATCTGTTGCCAAATTTATAAAGGAGATTGCAGTCATTCAGCACAGTTGGTTTCCATGTCCTGTGGCAGGCAGCTTTTTAATTCCAGCCCTTTCCCGGGCAGCCAGTGGAACATCAGGAGTGACCTCGAGCCAGCCCACTCTCCACAGCCTTAATAAAGACTTTGGCATTCAAGGGCTTTTTTGGCTTCGCTAGCTGAGAGGTGAAAGAAATTCATGCAAAGCCTTATTGAACAATGAAAACACAATAAGTAACTTTCTGCTGACTTGCGGGGCGGCCAGTTGCCAAGCTTCAGGAACGCTGCCATCAATCTCCTCCGCAAGGATGTTTTCTGGGTCCAAATGGCACCCAGCGTGAGGAGTCGTCTCACATCCAGGAGAAAAGATTAAATTCATCAGGAAGTGTGGTTAAATGAGCCAGTCAGAGGTGAGTAAGAGATAATGGTGCCGCTGAGGAGGTCAGATGGTGAAATGATGTGGTTTAAAACTCAACTTAAATGTTCAATTTGCCAAAAAAAGTGGATTATTTATTTTCTTTTATTGCTTCTGACCCACGTGGAACCAGACTGAACTTTGCAATCTCTAGAGCTGAATGTGCTTTTTGATGCAGATCTGTTAATGTGACTGCTTCTTTCTCTAATGGATTTTTTATTCTTAATATTAATTCTCTGCAAAATACACTTTTGTTTGTGTGAAAACATTTACCTTGTGCTTTAAATGCACGTCTGAGGTTTAGGATTGACCCGACGTGTCGAAATGGAAAAAACTGTCACAAAAGTAAAAATGTGGTCATTTGAATTCGTCTATGAGTTAATGAACAACAAATAAAACAACAAGTGATTCGTTTTATTGGCGGTTAAATGGATAATTGAATGTCTAGACTTCAATGGCCTGACTAGCTGGTGCTGAGACTACACTGGATATGACTTTAAAAGTAGCTCCCATTGGGTTCACTAACAGCACACGCAGAAGATCAGTTTATCCTGTCTGGAACCTCCGAAGCATTCGTGATATTTCTCATCAGCTGCAAAATCTGTCATATTATTCCGTCAACTGAAGAATCAGTTTGGATGCATACAGCCTGAATTATTCATGACCCTGAATAAAGAATAGCCCTATTATCACCTGCTCCTGTTTGTGTGACTGAGCCTGCACTCAAGCATGTGTGTGTGTGTGTGTGTGTGTGTGTGAGAGAGAGAGAGAGAGAGAGAGAGAGAGAGAGAAATATAATATAATGGCTGTTTTACAGCATTCATGTCTGCAACAAAATCCAAAGTGATAAATGTCTACTGACCATGTGATAAACATCATTTAAAACCAAACTCATTATCATGTGAGTGGTTTAGAAATAGAAACAGGTTGATTCTCATGTAAACATCTGTTTTTACTGGTTTTGACACAATCAAAAGGGTCAAAATCTCCAGAAACCAGTAAATTCTACCCAATTTTTTATTCACTGCTTGTTGCATGATCCGGTTAGTGAACGTCACCTGATGAACTTTTAATGTCGAATTATTAATAATCATGTTAGATAATTTTTTGCTTTAGTTTTGACACAATGTTTCATTTGCTTTTGTATAATAAATTTGTAAAACCTTTAAAAAGAAGTCTCTACATGTTTTTATAATATTAGCAGAAAAAATGTTTAGTTACTGCCTATTTAAAGGTCAACTTTACTTATTTTTAATACATTTGCAGTGGTCTCTAGTAGGAATGAATACCTTGTAAGTCCTTCTCTGGGGGAAAAAAAGCTCTGGTGCGCCTGTTTGAGGACGTAGACCTCAGCCGGAGGAAGAAGTGGGAGACGGCAGGATTTGGAGTCGATTTCCTGATATTTGGACATCTTGCATCTGATTGGCTAACAGCAACACGACTCTACCACTGACTCTGTTTGCTCTGCAACGTTGATGTTTTATCTCCACAAATAACACAAGCCTGAAAGAGTTCTGCTGTGTTGTGGAGTTGCTAATGCTAACGGTTAGCATCTACTAGTCGAGATGTTCTCTGCTGTTTCCTGAACGCTAAACCAACAGTGACCAGCTCCGGTGGCCTAGTGGTATGAGTGTCCGCCCCAGGACTGGGAGATAGGGGTTCGAATCCCAGTCAGGTCATACCAAAGACTTTGAAAAATGGTACCCAATGCCTCCTCGTTTGACACTCAGCATTAAGGGGTTGGATTAGGGTTCCTGAATGCGGCCACAGCTGCAGCTCACCGCTCCCCCAGGGGATGGGTCAAATGCGGAGAAATAATTTCACCACTGTGTGACAACTAATGGAACTTTAATCTGTCAGGATTTTCACATTGTAGAGTTTCACCATCTATTTTCTATCAGAAGCTAATGCAGGAAATATGGGTAGAAGACTATTTTCACGTTCAGCCTGCATGTTAGACTCAGCGACTGATCATTTTCAAAAATAATAAGTAAAACAAGGTTTCTCAGTGAGCCTGCTCCATTTATATTATATTAGCTGAAAAAGCAACCTTGGTCAATGGGGATGTGCTCCTTTGGCTGACCTCTACTCCTCAGCAACCCACAACATTTTTAAAAACATATTTTTAAAAATATGTATGTGTCATAATGCATTGGAACATGATCCTCACATTTCTTGTTTAAAATGCAATTTGCGGTTTAATTTATATGAAATTATTGGCTGTAAACTCGGGAGACACGAAGTGCACTGAATTCAGAGAATCACCCGGCTCACTAGTGTTTTAGAAGACACATCCCTGGACCATAAAAATCAATATTTGCTGTTATTTACCCCAAAGGGCCAAGGACAATAAGTCAATAATTTTGATTTACAATCAAATATTTCAGCTAACCTTCAATAAATGCATCTGCACTAATAAACAGACATTTTAAACAGCATAAATACATTTATTTCTAACTTTATCCTTCAGCAGCAACTTGTTAATGCCAAATAATCTATTGAATTGTATTCTAATTTGCATAAACTCAATGAAAAATGAGTGTTTTTCATAAACTATTTTGCATGTAGATGAAACATTTAAAATGCATAGAAATGAAACACAAAATGCACCTAAAACAGTGCGACGCAAGGGGCTCATTAGCTAACGGCCAATCGGAACACAAGCTATGAGGGATGTAAACACAGAAACAGACTATAGAATGGCTGAAGCTAAATTCACATTAGTTTCATGACTTCCCAGTGTGAATTTCCCCTGAAAAACACTAATGACTTTAGAAAACTGCTGACTTTTATTCTAATGTCACTATGAATTTAGTAACTGTGGCTTCAGACGAGACACAAAAATATAGTCCACATGCTCAGGCGTCAAAATCAATTGATTTAGTCTTTTTGCACAAATATTAGACAATCATTTCCAGTGTTCAAAGTTTTCAGATAAGTACCAGATATCCTCCGTGTTAGTGTCACTGCCACCCACCTCTGCTGTTTATCACGCAGCCGCCGCGAGAAGCTGGCATGGATATAGACTCTTGTTTAATACCGCTCACGAGCCTGTAAAAAGGCTTTCTTTGTCTTGCAGCTTCATGTAAAAAACAGTAATCTCACAGGAAGAACTCCCAGAGCTCATAATATTTAGAGCAACATGATTAAATAAAGAAGCGGTACCTACCCTGGGCTGTGATGGAATAGCACGATCACTTTCACCGACGGTGCCATGCAACTGAGGCTAGACGTGAAGCTGAAAAGTAAACCAGTAACATATCATACATGACTACCGCGACATGCTAATAAACCGTTTGCATTGTGGATTCATGCTTGTAGTAATGTGCAGCATGATTTATGTCAGCTGTGTGTCACTATCAGTGTACAGAGGCTTGAGTGTTATGACTTGATGCAATCATTTTAATAATAATGTACCACTCTATTAACAAATTAAAGTGTCAGTGTTTTTCCCCTCGCCTTAAGGGCTGTTTTCCCGTTTTTTTAACGTGATATTTAATTAAAAACTGTCCCAGAAATTGCAGAGTGCCGTCGTCTAGATAAGGTTAAGTGCTGAGGGCAGTTCTTGCACTTTTTCCTGTTTGCCAATCATAAACACTTCAAGTGGCTGCACAGGGAAATGTACGTTAACCGTGTGAGATAATCAATGCCTGTCCGAGAGACGCATAGTTTAGTATCTTCACGTTGTACTGCTCATCCAGTCGAATCGAAGTGACTTCAGTGCGTGGAGTTTGAGTTCTTTGACTTGTTTGAGTCAATTTTGCATTTCTACCACTTTATTTAACCTCAAGTAGCTCAGTTTAAATGAGCAATGTGTAAAGATTCTACAGTGTAATTATCACAAAACAGTCTAATGTCTCAATCATGCTGGAAGAAAGGATACATTGAAACAGATTTTCTTCTCAGCCATCTGGAGGGTTGTCAGTTTTTTTCCTTTAAAAAAAGCCAAAGAGGGACGTCGTTACTGTTTACAATCTGTGAGCCCGCGAGGAGTCTGCAATTTGTAGTTCGACACTGGCAAGCAATACGCTCCAGAGATGTTTAAAGAACCAAAGCCAGTAAACAGGAGCGACCCAGAAGTTATTTTTTCTACCCCTAAAAGCTACAACATTTTTTTTTGTTTTATTCTAATATCGGGTGAAGCAGGCTGAAGGCTAACGTTGTGCTAATAATGCTAACAGTGAATTAAAAGCAAATACTCTCAAAATATCTTAAGCTACTTTTCCAATTACCAACAACTCGACATTACAGTGAAATGTATGTGTGAAGTGAATAATGAGTCAATTGTGGCGTTTTACTTCCTTTAATGAGTCGTTCAGAACTATAACAGCAGGATGGCAAACAACCACACTTCCACCTTCACAACCACCTCTAATGCCGGAGTCATATTACTGTAATAAGTGTAGTTAAACGCACAGCATGGTAGTGCAATAGTAACTTTTTGTTTATAAAAAATAGACAGCAGTAACCAAATTTGACCAATTTTTTTTATTCTTACATATTGCACCTTAAACTAAAGATTGTTCCATTTGGTGTACTGCTATCAAATTTGGCTATAAATGCCTTTGTTTATCAAATCTAAATAATCTCATTTGCTCAAATTTGAATTTAGTAACACTTGCAAAAACTATTTGTTGTTTTTTTGTTTTGTTTTTTTGGAATCATGCAATCACCTCCCATGTCCACTTTTTACTAGTTGCATATTTGAAGTTTTTTCTCGACCCGTTATCCAGAACTATCTGGCGCTGATCCGTAACTGGCAACAGCCACGAAACTCCTGGAACGACAGCGAGAAAGTAACTTTTGTTTAGAAAGATGGGCTACAGTAACCAAATTTGACCACAGGATGTCATGCTTGCTTTATTCTTACATATTGCACCTTTAAATTCAGATTCTATAAAAAATAAATATTTAAATGGCACCGTTCCTGAGACGTCACCATCTTTGTTTTCTTCCGTCGCAGAAAAAAAAGGCTCTGACGTGATAATGCTAAGCCCGCCCAATGTCTTTTCACAAACCTAGTGTTGTAATTGGCCTGGCCTAAACTTAGCCGAGCCAATGGTAGACCCGATGAGGCTACAATTGCTACTGCTATGGTTTGTCTAAATTTCTAGGTTAATAATTCCTTGCAAACAAGGGAAATTGTGTAAATAAGAATACAAATCTTCACATTTATTTAGCAACAGGGAGTTTTCACTTTGTAGCAAGTGTCAGATTTCTGCGTTTTTCATCAAAATTTGAGCATATATAAAACATTTCACCCTCCCTCGACATAACACTCCAAGAGTTCTTTATTATTTCATAAGTGAAATGTATTTTAAATGTTTTCACTGACTCCGGGTTGTACCTTATTTGCCATGACAGCCTTATGCAACTCCACTTTAGAACAACCTTGCGTGATTAATGTGGTGAACCATATGCTGCACTGGCACAGTGCACTTTGATACCCGCTGCAGTAAGAATAGTCTTGAAACATCTTTGCTCAGAGACATTAGGCCAAGGTCTATCTCATATGGTGTTTGGAGTCTGAAAGTGACTCTGCTTCTGACCCTGCAGCATCTTCACTGTAATCTGGGAAATCTAAAAGTCAGTTAGCCAACTGTGTAAAATTGCTTTATGGGGGCGATATGATCTCATCTTCTCACAGCCGTTACTACGGCGATGCCTTTAACCCATTTTTGCTGCTCATGGTCAGGCAGAAGGTTAGGCCTTAATGGGCCTTGAACTTATTGAAGAATGTGTAGGTTGGGCATTGACAACACTTTTAGAGAAAGGACATCAAATAATTAGAGCTTTTAATATTTATTTAAGAATGACTTCACTGAAGTAATATTTTCCTACCATGAAGCCAGAACATGGAAGGTCTCTGCAGCGCCTTGGCGAGGTCTTTAGATGTGTATTAAGAACACAGTTGGCTCCTAATAATGTGTAATTGAGCGTGACAGGGCTGCAATTTTTTTTTTTTTTTGAGTATGTGCATAGTGGAGCCTTTGAATTGGAGTCATGAGTGGAGTATCTTGGTAATGTATCTATGACCTGGGGACTTTATTTGATATTTGGAGACTTGCTTTCACCGTGTCATTACAGCTACAAACTCACGACCCTCTATTATATAGATAGACATTGCTATGTTACACCCAAAGGTTTCATTCATTTTTTTATATACATTTTCTGTGGACTCTTAGCCTTATCCTATATATGTGAATATATACTTTCTCCACGACCCATAGAAAGAGCTCAGTCGTAGGGCGGAATCTACGGTTGTCTTTTAAACTCCATGCTATTGGACAACGAACAACGTGACGTACTCACCGCTACGGATGTCAGTCAATGGGGCAGTCCGCCATACTCCGTCGAAGAAGATGCAGATACATCCTTTTTCTAAATAAAGGACTTAAGTACCTCTATCCCAAGTCTAAATAGTCCAAAGTTGATGCCAAAGCCGTTTCAAATGAGTTGCCACCATGTTTGTTGGTTCACTCCATCGCAGCAACATCTCACCCACCAAACCTAGCCACAGTACTGGTCTGGGCTGCTGAGGCTCCACTGGAGCGTGGCTAGACCGACCTGCAGAGCAAAGTCTTTTTGCTTCTGCTACAGGCTGTCTAGATTTCTAGGCTAGTTGTCTCTAGTATGAAGGAAAGCCCTGTGAGTTGTTTTCTGTGGAAAAAAAGCTATTTTGCTTCTGTTTAAGGGGGTAGAAAATGATTGCAAGAGTGAGGGGCATAAAACGACCAGAATGGACAACTCAACTCCTCTGCTGCCTTTGTTAAAGTGGGTGTATGTCCCTTATATACATTTTCTGAAGTCTCTAGTATGAATGAGTGCCTTGTGAGTCGTCTTCAATAAAGACAAGGTCTCACGTTACGGTTTCAGGAAGTAGAAGCTAGTCAGAGGAGTGGAGGGGCAGGATTTGGAGTCTGATTGGCGAACAGCAACGCAACTCTTCCGCTGCCTTCAGTCGCACTCTGCTCTCTCCTGGCAGCTAAATCAACAACAGCCTAACGTGGTCGCAATCAAGATCGGCGGTAGGGATGTGTATTGGTAAGATTCTGGCGATACAATACGTATACGATGTATTGCGATACATTCAGCCAGACGATATTAGCGATTTTTTAGACTGAATTTATTGAAGGAAAATTCAATAAACAGTCCAAACTGATACGTAACGTAACACAGACTTAACAGACTGCATGGCTCTTGTCATAGTCTTTACTGCCTTCCTTTGTCTTGAATCCAAAATCACTTGAAAGTTGAAGGGGCTGGATGAATCTTCTCCTCTTCAGACATCGGTGAGCTAACATGAGTTGGCCATATACAGTCTATTATGGTTGGAGAGTGAGAGCTTCTTCTTCTGTCAGAGTGAAGGCGGCAACACTGCTGCCAACTAGCGGTCGGTGTTTGAATTGCACCAAAAGATAAGAAAATACACAAATGTTTGCATGTAAATTCTTCCAAAAATTCAATACACGCCTTTTGTATATTGATATATTATCGCAGGAAGAAATATCACAATATATTGCCATATCGATATTTTCTTACGCCCCTAATCGGCGGAGTCATTAATACTAACTTTCCCCTTTGACCGTTTCCCCGTATATTTTCTTTAGACTATTGTTCGCGTTCAGCATGAATGTGAAACTCAGTGTGACCGATCTTATTTCTAAAAGATTACTATTACATGTTTCTCAGTGAACCTCCACTTTAACAAAACTTTGCTGTGAAACATTTTCTTGATTGCAAGCCAAAATGGGCGGGGCCATGAATACTAATTTCCCCTGTGACAGAAGACTCTGGCTTTTTTTGACCTGCCTGTTTTCCCATCTATATCCTTTCTGTGGTTAAAAGGCAATAGGGGTTGAAGAAAATGTTCAAGTTCAGCATGCATGTGCAACTCGGAGTGACTGATGAACCAGTATTAACTAACCCTAACCCTACCTCTGCCATTGTCAAAGTTAATTTCATTTCTGTAGATCATCCCATGACTCCTCACCTAGTATTTCATGACTCAGATGGGAGCCAAACCCATCTTTGGAAAACAATATTTTAGAGAATGAATAAATGAATATATTTCAGCATAAACCAATATATACATTTATAATGTATGACAGGAAAAAACAAATTCATCCATTTGGAATTTTACTGCACATCTCCCCATTTCTTTAAAAAAAAGGAACACAATATTTTTTATCTGTCTTATGACTTATACATTAAATTCTGAGGTGTTACTGTACCAACAGAGTTTTGTGCAGCAAGGAACAGTCTAACAAAAAACACGTTCAATGGTTTCATATATTTCCTGAACGTAAACACAATTATTACTCATTTTTCCTGCATCACATTAGGTCAGTATTGCAAAAACCGAACTGTCCTCCAGGGGAGAGCAGGCTTGCTCAGCGGGTCAGTTTTTTTTTTCTTTTTTAGCTTTTCAGATGAGATTTTCCTCATGAATAGCACATGACATTACGTTAGTTACAGTTTTGTTATTGGTTACACAATGGCTGCTTGGGAGGGATTTAAATCTACAGAGGTAATTATTACATAATACAATTAGATGCTGCAGCACATCCAAAGCACATGATTAAAAAATAATTGAAATGTGGGTTTCAAACATGCACCTATTCTTTTATTTAAAGCTGGAGGTAACGTTCACTTTTTTTCCAATATGCAAAGACCTAGTTAGGACGTCCTACAGACCTGGTCTAGACTTAATATAGACATGATCTGCATGTTCATGTGACATTGACTATATCCAGGGTTGCAAAGATGGTGAAGCTAAATTGTTTCAGATTTAAGTATTTCAAAAGTAAAAAACCAAACCGAACTAAGTCCTTAAATCTTGACTTTAAAGTAGCGTCAGAGGAAAAGTGTTTATGCTTGGTTAAAGTAGGTGGACAGATATCTGAGAATAAGGGATGAGTGGAAACCACGGCACAATTATTAAACAGTTGTACACTTGGACGTTCTCCAGCATTCTTTTCACTTTGGAAACTGCCGTCTTGCAGCTTTTATTTATTGGAGGAGCAGAAAGAAAATGGATGGGTTCAGGAGTCTGTAATGACGGCTGTTATTTTTGTGTGCGCACCGTTTTGATCATCTTTCTGTCATTCAGCGTTGAAAAATGTACTCGGTGATAAAAGAGGATTATAAGATAAATAGAAAATGACTTCCACTTGAGAAAATTTTGATGTGTGACTTTTAAAGAGCGATATTTTGTATCATCAGCGGGTACTAAAGCAGTCACAAAGTATTAATCAGCCAGCAGCATTACCTTATAATAATTAATGACATGCTTTTTATCTGCATCTTTTAACATCCTCTCTCCCCCCCCCCACTCCGTCTCTCTCGTTGCTTCTTTTCATGCTACATAAATGTGTTCTCTGTAAAGTCAGAAGATTTTGTCTCCTTTTATAATTGAGATCCACAAGCAGACCAAACTGCACGGCCACAGAGTCGCTTGTTTACCAAATAGGCGTGTATAAATATTAATGTGTTCATTCTTAATGCATGTGTGAGAAATCGGGCATAATTTGCAAAGATAAACACACAGATAGAAATGAAATGTGAGAGAAAGGCTATTTTTAGACATTTTCCAGAAGCATTCTGGGGGGAACTTGCACCACACTTTAACAGGAAGGCGTCTTTAAGGGGAGGAAAGAGTAAAGAAAAAGACAAATAAATAAATAAATAAACGATAGCATGTCATGCATCTGTGGATGTGCACCACACACCCACAGTCTGGTGCATACTGCTCTGCTTTACATTCCACTCACACTCTTATTTGCCTTTTTCCATGCCTGGGTTTAGAAATGAATTTTAAATCAAGGAGTTTTTTTCCCCTATAGCAACATTTTTTTCCCCATCAGAGACAATGCGTACTGTATGAATCCTCAGGGCCTTTATCCTTTTCCTTTGAATGTGGTTCCAAACAAGCCCTCGACTCCCACAAACCCCCCCCTTCTCTCTGCTATGTAAATATTCCATGAGCCACTGCCCCCTCACTGTGGATAGACAAGTACTACCGCCTTAAAAAAAACTCATCTTTGACAGCAAGTTGGATGACAAACTAAAAGCAGGATGCAGCACCTGTTTAAGATTTTTAGGATTTATTTGTCAAGCAGTAAAGTCACATTGTGTAGTTTTTACCATAAAACTCTGGAAATATCTATCCAAATGTTGTTGAAAATGAATTAAATGATGCCCAGTTGTTGAAAAATATTGGCAGCTTCATAACATGTAACCATAAAAATCGGGTCTAGAATACATCGGCGTGGGTCTAAGTCTCTGGGTGACGCCAAATTGGACGCAATGATTCCTTCTACGTGAGCCCGTGAGGACAAAGCGCATTTACTGATTTGTAACAAGTTACAAACTTTTGCCATTCATAAACGTTGTTTTAAACATTTACCTCTTCGCTCGTTGCCAGTGATGAAAGGGAGTCTGATGTAATTGTCATTTTGCTGGAGGTTGAAAGATCTGACGACGTAGTTGTTTGAAAATTGCGATTTTTGACCCTGATGGCCATTCGTTGGTAAGGTCTTACTGGAACTCAAAAATACATCTTGATTGCAATGATTTAGGTATGTACTGCCCCCTATCGCCAGGGAAAATACACACAGTTACTTTAAGGAACACTAAAGAGTTTTTAACACTTTAAGTTATTGCTTTCAAACTGGTTTCGGTGGTTATTGAGCCAGAAACTTGAGCAACTTCACATTGGACTGCATCCTGTAGCCCTCAGCAGATCAGAAACAGAGACAGACTTGTGGTTCGGGTAGAAACACTTGAAGCTCTCTACCTACTTTACGGCAACAGCTGTTTACTGTGCCGGTAGCTCATATAAAGGCTAGCAGTTAGCTTTTTCAGTTTACAGACCGTCAATACCCAGCCAGCACGCATAGATGGGCCCCATATGGGATTTATATGGGCAAGCCGTATGGGTCCCAACAGGGTTTGTCCATAGTTTCCATGGCTGGTGTTTGAGTCAAACCCTCTGAAAACCCTTATAGGGCCGTTAAAATCTATGTGGGCAAAAATCTTTCAGGGCAAACACCCATGGGGCCACCATGGAAACAGCAGAGAAACTCTGTTGGGACCCACCTATGTGCCTATGTGGCTGGGTAAAAAGCACAAAATAAAGAAATAAAGTCCCAAGTATTCATCACACAATGGTAAAATTACATGTCTGCATTTGACCCATCCCTGTGGTGGGGAGCGGTGAGCTGCAGCTGTGGCCGCGCTCGGGAACTATTTGGTGGTTTAACCCCCCAATCCAACCCCTTAGTGCTGAGTGTCAAGCGAAGAGGCACTGGGTCCCATTTTTCAAAGTCTTTGGTATGACCCGACCGGGATTTGAACCCCGATCTCCCAGTCCCGGGGTGGACACTCATACCACTAGGCCACCGAAGAAGAATGTTGCTTTTTTGTTGGCATCATAAGGGAATGTCTGACAGTAAAAGTAAGAGAGTAATATCATTGGAGGTGAAGCAAAGAGCTAAAACCAGAGTGAACACTGGTGTGGCCTACACTAGTTTGAGGGAACTGAAGGAGGCTATGAAATCACAGACTGTGACCTGGCTTTTTTGCTACTGGACTTGTAAGTAATAATATTTTTTGTCCAACAATCTTGACTTTCATTAAACTTTATTTGTAAAACCCCTTCCACAACCTTATCGGATGGCCAAGGTGCTGAACAACACAACAAGCAACAATAAATACATATAAAACAGTATAAAACAGCCATAAAAAACATAAAACCCAATAAAAGACCACATTGCATGCTGGACAACACTACCAAATCTGCAGTTGGAAAGCCATAACATAGAAATGAGTCTTCAAACGGGACTTAAAAACCAGCAAAGAAGGTGACTGGCGCACGGTTAAAGGCAATTCATTCCACAGCCTCAGACCCAACACAGAGAATGCACGATCCCCCCCATGACTTGTACTTGGAACGTGGAACTACCGACAGTTCCCTATCAGCCGAACGGAGGGCTCTTGATGGAGCATGCCTGTTCAAAAGGCTCTCCAAGTAAGGAGGAGCAGTTCCCTGAAGAGCCTTAAACACCAGAGTTAGCACTCTGAATTTCACCCTGAAGACCACGGGGAGCCAGTGCAGAGATGCCAGTACAGGAGTGATGTGCTCCCTGCGTGTCATGCTCGTCACAAACCTAGCGGCTGAGTTTTGGATTATTTGTAGCTGTGCCATTGCACCCTGACTTAGGCCGGCATACAGCGCATTACAGTAGTCCACAGTAGTTGATCTTTTTACTTCGTGGCTTATTATCAGTTGGTTTGTGTCAGTGTTAGCTTGTTGTTAGCTGTAGCTACAGCAGGCTGCAGTAGGGTTATTTATGGGAGTTGTAATTCCGCTTCCAACCAGTAGGAGGGAGAAGGAAGAAACATTTATTGTTACCTTAATAAAGTAAACAAAATCCATCACTTCTACCTGTTGAAGCATGGCTTTTGTGTGGTTTAGTTAACGTTTGGTGGGTTTTGGTTTTAATACAGATGACGGATGGCGTTTCATTGATCTCACTCAAATAGGCAGAGAGATCAGGTTGACGGAGAGGTCTGTAAATATCCCCAGTGCAGTCCAGAATGAGAGACGTGTCCTTCTTAATCACAGAGATCATGGGTCACCTACGCCATTATCAATCCTGAATGCACATAATAACAAACTATCTTTCCTACAAATCACCTGCCACATTTTAATTTCCTGTGTGTAATTTATTTTGCATGGAGAAAGTAAAGGGGTGGGCTTTAAAGAAGAGAAAAAAAATCTGGCAATCTTAGAGATGCCTTGGAGAGAGCTGCTCGGTCATTAATAATAGAGACAAATGTGACTTACCCCCATACAAGCATGCCATTGGGATAATACGCCGGTAACTCCATTGAATTCTCCAGCTTGTAGTACCACTTATCAATCACGAGCCATTGATCAATCTCCACCAGCTTCTCTTTTAACTCCCTCATACCTGTTCCTCTCCTCTCTGTAACATAAGAGTTCAGATTTCCAGGAGACGCTCGACCGGAGCTGCTCTAGATTTAGCCGGATTTATGAAGGATCCGACCATTAGGACAAACCTTTTACCCGTGATGCTACTGTAGGTAGAAATCAGGATCTACTGAGTCTTTTATTTAGTCCTTAACAACCAGTGGCTGCTTTGTGAGGCTGACACTGCATTAATACCGACGTTCCCTAAAGCTGCATTGTCTGGATGGATTGCAGAATGTTTCTTTTTCTTTCTTTCCTTTTATTTTCAGCATCACCGTTTTCTCAATTATTCTGTTCAGCCCATATCTTCCTTCTGCTCCTATCTGAAGCATAGAGCCCCACACTAGACTGTTTGGCCCTATCTGGCTTTTTATTGCTCCTTGAACAACTGTGAGATACAGCTAATTAAAATTTCTATGATCAAATAATTAGCCTCTCTGGTGGACAATGGAGAACGAAATTCTTTTGTAATTAGCAAAATGGAATGATAAGAGAAATTCCAAGCATCTCCCAATTATGGACAGGACAAGCTCACCAGTGTGGCACCATTAGACACTTTATTTTTGGAATTAGCAATGCGAGATTGTGTCCACACCTCACTAGATAAAACTTGAGGATTAAATATGCTTAAAAACAAACCAATAAATCATTTCATGAATGCAAATCAGTATTTAATCCTTTAAATTAATCCTTATTTGTCACTGTTTTGTTACGACTCTGGTTACCCAGAACTCATGTGAGGCGTTTCAGAGCAGATCATTAACTTTGACAAACAAAAACATGTTTTTCACATATGCTTTATGCCTTTTTTCAGTCATCATATGAAGGTCGGGTTTATCTCTCCACTACAGCAAGTTCTCAAAGAAAACTCAAAGTAATTAGTCAGTATAGACAGAAATCAAAGAAAAAACATAGTTTTCCTGCTTTTTCTTTATTTTCTTCATTATTGTTCTCTGCTTTGTGACCTTTGATCTTTATGAATTCACCTTCTTTTTTGTTTTTCTTGAACTTCAACATTAAAAGACACTTTCACATAAGAAGCGCTCCTTTGTTTTTGACTTGATAAAAAAAGAAAAGTCTGCCCTAAAGTCTGCATTTAGAAACGAGTGGATTTGGTGGTGAGATTATATTGTACACAACTGCCATTGACTGAAGGGTTCTGGGCTCATCCCCCATCTGACTTGGATTCTCGTGATTCTTTTGTTTTAAAATTATTTTTTTCTTTTCAGTTATTGTTTACCTTCTTTGTTGATTGTTGTTTGCTCAGAACATGAAGTTAACCCGCTTGGCTAAGTTTAGGCATGAAAGATGCAAACGACTTTGAGATGGAAAAGAATGACGGGTCGCCTTAAAGTGGGAATCAGCTCGGTATTTTAATAAAATTGCTGTGGTCTCTAGTATGAAATAATGCTTTGTGAGTTGGTTTCAGTGGACAAAAGCTCTCATGGCCCTGTTTTACAAATTAGTCTTACTCATTAATATTCATTATATGCAAACGTCTGACCTCTGATTGGCTAACAGCAAGGTGACTCTTCCGCTGCCTCCGTTCGTTCTTCTTTCTTGGTTTGTTCTTCGTCAATTCAATTCAGTTTATTTATATAGCGTCAAATCACAACAAGAGTCATCTCAAGGCACATAGTTCATTAAGCCAATCAGTAAAAAAGTTTCCTATATAAGGAACTCAGCAGATTGCATTGAGTCACTGACTAGCGTCAGTGTCTTTTCAGCAATCCTTATACTAAGCAAGCATGTAGCGACAGTGGAGAGGAAAACTCCCTTTTAACAGGAAGAAACCTCCAGAGAATCCTGGCTCAGTATGAGCAGCCATCCGCCACGACTCACTGGGGGTTGAGAAGACAGAGCAGGCACACGCACACCCCCATACCCACACCCACCATATATACCAAGTAGTGTTTCTATGGCTGCACTGTGATTTCTTAGTAGGAATTCTATTTAGTAAGAGAAACTTTATTGCCTTTATCTGAATGAATCTTAACAGGTGAACTAGTAGTAGCACATTCTATGTTAAAGAAAGTAAAATGCAATATCAGGAGGAAAAGAATGTTAAGTGGTTGGCAGCAGTTATGGAGTTGCTAATGCTAACAGTTAGCTTCTACTAGACGACTTGCGCTCTGCTCTCTCCTGGCCAGTGGGCTCGGCCACGAATCCAAATTTTCTTTATGACATAAAAGGGACTGTTTTTTTCCGACCCAACCCGTTTCCCCAGCTATTCTCTTTTGGCGGCTAAAGCAGGAAATTTCACATTCAGCGTGCATGTGAAATTGAGAGTGACCAATCATATTTAAAGGTGTGTTTCACTGAAAAAACACTTTGTAATGATTATTTCTGGTACTAATCAGTCACTCTGAGTTTTTCATGCAGGCTGAACATGAAACTAATCTCCTACACCTATTTCCTGCATTAGCTTCTGATAGAAAATAGACGGTGAAACTCTAGGATTTGAAAATCCTGACAGATCTACGTCACACTGTCACTTAACATTCATGGACTCACCCATCTTGACTCAGGACGGGGAAGGCTGTTGTTGGTTTAGTGTTCAGGAATCAGCAGAGAACATCCTAACTAGTAAAAGCTAATCTGTAGGATTAGCAACTCCACCACACAGCAGAACTCCTCCAGGCTTGTGTTATTTGTGGAGATAAAACATCAACGTTGCAAAGCAAACAGAGTCAGTGGTAGAGTCGCATTGCTGTTATCCAACTCGAAGCAAGGTGTCCAAATATCAGGATATAAGAGTCCAAATCCTGCTGTCTGCTGCCACTCTGTGCAGCAGCAGGCTTGTCGGTGCTGATCCAAGAAATTCTGGGCATTTTTTGCCCTGAGTACAGCTTACAAGGCATTCATTCCTACCAGAGACCACCGCAAATGTAATGATTAAACGAGTTTCCCACACCTTTTAAAAAGAACAAGTAAAAACTGTTTCTCAGTGAATTTCCGCTTTAAAATGAACCCACGTCCTGTTAGCAATGTTAGGTTTTGACCTTGATGCATAAAAAATCTAACTGATGTGAATGCACAAACACAACATTCTCCTGAAATGCTGTGATGTCACAAAAAATATGCATAATTTAGAACAAAATACTGTAAATATAAAACCATAGTCTTGTGACTAGTACTGGTCATTTGTTTAGGCACCAGTTCTTAGCTGTTCTTAGACCAACACAATGGTTGTTTTGTTTGTTTCCTGCAAAGGAATGTGAGTGCAAGTCCAGCAGAGCTGTACACATGACTTCCCGCCCAACCGTGCAGCTGCATCGCAGCTTAAATCATTTATAAAATATGTTGTCATGTAGCCTTGCAGCTTTGTTGACTTCCCCATCAAAATTTTAAGGAGGAAAAACAGGAACTGAAACAAAAACACACGAAGTAAAACACAAGAGATTATTAAGGTGAATTAATTAGCGTAAATCTTTGTAACATAAAGTAGTTTCTAAATGTTAATCACCATTTAAATTGGCAGATCTTGCACTCGGATCCTGCAGCAAATTACTGATGGCAACACGAGTCACCATCGCAGAAAGATGCTGACTGAACATCATTAATTTCTTCCGCTTTCTTTTGGCGTTTGGCAAAGGCTCTCCAGAGTTTTCATAGCCCTCTTCACAGTTGTCTGTTGGGGAGTGTAGGTGTAAATTCATTAGCCAGAAAAAGTGATGATTGCAACATACAATATGCTGCCGACTGGCACGGTTGGATGTGTTCTGTGAACTTCTGAGTTTTTTAAGCCTATAAGGGAAATAAATAGCTGCAGACACCATCACAATCATTACATGTAGACCAGGAAGAAGACAAGAACAACGATGACTCATGTTGCTTCACCTCTAATGTCTCTTTGACACTTTTCAATTTCCTCAGTTTGATTGTTAGAAATATAACGTGTGTTTGGGTGTGAGTGCTGCTTGTTGCACATGCATTAGGATGATGTGCAGTCAGTACATCGCGCCGCGCTCTGTCACTTCTCACAGCGGGGCTTTCATACAGCCGCTTGTATTGGACAGCCTGCAAACACAGACCTCGGTAGGAAAAACATTCTTCCGTGTGCTTAGTTGCCAAGATTCATGATCAAAAGAAAGATTCTTTCACTTTGCAAAAATGTATCTGGACGTGTGATGAAATATGTATTAAGTGTGGTTTTACTGAGCAAAGTATCAACGCTTCAGTCAATATTTAGTGTTTAACTTACCTTTTCTCATGGGCGCTGTGAATTATCAATTGGTATAAAAAAATGTTTCTTTCGTTTTCTTTTTGACCTTGAGTATGTTGAAGTCGGTGGCTCTGCTGTATAATAAAGATTAATGCTCAGAGATTACGGCTATGCTAAGTGATCACATGAGAGGAAATGCTCGGGCCATAAGTGATCCGATCCGACGCCCGTGTAGAGTAGCAGGCGAGCTTAAAACAATGCACAAGATGAGGTGAATAAGCAAATTGCAGACACGAATTTTCCTTCATTACACTAATTGTGATTATAATTGTAGTCTACCCAGTTTGAATAAATGGCCCATTTACTGTTTCAGTTTCATTTCTGACTAATGTGGCCAATCTAAAAAAAAAATGCAGGAACGAACTTGAAAGTGCACCGAACAATAAACACATTCCCTCTCACGCTGCTGTGCGATGGAGCTTACAGCAGGGTCTGCATGGTTTATATTACTCATAAAAGACAAACATTCTAATTATTTACTGTCTTTTCAAAGCAGACCGCTCAATCAGTCTGTTGAAGCCCACCTTGTCCGAGGAGCAATTGCCTGGATCAACCTGTCGGCTGTAATGAGACTGGCTGAAAACTGCCTGCACCACCGGTTTCCTGCAGCACAGCTGTCCCTTGTGATATCCATCTCCTTCGGTCTGGTCTGGCTTGTCAATCTGGGCTGGAGGGGAGACTCTGCCTCTGCTGATCACATCTGCTCAGAGAGCTGCTTTCAGCAACATGAATGGTCATGGTAAACTGTGTTTCTGTCATCACAACCAGACAGTCCGTTTCAATCGCACCACACGAGTTTACAAGGAATTTCCTCCTCTGTCATTCCACCGCTGTTAGATCAATGCACACAAAGCGGATTGTCAGTCAGAAATGGGGTTTTTACAGATTTTGCACATAGAAAAAGATCACATTTTTTAAAATGAAATCTTTATTGTTACTCTTTGAGTTCTATAACATCAAATGTATTGAAATTGTGCAGAGAAGCTTCTAGTTCCAGTTGCAGCACATGTTGGGATCTGCCAGAATATCTCTATTCCTGCAGACGAGCAGGAATACTGCAGGTTGTTAAAGTGAAATTCCATGAAGATGTGTGGACGTTTAGGTGTATTTCACATTTTTCACAGTAAAATTAAGATTTCTATTTAAAGAGCAAGTTCACTAAAAAAACATTTTTTGCTTGTTCTTTTTGAGATACAATCTAACATGCAAGCTGAGGGTGAAAATCGTCTTCTACCCCTATTTCCTGCATTAGCTGCAGATAGAAAATATTGGGGAAGCACTTGGGTCAGAAAAAGTCTGACAGATCTACGTCACACTGAAAATTATCATTCATGGACTCACCCATCTTGGCTCGCGATGCAGAAGGCTGTTGTTGATTAAGCCTCCAGGAAACAGCAGAGTGCTAGCAGAAGCTAACCGTTAGCATTGGCAACTCCACAACTCGGCAGAACTCCTTCAAGCTTGTGTTATTTGTGGAGATAAAACATCAACTTTGAAAAGCGAACGGAGGCAGTGGAAGAGTCGTGTTGCTCTTAGCCAATCAGAGGTGAGATGTCTGATTATCATAATGACTCCAGGACTTTAAACCTGCCGTTTTCTGCCCCCATCTCCTTCGGCTAACTTCGACTTCCTCCCAGATTTTTCACAGAACGACTCACAAGACATTCATTCATACTAGAGACCACTGCAAATGTGCTGCAATGAGTGAATGAGAGCTTTAAGAATGCTAATATTTACTCACTATATCTCTAATCAGTCAGTTGTTTTGAATTCTGCGGTAGCGACATGCTGATGAATCTATTTATAGCCTGTCCAAAGAGTCGGTGATGATTGGGAGGGAAGATAGTCTAATCTTTCGATTCACCATAAATGATTTGGACTGAAGAAGAGAATTGCTTTTTTCCAATTTGTTTTGTGAGTCGAGATTAATTTGGCAGAAAATTGCACGACATTTCGCTGAAATCGAACAAGTGGATCAATAACCAGTCAACAAATCCAACCAAATATCGACGATCGGGTTGATGAGTCCTGAGAAAAACACCATAGTGTGGAGCGGAGACCACCTGTGGTATCCTAAAGATGTAGTGTAAAGGGGAATACCCACACACACACACACACACACACACACACACGGTGAGTAGTAGAATGTATTAATGGGCTAATCTCTGGTGTACATCTCCAAGGGAGCTCATGAGGAACACCACTAAGAAGTCCCATCCTTCCCTCTTGGGGCCTTCGCAGGTGTGCTAATACGACGTTGGAGCTGTCTGGAGAACTTATTTTGCATAGCGAGTACCAGTGAAATGAATTAGAAGGGTCTGTCCTTTCCCTTTAATGACAAGCCATCCTCTCCATTTCTCAGCTCTCCAGTCATGCAGACAACTCGCCACGCATTTACTCCAGCCAGGTCCTCAGCGTGAGGATGACCCGTCAGTCTGCCGCTTGTTACACGAGCCAATCTGCTGGGATGATAAATGATAACCAGGAGCTCGGTGCTGCTGGACCTGTCAGAGGAAATTTCAGATTGGAGGGATGATGAGGTTGCCACACTGAAGCGTGGTGTGGGCTCACAGCGGGAGCAGAGCACAGGATTCAGTGCCACCAATTAATGTTTGTCTTACTACACCCCGGATATCCAGAGCACTCTGCAAACCGCGCTGCCCCGACAAATAACAGCCGAGCAAATGTGCAGTACTCCAGGGAACACGAGGAAAGATGCAAGGTATTATGTGAATATCAAACAACCAACAGCGACAATTAGTCTGGTGTTCCTCTGGGAACGGGAGGGGAGAGGAACTTTGAACAGAAAACAAAAGAGAGAAGCAGCTTTAGTCTGGTTTTATATTTATAAAAGAACGGGTGTGATGAAAGCAGACCCTTCAAAAAATCACAAATCAGAATGAGTTAACCACCTCTCCTTTCACTCGCTGACCCCACCCCCCCCACACACACACACCACCACAAACACAGCACCACAATAACACACACATAACAAAAACACTTCAATAGGATGCTTGATGTGAGCGTAATAAGAGCCTGGAGCCTTACTGAGAGGATTTTTCTTTGTTTTTTTTAACCCTCCTCGCCATCGAGCTGCATGCTGTTCTCTGTGCCCTCTGCCATGTCTGCATCACTATAGCAGGTCTGTGTAAATACCAGCCATCTGGAAAACCCTCAAACAGCAGAGGGTGCCAAAGCTTTTCCGTTTCAGTGCATTCCACGGGCGTGCTGAACCCTTCTGCCTTTAAAGATCCAGTTTTAGACACGAGATTTTGTTTCTGTAGATTTAAAGAACGCCAACAGCTCAGTCGGAACAACTGAAGGCAGCTAACTAGGGGGCGGGACTTCATGGAGAGGCAAAAACCTGCTCCTGCCTCCAGGACATGAGACGAACTGTAAACACTGGATTACATAATCCTGTGAGCTACTTTCTGTCTACAAATGTCACTGGTCTTTCTTTCTTTCTGTCATTCACGGCAAAGTTATTTCTGATAATTACAGCTCATTGACAACGCAGCAATTACTGTGCTAAAACAACTGTGTCAAGTACTTTTGTTCCTCGCTGTGGACCTGCTGTGAGAAAACACTCCTCCGTATCACAGCGGTGAAGAGAAATCACTCACCACCGTGATATCTGCTCGGCGTGTTCGTCTGACCGAAGACGGATTCCTTCTCAACGTTTGAAGCTATTCCGTCAAAGACCAAACATCGTGACAGCCTGCCTCGTTTTCTCTTGCATTAAAATTGCAGGATGCTAATTGTTTGTTTGGAGGCCATCGCTGAGCCACAGTGTGCTCGCATCTGCTCACATCTCATTTGTTTTCACAGTGCTGCAGCTTAGGTGAGTAACATTATCTCCCGATGGTGCATCCCATCATTCGAGGCCCCCACTTGCTGAGCTGTCTGTAAGTTAATTCTGTCGGCTGAAATGAGCATCTGTCTGACATTTAAACCGCAGGGAGCCCTTGATATGTTGGCAGCAAGAATAAAGAGTATGCACCGTGGAAGTATAGAGAGATATGTCGCAGCGTAATCGGAAGATTGTCTCCGAAATCTTTGGTTTTAAGAGCCAAATGGGCTTGTGAGGCAGAAGGCTGGCCAGCGCTTCAAGTGACAGATGCCCGATATGTTTGGCGTGGATTAGCTAAAAGCTTATTTCTGCACTTTTTTTCCTCCCCCTGTCACCGTGGAGCTCAGGCTCCTCAGACAATTCTCCAGTTTTCTGAATTATGTGCAGCCTGTGAAGCAACAGCAATGAGAGCTGCCTGGTTTCTACATCTACCCTGCAATAAAAGAGTCAGCCGGTTGCATTTCTTTGTCACAGATACAAACAATCTGTCAAACCGTGAGATTTTTAAGCATATTTTTCGAACACAAAATAGCTTTGAATACTCTAAAAAAAATAACTCTACATCGGATCCAGGGGCGACCTACCTGGGTGGCTTAGGGTGGCAACTGCCACCCTAAAAGAAAGCCGTGCTACCCCTACTGCAACCCCGGTATGGATGAAATACAGTCTCACCAGAATATGACTTTTTTTTAGACATTTAAAGGTTGAATATGGAACACCAAAGTGACATCTAGTGTGGAGGTTGTAGTTGCCACAATAGAAGAAGGCTTCCAGCCGTCGTGATGCCAGGTTCACTGCCGATACGTGACGTGACCAGCCAGCACCATGTCCAGTGATGACCTAAACTCACTCTGGTTTTAGACCTTTTATGGTCGCTCCTCTTCTGAGAAGGATAATGACATCTTCTGGGCTCAGAAGCAGCTGCTTGACTTGCAGAGCGGACTGTTTACCGTATTTGGAAACCTGCAATGGAGCCCTCTACTGGCTGGTAGATGTAAACATAAACCCATTGACGTGCCCATCAAAATAAATATTTGATTAGGTTTTAATTAAAATATAGCTTTTAAAGGAAATACTGTACCTTCATTCTGCACACCTCTAAACGCCCCTTGGAGGTGTTATTATTTTTTTTAAATATAGCCTTTTCTTAAATTGTTCCATATTCAAACTTTAATTCATGGCATTGAATAATTATTCTGTGAAATTATCTGTTTGCATTTTTTTTACTTAAAATACACCAGCAAACATTTCATCCATAAAAATTTAACAGAAGAATTTCATCTTCAAATATTCAACAACAAATGAGGTGACCTCCTGGTGTCCCAGGCCAAAGCAATCGCCACTTGATCATGTCGAATCCTCATTGGTTAAAATAAAATTCAAATACATAATTTTACAGAATAAAAATTCAGTGTCATAAATTCAATGTTTAAAAATAGTTATACACTGATGGGACTGTATTTCTTCCATACCCCAGCTGGCAGCAATAAATTCAAGAAATAGCTGTGGCAAATTGGAGAATACGAACATGAATGTCGCACATTCGATTACATCGATTAGGACTGAAGCTGATAAAATGATGACCCACAAAACAAATACACGTATGGCTTTGTAAATTCTGATGAATTAACAGGGAAAACGTGTGTCTCCATAGTAATTTATGCCATATTTGCCCCTCTTCTGCTACCCCATAAATTTTTTTCTAGGTCCGCCCCTGCACAGATCTATAACTAACACCCACTGTTTTTCCATGAATGTCACTCACTCTGGGCCCAACGGTACGACACAACTGTAAAATATTAACATTTGACCAATACACGTTTTCAAAGCAAAGTCAAACATGGTCGTATAAATCCCCCAACCACTAATGCTGAGTAAAAAGCTCTGTGCACCTCACATAATGTTCCATCCAGCATCGCCCACAGTGATGGCCAGTCAAATTGGATTAAGCTGAGGTGGCTTGGGGCTTCTCCACAGCTGCTGCTGTTTGATATGGGGTTTAGGTGTGCTGCAAGTGTTAACTTGGCTAGACTTAAAAGACCTGTAGTGATACATTAATATTTTATTTGAAACCACAGACTATGATGCTAATGAGTCATTGGCTGTCCAAAAAAAGAAGAGGAGAATCGTAATAAATGACAAATATGCAGACATCAACCTGTTACCTTGGTGATTAAACAATTTCATGTATCGTTCCTCATGACTCATTAGTACAGATGGTTTTAAATATACATTTCAATGATCATCATGAAATATGACAACATTTAATGGAACCAACTGTGAGGTTCTTTTAATTTTTTAATATTTCATACTTTTTAAGGATAATCCCAATCTAACAAACTTGAAAATAAATAAAAATAATAGTTTTTAAAGGATGTTAAGAAAACACCCCTCGACTGGAGCTTCATTGTGATGGAGGACATAAGTTATGCTTAGCCTGGATTCTGTCAGAAGGCACCAAGCCAAGTGGCCACATGGTTGAGACTTGATACCGCTGCCAAAGAGCCTCAAGATACAGTACCACAAGTGGCGGCTAGCAGCAGCTTTCATCACAAAAACACACCAAAACTAATCATTTGTTTTATTGCCTAAAATGATCCGTTCCAGACAGCCTGACAAATCACCCTTCTAAAAGTGAATTTTATTTATGGCTATGTTGCAACAGCAATTACTGAGCATTTCACAAAGTCTGACAGAAATGACTGAGTCATGTCTTCTTTTATGTTATTTAGAATCGCTTTTCTGCTTGGAAAATCGCTAATGTGCACTTCATACAAAACAGGATGTCAGGGACATAATGTCACCCAATTAATGGAGATTTGAAGCCTCAAATGAGAAATATTATGACGTTTGTTCTTAAGTTATGCTAGTTCCATGGACTATACAAAACATGTTTATGAAGTTCTTTGCACTAAATCTCTCTATCATCAAGCAATTACAGCCGTTTTATTCTTGACAGTTTCAGCACCTTCCAGAATGAGCCGTTTCAGGGCTCTGTCACTTTAAGAAAACTAGCTGGAGCTGGCCACGCCCACCCATCCCCTGATAGACTGCTATAAGCTGAGAAGCTCTGATATCTGGGAGGGGCTTAGAGTAGAGCCGCTGCTCCTCCAGGTGACAGGTGGTTTATGCTAATTTCCCTGTTTGTGATGTCACAAACAGGGACTTTTTGAAACGGCTTGTTTTAGGCAGATATTTTCCTAATATAACTCTACTGGCATTATCCCTTTTCATGCTAACATCAGTAAGTGTGCAAGACCCGGATTGCATTTTTTGATTGCCGCAGGTTACAATAATAACCTACTGCCTTTGTGTATTTTCCTTTTGCTTTGTTTTTTCTTATTCTCTAAGCGTTTGTGCTGCCTTAACGAGTGAATTTATACATTCTATTCTAAAACCAAACTCTGTTTTTGTTCGGAGTGTTTACACAGCCAGCATAGACCCACACGGCAGCACAAAAGGTGAGTTTTGCAAAACATGTCCTCTTTAAATTGAAGTTCAAACATTGCAATCTTTAGTCTTGGCAATCAGAAGGTTCCTGATTTGTGTCCAACTTACAGCTCAAAGTTCATCCTTTTGAGCATTTTACCTTAAGTTCAAAAAATCCTTTTTGTTAAACACAAATCAAAAGAATGATTCAATTTTTACCCTTCAGAGTTTCTAAAGGGAGGAATTGGCTTCTGTTGAGAGCCTGTTGAGTGAACATGGCTGTCTTTATTTCTGCTAAAGTAAAGCATTTTAACATTGAACTCTGTGAGAATTGAACAGTGGATCCCTGACTGGAGCCAGAGCTCGGTTTATATTGCGAGCAATAAGTCGATACTACAAAAGAACAAGTTCTCTGTCAAACTCTGCCAAGGCTGCCTTTTGTTACTGATGCTGTTGGTGTGTTTTTGTGGATCTAGTTTCTTTGTGTGACCAACAAGTAAAAGCAGGCTAATTTTGAGGGCTATGGATCACATTGCTGTAAGCCTTTTTGGGTTTGGGAGGTTGGAATAAATCTGTAGCCACCATTCCCATAAAAATACAAACAGACAAATCATGTTTCAGCATAACTCGGTTCAGAAATGAGCATTTTAGCATCACGAGGTTTATTAGGAAAGGTATATGGTGACAGGTGAGTAATTTAGTTGTTTTTTAGCCATTATTGTGCTGATTGATGGGTTAATAGACTAACTGATTGGTTGAAGTTGTTAATGTCTGCTGTGGTCATTAGTAGTTTAGGACCTACGATCACCATGTCTGATTTATGAAAGTTTGGCTTGAGAAAATAGGATTGCATTTGTGATCTAATTTCAGTAATGCAGCTGGGTAGAGCGTTACCGTGGTGATGGATTTTGGTGGAGATGGAGAGCAATAATGAGGGCGGAGACCATGGTTGTGTATGTTGTTACCAAGGGGAAGCATGTTGATAATGAGCAGACGAGGACCAAGCTCTTATTCTCATGAGGGCACCTTGGCCCTGATGAGTAGCTGATTGATTTTGACACACTGTTGTCTGTTTGTGAGACGTGCTCTCCAGTAGAAACGCTCACCTACAACAGCCGTGTCGAGGGTGGATTCAAAGCTAGACAGAAGCGTGATGATGGAGCCGTTGCCGTCCTCAAAGAGAAAATGATTAAGCTGAGCTGGAATTGGAGCTTTAATTATCACTGCTGATGACGATGATGAGGGCTGATTCTGCCTTGTGAAATTAGCAGAAATTGGTTTGAAATGGTGCAAAGTTGTAATTGGAGACAAACGAGGTGACGGTGAACAGCATGGACAGAAAATTGAGAAACTTTGTACATGAAGTCCATTTTTTATTATTAAATCTCAATTACATGAATCCAGTGTGTTCAGCTCCATCAGGGCTGCCCTTGTTATTCCTGTCTGTGGTGTTCCTGAGCAGGATCTCAAGGCATCGTCACAGTGAGAGGATGTCTAGTTGGGAAACCTCAGAGTGTTTTTTCTTTTTCTTTTTTTTTTTTTTGCCAACGACGTGATTCTGTTGACATAAACAAGCCGTGACCTTTTCAAAGCACTGGGGTGGTTCACAGCTGAGTGTGAAGTGGATCTGGGGCCAAAGGTCATGACCAGAGAAAGTTGGAATTCTTTTTCCTGGTTGGGGTGAGGCTTGTAATCGGAAAACCTTATTCTTATTCACTAAGAAGTAAGAAATGCAGCTAAACTGCTGCTGATTAGAGATGAGATCTGTTTTTGGGTTTTTACAATGACCTTAAGTGTTTTACAACATTTAGGTATTTCTTGTTCTATTTAACGGTGGTATGGTTCTTGGTTGTCTTCTGTTTTGGAGGACAGAAATGTTTAATTCTGACTTAATATTTATGGCCGTAGCCCAAAAAGTCCTCAACTTGATTTCTGCTCTAAATGATTTTATGACCGTCTTTCTTTCCTATTAACAGAAAAGTGGTTTTCTGTCAAGTCAGAAGCAGATCTGACAGACTCTGTAACCGCTGTCTTTTCACCTTTGCTAAAGTTTCATAACAAACTATTAAAGCTGTTATAGCAAATCTGCAAACGAGCTAGGTTTTGAATGCAAACACTCGCCCCTCCCCTCTGGTATATATCCTGGTCCTGCGTCCAACGGAACCAGAAACCTGCATTTTCAGGGGAAACAAAAGAGCGCTAAACACCAGTCCCCATTTTCTAGGTCCAAACGTCTTTTGTTGATCGTGACATCAAATGGTGTTTTTCTTTTTGGGACTCTGGTAGTTTGTCCTGAATTTGAAGTGGTAGCAGCTGACTGTTTCTCCTTCTCTGATATTATTGAGCCTCAGACCTTTATCCTATCTGGTCTGGGAATACCATAAGATCTTCCAGGAGAAGCTGGAGCATGTCATGATCCACCCTTGGATAAGCAGAACAAAATGGATGGTTGAAAGATGGATGAGAGTGACTTTGTTAGCTAGTTAGTTAAGTGGTGAGTTAGTTATTGAGGTATAACAAAAAACCAGAGCACGAATTACCTAGAGACTTCCAGGGGAGCCAGGGGAGCGGGCGGGGGAGGGGGGAGGATGACGCTGACGGACTTTGTGATTGTGGATGTGGAAGGGGTTGCAGGGTTCCGACGAACTTTCAGCTCCCCCTGAGTGTGTAAGCTGAGCACTTCTAGGGGAGCCCATGACCCTTTCATGGGAGCCGGGCTCCCCTTAGCTCCCCTGTAATTTGAACCCCTGCCAAAGACAAAGAAAGACATTTGAGCACAGATGCAAAATAAAGAGTCATTATATAAAATTACACCAAATCATAATTTTGTTCTGCCTTTGTTTTAATAGTCATGATTTTCTTGTGAATGCAGCTTCTTTTGATGTATTATCCACATTATGAAAGTTATTCTGAATTGAGGAGATTGGAGTACTCTGTTATCCTTTACAACATGTCTGCATCAGAATCATAATGAAATTCTCGAGCTCATTATTGGTATCGTTTCTTCTCTAATAAGAGACAGACAAGCAAATGAGAAAGAGGGCTAAAAACAGCAATATAAAGAAAAGATGAGTGCATCGCCATGGGAACGCCTGCATCTTGTGAGCCGCCTCGGAAACGAGCACATCTGACCAGAGAGATGTTATGATACTATAATAGATACGTGACCCAACTCTGACAGCAAAAAAACACTTCTATGAATCAGATAAGGAGGCTGTACATTCTGTAGAGAAAACAAAGCAGAGTGAAGCTGAAACTTTCAATACGAGAACACAAAGGCTGCCTTGACAGTGTGATATGTCTGCAAAGTTTGACCATGACCTCCTTTAAGGCCGTTTTAAATCCCTTTGAAATTGAAAGTAAAGTTTTATAACAGTGTGTTCCATCCAATCGCCATACGTTGTCAGATTGGCATACGTGTATTACAGCTTATGCCTATGTGACAACACAAGTCTGTCAGACAAGCATACGCTGTCAGATCATCATACATTTCCTAAGCTGTATGACACCCTAATGGGCCAGTTTACCCGTCAGATCATCATACACTTTGGTATAGCAACTGTATGACACCCTAATGGGCTATTTTACCCGTCAGATCATCATTCACTTTGTTATAGCAACAGTATGACGCCCTGATGGGCCAGTTTACCCATCAACTCATCATACACTTTGGTATAGCAACTGTATGACACCCTAAGGGGCCAGTTTACCCGTCAGATCATCGTACACTTTGTTTTAGCAACTGTATGACACCTTGATGAGCTATTTTACCCGTCAGATCATCATACACGTTTTTTAACAACCGAACGACACCCTGACCTGTCAATTAAGCTTTATTTACTAAAAGTTTTTTGTTTTAATAGAAGGTGGTAAAATAAAAATGTGTGATACACATTAATCAGGTCATTTTTGTGGATGGTAAAATATTATGAACACAATCGACAAACGTTGAAGCGCCTTGGGGGGTTGTAGAACCCTAAGAAGGTGCTATACAAATGCAGGCCATTCACCATTTTTCCTGTACTTTGCCGTCTGTATGCTGAACTGACGGCTCCTCTGAAAGTAGTGGAGGTTTAGATGAATGCGCATAAACTGAATGTATGCTGCTCTGTCAGAACACCGGTTGTATTAATAGTTACGGTAGAACCTGATAAATCTTGGAAAAAATCCCATGAAACTTCTGGAAAAACATCAAAGCTGTATGAAGCCAAATAGGACATTTAGGTCACAATCAGCATTAAAAAAAGCACTAACCAACTTTTACGTGTAAATCCTCTTCACCATTCCTTCCAGATTTGTTCTGGAGTCTTATAATTTTTAAACAAATGTTATTTTACATGAAAGCCAAACCAGATTTCTCTTTTCTGCAGCAAAATGTTCAATTTATCCGTGTGTAAATAGAGGATGAGGTTTCGATACGAGCCTCGCTTTGTTGTGTGATGAAGACTTAGCGTACGGGCTTAAACTAACACGAGTAATTCTGCACCTCAAACCGGCACAGTGCACGGGTCTTAGTGCAGGTTAGACAAATAAACAAACAGTCTCAGGAGGAAAATAGCTCCCCCAACACACACACACACACACACGCATCATTTTGAGTAAACGTTTTCTTAAGGAGTGAATTTTATATCATTCACTGCTTTCAAACGACTCTAAAGATTCACAATAAGCACATTAATGCTTTTATAGGGAAAAAATGTGCAATAAAGGAGAAATTCTGCTTTGGGGAAGTAACAAGATACTTTGTAATTTTCAGGTCACAGCGTGAAGCTGCTGGTTCTGAGTCAGACACACCTTTTATTGCCTTAGCGTAGCAATCACAAATAAAGGAAAATTTTAAGGTTTGGTGAAATAATAGTGGGTGCCTCTGTTTTATGCATTAGCTATGGGGGCTGTTTGTTTATTCATACAATATAAACTCACAGGCCACTTCATTAGGTACACCTGTTGAGTAGTTTACTAAATAGGCAATCCCATGGCACCAACTCAGAGCATTTAGTGGTGAGGATGACTTCCTGAAGTTCAATCTGAGCATCAGAATAGAGGAGAATGGGTTTTAAGTGATTTTGTACATGGTTGTTGGTGCCAGACAGGCTGGTGTGAGTATTTCAGAAACTGCTGATCTACTGGGATTTTCACCCATGACTATCTCCAGGGGTTTACAGAGAAAATATCCAGTGAGCAGCAGTTGTGTGGATGAAAATGTCTTGTTCGTGACAGAGGTCAGAGGAGCACGGGCACACTGGTTAAGTATGATAGAAAGGCAGCAGTAGCTCAAATAACTACTTGTTAGAACCAAGGCTGCAGAAAAGCTCTGATATGTGGAAACTTAAAGCAGATGGACCACAGCAGCAGAAGACCACACAGGGTGTTACTTCTGTCAGCGAAATACACGAAACGGAGGCTACAATTCACACACAATCACCAGAACTAGACAATAAGAGACTGAAAAAAACATTTCCTGGTCTGATGAGTCTCGATTTCAGCCATAACATTTAGATGGTTGGGTCAGAATTTGGCATAAAAACATCGGGGTAAATAAATGGTTCAGGCTGCTAGTGGATATTGTTCAGTATCGTTTCTGGCTTTCCTTTGGGGTTCTTTGTACCGAAAACGTCTCAGCTAGTAGAAGCTAACCATTAGCATTAGCAACTCCACCACATGGTAGAACTCCTTCAGGCTTCTGTTATTTGTGGAGATAAAACATCAACGTTGCAGATCAAACTGAGTCAGTGGTAGAGTCACGTTGCTGTTAGCCAATCAGAGGTTAGATGTCCAAATATCAGGAAATAAGGTTCTTTTTCTTTTTTTTACTTTAAGGCGTCCTTCACTGAGGAACCATTTTTACTCATTATTTTTGAAAATAATCAGTCACTGAGTTTTTCATGCAGGCTGAACATGTAAATAGTCTTCTACACCTATCTCCTGCATTAGCTTCTGATAGAAAATAGATGGTGAAATGCTAGGATTTGAAAAGCCTGACAGATCTACATCACACTGTCACTTAGCATTCATGGACTCACCCATCTTGACTCGCGACAAGGAAGGCGGTTTTGCTTATAGGAAACAGCAGAGAACGTCTGGACTAGTAGAAGCTAACCGTTAGCATTAGCAACTCCACCACTTGGCAGAACTCCTCCAGGCTTGTGTTATTTGTGGAGATAAAACATCAACATTGCAGAGCAAACAGAGTCAGTGGTACAGTCATGTTGCTGTT
Organism: Aphyosemion australe; assembly: GCA_006937985.1. Classification (NCBI taxonomy): domain Eukaryota; kingdom Metazoa; phylum Chordata; class Actinopteri; order Cyprinodontiformes; family Nothobranchiidae; genus Aphyosemion; species Aphyosemion australe. The sequence continues at coordinate 1,117,574 of SSNS01000129.1, read as the reverse complement.
AGCCAATCAGAGTCAAGATGTCCAAATATCAGGAAATAAGACTCCAATAAGACCGCCATTGGAGGCTACTTTGTCCTCCAGCTGAATTCTCCATGCTGAAACAGGAGCATCTGAGTGTGACTTACAAGGCATTCATTCCTACCATAGACCACTGCAAATGTGTTTTGAGAGAAGGACCTCTTAAAAACTGTGTGTGTTACTCTTTTCATCTCAAGCACACTTCATTTTAATGTTGACTTATTTTAACTTGCATACGACAAATATCGTTCACTATAGATGATGTAGAAGAGGAGATTCACATGCATGCATATGCAGCTGAGAAATAGGCTTCCATGCACTGAGCTACACTATCAGGTAAATATGAACCAGAATCTCTGAGGAACATTCCCAAAATCTTGTTGTATTTACGGCTCAAAGAATCCAGGCCATTTTGAAAACAAAATTAGGTTCAAGCTGTTCCTAACACAGTGTACCTAATAAAATGGCTGGTATATAAACTGGAAACAAGTGAGATCCAAAACGTTTTCCCACCAGCGTAGTAATTAGCTAGAATTGGCTGCATTAGTATATGAATCTCTGAATTGTGGCATGACTTTGTGTATTGTTTGTGCTGAGAATGTTGCAAACTGTTAGCGCTATACAGTATGTGCTACAGTCCTCTGAGGAGAGGCAATCAGGTCAAATATAATCAACAGTTTCCACGGAGGTATAGTTGAAGGTATTACTCTAAATGAAGACAGGATAGTGATCCACAAACAGACGGAATAAATGCATAATGAATTATTTTTACATATTTTAAGTTGTCTCCTAAGAATTTATGCATGGAACTTCAGAGGGACCTCTCAGCATCTTAAAATATCTCTGCATGTCACTGATAAGCCTCATTGTGATATGAATCGGAAGGGTATTTGAGCCGAGTGGATCGATAACTGCAGATGTTTTTTTCTGCGCACAGCCAGCAGTCTTTGAGACGGCGTTTGCATGGCACGGCTGACAAATTAGGTCTGCAGGGGTTCGTAACTCCTAGATAAGAGAATAAATGATGGCCATATGGGCACTAATCTTGAAATGGAGTATGAACTGGTTTGCAAAAATTAACCTTAGAACAAACTTATGCAGAAACTATGTGTAAGTGCATGTGTCAGATTGTCATATTTCATTTTTAATACATTATTAATTATAATAACTTATTAATAATGCAGAAAGGAATTGGTGATGAAATAGATTAAAAATGTCTTCCATGTCAGAGAAGCAGTTGAGTTTTTAAACAGAAGTGTAGGTAAATTAATTTTAATCAAACCAAATGATAACAAAATGAAGTGTGCAAAGGCTAAATAAATATAATATCTGACTAATTAATGCTTAATAATGCACTAAGTAACATTAATAAAAGGACCCATGCCTGCCTGTGTTAAATGACAGTTAACAGATTTAAGCAGTCTTTAAATCATTTAAAATCATTGGGAATAATGTTGCGTATCATTAAGACCGCTTGACTGAAAATAAAAGTAACCGTGGCTTCTCATGCTGATATTAGCATGATGGAGAAAACTATGGGAGGGGATCATTTTTACATTTCCTACTAAATTACTTCTGCTGTAAAAGTTAAACTGGTCAAAATTTGATCACAAGCTTATTTTTGTGTGATTGATATAAAAAAAACATGAAAGAGGTTACGCAGGTTTCACAGCAGGGAACATCCTTTTTGTTTCTCATTCAAGCTAAATCAAAGGAATAAATCAGCCATGCTGTGGGCTACACAAACGATGGCCTTTGTAGATAAAAACTCCAACGCTTCTTGCTGATTTCGTTTTAACTCAGAGTGCCCAAATTTCAGTTTTTATGCAAAAGAAGACTTTTACCAACCTATTATGAACAAAAATAGACAGAATGTTGTGTTTTGTCAACAGTTTTGTGTGATTATACCCTGATACTTTATACCTGCTCTGGGATGAAAACATTAACTGCAGTGATGGACATTTAGGACACTTGAAGTGTATAAAAAAATGAGCGCTTTTGCTGAAAATTTCAACAAAGCTAGGGTATCAGGTGATTTCATTGCACAAAATATTTTCAACTTCCAGCCATGATAGGATATTCTTTGCGTAAGATGAAATTAAACCAATAGTTCCCAATCTTGGGTCCATGGTCCCCTAAGGGGACTTTATATACTGTTGTTCCTTTCTTGCTTTTCAAGTGCTGATATTTTTAAGCCTTTAGCCACAACTAGTAATTTGAGGCTTAAATTAACACTAGATAGTTTTTTAAACTTTAAGCTAGAGCTTTAACATTGATCTCAGTGATAGTTCAGTTAGAAACTTGACCAGTTTCATAATTGACACCACTCTGCAGCCCTCTGCTGACCAAAAACTGGACTTGAAAGTTTTGTGGAGCGGGTAGGTGCCCTATAGGGGGAGCGCTTATACCTGCATTACGGCTGTTATGCTGGCAGTTAGCATTTTCCGTTCGCCGATCGTCAATAAAAAGCACAAGAAGAAGAAAAAGAAGTTTGTTATTTCTGTTGGCATCATGGTGGAGCCTGGAAGTAAATGTAAGAGCGTAATGTCTTTAGAGGTGAAGCAAAGAGTTAAAACCAGCGTGAACATCGGTGCGGCCTACACTATTTTGAGGGAGCTAAAGGACGCCACAAAATACAGCCTGATGGTGACCTGGCTTTGTTGCTACTGGACTAATAATATTTTTTGTCCAACAGTGTGGATCTTTTTACTTTGTGGTTTATTTTAGTATTAGTTGGCTTATGTTAGTGTTAGCTTGTTAGCGCTAGCTACAGCAGGCTGTAGCAGGGTTGTTTACAACAGCTGTAATTCCACTTTCAACCAGTAGGGCAGAGGAGCAGGAAACGGCTTAGTGTTACTTTAAAAAGCACCATGGTTGTGTGCAGGTGAGTATGAGTAACGTTTATTACTTATGTTTAAAAATCCTAGTTGATGAGGTTATTTTCAGTTAAAATATGTTGATTTTATTTTTGCTGATTTAAAGAGGATTTATTATGCAAAACACACCTTTTGCAAACTTTTGTGCTGCCATGTAGGTCTCTACTGCCTCTATAAACACTCCAAATGTGAGGGGGAAAAACCCATCCATCCTTTAATGTCAATGTTTGGTTTTAGGAATTATGTCCCCATTTGTGATGTCACAGATGGGGAAATTGGAATAGAACCAACTCTCACCTGCAAAAGAGAGATGCTGCTGGAGGAGCAGCAGCTCTATTAAGGCTTATAGCAATTTTAGTGGGGCTAGGTGGGCGTGGCCAGCAACCGCTTGTTTTCTTAAAGAGACAGAGCCCTGAAATGGCTGATTCTGGAAGGTACTGAAAATGTCAAGAATAAAACTGCTAAGATTTTGTGCAAATAACTTAATGGTCATGCATTGTATCAACTATAGAAGTCATAATATGTCTCCTTTATGCAAGTTTATGCAAGGTTACAAGACTTTTGTCAGTCTTTTTTTTTCTTAACTTTTCCGCGTAACATGTTTCTAAAATAGGCTACAGTTTAGTTTCTGTCTAATATGCTAACACCCAGTGTCTGTACACATAACTGCTACTGATCACCAAACAGCAGGGGGGTTTGTTTCTTTGCTCACAGGCACCTGGACAAACCCCCCCACCCCCAAAATGAGCCGTCATTAGCACAGGCACTTATGAACTGCTAAAACACGCACGTAGGTGGTTCTGAGAGGCAAAACCTCCCAAAACCAACCATCTGGCATGAAAAAAACATCTAAGGAAATGGTGACCCATATAAAAAATTTTGCAAGAGAAGTGCTGAGTAGCATCTGCTTGCTGTGAATATGCCTTGGGTCTCTCATATGCCAAGACAAATTACATTGGGCAGTTTACTTTTAATTATCCACTTCAGTGCTCAAACCAATGAAGAAGCAAAGGAATGAGGAGTGTTTCATCTTATTATTAAGTCAAGTTCTTCTGGACAGTCAGTTTTTTCCTCAATCTTTATATTTTTCTAGTCTCTTTTCTTCTACAGCAATTTTCTGTCTGAACATTATAATGTTGATCCAGCATCCGAGCAGCATGCATTAACATTTATAGACATGAAATGTACTGTTCAGAGAAATGCCCTTTTTTCCTCATTGGGGGGAATCATTGAAATCCTTGTTAGACACGCCTGCTGTAGTTAGCAGTCCCACAGATGGACACTGTGTGTTTTCTTTGGAGTCACAGCTGGCAGTGTTTGCTGAGAAGAGGAGATTCATTCAGTAGCTGTTGGCCACCATGACGGAGATCATAGAAATGATGTTGAGATGACAAATAAGCTGCCAGCATTGAGAAATATATCATTTTTATAGTGTTAATTCATCTTCGTGTCACGAAGGTTTATGATGTGACTCCGGTACTGAGACACAGATGATGTGTTGTCTGCGCCGTACACTGGAGGGCTGTTGAACGCGGCATTTTCTGCTGAAAATTTACTTCTGTCTAAATGTCACACATTACACTCGTTTTAACCTCTTTCTAGTGTGCAAATGTGCTCGACGGCTCTCGTGGTGACAGCAATGGGTCGTAATTTGCTGGTTGTTTTTTTTATTACAAAAAAGGGGGAGGCGTTTTTGCACAACAACTGAAGAATAAGAGCGGAAAAACACTATCAATGAGCGAACAGTGAAATATACTCTACTAGCTGTTTATAAAAAATTAGCATAGATGACTAAAATAACCAGCTTTGTAATCTTTTAATCTGTATTTTAGTGAGGAACAATTGTGGGATGAATGACATTTGCAACCCTTTCTCTTTTTAAAAGGCATCTGGAGTCAGCCTGGAACGCTTTTAGATTTAGTTTCTAAATCAAAGTGTAAGAAATGTGAGAAAACTGGGAGAGGCTGACAACCTCTGAGACAACAAAGATAATCTGCTAATCCAGACATTAAATATTATGACAAAATTGAAAAAAAAATTGAGAAGAAATTGCAAAAAATTATAGAATTATTAGGGCATAAGAGTCCCTTTATTAACGTTACTTAGTGCATTATTAAGCATTAATAAACAAAGGATCCTTTTATTAACGTTTGCAGTATTGTTAACTATTAAGTGTCCTTAAGGTTAGGACAAAGGGCCAGGGGGGTGTCTGCTTAGTAATACATTACTTAATATTAACATCAACAGTAAGCGGTTTTTAATACTTTATTTAATAGTTTATAATGCACTAAGTAATGTTAATAAAGGAACCCTTATTGTAAAGTGTTACTGGACATTTTTTGGCTAAAGCATGGTGTACACTGTACAATTTTTGACCCTCATTCTGAGCCGATTTTACACTCGTGCCAATCTTTCAGGTCAGGGCGAGTTTTGTGACGTGAATCGTATACACGGGGTTACGAGAAGATATGATATTCACATCAGTGCAACACAAATGTCTCAGTTTATTGGTAATGTTGAGGAATTCAGTCTGACATGGCCGCAGTCTCAAAAAACCCCAACTGGGACAAGGCTAAACATAAATCCATAAAAGAATAGATTAGCCCACCTACAAAGCTTTGGAGCTAAAACATGCAGCTGAGGTAAAGAGCAACTGGAAACAGTTGATATAAGATATGCAAAACCCATTAAGGCCTAACCTATCATAATCATGACAAAAGCTCTCGTCATAATCACTACTTGCCTCGTAGCAGACAGAAAAACAGATCTGGGTGCCTTCAGAGTTGGGCAACAGCACGGTTCGAATTACGGGGGAGCTAGGGGGAGCCTGGCTCCCCCGAAAGGGTGGTGGGCTCCTCCAGAAGCCCTCAATTCACACACCTAGGGGGAGTCCGAAAAAAGATCCAGTTGCAACCTACATTACATCACTTATATGGACACTCAGCGTACCAGAACTTTTTTCTAGAGTACCCACCCACCCCCATTTCACTGGGCTCCCCCAGAAGCCTGTGTGTAATTTGAGCCCTGGGCAAGAGTCTCAAACATCTGATGGAAAGAGCTCCTCCATTCTCACCCCAGCAGATATGGGAACTATTAGATGTCTACTCGAAATGCTCCTACCAATCAGTTAGAACCAAGCTCAACCTCAGGAGCTAGTCTGTCTCCAGGCATCGAAATGAAGATGCTCCACCCTCATGTCCAGCTTTAAAACCTAAAAACTTGATGCAGCCAAGTGGAGCTCTGGATCTAGACAACCACTCCACAAAGAATGACAGTTTGATGATGCAAACTCAGCGTCTAGTTTAACAGTTTCTGTGCAACTTCACCAAAAACAGAGTTACTCTGAAATTTTTAGTCTTTGATTCAGATTCATGTGATTTCAGCTGAAATTTTGCAGACTTTCTTGCAATTCTGTGTCTCCAACCAGTTGCTCACACAGCCCAGAGGACTTTTATTCTGTTTTGTTTGTTTTTATTTTGGCAGCACGTCTAAAGAAAATTCTTTCATTGCATGTATTTTTGGAGACATATTCCAGTACCTCGCTTACTTCTGTGAGGACTAACTTTTTAATAATAGCAAAATAAGAATCTAGGTCACCATACATTTCATTATTTCTGATACCGTATCTACAGTTGGAAACAGAAGAATTCAAAGAGCATACATAATAGCAGCCTGCTATACGCTCAGATCAAAAGACAGTAGGTGAGTCACAGCAGGCTCTGCCACTATAACCCAGAATTTAGGTCATTCATGTAGCTCCATGTAGCACAGGTCCTTCCCTGAGGACTTCATGCTGTGTCTGGATCTGGACCAAGGTTAGAAACAATGGCCCTGGGGCATAATGGGACATTAATTTTTAATGTAAACTAAGCCATCTCTAGTTGTGGCCACAAGGTGATGAGTGGTGTACTTGACTCTACATGCGGTTGCAAAAGCGTTGTAGTTTGTATTCCTTGCCTATAATTCATTCCAAGAATTCCAGCGGCAGAGAGGAGACTAACACCTTTGGTTTTTATCCAGTGAGAACTGAAGCTCCCCGGAAAGCTCAGAGGCTGCAGAAGGCTAAAGTTGCAAAGTTTAGAGAGTGCCAAAAGTGAGCACCAGGAGCAAAATGTACCATAAAAAAATCAGACCCTCAGGATACACTGTAAGAAATGCAATGTTGAATTTACTTCAACAATTTATGTCAACTGGTTCCATTGAAAATAGTTGCTTAAATGTAAAGAGTAACATACATTTACTTTTAACATAACATTTATAAAAGTATATTACTTTTTACATTTTAAGCTGGAATGGAACACAAACATGGTCACGGGATTCTCACCCCTCCCGTCGGCTGTCATCTCTAGGTCATTGCTATAAACGAGAGAGCGCTAACACCAGCTGCAGTTTTCTACGTCCAAACTTTATTTATTGACCGTGACATCAAATGGTCTTTTTGGGTCTCTGGTAGTTTGTCCTGAAGTTGAAGTGGTAGCAGCCGGCTATTTCTCCTTCCCTGATATTATTGAGCGGAGAATCTCTCACACCAGCAAAACGCGTAAGCGCGTAATGAATGGAGGACCCAGGAAAATGCGGAAGTGTGGTGGTTCGGTGAGACAGACAACTGAATGGTCCACTCGTTGGTTTTCGGACCACTCCAGCACTCATAGGTGGGCTCTAGGGAATATATATGGGCAAGCTGCATGGGTCCCAACAGGGTTTGCCAGCGGTTCCCCATGTGGGTTTGCCCAGAAAGAATCTTGCCCACATAGATTTTAATGGACCCTACATGGGTTTTCAGAGGGTTTGACTCAAACACCGGCAAACCTCTTCATCAGTTTCTTTTATTTATCTCTGCAATATATTTATAGCTATGTTAGAACGTAGTTAAAATGCATGAAAGAATATTTTAAACTAACTTGTTTTGCAAATCTGTCATTGTATGTTTAAACAACTATTTTAAATCTATGTATTTTTATATTGTGGTTTTACCTTGTTTTATTGGTTTTATTTCGTTGTTCTTTTTAGTTGTTTTTATGACATGTGACTATTTCTGCCTGTGTTGTTTTATTATGTGCAGCGCTTTGGTCGGTTGTAATGCCGTGTTAGAAGTGCTCTATGAATAAAGTGGTATGCTAACTAGGTTTATTGGAACCAGTTGACATAACTAAATAAATTCAACAGTTCATTTTTACAGTGTAGCTTTAATTGCCTTTACTTATCCTGAGAATCCTTGTTTGAGAGCAGCAATCTCAAATCTATGTATAAAATATAATTGACATATCAGCAGAAACTATGAATCATTTGGAAAAACAAGTAATCCTTCAAAGGAAGGTGCGTATCATTATGAATCAGTCCTTGTTTGGAATTTTGATCAAAAATTCACATCAAAGCTTCAACACAACAAAAGTTGCTCCGGCTGACTTTTTTTGTCTTGAAGGTTTTGAATTCCTACTGAGGCGATTACAAAAGCTCCACGTGCCAACTCAGAGCTTTCTCTTTTCTACGCCAAGCTGCATTTCAAAAGACCTTATTCACCTCCAATTCATCAAGAATAAAAAGAAAAAGAATAAAATAAAAAATATTCTGGTTTCTGGAGAAAAAAATACCTCTCGTCTTCGAAAGCAGCTAAAAGACCAAGAGTGGCTCTTTGAAGTGACTGAATGATGATGGGTTTCCACTGTGCGCCGTCTCTCTGTCATTAACAAAAAACAAAATCGCCAAGTTTGTGAAAATAAATATTTGATTAAATAAAAACAGAATTTTGTTTTGCATTTTGCATTTAATCTTCAAAGTCTACAGAATAATCCAGAGATGTTTTTCAGGATTATAATCCTGTTATTGTTCAATTTTTTGTCAAAAATGTATTAAAATTCAAATGAAACTAAAGAAAGTACTCCTCACTTACACGAAGACGTTTGAATCCTGCAACCCGTACTTCAACGATTTACCTTGAAGCCTTTGCTGTAAAGATGTCAGATCAACAGGAACGGCGCCGTAAACAGAAAACAACTCACTTGCTTCCTTGAACGCTTTGGAATATTTATGTCTTTATTTTAGCTCACTCCATTGATCACAGACCCAACTAAATGAAATAAGCCTGGGTTTTCTTTGTCTGAACTACAAGGAAGATGCCCTGTGGGATATAATCTTTAAAAGCAAGGATATGATGACCTGAGTTGTGGGAATTACAAGTGGAATGGCATTTAAGGGTGTTTACATTCCACATATTGCTCATGTTGTAGTCGCTCTTGTTTTTAAAGCTGACCTCAGTATTGATCAGCCTTGATCTCTTCAAATGTCAGAAAGAAAGGAGGAGGAATAAAATATCATCTAGAACAATGGAGATTAGGAGAGAGAAAGTCTAACATTTAACGAGTCATTTCTGAGAAGATTCCAATTCTGTAACCAATATTTTATATATATATATAAGCAGTAAAATAATTTATTAATATTATTATTATTATTACTGAAGTGCATCTAAAGATGCAGGAAGCGGGAATTCACCAAAACTAGAGAATAAGAAAATAAAATGCAAGGGAAAAGACGTGCGGACAAGTTGGTGTGTGTATAATTTTTTTTTTCCGGGAAAGACAACTCTGCACATGCTCAACCTATGGTGCATGCATCACGGCATGATTGGATCATTTCAGTTAGCGTCCATGTAAACAGAGGTTTGGGATTTCCGATCAACCAAGATTTGAATCGGATAAGGGGAAATTTGGCGCATTTAAACATAGCTACTGTCTCGCTACTGTTGCGGTTCTGACTTAGTTCAAAGTTTGTCTGCCCTCTGGGGGCCTCTGGTGGCCTTGGGGCTCCAGCCAATCACCTGCCCTGCCCATCAACTCCTCTGAATATGTGATGACTAGAACCAGGAAGTTGAACTAAAACTAAAAGTTTGGCCCCCTTAGTGACTGATTCCAGTGTGTTTTAAGCCCTTCCCCCTCCACATACGTATTTGACTCTCTTATGTGTTTCACTGTAAAAAATGTTATGCCTTTAAAAGTCGATGATTATGTGTAGGCGGGACTTCCTTTCAGCCTTACTTCTCTAGACATAAGTGTATGTGTAAACAGAACAGCAGAAGTGCTTGGTCTATGTTGACACATGTCTATGCAAGGTCTATTTAAGATAAAGCGCTGAACCAGTGTCATGATGTAAAGCAAAAAATGTAAGTGAGCAGCACAACCATTTCATTAAAAATACAGATCTGCAGACAACGCCACTTCTCTTGTCTCAAGGATCCCTCTACTGAATGCATCTCCCTTGCAAAAAGACTACGACTAGAAACTTGCATTACTTTGACATTAGAGCACTTGAACTGACTTATACAGAAATATACCCATTTATATTAATGTGTTCTACTCTATTTCATATACATAATAATGTAGAGTATTAATTTTGTTGGCCATGTAGAAAGGCATTCTTTTTGCGTTTAACTGCACCTCTAATTAATTATTCATCATCCTTACAGCAACTGATGAGAAAAGGAAAATGCTGAATTGTTTTTCTTGTTTCTTTTAATAATCTACAGTATTTGATGCCTAATTAAGAATTATGTTATTGAAATACTTTCTTTATTTGAGGTGAACTGCAGCCACAGCACATGAAATGAGTCAATAGTTTGGACTCTTCATGCAGGAAGGATTTCCTCTTAATCAAATGGGGTAATAGTTATCTGAGCTGCTGATGCAGCCCGCCGGTGCTAATGATTTCTCCCAGGTTCAGAGTAAACATGTCACTGCGGGTTAGAGGTATGATTGCTTCTTTATGTCACCAAGATTTCTGTTCATTTCCTCGCTCGCTACCTCGCTCAACTTGTGCAGCAACCACAAACACCACTGCGTAAAAAGTTCCCCGTCAGTGTTGGACTCCTTTAGTTGATTCTTCAATTATTCATAATTATTCTCCCAAAAACTTTGCATGCAAGGTTTTCATTGATCATCAGTTGTCACAGTTTGAAGCTGATTGTGTTTTGTTGCTCGAGCCACGATTCTCATTGGCGACCACGGGGTAGAATATTTCAAGCTTTCTTGCTCAAAGCCTAATTTGGCATTATTTAATTTCATCTGTAATGTGATGATTGCAAAAGGGAGTTTTGATTGCAATCGAGTATTCACACGGGACACGGAGGAGCAGCTATGAACACTGATAACATTTACTTGAAAAGCTGCACTGTGGCTTTTCAGTCTCGCGTCCTGCAGGATCTTGTTATCTTGCACGCTAATGACAATTAAATGACAACACAGACTTGTTGGCTTTCATTTGTGGGGTCCTCTGTGACATTAAAACGAGGTAATCACACAGGGATGAGTGGGAAAGTGCAGATGGTGAGCCAGTAGGAGTCAAAACTTCATAAGATGTGTTAAACAATCGAGTCGTTAACACTCCGGTAAACACTGTAAATGTTAAAGGGATATTACACCCAAAATTGAAATTTTGTCTGTTGACATATTTCCTAGAGTTAGATAAGTGGGAAAATGCAATTCTTTACCAGCCCAGTTGTTCTCCTGACTCAGCTGTACTCCGTTAGCTTTAGCTTAGCATAAAACACAGTAAGTGAATGGATCCAACTAGCATTGTGAGTAAAACATCCTTGAAATCACTCAGTGGTGATCCCAATTTTGCTTGGTGACCTAAATAATCAAACTGACTGCAAGTGAAAATAATTAGTACAGGTGCTATTTTAGACTTGGGACTACTTTATGACAAAGCACAGCTGTAAGCCTCCGCTGAAAGGTACAAGGCAGCCCCAAAAACACCTGCTGACCGTAAACACAGATGCACACGTTGTTAGCGAACTGGCATTAAACACACACACGTGCACACACACATAATTAGCAGCACATCTCCAAGTTTTCCTTTTTTTTGAGGATTTTTGATAAATGTGTTCAACAGCAAGACTTCTGTTTCATTTTTAAAACATGATTATGACAAAATTTCAATTTTGGGTGGAATATCCCTTTAAATGTGGATTCTATATCATAGAAATACAGAAAAACTGGCTTTGTTATTATTATGAACTCATTTTTTAATTTTGCTTCCTATCTTTTTATGCATGCTGTTATCATTCTTATGGATAATCTACCAGAGAATATGCCTGCATCCAGATTTTAACCGTCGCTCTGGGTTGCATTAATGAATCGAGAAAAGTTTGCAAAAAAATAAAAAGATTATTAATGCTTCTGTGTTACATCCAGTCTCCAGAAATAATGCAGCTAAGCAACACAAACGTATGTAGGTCAATTGAGTATTTAAAATTCATTCATTCAGAAAACTTTGAGAGGAAGTTTAGAGAGAAACACTTCATGCCGGCTCTTTTGTCAATAGCCTGAATGGGTCTTGAATAAGTGTGGCAGGTAGCATTTAACCAACTTCATTGGATAAGTGGAGACTGGGAGATGGCTGAGCGTAGGCTGTGCGCCGATACTGCCACGGATTATAGCAGGCTCATTTCCATCTGCACTCCAGCGGCACAGTTAGCTTGGCAGCAGAAAACTTGAGCCAGACACAAGCTGCACATTTTAGCTTTGTGCTGCATGAATGTTGATGGAAATCAGCCGGGATTCCGGCCAGACCTTCGCACCTGCCTCAGCCTGAGCAGCAAACACACAACAGTCAGCAGATGTGACTGTTAGATTAAACGAAATGTTTTATTTATTCTGTCCAGTTTTACCTGTAAAGTGACTTACTAACAGAGATTACAACTAAAGGTTGGATTGATTTAAAATCTTATTTGTTTTCAGTTTTAAGTCATTATGTTTTTACAATCTCTGTAACTGATGCTTAGTCTGTCTTAATTAGGGATGGACTGATATATGGGTCAGCTGATATATCGGTCCAATATTTACCGATTTTTATATACTGACACCAGCTGATATTTCTCTGTAGATTTAAAGTCAGGCACATCTTCTGCCAAATTATATTTACATGTATTTTTAGATTTCATGAAAAACATCTGCTTAATAAAGGCTTTAAAACATTATTGTTAACTGATATTTTCTTTTTATTTACATGTTTCATATTTAATACTTGTTTGATTAGCGTCTGTTAAATATTTGATTTTAATTCTGTGCAGTGCTAATAAATTGGTTAAATTCAAAGTTCAAAAACTGATTCAGGTTAAGAAATTTTGGGCATTAACTGTTGTTATTGAAATTTTTTGCAGGCAAATATAGCAAAAAAAACCAAAACGTTAAGCAGAGACCACCAATAGTAGTGTGCAAAAATAACAGATGTACACAGAAGGATTTCTGTGGAGATTTAGGTCCAGACCTTCTCTGCAATTGGTGTTCGTGCACAGCACAGCTGGAAATTTTCTGCTGGAAAAGCGTTCTCGCAGCAAGAAATGCTCCAGGGTGACGCCTGGTTGGTGCACCTAGGAGGCAAAGCATGATGTAAAAAATATAAAACACAAACTGTGGATGCAGCAAGGTTTTGTTTGGCAGCTGTGACTTTCTCTGTCTGCAATGCTGATTTTTTTGTCTGTTGATATATTTGGTTTTATCTGTAAAATCACTATGTCAGAAGAAAACACGTCAGCAAAATAAACTACGACGCAGCAATACTTCCAGGACGAATTTAGCTAAAAACATGTTTAAACATTTTCAAGGCTGCAGTGTATGTGTGAAAATGATTGTACTGTTAATAAAGACTCCAAAATCTTCAAGTCTGAGCAGCAACAAAAAAAAAGCTGCAAAATTATGTTCTTTGGGTCATTTTCTAACTCCAAATGGGCCTCAATCTGGACACAATAAAAGACCGCATTCAAAATGTAATAACTAGAGCAGACTGGTGGTGGTCGCGCAACAGCATGGACGGCCAACTTGAGAGAGACAATAGGGCCCATGATTGCAATGCATTCAGAGCAGCTACCAAGAAATATGAGGCCATTATTCAGGGCCAGATGCACGCCACGGTTCTAACAGTGTTTCCTCATTATGCAAAAGTATTGTTGGATGCTAATACCTTCCCACACTCAGCTACACAAACACAAGTGGTTTCATAAACACAAAGATGGAGTCAATCATTTTTTACAGTTCCCAGTAAGCATAATAACACTTTAATATGAGAGTACAGTGGAAAAGAAACTTACGTTGTCTTTAATATATATTGAACCCTTAAAAATCTTAATATTGGTGCTTTAATTAATTAGTATTTGCTCATTATTTAAAGGGATATGGGCTGTATGCACGCTCCAACTTCCGCATTCCACATAAGACCGCACTCCTATTTCAGTCGTCATAAGTCGTCGGCGAAGCTGTGACCTGGCTGAGAGTTTGGAGTTCACCCGGTGCTTACTGGAGTTACCAAAAGTTACAATCAATGATGTAAGGCAAATTTTCTCTTTGTTTAGATGAAAAAAAAGAAAAAAGTGGTTCTGTTGAAATTTTTTAACAAACCTCTACCAATAACACGTCCAACCAAAAAGCCATTAGCAACTAACCTCAGGAAGCACCGGGTGAACTCCAAACTCTCAGCCATGTCACAGCTTCGCTGACCACCATGACAACCGGACATAGGAGTGTGGTCTTATGTGGAATGCGGAAGTTGGAGTGTGCATAGAGCCCATTCCACTCCTAAGTGAAATTTAGTCTGTTGCCATTTTCCCAAGAGTTATATAAGTGGGAAAAATGCATTCTGTAACTGTAACCTAATCTGGTAGTACTCCTTTAGCTTTAGCTTAGCATAAACAATGTAAGTGAATGGTAACAGCTAGCATTTTGTGTGAAAAAGTCATTAAATTGACTCAATAATTATCCTAATTTTTCTTGGCGTTCTCTGTAGTCATATTGGCTGCAAGTGAAAATAACAAGTGACATGTTGGAACTGATTTAGACTTGGGGCAACATTAAGACAACGCACAGCTTTAAGCCTCCGCTGCAAGGTGCAAGGACACCTACTTCATCTTTCATGTAATCGGCCATTTTTAGATCAACTTGCTGTGCTGTTCCTTAGTAAGACTATACCTGGTAAAACCCTAGTAACCACACATTTGTGTTTACAGAAGTAGGTCTTTTTGAATTTGAATGATTGAAATGCTAACTGTTACCATTCATTTACATTGGTTATGGTAAGCTAAAGCAAACGAAATACTGCACGATCAGGTGAATGACCGGGCTGGTTACAAAATGCTTTTTCCCAATTATCTAACTCTGGGGAATATGACAACAGACTAAATTTCACTAAAGGCTGTGATATACTTGCTTATTAGCGATGCATATGCGTGTTTAAAATGGCTGCCACGCATAGCTTGCATTGATTTGAAGCGACGTTTGTGCGCGTCCTCCGAAATTAACGCGTCTGTACACAACGTGCCCGAATGCTGTAATATACGAGCAACCAGTAGGTGCAGTTGACAAAACGAGCGAGACACACTCACCAAGGTGGCTCTGTCTCTGGTTTAGAGGTCTTTCACACCATCTACGATACCGCTGCTGTCTTTTTTCTGCCGTAATCTCAAAATGAACCAGTTACTGATTTCTTTTATTGACGCCATGTTTGTTTTGGTTGCCCCGGCTCTCTATCCGGTCTGAGTACTCTCATTTGCCCCCTAGTGGAACACTCCAGTACTACATGCAGTGCAGCGCTGTATAGCAGCAAGTATCTGAACAAAGACGCAAGCCTGCTGCCTGCGCCAACGCGAGGTTAAACAGCAAGTATATCACGGCCCTTAGGGGTAAAATATCCTTTTAAACAACTGACTCTGCTTTGAAAAATAAAACCATA
This sequence comes from Aphyosemion australe, assembly GCA_006937985.1. Classification (NCBI taxonomy): domain Eukaryota; kingdom Metazoa; phylum Chordata; class Actinopteri; order Cyprinodontiformes; family Nothobranchiidae; genus Aphyosemion; species Aphyosemion australe. The sequence continues at coordinate 1,101,966 of SSNS01000129.1, read as the reverse complement.
GAAACATAAAATCAATTTATTGCAAGGAATCTGTCTTATTTTGTGAATCCATCACCTCCCTTGTGAGTTAAAGACCAGAGTACACGCTAATAAAAACTTAAGATGGCTCATAACTGCACATTTGAGCTGCTAATACTAGCTCATTCTCGATCGCCCCATTACATTACACCCAGTAAACAGGTGAGGAAAATATGAAGGGAAATACAATTTCATCAAACTTCCAGAACGGCCCCAATGATGCCAAATGATCTTTCTCAAGCTTGACTGAATAAAGTCAAACGTCTTGGTTGCAGACATCAATCCTGTTTATGACTGTTGGGCTTGGGGATATTTTCTAGCTCGGCTGTTCAACACAGGCACCCCCACAGTGAAAGCTGCACAGAGGACAGCAGTAATCTCGCAGCTTAGGGCAACGCAGCTGCCTACTGCTGCCGTGCACTCATTAAGGATTGATGGAACCAAATAAATGCTGCTCCGTATATATTTCATGTACATTCGGGCAAATTTCTATACAATGGTTAAATAAAAGGCAAACATTTTGCAAGAACACAAAACGCTTAAGGTCCTGCTGCTGGAAAATGTCCTACGTCATGGTTACTGAAATAAAATGCTCCGAAACTGATGTAACTATTGCTCAAATGACTGACACGGAGGATGACATCATCCATTTGCTGCTTGGACAACCAAAGAAAATTATGCATGATCCCGCTTCTAAGCAGTTTTGACATGGGTCATCTGAAACATGGCTGCATGCCCTGAGTTGAACCACTCTCCAGAGGTGCAGGTGGATTATTCCAGATGTCTTCGGTCAGAGCTCATGTTCGCACAGAGATTGGCCAAAGCACTATCTCTCTTGTAAAGCCAAAGCAGTGGGATCCATCAAACCGAATGAGTGAACGTCCTATTTCATGATCTGCACTGAGAGAATAAGGCCTAGGGTTTTCCTTGTTGAAATCTGCATTAACAAGCTGCAGGAGCGTGGGAGCAGTGTGGGCAGGCAGAAAGCTCAGCATGTACTATAAGGCTCGTGAATGTCTCATAACAGCAGTCTGTGCATCGAGACTTGGCATGCTCAGCAATGATTGACCAGTAATTTTACATTTTGTAGTTGGATTTCATGGTCCAGCTCCGGGCCATGTAAACTGAAATACAAGCATGCGAGGAATAGAGCTTTGTAAAAAAAAAAGTTCTGCACAGACCAAAGTAAGCTGAATTTTATTTGTGTGCTGCCAGCGTGGCATATGAACTTATTGGCTCAGTAGCCACAGAAGACTTTAGTTTATATACAAACACTTTTTCAAGTTGAACAAATAGACTCAACAATCCAGCGGTACAGGGTTAAACATTCTGATAACATGTTGGTTAAACCAAATGTATAAGATAAAGTTGCATCTAATGCATGGACATGCGTATTCTGGAGTAATAAAAGGCTATGTGGTGATTTATTTTGCTTACTAATCAGCAACTCAATAAATAATATGTAAATGTCCATGCCAATAACTCATACATGTCCAATAAACCTGGTTAATTGTTCTATAATTAATAATCTGATGTTTTTGGCAGTTGTTATAATTTACATAATTTCCATAAAAATTAAAGCTGGGGTATATAGATTTAAATGTTTAAAGTAACTTACACGTGCTTAAATGTGACTGTTCTATGATATAAAATCTTTCATTATTTACAGTATATTTCCCCTAAAACCCTCCTTCCCCCCCCCCCCTAAACGAGCCTAGAGCGTTGACCAATAGATTTGCAAATCCACAAGAGGGTGCGGTCTATTAATGAGAATGGGTCCCAATACCCAGCATGCACCATGGAGTGATCCACTGTCACACAGTCAAATTAGCACCAAGCTAGCTTGAATGCAAACTCAGCCTGCAGTGAATTAATGTCAGTCTGTAAACTTTGCGCTAACTGTGGAAGAGGAGGGAGGGGAACAAAAAAGGATTTATATTTGTGAATTGGAGTTAAGTGATAAGTGCAGCGTTCAACCTTACGCAACATCACTTGGCCTGTTGTAGCATTAGCAGCTGTGCGCTAGCATCACGAGTGCCAGATTCCTGCTGTTTTTAGATGTTTCCCTGCTTGAACATTGCAAATTTGATTAAAACAAGCAATTAGCAGTTTCTGTAGAACCCAGTGAAGGCTGAGGAGATAATTCAGGAATCAGGAGTGTCTGAGCATGGACTTATCAAAAATATTACTTTTCTGTATGCACTACATTTGCGTGTGCAGTGTGTGAGGCGCGGCTTTCAGCTCCTTCCAGAAGGAGACGGTAAGCAGGGGCGGGAACTATAGCATTCAAATTTCAAAATCCTCGTCTCCTTGATGATGTCACACCATGGACCCCATCTTTAAGCAAGAACCATTTAATTTCTTGAACTTTCTGTTTCAGTTTTAAAAAGAATTTAAATCTCGAACAGGAACCGATGTTCCTGTGGTCTATAGTTCAGTCTGCTGCCTTTGCAAAATTTGTGTTTTCATGGAAGTCTTTTGACTAGGGCATCATTTCAACTCTAAAACATTTAAGTTCTTGCAAAATAACGAAGCCCAAACATTTCTCAAATATGCAGATGTTCACGAATGACTCTGGGAGACATCTCTGACCTAAATTGACATTCTTTTCTCTGGAATCTACACCGATTATCAAGCTATTATTTTTTCTAAAGCAAACCTTTTTTGTTTGGCAAGAGGAAGCTCTCTGCTGTAGCAACTTCTAATCCTCACTAAACTGAAAGAAAACCTCAAACTTGTCAAATCGAAACACATTTTGGAACTTTAAGTGTCACAGATTTAATATTTAGGTGTTTCGATCATCGAAAACACCTAAATATTTTCGATGCACTAAAATAATTTTTCAGATCAAAATCACAACATTTCTCTTGAGTCTTGAGATAGTTCCAACAGTCTTTTAGTTTGTTAAATGCTTTTTTTATTATTGAAACTGATGTAATATATTATTTAGAAATAAATCAATACATGAATAAATTTGCTGCATTCAACCGCCGCTTTATAAAAATAGTTTTCAGACTTTACTTCTGTGGTAGAAAATCCATAAAAGACTGGCTTTATTCTATAATCAATACATAAAATGTATTTAACTAGCCATTACTTAGTAATCCATAGATAATAATGGTCCCATGCCTAGATTAGACCAAACATTAAAACATTTTCTCTCCTGATTTATCGGAGAACGTTTTGTGCTTCAAAGAGATGAGAATATTTCACACCTTGCCACCTCAAATGAACTAAGACTGAACTTCTCAGATATCGTAGGATCCTTTCTTCCTCCAAGTTACAAAAAAATACGTATTCAAATGACGATTTCATTTCCTGTCGCGATTTCGACTCCACGGTGTTCCTTAAAAATTCTGAACAACTCTAATATCCAGCTTTTCATGAAACAAGTTCTTTATCTTGAAAGAAGAAAAATAGGATAATCAAACAGTTGTGTCGTCAGATAACCTCGAATTTTATCAGTTCCATGATGTCTGCAAATCAACTTCACATCATAACAGGCAATTACCACTTAAACTCTGTCCTGAATTTATAAATAATTTTCATGAAGGTCACTTCTATGGGTTTGATTAAAAACTAGTGGAGGCTATTATACTTCAAAACCCCATTTAGATCATATCAGCCAAAGTAAAAAGAAAAAGAAGCAAGATAAGGAAAAAATGTAAGCAAGAACACGGTCAGTGAGACGGCTTAATGGGTGTCATTGTTGCTGCGGGGAAAAAAGGCCTCGCTGATGTGCATGATCAGTCGGGTGGCATTGATATATGATGCTTCCCGAAGCTTTACGGAGCCCTGCTGTGCTGCCAGTGACACTCGGGAGTCTCACTAAATGCCTGTGTCCATGTCACAGGCCCACAATGAAAGCCTAGAGGGAATGGAGGTGAGATAATCCAGTGACACAGATCCCATCAAAGTTTTTACAGCAATGGGAAGCAGGGGAGGTAGCCGTGTTCGGGTAGTTCTTTTACGATAAGTGCACTGAGTTTTGTTAAATGTGTCGTATCTTTCTTGACTTTACTTTTTACAAAATGTTTAATTTATTTTTCATTGGACGTCACAGTTTGGGCTTCCATGGTGCATCCATTCAGCTAAAAAAAGGAATTCTTCACATTTTCCAGGTGGTATTCCCAGTTGATGCTCTGACATCCTTACCCACAGAGCAGTGTTGTACTTGCAGCTTTGCCACGAGCACCATTGTGTTCACTTCTCTCTTGATAATGTAGCTGATGTAAGAAATGACGTTAGTTTCTCAGAAATGATATAACTGGTTTCTTTGTGATCTCACATATGATTACACTTCTTAGTAGGAGACACTCATTTACCATTCATAAGGAGTAGAAAAATGGTCTCGGCTCCATTTGCTCCCAGAATTTCTGACTTATTGATGGGGTCCATGCTTTTGGAACTTTTTATTAGATGACGCAAGCCTCAGCAGGTTACATTTTAAAATCATTTTCTTTTTTGTCTTACAATACTTTCACAAACTAGGTCCCTATAACCGTTAATTCAAAGGTCTTTTTCACAAAAATTGGAAAGGCATGGGAGATGTGAAATTCAATTTCCTCTGTAGCTCAAACTTAAAGGTGACCTAGAATGCAGCTAATCAGCAATCTAAAATTGATCTTTGAGCTTCTATAAAACATATAAAATTTTGTTGAAACTTAAAATGTCCCAGGAGCCCTGAGAAATGGTCAACTAAAACATGCAAGGCTCATTATAAATGACCTGTTTTCCTCGCCCACGCCACCATTGGTGTGTGTGTGTGTGTGTGTGTGTGTTTGTGTGTGTGTGTGTGTGTGTGTGTGTGTGTGTGTGTGTGTTGAAGGGTTTGAAGCGAGACAAGTGAAAGCAGAAACTAAAACTACAGTCAGGGTTTCTCAGTAAGTCCCCACTCAAGCCTTATATGAAATTAATTAATGGATCTTTTAACAAAAAGGCTTAAAAACAATTAATATTTGCACTACATATAAATTACTTGAATTTATTTGATATTTTTGCAAAATGTAGCATTGACCTAAAAGATTAATGAAACCATAAATGGTAAAAATTCCATATATAATATTTTTGCTCCTTGGCACATGCTGTGTGTTCAATTTTGTATACATTTTGTGATTTTGAATACTGTTTGTTTATTCAATAAAGTTATGAAAAAATAAAATGTCCCCATTCAAGCGACGAGTCAAGAAGGTGAACTGCTAACCGCTAGCATTACAGCTAACAGCCGTAAAACGGGTACAAGAGCACGCCCTAGAACACCTACCCGCTCCACAAAACTATCAAGTGCATTTTATTTGTCAGCAACGGGCTGCAGAGTGGTGCCAAAACTGGTCAAGTTTCTCACCCAACACTGAGATCGATGTTAAAGCTCTAGCTTAAAGCAGCAATCCGGAGTTTTCCCCTTTCAGGAATTATGTATGATTTTTTAGAAATCCGTAAAAGTGATTCTTATCATGTAGTGTGATATAATATAAGAGATACGACTTTTTTTTTTTTTTACTAAGCCCGCCCCCTGCCCCGTAAAACCCATGCAATAGGAAACTGACCGCAGAGTAAAACTAACCAATAGCGTTAGACTACCGCTTACGTGCTTCAAATTTAAGGAAGTACCTCGGCTGATGCAGCGTTGATGAACTTTCCACGGACAAGTAAGTCTTTAAAATATAAATATATGAAAACACAACATGACATGAGAATGATACTTGTAAAACAACGGGTTTTAGCTCTGTTTGTCAACTTCAGAAGCACATTCATAAACAAGAAACGTGCAGTCGCCATCTTATATTATCTACTACCGACTATTGGTGTGATACACTTGTCAGCCACTAGATGGTGCCATCAGATAAAAGAAATACTCCGGAGAGCTACTTTAAAGTTTACAAAACTTTAAAATCACAGTTTCTAAATTCCCAACATGAAACAATCCAACAGAAATCCCCCCCACAACGTCGAAATTCACAGCGCTTTGTGGTCTCACAGAGCACCGTAAAAAGTTGTGCTTCTTCTGCTTATTATATGCTGCTTTTATATCACAGCCACTACCTGTCGCCCGAATGGATTAAAACACGGCGAACTTTGATAGAATAAAACTTTATTGTTATTTTATGTCTGTTGACGCCTTTTGGCTCTGATCAGTGACATCACTCACTGCCGAAACGTCCACGTTATGCTGACATCTTTGCAAAGTCCTGAAAGGGCCTATGTTATATGGAGACATTTCCCAGAACTCCTAGAGTGGAAACACGGTTATTAGCGGCTCTCTTTTTTGTATTTGGGAAAAAACTGTTCCAGTCAAACATCTTTGCAACTTCAAAATAGTCCTCAGGGGAAAGCTGTTGCCTTCTTTCCCTTCGCTGTTTCGCCAGCATCTATTGACGCATTAGTTCAGTGTTCTCCACAAATGTGTGTAAATTTTAGTTTAGATTACAAACACTGACTGCACGGAATGATGAGGAAGAATCATATCCTTTCCTTTCATGACGGATGGTTTGATGTATCCGATGCTAAAGTAGATAATAAAAAAATCACTGAAGCTCCTTTCAGAGGATTTAGCCGGCTCTTTTAATGACTGCCATTTGTCATATTTATAGTGTTTTCAGAGGCTGTGAGATGGAGTTTTTCAGGCTAATCTGAGGATTCAGGAGGCAGTTTTAAGACGGTCCTAGATTTTAATCTGCTTAGATAAAATTAGCATATATAAGATTATCAAAAAAAATTTCAAAAAATTTTAAGGTGCTGATGCAATATGCATTCTGAAAAAGTGAACTTTAAGTCTGTTTAAATTAAGTCAGATTCTCCTTTTCTTGTCTAAACGTGGAAGGTCACAATTAAAAAGTCAAATTTTGCTGACGGTAGATGCTCATTTAGATGTCAAAGACACCTTCGGCAACAGCAGAAGCAACCGAATGCAAAGCAATAGAAGCCTACAGAAGAAAGATGGGTTTCAGTAATTGGGGCAGATATCTCCACTCTCCATTTCAAACACCCATTTTTAGGATGGCGTTTCATTATGCCAAGAAAAACTGTCACCATAATGAATTCATCAATGTTGTTAAGATAAATGGCTCAACAAGTAATAGACACTCGGTCTGATGTAGGAAATTGTCTTTGGTTTCAGAGAAAAGGGGCAGCTGTTTGAGCACAGCCACCATATAAGCATATTTTTCCATTAGGCATGTTTGAAATATTAATGGAAACATGATTTCTAATATTCTGGAGATGCATCAGAGCTATCTCATTTTAATAGAGGACCTTTGACTTTATTGTGATTTGGCGAAGATGTATACAAAAATGAAGAAAAAACAAGATTACTTTTGGTCTTTGCAACAATGCATCAAAGACGGCCCTCTGAACATGGAATTGCTTTTTTTTTGTAGTAAAATCTATTTGCGTGTGGTTGCTGCTCTCGTGATCTCTGACTTTGTAGTTCAAATCTCACTTCTTAAGGGACTAGTTTGACATCTGGAAATTTTACTTTTATCTTAGCTCGGTTATTAGACCAATAACTCCACAATATGAAGCCCTGCTAACCGGGTCAGCTGAGTTTTACACAAAAATGTTGGTAAAACTGGGAAAACATTCTGGTTAAATGCAAAAGTGATGAGATCTGTTTCACTTTTCCTTTGTCTGTCGAGAAAAAAACATCATTTTTTGCCATCTGGGCTTGAAAGTAATAATTACTTGGTAATAAATGAGTTTCTCTAGTTTAGTGTTGTTTACAGGCTGGTTTGGAGATGATGAGTAGAGTTTTTAAAGTAACTATACATTATTGATTAATATAGGATCTCTTGGTAATTTCCTTACCTCGTTAATCTTGCTCACAATTAGCAATTACATGGCAAGTAGGTACTAATTAACAACAGATCAATTACTAAGTGTTTCCTAATTCTTTTCTCACAAATCCCTCATCATAAGCTGCTTAACCATCATCAGGTAACTTATGATGAGGTAATAATACTCAGATTTATTTGTAATTCATACAGATGAATGATGGTGTCTTTAAAAATCCTGCTTTTCACATAATTTTGTTCTTTATACTTTAGTGCAATTGCCTTTTGCTTCAGATCAGTTATCAATATGTACATTTGACCTCATTTCAATAGATTTTTCAGGGTGTGAAGCCAGATGATCACGTTTTCTCCACTGTTCAAAGGGAATATTTTATGCAAAACTCACATTTTGCATCCTTTTGTGTTGCGTCTCTACTGCCTCTATAAACACTCAAATCCATCCATCTAAGGGCTGTTCCACAAAGCAAGATAATCCCATAAATCAGGCTAACTCTGTCAATCCCGGCTTAATTTCCCCAAATTTCCAGCTTTATTTATATAGCACATTTCATACACAGAAGCAATTCAGTGTGCTTAGAAGAGCGTGGTCCTTTCCCTTCCTTCCATTCTCATTTATGTAGCATCGATTAACAGGCTGCCTGTGCGTGAGCCTCGCTTGAATTAGCGAGGATTGAATCCACTAGAGCTTTGTTTGTGGAACCGAATAACCCTGGAGTGAACTGGTATGCTAACTCAAGCTAGGCATTTGTTTCATGGGAACAGCCTTCTGTTTTCTGTCAATGTTTGGTTTTATGATTTATGTGCCTAAAACAAGAGGAATTTAATATAAAGAACATTATGTACGTGTTGTATGCTGGTGAAGGTTCTCAGTCATTCAGGTCATGGTAATCCAAGGGGATCAAATGAAGGCAAATGGGCTTCTTTGGTGGAGGAGGCCTCAGGTTTCACCTTTCCAGCACCTATAATGCAGCACTTAACCTGATTCCAAAACAGTTTCAGTCTAAGTCACACCCTCCTGCATCTAAAAAAAACAGCCATTCCAGCACAATAGGGCCTAACGACATCGACTCCTCGGAGGGTAGGGAAAAGGGGTATTCATAGGTAGTTTCAGCTCATTAAGCGCTGACTCTCCCAAATTCCAGTCAGAATTGACAAAGCTCCTCGGATGAGAAGTGAAGCGTCTTCAAGAAACCAAAGAAGACAAAAAAAAACGAGACCAAAGAAGTCCATGTACGTGTTTTGTATCGACCACAGAACCATGATAACGTAAGAAAAATGTCATAAAAAGTCTCCTTTATGAGCAATGAGGATTTGAAATCAACTTTAGAGAAGGTGTGTGTTAATGTTTTTTATTATGTGTCTATGTTAGCCATGTGATGGACTGGTGAGCTGTTCAGGCTGTTTACCACCTTTCTCACCCGATGACTGCTGGGATAGGCGCCAGCTCCCTGTGACCCTGAACAAGATTTTGTGGGAGCAAAAAGTGAATTCATTCAATAAAATTGGGTAAAACAATATGAAACAAAAGGAATATGTTCCCTTGCAGCTATTTGAATTATAGATGAGGGCATAAAAACCACCTCTTGTTTGGAAGTTCTGTGTAATATAATACATTTATAAATACTAAACTGATGCTTAACTGCTTAAAAGTACTTTTGAAACTTTTTTTGCAAAGTGACCCTTGTGTCCTGTGTTAGGGGTTGTTTACTGTCTGTTTTGAATATGCACTAGTTTCTATTATTCTGTTGGCACCCTAACACCCGCCCCCATACATCAGTGTTCCCCCTGTGGCGAGAGTCATCAGCGCTAAATATTTGTGGATCTGCATCAGTGCAGATCGCTCCTACAGTCTCAAGCTCAGCAGAGGATTCACTTCCTCAGGAGACCGAAGCGAGTGAGATATTCTCCTTTATCCGTCACCTTTTACTAGGTGAGAGCATCATGACAAGCTCCATCACATTTTGGTTGTCGAGGGCTGCGGTGTACCTTGCAGGAGGACTTTGCAATGTGTGGTGAAAATGGCTAGCCTCATTCCCTTCTTTAAAAGAAAAAAAGCCTAGGGGATGCAGGAAAAATAACTGTTTGCAACACCTTCCATTCCTCAGGCTGCTAAATTCCTCAAATCATTTATCTGGATTTTTAAAAAATGGGCAGTTTCATCATATTTTACCACAAAATGACATTAAGTTTTAAATACTCAATACTTGATGAGCACCCTCACGCTTTTTTAAAAGTTTGCAAATTCAGTCTGACTGAGTATAACCTAGTTACATTTAAATATCACCTTTTTTTACGAATTGTTTCACAAAAAAATAATCTACTGTAACCTGATTTTTACAGCATATGATGCAACCAACCTAGAAAAAAACCTACCCTAAAGCAACTTTATGCCTGCAGGAATTTATTCACAAACTCGATATACAAAACTCAGATGACTGCAAGACGAGGCTCCGAGCACGAGTTTTCTCAAGCTCATACAAACTCACGCTCAATTTTGTAATAGAATTTTTGTGAGAAAGAAAATCAGAGTTGAAATGATTCAAATACCAAGAAAAGAGAGAATATTTTCCAAAACGCTTGATAAGATAATTTTAATTTGACATATTGCTAGGAAGCGGGAGGATTTTGGAGTTATACTTGTTTTTTTTTCATGCAAATGACAAATGTGGTGCAGACCCGGTGGCTCTCTCCATCACTGTTACAGGTATGTCTGAATGAAGCTGCAAGAGGCATTAATAAAAATGTAGCATTGACCTAATGACTGAATTCTGTCACTATAAAAGATTAATGAAGCCATAAATGGTAAGAATTCCATGTCTAGGAAGGCCGAAGGATTCTTACAAAGCATTTCAGTTACTAAAAGAGTCTTTAAATGGTGTAACTGCTAATGTGAAAAGCTGATTATTTTTTTTACATTGGACAATAGTCTGCTAACTCCTGCTGCTCTGATAAAGTTTAATTCTTAATTCTCTTTTCCACTGGATTTTATTTTTCCGGTTCACGTGAGCTGGGGTTTGGGGGGCAGAGAATGGGTGCTGAGAACTGAAATTAATTTTTTTTTTTTTGGCGTTGTGGAGGAAAATGACTTGCATTCAGGTAGAACTATATGAAAGTGAAGGACGGTTACTGTATGAATTATGTAAGAGAGAGCAAAAAATTCCTGCTGACAACAAAAAACAGACTCCTCGATGAGGGCTGTGCTGCAGCAGTGACTCAAAAACTCCTCAGGTACAAAAGATAGTAGACAAACTCAGACTGTAATTTACCATTACCGTCCCCTCAGCTGCACACATACACGCATGCATCCTCAGTCAAAATGCTGGACTTTACGTTTTACACAAAATTAAATTCCATCCCATCTATCAAAGATTATGTTCCTTCTGATATTATGCAAATATTTAATTGCATGGAAGCACATTTAGGAAGTAAACGTAGCAGCTGAGCTTATTTATTGTTGTGCATTGAGCTAAAACAGTTCTCTGGTGAGTCACAGCCATCTTTACAGTGTAGGACGTGATTAATCTATTTACAATAAAAGACTGAAGTAACTGCACAGATATACCCCACATTAAAGAGGTCTAATGCACATCAGTCAGAATGATCGTGAAGAACATAAGATGTATATTTGCTTGTTATTACTGCTAATTGTTCTCCCTGTGGGTTTCAGCTACACCGTCTTGCATTAGACATTTATATTTGCTAAAGGTTATTGTGTTGCATTTCATACACACGGATTACTCAGCAAGTCACTCGTTTTCGTAATTATTGAGGCAATAAAGTTCATAGTGAGCTGGATTTAAAAATGTGTGACCATTAGGATTGATTTTGCCATCCAAAGGCCCGTTTCCACTATCGGAACATCCGGGTAATTTTATCGGCCCTTCATGGCACATGTGTGTGTCCATTTTACCAGACCGTCCTGAAAGGACAACTTTCCGGGTCATTTCAGGGACCAACGAAGTACCTGAACTGGGGTATGTACTCAGAAATGGATCAGTAGAGTTGCTGGGCGGTACTTGTGGTTAACTCACGCTGTTTGGTTGTGACTCAGTAGGAAATTACATCAGGGGACGTCGCCAAAACAACCGGCGTTTGTACAATTGAAAGAGTTGTTGGCAAAGCATGGAAGGAAAAGAGAAGTAGCAACGTTCACGCTGATTTAAATTTGCCATTTCTAAACTCCCAACGCCAATAAAATAAAGTATAAATCCATCCAAAATGCTGTAATTTGCGCCATTTTGTGGCGTAAAAATGGCATTTCTTCTGATCATTGAACACGCCACACAGCCACTCTCCTCATCCCTTGAATGGATAAAATTACAACATACTTTGATAGAATAAAACTTTTTTAATGTCAATAATGTCCGTGGACGCCTTTTGGGGCTGTTCAGTGACATCACTCACTGCTGAATCGGCCTCGACGTCTTGGCAAAGTCCTGAAAGGGCTGATTCCATATGTAGACGCAACGGCTGAGGACCAAGCCATCAAATTTTCCCTGTCACCTTCCCTGAACTCCTAGTAGAAATGCAACATTTGTGTATTCACAAAACATTTAAGTAGTTAAGTCATTTTTAATGATGAGGACTGTCAACAATCCAATTTACTTCGTTTAAAACCCTTACATGTTCAACTTTCCATAATAGGTGTTTAAGGAGGGTAATTTAGCACCAGGAGCAGGTCAACGATCTACTGCATTGATTGTATATAATGATTTGTTGGTGCCGCTTTATTAAAAAATGTATCCCCTTGTCGTTTCTGCTTCTCGCAAAAGAAATATCAGATCATTATGCATTTGTGCAAACCAAGCACTTTGATTTAATATTGGAACACCCGCCCATTTTGTGTTCCTTCTGAAAAACATTTAATGTTTTAATGTGCCATTGTTCTGAGTTTATTATGCAGAGCTGTAATTTTCACGTCAGCCTTATATGTAGCATTTACTGTGGGGGAGAAGACATATGAGCCAAATGGAAAACTAAGTTAGGCTGACAACAAAACGGGATGTTTAGCAATTATATGACTGTCTTCGTTATTACCAGCGCTGCAGCAAGCATGGCTAAATGTATTATCTTAAGCATCCACAGTGACATGCTAAAGTAGTCTGCCATTTAAAGGTTAAATATTTTGAATGTAACCACAGCAATTACCAGCCGTCTACTCGGTAAATATTCAAAAGTGTGATTGTGTCCTCATCAGAGGGTGTAGTCACTCTTCTGTGTGTTTTGTGATCAGGTTTGCATCACTCTGTGTGGTGGCATGACAGTAGGCTCATTCTCAGTTTAGATTCAGCTTGGAATGGAATTAGATTTTGCAGATGGAATGTGAAACATGGAGGCATGTGCAGCCAAACTCCAGGTAAGGCCTTAAATAACACATTCAAACCTGAAACAATCTGCTTAAAAACAAAAGACAACTTTGGATTAGATACGGCACTAATTTCTCAAAAATTACAAAACGTGTTAGGACACATTTAATTTTAAAAACAGATTCCTTTAACTTAAAAGCAATAAAAAAATAACCTAAAACCAAATAAAAAATGGTATCCTGCTGCTATGTAGTTTTGGCTTGTTTTTAGCACCCCCTAGTGTCTATTTAGTAGAACCAAAAGTGAAACTTATCTCCTCGCTGTGCGTTCGTCTTTTTAACACCTTAATCTAACTGCTGAAATGTCTCCTCAGCCTTCATTAGTGTCTACAGGAGCGGTTCATCACTAAATCAAACAAATCAGCTGTGTCCATGATCTAAAACATGCAGGAAACGTGCTGGAAGCAGACTGCAGCACCAGGTATGTCAGCTCTACTTTACTAAGTCCAACAGGGACCGAACCACCACTCTGAAATTACAAGTGCGGTATTCTGGCCACAGGGCGGTGGGGGTCTGAGTAACATTTCATTAACCCCGTAAAGGATCATTTTAGCACATACTGGCTCAAGAAAATGATTATGAAAACGTTGCATAGCTCCAGTCTGCAATGAGTGGAAACTGTGATAAAAAGACTAAAACAAACCAAACTCACCCTAATTGGGATAACGTGGTCAGGTGAGAACTCAACTTCCACACCTCTGCAGGTGAACTAGCCACACCCAATACAAATTACTATTACTGCTTATACCAAGTATTTTGCTGAAACTGCGATTATACGTCACTTTCAAATTAATAACTCCCACATGATGATTGACATCTGCTGTTTATAGACAGACAGTATAAGTACAATATCAATACAAAAGTACCAGTATCCTGATTTAGTAAAAGCATATTATTAGGACAACCTTTATGCTTTTGTACATGTATAATTTATTTGGATTCATAAAGTTTCTCACTTTCACAAAAGCAAACAATGTGCGAAAGGTGAAAAATGGATCTAACTGTTCACCAGAGGAGTGGATCTGTCATTTGAGTTTAGGTTACAGATGGTGGCAACATGAATATTTTAATGGCAGGAGGAAAAGTTTTTCAACTCAACACTTTTTTATTCCTGAGGCAAAAAATACCAGCATCTTTAAAACAGTGAACTAAAAATATAGCAAACTTTCGTTAAAGGAGCAATATGTAAGAATTCTACAGTGAAATAATCACAAAATGCTCTAATGCCTCAATCATGTTGGAAAAAACAGATTTCATTCTCAGCCGGCTGCAGGGTTGTCAGCTTTTCTCCTTTCAAGAAAACTAAAGAGGGATGTAGTCTTTGTTTACAATCAGTGAGTCCACAATGTTGCCAAATCTGCGCCAAGCTAACGCTACAGCACCAGCATTTGTAATTCGGCAGGCAAAAAGCTCCGGAGATGTTTAAAAAAAATGAAACCAGTAAACAGTAGCGACCCAGAAGTTATTTCTTGTACCCCTAAGAAACCACGGCATCTTTTTGTTTTACTCTAATATTGGATGAAGCAGGCTAGAGGCTAACGTTGAGGTAACAATGCTAACAGTGAATCCGAAGCAAATAGCTGGCTCTAAAAATATCTCAAGCTACTTTTTCAATTACCAACAACTGAATATTACAATAAAATGTGTGCTTGAAGTGAATAATGAGTCAATCGTGGCGTTTTACCATGAGTCGTTCAGAACTATAACAGCAAGACGGCAAACAACACTTCCTCTAATGCCGGATACATCCTACCGTAAAAAGTGCAGTAAGTGCTCCCAACCAATAAACAACTAAGGGTCCTAGCACCAGATATGATTTATCTACTTATCAACTTACTGTGTATGACTCATCTTTGCTCATCGTCATCATCTAGAATCTTCTGGTGCTGATGTTTAACTGGCAACAGCCATGAAACTCACAGAACGGGAGTGAGGAGATAACTTTTTTTTTTTAGAAAAATGGGCTGCAGTAACCATATTTGACCACAGGATGTCATTCTTACTTCAGTCTCACATATTGCACCTTTAAAGGAAATGTTTTTTTTTTTTTTTTGGAATCCAAAATCCACTCAGAAAAACTTCATGAGCAGAGTGAAGGTTAACCAGACACATTGGGTTGTGTGAGGTGGCTCTTAGCTGAAAGAATGATGAAGAAATATCCTACTGGGCAAAGATAGAGTTGCCCCAACCTTGCTTAATTTTTTTTAATTAAAGATGGGATGATAATGAATATTAATCTTTGTTTCCTATTTGTTCTTAAAGTTAAAATTTGGAAAACTTGCAAATGTTTAAATCATATTTATCTACTTTCTTGGCTTTTCTAAATAAAAACGCTAATTTCCCCACACCATTGCATCATTTCTTCAGAGCAAAAACTAAACACATTACTAAAATTAAACATTTTCTTTCACATCAGTTTGAGACCATAACGTGCAACATTGCTGAATTTGTCACTTCTTTAAAGCTGAGCATGTCACACAGTTTCAACTCTTCAACAATAAAAGAAGCCCAGACAGGATGAAAGCATCTTTAGGTCTCGTGGGAAGGAGAAGCTGTTTCTACATTAGATGCGTGAGTTATTGTTGTTGTCCCATTTAGCCTCGTCTGTCTTGATGGCCTGAGGCAGGAAGGCGCTCCGATGACTATCTGATGTCCATTCGCTATGCCCAAGATGGAAACCCGCTGGGTCTGCAGATATTTTCTGTAGAGCAGATTCTCAGGGAGCAAAGTGAGTGGGAGGAAGTTATCTGACTGATTCATGAGAAGGTGGCCATTGTCTGAGAGCTCCTTCCATCATGAGAGGGTTAAAAAGCTTTCAACATAAACTCATGTGGGCAAATCGCTGTGATTTGAGGAGAGTCGAGCAGCCATTCGAGCTGGGTCCAATAAAACTGGAGGCACTGTTCCTGCTCGCTATAAGCAACATGGTCCTGCTAAATAAGTAGCATTAGTGAGGATGATGCTAACTGCATTTTTGTTATGAACAATCTCATATATTTGCCTCTCTAGACTGTACCATACAGACTGACCTTTATAAGCTTAAATATAAGGCTGAGATTTGATTCAGTGAAGAGGCTGAGTAATAAGCCTGATGTCTTTAACAGCCACATCCAGTCTTACGTAAGTTAATGGCATGGAGAGCTTTTATAGAAGCAGAACATTCCTGTTCTGTGCTAAAAAATCATACACAAAATGTTCTCCTAGCTTTACATTTTCTAACATGAAGCTCCGTAAACGTGACATATTATGCAAAACTCACCTTTTGCAACATTTTGTGCTGCCATGTGGGTCTCTACTTCATCTATAAACACAAACCTGTC
This sequence comes from Aphyosemion australe, assembly GCA_006937985.1. Lineage (NCBI taxonomy): Eukaryota > Metazoa > Chordata > Actinopteri > Cyprinodontiformes > Nothobranchiidae > Aphyosemion > Aphyosemion australe. Next base: position 1,085,473 of record SSNS01000129.1, on the reverse strand, counting down.
CATCCGTTTTCCGTCAGTGTTTGCTTTTAGGACTAATGTGCCTAAAATAAGCCATTTGTCATGTGTCAAATTAGAATAGAACCACCTTTCACCTGGAGGAGAGCAGCTGCTGCCATAGACATGTATATAAACACTAGATGGCGAAAGCGGGAGTCAAGGGCATAGCTAAATGGCGGCCATCTTACTTCAGACAGCAGACGCTTTGCTCTCAATGGTAGCAGATGGAAGGTGAGTGAACAGTTTAAACAAAAACACTCTTAACTCAATGAAATATTAACGGCTTCACAAGCGGGTTGCATTATTACAAACCTTATAACACATAGGCTTGAGACGACATACTTGCACATTTTTAAATTAACGAGCCAAATTTGTCATATTTCACAGCCACATCTCTGGCGTTTATAACAAATCAAACCGTTTGAAAATCAGTTGAAAATTGAGCAAGTTGGAGTTATTTAAGTAGTACATGCACCATTGACACCAATGTTACAAACGAGGGCAGCTGTCTGAAGTAAGATGGCCGCCAAGTTGCTACGCTGCACGCCATTGGTGAACAGTGCAGGTGAGCCATCTAGTGTTGATACATGTCTATGGCTGCTGCTCAAGTGGCAGTGGCTACTCCAAGCCCCTCTCGTCTATTGGAGCTTCTCAGCTAATAGCAACCAATCAGGGGATGAGTGGGCGAGGTCAACAGCAGCAGAAATCCAGAGTTTTTTCTGAGAGGGCACCACCTAGAGGCGGAGAAAATGTATTGAACCTTTCAGCCCCTCTAGCTGGGCAACAGAGCTAAAACACATTGTTTAACAATTATTATTCTCATGTTCTGCTGTTAATTCATATATATATATATATATATATATATATATAGGCCACCCCTATGAAACTTTTCTGGGGGCACCACTGCATTTCCTTTCTTAGTGTAGCTATTCTGGGTTCTGCCAATTAAAATCAATAAGTTGCTAATTTTTCATGTTTCATGTTCACTCCTTCAATTACTTACATAAATCCTTAATAAGCCCACAGTTTCGAGCCCTCCACTTCCAGCTGAGACAAAATAAGTCTAACTTTAAAATAAGTAGTCTAAGCCGTGTAACGCCACATGTCACATTGTTGGCATTGTTGTTGCATCCATACCTGGCAAAGCCACCCTCCCATCTGTTTGTAAGTCCCCTCCTGGAGCTGTGCCAGCCTGCTGCTCCACTTCAATTGCCCACGTTCCATTTATACGTGATGTAAAGCAATTGTCAATTGATCTGCAGCTTTTTAAAAAAACATTTGTCTTTCAAAGGGGCTTCGTCTAGCAAAGCCATGATTGTTGGCATCACAAAAGCAATTAGGGGCCATGTGTTTTGAGGAGCATTTTCCAAATTAGAGCTTAAAAAAGACTTCTATTGAATTAAAATCAAGTCAGATGTTTGCTTTGGTGATTGTTTAATTTCTATCATCACTTTGGAGTCAGTTGTTTAAACGCCCAACAGTTGGGCTTAATTTGGTTGAATTTGCTTTCATATTTAATTTTATTCTCGTTTCCTTTTCTCTTAACTGAAATAATGCAGCAGCAAAAAACTGATTATTATACTTTTTTATTGCTTTCAGCATGTTTGGTGTGACAGAGCATTATTATTGAGCTAGTACTTTAAGAATGTGATTATTGGTCATAAAGTCATTATAGCATTTTATGAGTTGTGTCAATTTTGGGGAAACAATATTTTTATGTAATTTTTATACACATTCTATAGTATGTGGATCATATATTTTAAGTTCCATATAATACATTCATTTGATTAATAAAAAATAACTTGGAGAAAGATATAGGGATTCATCTCCCATGAAATTACGTTAACTTATTTTAAACCTAATCTTGTTGTTTTTTTACTTATTGCCCTCGCTCAGGTTTTTCATACATACACACAGAGATACAGATGCCAAGCTGGCATCAGATGAAGTAAAGTGTTGTTTTTTGATAGGGAAGGGTACATAAATAGCCTGAAAATGTGACTATGTAGGAGACTGCAGGTTCGTACCATCTGGAATGGAGAACATATACAGTAGATATTGGTGTGAAATAATGTTTAGGATGGCGCACGCATTCTCTGTGCCTTTTTTCCCCTCTAGTGTGTGAAAAATGAAAGCACAGACACATCCATAACGCAGCCACATTCAGAAGCTAACCTTCATTGCGAGCAGCAAGGAGAAAGGGTCCTGAAACACTCCTTCACAAATAATAAATATCTGGAGTATTTGCATGCTAGGCGCGCTCTCCCGGTGTTAACAATGCCAGGTCTTCGTACATCAAAGCACAAAGTCCTTGGAAAACAATACATGAGGATGGGGGGTGTCTGTGGGCCTTGAGGCATGGCAGGTTGCTTGCTAAGTATAGCAAGAAGTGAGAAAGAAGTGACTGTGTATTGAGCAGTGTACATCTCTTCCTCCGAGCACAGATGCAGAAAATGTTGCTGTCTGTGCAAATATGGGCTGGAGGATAATTGGGCCAAAATTATTCTATTTTGAAGCCTAAAACAGACTTTTTATTTCTATTCCCAGAACTTTAAAAAAAATGGGCACAGCAAAGTAAACCTTTGCACAGAGCATGTGGTGCGCATAGAAATAATGATATTCCGTCAGCTTGATTGGATGATGCGTACCTACAGGGAATTCTGCTCAAATTTTAGCAAAACATAGCAGAAAATATATCACAAGCCCGGAGGAAAATAAAAATGCATTGATGTTTACCTTAGGTGGTTCTTTGGGAATTGAAAAAGGGGAAAGCGCCGAGCGCGGTGATGTCGAGCAGACAGGCAACACCTCCAGGTCTACCCAAGGTCAAGATGGAAAAAAAAGAAAGGAAGAAAAAAAAACAAGCCACTGCTGTGATTTTTCCAACAAATATCAGTGCTTTATAGTGAAATCAATACAACTCTGGAATCTATTGGTTCTTGTTCTCAGCTCTATTGGTGTAAATTTAAAGTAAAAAGCAAACAGTCATTTTAATGCACATGCTCAACTCCATTTGAAGACCATATTGTGTGAATCACCAGGGGAAATATAACAAAAACCCTGCTGCACATGTCAAGAAACAGGATATTACATCTGAGGGAGCAGCATGCTGACTAAGGAAGCCTCCAAGGAGCAACGCCTGCTGGGACATTCAGAGCACCTGGTTAAATAACTGAGGGCTGCATGGGACAATGCAGTGCACCTCAAATTCAAAGCCCCTGTAGAGTTATGATCACCAGCCTCTCTTACCAGAAAACAATGTTAACACATCTATTTTTAGCCGATTTCATTGCTCACGAATGCTGACTTGAGGATCTTTGTGTATGGTGTTGTTATGTCACTGTTTGGCATCCCACATACCTGCTTTCCCTTGCTATGTTTCTATGTCTATGTCTATGACTAAAACCACACAAAAAAAGACTAATCATTTCAGGAAATCAAAGCTGGGGTACACCGCATGACATCATCAAGGAGAAGAGGAGACGATTTTAAATTTTGAACGGCTATAGCTACCGCCCCTTCTCCTCCTCCCCTCCAGGAAGGACCTGAAAGCTGCAACTCATACCGCTAACGTGCATTCACAAATAGCCTTGTAGCGTTAACGGAGGGTTGCTGCAGCTGCATGTTTTCGATTCTAACAGCTCAATTATCTTTTCAGCCTTCTTCAGGTTCTGCAGGAGCTGCTAATCACTCATTTTGATCACATCTGCAGTGTTCAAGCAGGGAAAGATCTCAAACCAGCAGGAATCTGGCACTCGCGATGTTAGCACACCAATGCTAATGCTAAAACAATAGTCTGATGTAGCATAAGGTTGAATGCTACGCTAATCACCTAGCTCCAATAATCGAGACAAATCCCTTTTCGTTTTCCTCGCTTCTTTTCCACTCTTAGCTTGAAATTTACAGACTGACAGCAATTCAGTGCAGGTTGAGTTAGCATTCAAGCTAGGTTGTGTCCTAACCCAACTGATGCGTCTGCATCATCCAATGCATGCTGGGAACTGGGGCACATTCTTCTTGGGTGACAGCTCCGTTTTGTCTATATGCAATTCTGTTCTAGGCTCGTGTAAATGATTCGTTTTGCTGTAGAGGCCAGGGGAGGCATTTAAAAATTATGAAAGATTTCCTACTTTATAACATAGAAGAGGGTCAGATACTCAAATATACGCATTTTTTACGTTACTTTAAAAAAACAATGTCCCCCCAGCTTTAAATAAATACATATATCAGACCTAAGTTACAGAAACATTTATTTTTCTGCAACCAAATATTGAAAATCCCCAGTGTTTGCTGCAAAAAATGCTGTAAAAATGCAAAAAAAAAAAAGAAGTGTTTCATTTATCCACCCAAAAAATGGAAAAATCCACCAAATAAAGTTTAATTATCATTTGTGCTGCTTGAGTTTCAATTAATTAATTTTCAAGTGAACTTGAATCCAAAACAAAACCTTCTATTTTTAAATATTGTTTACTTGGTGTCAGTTTAGACACAGCACCTTGTCATATTTTGCTCTGAACAAGCATCAGCTTGAGCATTCAGGACAGGGTAAGAGAATAGGTGTCATAATAGCATCAGGATGAAAACGGTAGCGAAAACAGAAACAGTACTGTCATTACCTGTCAAAAAGAAAACCATGCTTATGGACTCCAAGAGCTATGACCTCTCAGGTGTCATTCGGCACAAAGATATGCTCTGTCCAACTTGATTCATGTTCTGGCCTCTCTGAGTCATGGCAACTCCCCATCCAATTACCATCCGATGATATATCAAGGGAATTACAGAGAGACTGAGCAAAGTCAAAAGTGACTTGAAGACACCTGTGGGTAATGGACAGTCATGGCATTTTGTTTGGATCACACCGCCGATGTAATGAGACTGTTGGATGGGGGCCAGGTTGACTGATAACTAGGTCAAAGGGAGATAATGCTTGATCATTCCCACTGGTCTCCTTCCAAGCATTTTCTTTTCTTTAGCTAGAAAGACAAAAAGGAGGTTTCACTCACCAACAATGTCTCACAAGACTCCAAATTAAAATTAAACCTCGTGTTAATGAAGGAGCAGATCATAATCCACCTGTCAGAGGTAATTGCTTATTAAAATTTAATCTAACACTTAAAAATGCACTTTTTTAGTTATAAGATGTCAACGAATGAAGATTTGTTTGATAAATATGTGTTGTGCTGAATATTTATAGATGCTTATTTGTATATTTTGGTATCTTGGTAACATTTCTCGCATTCAGTCAAGACTAAGACTTTAAGCAGCAATCCGGAGTTTTCCCCTTTCAGGAATTATGTATGATTTTTCAGAAATCCGTAAAGGCGATTGTCTTATGTAGTGTGCTATAATGTAAGCAATACGTGTTTTTTTTTGCTAAGCCCCGCCCCCTGCCCCGTAAAACTCGTGCAATAGGAAACTGAGCGCCGACCAGAACTAACCAATAGCGTTAGACTACCGCTTACGTGCTTCAAATTTAAGGAAGTATCTCGGCAGTCCATTTTTCTTAGTAAAAAATCACTTTCTCACTGATGTTCAGTGACTTTCATGGCTGTTGCCAGTTACGGATCAGCGTCAAAAGATTCTAGATGCCAAGCAAATATGAGTCATACACAGTGTAACGTACGGCAGGGCGGAGATGAAGCCGGCCGCGCAGAGTTGTGAGTGAAGTCCAGAAGAACGACTTTTTTAATATTTCTAAATAACTGATTTATTTTAGTCAGCAAAAGGAATGAAAAGACAAGCTTTACCGCACGTTACAGGAGAACACACTCTGCGTACACACAGGAGATTTTCCTACAGATGGCATACAACAAAGAACAGATTATATATACAAGTGCTGCCACCCTGTGGTGACATACTGTATTACAGCAGTGACAGTAGCAACTGTTACAACAGTAAGTTGATAAGTAGATAAATACATTGTCATATCTGGTGTTAGCACTCTCGGGTGTTTTACAAATTTAGAGGAAGTGTGGCTGTTTACCTTTTTGCTGGGGCAGCAGTGGCTCAGGAGGTAGAGCAGGTTGTCCAGTAATCGGAGGGTTGTAGGATCAATCCCAGCTAACAGCAGAGAATGCTGCTGTTGTGTCCTTGAGCAAGAGACTTAACCCACATTGCCTGCTGGTGGTGGTCGGAGGGACCAGAGGTACTTGTGCTTGGCAGCCTCGCCTCTGTCAGTGTGCCCCAGGGCAGCTGTAGCTACAATGTAGCTCATCACCACCAGTGTGTGAATGTGTGTGTGAATGGGTGAATGTCTGATTATGTTATAAAGCGCCTTGGGGGGTTCTAGGACTCTTGAAGGCGCTATATCAAATACAGGCTATTTACCATCTTGCTGTTATAGTTCTGGACGACTCATTAAAGGAAGTAAAATGCCACGACTGACTCATTTTTCACTTTACACAAACATTTCACTGTAATATCAAGTTGTTGGTAATTGAAAAAGAAGCTTGAGGTATTTATTAGAACCGACTGTTTGCTTCTAATTCACTGTTAGCATTGCTAGCTCAACGTTAGCCTCTAGCCTAGCTGCTTCACCTGATACTGGAGTAAAACAAAAAGATGCTGTGGCTTCTTAGAGGTACAAGAAATAACTTCTGGGTCGCTCCTGTTTACTGGCTTCTGTTCTTTAAACAACTCTGGAGCTTTTTGTCTGCCGGTGTCGAATTACAAATGCCGGTGCTGTAGTGTTAGCTCTCCAGAGACATGGCAACCTCACAAACTTGCTGATTGTTAACAGTAACCACGTGCCTCTTTGGGTTTTTTTAAAGGAGAAAAACTGAAAACAAAACCTACCCAGCTGAGAATGAAATCTGTTTCAATGTAACCTTCCTTCCAACATAATTGAGGCATTAGACTGTTTTGTGATTATTTCACTGTAGAACTTTTACATATTGCTCCTTTAAAGAGTACAAGGATACATTTCTGGTGCAAAGGTTTCCAACTTTTAGATTTTCAATAATCTCATAATTTATGTGGATGTTCAAGGGCATGTCTCTGTATGTCAACAAAAGTGCACAAATGTAATCTTTAGGTAAAGTCATTGCTGTTGGTTAAAGCTAAATGCACAATCCTGTGCCATCAATCAAATGTGTGGTCTTTCGCAATTTGAAAATGTTAGGATTTTACAAAGCAGTGTAGGATTTTTGCAACAACTCAACAGAAAATGACGTGCAGATGTTAGTTTTTATTTATCCTTTGGTAGAAACTGTAACATGTTGATAAAATCTACAAAGTGACGCCAAACCTAATTATCTCTCTGCCACATGTACTCTAATTAAATATGTGCTGTTGAATCAGGAAATCACTGAAATGGATTACAGTGGCTGCACAACAAAATAACACAAACATGTAGACATTTCTGCTATTTTATGGCTAAATTATACACAGAGACCAATATTTATTTACACTTTATTTTATATATTAGGGCATACATTGTCTGCTTTAGCAGAGACTTCATACTAAAGATGCAGACTTTTGTTCCCATGTGTTCATGCAGGTGTAATTTAAAGCGGTCTCTCCCATTTCTGAACCCTAGATTCATTATGCAGGCATGGATTCTCTCTTTAACATCAGTCATACAGCTGCAGCTAAGGTGATGTGCATATCTGAACTGCTTCGTAGCTGAATAAATGACCTCCACATCACCTGTATTTAAAATAATAAAAACAAACAAACATCATCCATCCATTTTCTATACCAGCAAATCCATGCAAGGGGATGGTGCATATCTCCAGCAGTCTGTGGGCATGCAGGCAGTGCACATCCTGGACAGGTTGCCAGTCCATCGCAGAGCAACACAGACACACACAGGACAAACAACCATGCACACACACCTAAGGACAATTTGGAGAGACCAATCAACCTGACAGTCATATTTTTGGACTGTGGCAGGAAGCCGGAGTACCTGGAGAGAACCCACGCGTGCACAGGGAGAACATGCAAACTCCATGCAGAAAGACCCCAGGATTCAAACCTAGGACCTTCTTGCTGCAAGGAAACAGTGCTAACCACTGCTCAACTGTGAAGCCCTAAACAAACAATAAATAAATACTCATTTAAATTTGTATGATAATGATATTTATAGTGTGTCACAATTGACTTGTTTGCATATTTTATTTATTTTGGCTGTGAAAATGGCACAGAGGTGTAAAAGAAATATAACCTTAGAAATGGTGTGAGAAGGACTGATAACATGGACAGTTATGATTCTAAAACAGTCTATTTGGGTTTTATTTTTGGTTGAAAAAACATTGTGTAGCTATTTTAATTAAGTATTATCTCAAATGATAAACTTACAAGATGACGTTTTTTAAATTTAAATGCACAGGTCAAAATGACCGCTCATGGCCTTTCTAGTATTAAAGTAGCTCTCCGGAGTATTTCTTTTATCCGATGGCACCATCTAGTGGCTGACAAGCATATCACACCAAGAGTCGGTCGATTCGGTTATTTAAGGTGGCGACTGCACGTTTCTTGTTTATGAATGTGCTTCTGTAGCCTACAAGCAGAGCTAAAACACGTTTTACAAGTATTATTCTCATGACATGTTGTGTTTTCATATATTTATATTTTAAAGACTTACTTGTCCGTGAAAAGTTCATCAACGCTGCATAGGCCAAGGTGCTTCCTTAAATTTGAAGTACGTAAGCGGTAGTCTAACGCTATTGGTTAGTTCTGGTGGCTGCTCAGTTTCCTACTGCACGGATTTTACGGGGCAGGGGGCGGGTTTAGCCAAAAAAAAAGTCTTATCGCTTACGTTATATCACACTACATGATAAGACAATCACTTTTACGGATTTCTGAAAAATCATACATAATTCCTGAAAGGGGAAAACTCCAGATTGCTGCTTTAATTTCCATTTTTCGCCCGACCCCCATCCGACAGCACACTTGTGAACACACAACGCATTTTTAAGTGTTACTTGAATACTTTTACTTTTTTACTTTTCCTTAAAGCTACAATCTGGAGTATTTTTTTATCCGATGTCTCCATCTCGTAGCTGACGAATGACGAATAACAGCCTCTTTAGCCGCGATTTCCACTTCCGTATTTACGGCCAAAAGCAACGCCTCTCGTTCATGAACGCACACCTAGCCAACAAACAGAGCTAAAACACATTGTTTTACAATTAATATTCTCATTTTATATTGTTTAGTCATTTATTTATATATATTTATACTTGTCCACGAGAAAGGTCACCAACCCTGAATCTGTCTAGGTACGGCCTCAAATGTTTGCGAACGCTCTATGATTGACATCTGTAGGTAAGCAGATGTCTAATCGCATTTAATATTTGATGTAAAGGTAAAATTGGCTCATTTAACATAACGTATGTTTCTTGTAAGATTCACCTTTGTTTTGTTTTTTGAGAAAATAGAGTATTATACTTCCCCTTTGTGTGTCACGCTGCATAAAGCCTAAATGATTCTATAGATGAAGCCTCGGAGACACTCTAAGGATGCTTCCAGAAAGTACTCTGGTACTGACAGGTTGTCACATTTCCTCCTCACTGCGACTTTCATGTTGGTGCAGAGCTCAGTAACTCATACTTCTGAGATGATTTATGTTTTGCACACTTTGAGGATTTCACACGGCCCTCTTAGTGCACTACAAAGTTAGAAACGTGTAATATGATGCCTCTGACTCGGTAGCTTTCCTTAAACTAGCATGAAATCCATCAGCTGGCTGGGTGCAGGAAGTTTGTGAAAGCAAGCAATTCAGAATATTAACAGCCAGCTCTATTTATGGCAAATAAGTCTCCAACTATACCTCCCTTAAAGTGTCCTATTGTGGAATTTAAGATAACCCAGTTTATTTATTTAAATATATATTTGATACAGTTTTAAATCTTCTTTAGAGTTGCATTTCTGGCCCAAGACTCAACATTAGAAGAAACAGGTTATTTTTCTGCACAGATTCTGAATTCTGTGGAAATAAATGCTGTGAAATGTAAACGTTGAGGTTTTTTTTTTAATTCTCGATATGTCGTTTTAATGCAGGTAAATCAGAAAAGATGGCAGCAGCAGATTTATGATAATGTCAGGAAGATGAGTCACTGGAAGCAATAAAAAGTTTTTAAAAATTGAGCAGCTGATGATGAACATGGAATATGTTGGCATTTTAAAAATAGATGATGTATGCAGATGGTGGAAAATAAAAGTTTGTTATTGATGGTGATTTTATAGATGAAATACGGCTAAACTTGAACTCAAACAGGGAGAAAATGAAAGACAAAAACCTTCTGGGTAAACATTTTTGCTAAACACTTTAAACTCTTCACATATTATGCAGTTTTCTCTGTATCCCCACTGCTCATTTGCATTTCATTGACTCTGACCTCTGAACATGGATTTTATTATCACTTCCACAAAAAGTGTGTGACAGAGCTGAGCTTTTTGGAAATGTTCTGCACCACTACTTGTGGATGAATTAAAATACACTTTATGTAACTCTAACTTGTTAAAACAGTTTTGGTTTGCTTTGCAGTTCCAGTGCAAAGTCATTCACAAGTGTTTTTACTGACATCAAGTGTGGCGCTTAGCCGGTGATGTCAGGACCAACTATTTTGTTTTCTGAGTTTTTATTTTTCTAATTGAATGTTGGAACATTGTAAACATGAAACCTAAGTACCAAGCTTTTTTGGGTATATGTTACCCATACCCCTTACATATTTGGAACTATTAAAGGTGTGGTTCACTCATTTAATCAATACATTTGCAGTGGTCTCTGGTAGGAATGAATGCCTTGCAAGCTGTACTCGGGGCAAAAAAAGCCCAGAAATGCTTGGATCAGCACGGTCTAGGCTTCTGCAGCAGAGTCACAACACGGCAGGATTTGGAGTCTTATTTCCTGATATTTGAACATCTTGCCTTGGATTGGATAACAGCAATGCAACTGACTTGCAACGTTGATGTTTTAGCTCCACAAATAACACAATCCTGGAGGAGTTTCTCTGTGTGGTGGAGTTGCTAATGCTAACGGTTAGCCTCTACTAGTTGGCTGTTTCCTGGACGCTAAACCAACAACAGCCTTCCTAGTCATGAGTCAAGATGGGTGAGTCCATGAATGTTAAGTGACAGTGTGATGTAGATCTGTCAGGATTTTATAATCCTAGAGTTTCGCCGTCCATTTTCTATCAGAAGCTAATGCAGGAGATAGGTGTAGGAGACTATTTTTATGCCCAGCCTGCATGAAAAACTCTCAGTGACTGAATATAAACAGAAATAATCATTAAAAATGTTTTTTCAGTGAACCACACCTTTACGACTTGTATCTCAGGGTCTTGTTCACAAGTGATGGAAAGATGGATCAGGAGATCAATAAACAGATTGGTGCTGCGTCTGCAGTGATGCGGGCGTTGTACTGGTATATCGTGGTGAAGAGAGAGCTGAGCCGAAAGGCAAAGCTCTCACTTTACCGGTTGATCTATGTTCCTACCCTCATCTATGGTCACAAGCTTTGGGTGGTCATTGAAATAATGAGATCACGGATATAAGCGGCCAAAATGAGTTTTCTCTGCAGGGTGTCTAGGCTCTCCCTTAGAGATAGGGTGAGAAGCTCGGTCATCCAGGAGGGGCTCGGAGTAGACCTGCTGCTCCTCACATTGAGAAGAGCCAGTTGAGGTGGCTCGTACATCTGGTTAGGATGCCTCCTGGACGCCTCCCTGGTGAGGTTTTCCGGGCACGTTCAACCGGGAGGAGACCCAAAGGTAGACCCAGGACACGCTGGAGGGACTATGTTTCTCAGCTGGCCAGGGAACGCCTTGGGATTCCTCGGAAGAGCTGGCCCAAGTGGGTAGGGAGAAGGAAGTCTGGGCCTTCCTTAAATTTATTTAATTAGATTAAAAAAATTTATTTATTAAAAAAAATACACATATATTAAAATTGTCAAGCTACTCATACTAAATACACAGGTATTAATTGAGCAAGGTAAAATACTTTGATGCAAGGAGTCAAACAAAGATGCAGGATTTCAGGATAAAAAATATTTTGTGGGTATTCTTTTTTATTTCCATTTTATTTTATCTTTTTTAATGTCTCCACTTTTGTCCAAATACATTTGTATATTCTCTAACATAATCATCAGTATGAACAAACAGCCTCTATTTTGTGTCGTTCTGCATTGTTTTCCTATTTTCAATCATTCTGGACTTTCTCGACTTTAACTAAATATTTTATATTTGTAGAAAAAAATAACTCTAAAATGTCCAAAACAATATAACCAGGTGTTCTTGAAACAAACACGCAAAATTTCCCTTCACATAAATCATGCAAACAATCCCATCACTGTTCTTTCTTTAAACATTTAAAACAGTCCTTAAGAATCATGAGCGTTAAAGCCCAAGCACCCTAAATGAAAGTTTCATCCCACTTTTTTGCACCTGACTGTAATTTTTTTATTACAGAATCTGTAATACATTAACATGTGACACAGCAGGTATTTGACGGTGGCGTTAAGGCAGAATATCATTGCTTAAGGCAAGGTGACAGGGATAATAATCTGCTGTCCTTTGTGTTTAATATTTAAATCCCAGAGGTTGGGCAAAAACCATGGTGGTGTCCTTGTTTCCAGTACCCTCCCCACTCTATCAGCCGAGTTCACTGTAATCAGTCAAACTACAAAAATACAACCCACGATGATCACCATTCAAGTTTTCTCCTCTTGCTGAGGCAGAATGGAGATGAAATTATACGGGAATAACAAATGTATGAAAACTGTGATCCACAAAATACATTTTGATTCAATTTGCATGAAAAATTGCCAGGAAAACGATGCTTTCTATTTGTGCTTATTCTCATATTTCAAGATGTCCACTGTTATAGGCGTCATGCTACAGCGCTCTCCCCCATGGCCGTTTAGATTATATGTATTTGTTGTGTGCCTGCTATGATTTTCTTCACTTCGTAAACACAGATTTATTCCTTCCATTGCAGCAATTACTCATTTTGTATCTCCTTTCTTTTTTTCATCGCCTGCACGCCTGACAGGAACACATTCATTGTAGGTCAATTTAGAAAAGCGTACGGTTACATATTGCATTTCATAAAACTGAGCGCGCTACACACAGCATTTACCTTTCAAGCGATGTGGAACGCATGAAAGGTCACGTAACTTTGAGGCAAAGTGGTTCATGTAAATGTTGATTAATCCCTACAACTCTGGGGAGAATTTACGAAACACAATTTTAATTCCTTATCGCTTTAAACATTTACGTTTTGAGGCAGTCGGGCTTCAACGTGGCATTTGGCCTATAAATCAATAATTAATATGAGATTTTTTTTCCCCTGTGACATTTGAGCACCGTCTGTCTACATTCATTATTTTCACTTTTCTATTTTCATATTTCACTTTCTAGGCTGGAGGTTCATAAAATGTCAACTACTAAACTATAGTTTACAATAAAAAGAACACTTGACATAAAGCTGCAACTAAATTTCACCAATGTTTGCAATTTCAAATATGCTTTTAAAACTCCTGTGATATTGCTTTTCATCACTCATCACCTTCTGTTAGGCAAGCATGCAGTGTGTCTCTGCATTCCTAATACAGGCAGCAAGATCTTGTACAACAATCTAATTATATCTGTGTTCAAAAAGTATCTAAGCATTCTCAGCGGGCCCTGTGCGGCTGACTGTGCGTGCGTGACTGTAGGCTTGATTAACAAGTTGTTGAGTCAGCATGAACGGTAGTCAAGAGCATCGTCTCGCCCAAAGACTTCCTAACCTACAGCAAGCTGCTGAAAAGTTTCACAAACTACTGCTAATCAGTTTATATCGATGCTCATTTAATTACCACATGAATCTGTGATAAGTCTCATTCATGTCTAATAAAGTTGCAATCAAGTTCAGCTTATTTGACTGTTGAATTCAGATAAATCCAGTCACATGATGGTTTTATCATCAGACCTAGTTAAAATAGTAAACCTTATCACTGGCTTTAACGTTGTTGCTGGCAATGACTGAAATCAGGGGTTTGTGAAATCTGGTAATGACTTTTTTATTGCTGTAGAGGAATTTTGGCCCACTTTCTTTTTGCAGAATTGTTTGAATGCAGCCATACTGGAGGGTGTTCCTGCACGAGTGGCCTGCCTATTGTCGTCCCACAGCATCTCAGATTTAAAGGAGATGTATCATGACTTTTTTAGTTATAATAGTTCTAGGGTCGATGCAAAACATGTTTATGAAGTTCTTTGCTCAAAATCCCTCTCATGTAAAATCATTTCAGCAGTTTCAGTACCCTCCAGAATGAGTCGTTTCGGTGCTCTGTCTCTTTAAGAAAACATGCTGGAGCTGGCTACGCCTACCCATCCCCTGCTCAGGCTGCTATAAGCTGAGAAGCTCTAATATCTGGGAGGGGCTTGGAGTAGATTCACTGTTTCTCCAGTGGCACCTCTCTTTTGCATATAAGAGGTGATTCTGTGACATCACAAACAGGGACTTTTTGAAAAGGCTTGTTTTAGGCACATAATTCCTAGAACCAAATAGTTTTTTGTTTTTACATTTGAGTGTTTATAGAAGACCCACATGGCAGCACAAAAGGATCCAAAAGCTGAGTTTTGCATAAAATATCTACCTTTAAATTTGGACATTAACAAGGTCAATCCAAAACTGGATTTGTTACTGAACCATTCAGAAAGGGGCTTGCTCATATGCTTCAAACGATTGTCCTGCTACGCAACTCAAGTGTGCTTGAGGTTAAGGTGAGGAACTGATGGGTGGACATTTAGTGGTAGAGAGCAGAATTTATGATTCCATCATTTACAGCAAGTCATCAAGGTCCTCGAGCAGCAAAGCAGCCCCAGACCATCAAACTACCACCATCGAGCTTGACAGCAGACATGTTAAGTTTTTCCATTAAATTCAGCGTTGGTTTTACACCAGAATTTAGGAGACACACACTTTCTAAAAAGTTCCACTTTTGTCTCTTCACTTCATAAAATAATTTCCCAAAAGTCTTTTCTCACAGGAAGAACAGATCGTTAATGTTATGAGTGAGGTTTAAAACCAGGTGATAGGGTGACTGAGGGCAGGACTCTTCAATAATAAAGATAATAATCTAACATTAGTAGATGTAAGATGGGCCTTTGTCTTAATTTTAGTCGGCAGAGGTTTGCACCTCGGAACTCTCCCATGGAGGCCATTGTTGCCCCTTTTGTCTCTTTTTTATTGGTGAATCATTAAACTCTGATCGTAACCTTAAGCAAGTGAAGCCTGCAGTGCTTTTTTACTTATTGTTTTGGGACCTCCTGGATGAGTCGTTGATGCCCCGTTGGAAAAGACTTGGTTTTAGAGTCACTTCTTCTCCAGTCAATGATTTTTTTTTCCATTTGTAGATAACGACTCTCACTAAGATTAACTGGAGTCCAAAATCCTTAAAAGTGGAGTCATATACAGACTCACAGACTCATCATCACCAGCATGTGAATGGGTGGATGACTGATTGTGTTGTAAAGTGCCTTGGGGGGTTGTAGAACCCTAAGAATGTGATATACAAATACAGGCCATTTACCATTTATAACAGACGTGTTGCTTTTTGAGATCTTTCAGCTTATTCCATGTTGTCAGTCAGGTTCTATTGTAACAATTTCTTATTCTATAAACGTGGGAGTAATGGTGCGTTCCAGTTGTCCTCGGAACTCGGAATTTCCCACCAGGAAATGACGTAACGAGTTTGTTTAGCGTTCCAGATTCCAACTCGGAAAAACCACATAAAACCAGAAAAAAACATTTAAAAAATCAAACGTCAAAATGTAAACACCAGGAACAGTTTAAAAACCATAAACACCGGTCAATTTCGCCGGCAATGCTGACGTTTTCAGCAACGTAACTATTGATAACAAGAATAAAGAACAACTTAGTGCTGTTAAATAGCAAAAAGAAAGAAAGCAGAACATATAAATGTGGTAACACTGGGCGCGGCCATCTTTAAAATTGTGATCTCGGGGTCCTCTGAGAAGTACGAGCTCGCAGCTCGGAATTCCGAGTTCATTGCGTCATTTCTGGTTAACTTATCTCAGAAAAACGAGTTCCGAGGACAACTGGAACGCACCATAAACCATCCGTCCTGAAATTACCTTCAAAAGTAAAACGGTGGATTCATTCATGATTTAAAAAGGCGCTAATGGCTTTTTCATATAAGGTCAAATTAGCTTGGATAGCTTTTTTTCTTTAATTAAATATTTTTTGAAAATGGCATCTGCATTTGTCTAGTATTAAAACGTGTAAGCTGATCTAAAGCATTTAAGTATGACGAGTGTTATTTATAGTGGTTTTACTGGCAGCACACTGGTAAGACTGGAAAAATGTATATATTATATATTCAAAATTATATTAATTATATTATTGAAAAGAAAAAATAAAATTGAAATCAGTGCATTCATGTCTTAATGCACAAGGAGACAGGGAGTGATGATTGTAGTTTGCAGAGCTATGTGGATAAATGCTGGCTTTTCTTTGTGATGCATTCTAATAAAAGGCACTGAAGGTCAATATTTCTGTGTATAATGAAGCTACCTTAAGCTGCAGGAATATGGCCAATGCTGCACGCAAAAGGGCAGCTCGTTAATCTAGTCACAGTGGGGGAGGAAGCCAAAGCTGAGATCTTAAGTGTCTTTCACCAAGATGAGCTTATGAGATAGAATATGTCAGCTCTTAAGGTCAAGCAGGTGCTTCACACTGATGTATTTTGATAAGAACAGTCATTTTACAAATCCTCCTGAAATTATTTGAAACTGTCTTCTGACAAGATGATTTGCACGGCCCCTTTAGGGCAGAAGGGAAGCTTGTGGGGTCCCGCGTGAGTGAGCCGCACAAAGCACAGAGCAAATCAGTCTTTTAAATATCGTGCAAATGCGCTTGTGAATGGATGAAGAAAAGTAAGGTGTACCAGATTCCAGTGACCTTTAGAAAAGCATCCTGCTCTGCCTCTTACCTGGAGGAGCTTAAAAGTGGGTCAAAGGATCCTTTTTGTCCTTTGGACCTGTGCCCACACACACACACTTTTTTTTTTCAGGAAAATGAATGCATAGCTTTAGTAACCGAGCTTCACGAGCTCAGACAAAAAAAGAAATCTGTGACCTGTCACCTTCTTGGATGATGCTACGGCTGAAACCTTGGTTCCCCTCCAAATAATGATGGAGGATGTCTCTCTAAACGACTTTATAGGAACACCGGTACAGTCTCTGTGCGTCTGAGCGGGGCGCTTATGAATGGACCCTGGACGGCTTGAGGAATCTGGGCTGGGAATGCTAATGACCAACACTCTTCTCCCCTTCAGTAGCCACTACAGTAATGCCCTGGAGCAAGGCACTTAACCCCTTGCTCGTATTGTTTTTCAGCAACCACCAGCACAAGACTGATTGCAGTGCAGCTCCCTGGTGTGAGCGCGGCTGTATGGTGAATGGGATGTAGGTCATCGCAAAATACATCGTAAACAAGCTGTCAAAATATTCCCAGAGCAAATAAGACATTAGAAGTAATATAAATACAATAGCAACACCGATGCACTCCCTGCTGCCTCTGTGTGTGTGTGTGTTTGTGTGTGTGTGTGCATTAAAACGGGGAGGATACAAAAAAGGAAGTGAACTGTGAAGTGATAGCACACAAGACAGAAGGTTTTTCCGTTTGCCTGCGGGATTCAAACTGATGACAAGTTCAACAGGTTACCAAAGACCAAAACAGTCCACCTGATAAAAGAAAAGCGCTACATAAATCCAATCCGTTATTATTTTTATTATCATAAACTCACCAGAAATAGTTTTAGATGAACTCTATTCGCCCTAGACTCTTTTTTAAAAACAACATTGAATTCAGTGTCACAGCTAAAAGCCAACAGCCTTCATCTAAATGAATTGGAGACTCTTGAGAATTTTGAAATACTTTTAGTATTTTTATCCACGTTGACAGGCTGAGATCCTAAAACTCTTATGCTAAATAAGAACAGTACATAAGGAAGCTAAAAATAAAAAAGATATTTTTGCAAAGGCTCAGTTGGATTTCTAATAGGCTTAATGAACCATAACCAAAGTCATAAATAATCGTTATTCTGGTTGTAGATGACTTACTAAATGGCCATTGCTTGGAAAAATAAGTTTTACATAGTTTAAAAAACAACATGATGTTAAATTTATATTTTTGTTATGGTTTATAAAATAATGTTTCATGAACCGCCTGTGCTTGGACTGGCGGTTAGCTCATCAATCATGCTGCACGTGCTCTTTACATCTCATCAGGTGACGGTGGCTCAGGGGTGAGGAGTTCGCCCTGTGACTGGAGGGTTGCCGGTTCGAAACCAGGCTCTGTGTGTCAGTTGTTGTGGCCTTGGGCAAAACACTTAACCCTCCTTACCTCCTGGTGGTGGTCAGAGGAGGAGGTGGCACCTTGCCTCTGTCGGTGTGTCCCTGGGCAGCTGTGGCTACAGTGTAGCTCATCATCATCATCAGTGTGTGAGTGGATAAATGACTGACGGACTGTAAAGCACTTTGGAGTCCTCTGACTCAGAAAAGCGCTTTACAAGTTCAGGTCATTTATTATTTGGAAGTGCAGAAAGTTGTTTAGAATAAAAAACTGATCCATATACTTTTTCATCTACCAAGTCGATCTTACTGTGCTATAGAGCAAAAACAATTAAAGCATGTAGGTTTACATACTACTACTACTACTAATATTATTAATAATAATAATAATAATAATAATAATAATAAACATCTATCTATCTATCTATCTATCTATCTATCTATCTATCTATCTATCTATCTATCTATCTATCTATCTATCTATCTATCTATCTATCTATCTATCTATCTATCTATCTATCTATCTATCTATCTATCTATCTATCTATCTATCTATCTTCTCAGGTAAATTACAATCCTTTTCATTACTGGAAGAGGTTGAGTTGTTTACACAAGATAATGACTTGGCTTGGCTAATGAAAATTTAGTTAAGCCTGATTAAATGATCAATCAGCCGGGCTGTGTCCCCGCCCCGCCCCCTCCAGCCTCACAGGACCATCTCCTCTGCAGGCAGCGCGCGCGCGACACCCACTCAGCGTCACGTTCGCCTGGCAACCCTCCGGTGTGTGCGTGTGCGCGCGCGCCCAAAGGGAGTTTATTCCCCACGGTGAGGAAAGCTATAAAGACAAAAAAGCTTTCATAAGAGATGTTCCACGCCGTCACGAGTGGTCGGAGCATTTCGTCAGCATGAACGGTGAGAGCGACACGATGAAACTTACCTGTTTAATTAAGTTTAAACATGGCGGTGATTGCGCAGTCTCATTTACAGCAGATGGCCCATGTGTGTACACTACTAGTGAGATTATCCGTCTGCATTAAGTCCTAGGACTCAGACGTGTCGCTTGAGTTTAATTTCGTAGGGTTTTTTTTAGCTGCAGGCCTCCGAGAGCTTTTATTGGGTTTGTATTATTAATTGTAAGACTATAAGATTAGTTTTAATCAGTCTAAACACAACTGAAAGTTTCAGGTGTTTTGTCAAAATGCGTTGAGCTAATTAGCCATCTGGGCACGTGCCCCCTGCCCTCACTGCAATGTGTAGATTTTCTTCTAAACAAACCTCAGAATGTGCTTCATGAAGAAATTGGATACATTTTAATATGAGCACCACAAATTTAAATTAGCAAGATCCTGCAAAAAATATGGAGTTAGTCCCCAGACCTTGGAAACAACCTCATTTATGGAGGACACCAGTGGGAGAGATTTTATAGACTTGGGTAACTGCTATGATCACAGTCAGCTCTAAGTCAGACAGGTTAACTTAGCTAGTGCAGTTTGGATTGATGCATTCAGGCTATTTACAGGACCAGATTAAAAAGGAAAAGAAAAATCTTATATTTCCCATTTGATTTTCCCATTTGATGGCACTCCGGAAGAGGCAAAAGTGGTAATGATAAGAGACTCAAAGAACTAGAACAATATAAATAATGAGTCTATCTTTTATGGGACATGTGATGATTGGTCAATGAATGGGAAAAAGAAGAAAAAAAACAAAATAAATGACGTTTGGACACAGATTATAGGTTTCCATTCAGAGATATTGAAGAGGAAGACTTTGATCACAAAAAGGACTATCAAGGAGGTTATATTACCACACATGTTCAGAAAACGAACTTCAAAACGTTTAACTATGTAGAACATAACATGCAAGACCCTGAAAATAACATTGATCCAAATAACTACTTCTATAACAACAACACCTGTGAGTACTACACAGAAGACCAATTTAATATAAATATTCAAATGGAAAACACATTGTCAGTCATACAGTTTAATAGTAGAAGCCTCTATAAAAAATTTTCTAGAATTACAGAATTCTTAAGTAAGTTAAAAAAGTTTAATATAATCGCAGTATCAGAAACGTGGCTTGATAATGAGAAAGTTAGTGAAATGGGACTGGAAGGATATGAACTATTTACAATAAATAGGGTAAATAAAAAAGGAGGTGGGGTTGCTGTATATGTAGATAAAGTTGTGAAATGTAGCCTGATTGAATGTATGTCAAGTACCATAGATGATGTACTGGAATGTGTAACTATTGAAATCCATGTGGAAAAAGCTAGCAATATAATTATAAGTTGCATTTACAGGACACCAGGATCATGTCTTGACACATTTAATGAAAAATTATCAGCAATGTATAGCAACTTAAATGATAAAAAAGTACACATAATTTGTGGTGACTTTAATATAGATCTGCTAAATCCAAAAGGACATCAGAAAACAACAGATTTTATCAATACAATGTATAGTAACTGCCTTTTCCCCGTAATTACAAAACCAAGTACAATAACAATTGATACAGCTACATTGATGGACAATATATTTACAAATAAAATTGACTATGAAATAGTAGGTGGACTTCTTATAAATGATATTAGCGATCATCTTCCTGTTTATGCCCTTTTTCAAAATTATTTTGGGATCAAAACTAAACAAAAGAACCAATCGTTTGATATGATACGATATAGAACAACAAAGGCCATGGCTGCCCTCCAGATGGACTTAAAAGAACACAATTGGAATGAGGTATATGCAAATGAAGACCCAAATAGTGCATATGAGGTATTTTTGTCAACTGTTCTCTCACTATATGAAAAACACTGTCCTATAATGAAAACAACTAGAAAGCATCATAGATCAAATAAACCATGGATTACAAAGGGTATAGAAGATGCATGTAAAAAGAAAAATAATTTGTATAAGACATTTATAAAACAGAGGACGAAAAATGCTGAAATAAAGTGCAAGTCATATAAGAATAGATTAGTAAATATAAGAACAAGTAAGAAAGAATATTACCATACACTGCTGGAGCAAAATAGAAGCAATACACAAGAAACATGGAGGTTATTAAACAGTATAATCAAAAAGGGATCAAAAAATAAAAATTATCCAGATTTCTTTAAAAAAGATCATGATATTGTGCTTAATAAAACAAAAGACATTGCAAACGAATTTAATAACTTTTTTGTAAATGTTGGTTATAATTTAGCAAAAGAAATTCCAGAGTCGAGAAATGATAACGAACCAACTAAACATGTTGCTCGGAATTTGTCTTCCATGTTTATTGGTGCTGTAACGCAGAAAGAAATACTTGATATTGTGAAAACATTAAAAAATAAAAAATCCAAAGATTGTTTCGGTATTGACATGACATTAGTTAAAAATATTATTGAATATATA
This sequence comes from Aphyosemion australe, assembly GCA_006937985.1. NCBI lineage: Eukaryota > Metazoa > Chordata > Actinopteri > Cyprinodontiformes > Nothobranchiidae > Aphyosemion > Aphyosemion australe. Next base: position 1,063,778 of record SSNS01000129.1, on the reverse strand, counting down.
GTGAATCCTTTTACATTCATTTGTAATCTGTCATTTCGACCTGGTGTGTTTCCCTCAAAGATGAAAATAGCAAAAGTTATTCCCATTCATAAAAGTGGAGGTGTCAATTTACAAATTACAGACCAATATCACTACTTCCTCAGTAATCAAAAATTTTAGAAAAATTATTTGTGAATAGACTTGATAAATATATTGAAAAGCATGATCTTTTAAGTGATAATCAATATGGCTTTCAGGGGAATAGGTCCACTTCAATGGCAGTCATGGAACTTGTAGAAGGGATATCTACTGCAATTGATAAAAAGGAATATACTGTTGGTGTTTTTATAGGCTAACAAGAAAAGTGCTATTTTTTTTTATCTCCAACAGCAGGTGAATGTCATTCTTCCTAAGGGTGACATTAATGTGTGTGTATTTTTTCTTTTTCTGAATATTGTAGTTACGGTGATCTTGAGATAAAAGCAAGCCTTGTGTGAAGATTCTTGTTTTTGTTTTAGTCGTTTGTCACTGCACAGGGAAAATTTCTACTTCACAAGCCAACTGATGCTAAAATAAGCCATAATGTAAAAAGATCCACATTGTTGGACAAAAAATATTATTGCTTACAAGTCTAGTAGCAACAAAGCCAGGTCACCATTAGTCCGTGATTTCATAGCCTCTTTTAGCTCCCTCAAACGAGTATAGGCCGCACCGATGTTCTTTCAGATTTTAGCTTTTTGCTTCACCTCCAAAGACATTACTCTTTTACTTCCATGCTCTGCCATGATGCCAACTTAAAAAGAGCATCATTCTTTTTTTCCTCTTGTGCTTTTTAGTGACGGTCAGCGAACTGAAAAAGCTAACTGCTAGCCTTTATATTAGCTACCAGCAGAGTAAACATCTAACAGCCATAAAACAGGTAGAGAGCTCCTCCTAGTGAACCTACCCGTACCACAAAACTGTTAGGTGCAGTTTTTGGACAGCAGAGGGCTACAGAGTGTTGTCCAAGGTGAAGTTTGTCCACTTTCTTCCTCAAGAATTACTGAAACCACTTTGAAAGCAATAGCTTAAAGTGTTAAAAACTCTTCAGTGTTGCTCTCAGTCAACAGGATGTGGTTGCCTGCAGCACTGTACCAACAAAAGATCATATTATGTTAACTGGCTCCTTTACTAACATATAATTGCTCAGAATAACAGAGTTTAATGAACATCTGTATTGAATGGTGCTTTATAAAGTTTTACTCACTTACCAATGTACATAAAAATTAGGGGTGTCAAATTGAGATTAATCAAGATTAATTAATTACCGCCACATTTAGTGCACAATTTTTTTTAATCGAGTTAATCTCAATTTTAATCTAACTTTACTGGGACTTTTCTAGCCTACCTGTTGGGATTTTTTATTTAATTTTTTTAATTTATTTTATATAATTATATAGCACATGTCAGATTTTGTGAAAAAGCATAATATTTTGTGATAAACTGTCTGTTTTCATATTCTAACTTACAGCACTGTAATTTACAGGTCTAATTTAATTATATATAAATGTTTTAGTAACAAGTTCTGTGATCACTATTTGCATTGCTCAAAAAAAGCATTCCTTGATGTATTAACATGGATTATTCTATATGGACCTGATGTTTTATTTTTAAATTCTAATTATTTGAGACTGACAAAAGAGCACAGTATTATTCTGCCTTGGTGATGTAAAAGGACAGTTTAGAAGTCTGCTAAACAATAAATGACTTTATAAAGCCAGTTTTTAATTATATATTAATCTTTTAGTCTGCCACAATAATGTAATGAATTTAAATAAAAATACATAAAAATGAGGGATTTTCTCAGCCAGTAGTAGGTGAGATTAAAAATGAGATTAATTAGATTAATTAATTACAGATCATAATTAATTATTCAAAAAAAATTTAATCTCATGACAGCACTAATAAAAATCAATGCATAACTTCTCAAACACACTTGGGTTTAGTAGAAACTTTGAGCCGGTGTAAATCTTAATGAGGTTTCTGAGTTAGTAGAGCAGCCTCTTCCCACAAGGTGATCAATAATCAAACACTTTAGCTCACATAATCACAGATGCTAATGGAGCTCAACCGTCGGGCAGGTTTTGGATTACAGATCAACTGTTTTACTGATGTCAGACTTGATTTGTAGATTTAATTATCGGGCTCTGGTTTACGAAGTTGCTGGTATTCCTTTAAACAAGACCCCTACCTTTATAACATGTGGGATTGTAATTATAATATTTAGCATTGAAATATTCTATTCTAACGTCAAACTTTTAAATATTTATCACATAGGGTTGTTGTCCATATTTAGTTGATATTACGAAGCTCCAATAAAGCAACAGACTAATTATTTAGCATATTAATGCACTGGGGGGTTCTTGGAGAAATTAGGATTGCAATTTAAGCAGCTCATTCAGGATTGTTTTATTTTTTTATTTATGCATTGACCTACCCACCACAGTGACAAAATCATAAGGTAATTTTCTTCTCTGCATGTGCGCCACATACTCTGGATCATGATAACCATGACTACGCTGCTCTATAGACTCAGTCTTTTCTTTACGCTGGGCTCTCAAGGCTCTGTGGGGCAGAGTGTATATAATTCAGCTCCCACAAGCACGGCACGAGTGTTAGAAACAAAGACACACAGCCTTGCCTTATTGAGGTGCTCCTCCAGAGCAAAATATAAACAGGAAACAGTGTGGACTATACTACAGGGGTTAGTGACTGATAAAGGTATTGCTTCAAACAAAAATGAACAGGCAACGGAGGTGAAGTCACGCTGGCAAAGCTGTGCTGCTGCAGGCCTCTGGGCTAATTTAACCCATGGTTAAACCGTGTTTGATGTACTATGTTCTTGAAAAGATTCTGTGGTTGCAGCTCTTGTAGTGTTTCTGGGGGTTGTGGGGAACAGAAATGGAACAAAACAAGAGGTGTCTTGGAAATTACGCGTGTTTACTGTAGTTGTCCAATTTTTTTCTAAAAATCCAAGGAGGGGAAAAACTGCTGCATTTAGGAGGAGAAAATCAATGTGAGGGTATTTTTTTAGGGTTTCAGGGCACGGATGCTCATCAGTGTTATAACTGATTAGTGGGGGTCTTCATAGTTACGCTGGGAGCAGAACTGATGAGTCCAGCAGCAGCCTGCTGGTGTTTGGCTAATCAGTCCTCCAGTGGCTCTGTGCTGTGTCAGTGGTGTCCTGCTGCTAATAGCACACCGAAAATTAAACTGACTTGTGCAGCTTTGAAGCTCACCTGCAGGAAATCAGAGTTAATACATTTTGAGACACCAAGTGATGGTAATGTTTCTGATTCCTAATCCCAAATCATGGACTTGGAGTGGTTTTGATTTGTTAAAATTTTCATGGAACAAGTCGCATGTTTAGTGTTGATGGCATTTGACTTCTTTCTGCACCAAATAGAACATTACTTTTCATGTCAGTCATATGATAGTGATTTTAATCGTAATTCAACAGCGAAATGAGGTGTGAACTATCATCCATCCATCCATCCATCCATCCATTTTCATCCGCTTATCCGGGGTCGGGTCGCGGGGGCAGCAGCCTAAGCAGAGAGGCTCAGACTTCCCTTTCTCCAGCCACTTGGGCCAGCTCCTCCAGGGGAATCCCAAGGCGTTCCCTGGCCAGACGAGAAACATAGTCCCTCCAGCGTGTCCTGGGTCTTCCTTTTGGTCTCCTTCCAGTTGGACGTGCCGGAAAACTTCACCAGAGAGGCATCCAGGAGGCATCCTAACTAGATGCCCAAGCCACATGAAGTGGCTCCTCTCCAGGTGGAGAAGCAGCAGATCTAATTCGAGCCCCTCCTGGATGACTGAGCGAGCCCAGACACTCTGTGGAGGAAACTCATTTTGGCCGCTTGTATCCGCGATCTCGTTCTTTCAGTCACTACCGAAAGCTCGTGACCATAGATGAAGGTAGGAACGTAGATGGACCGGTAAACTGAGAGCTTTGCCTTCAGGCTCAGATCTCTCTTCACCACAACAGACTGGGTCATCGCCCTCATCACTGCAGGTGCAGCACCAATCCGCCTATCAACCTCCCGATCCATCTTTTCCTCACTCGCAAACAAGACCCCCACATACATTTGGGGCAGGACCTCGTCCCTGATCTGGAGAAGGCATTGTACACTTTTCCAGCTAAAGACCATGGATTCGGATTCGGAAGTGCCAATTCTCATCTCGGCTGCGAACCGCTCCAGCGAAAGATGGAGATCACGTTCTGGTGAAGCCAACAGGACCACTTCATCTGCAAAAAGCAGAGACCTGATCCTTAGGCCACCAAAACAGTTCCCCTCAACACCTTGGCTGCACCTAGAAATCCTGTCCATAAAAGTTATGAACAGAATCGTGGTCGATGTGTAAATTAACTAGATAAAATGAGGTTCATAAAATATATACATTTTTGTTTCTTTTTCAGAAAAGGATTTTGTAGATGAGAAAGATGGCAAACGATGTTCCTGACTTGTGAAAAATTCTCCAGACTCTCTGTGAGTCATAAAGTTTACATTCTTTATACCACTATTATCTAGGTGATCACTCGAGGAGTGTATCTTTAGCCTTCTGTTGTACTCCTATCAGCTACAGTAACAAAAATATGTAAAAAAAACAGTTGGTATGCTTTGTGATGATCCCTAAGAATATGTTTTGACAGAAAAGCACAACATTTTCCCAACGTGAATTTACCATGCAATACAAATATGAACCTCTGAAAAGTTATCCTCAGTCCCAGAGCAGGAGAAAAAAGTACCATACTCTCAAACAGCAGTCACTGCAGCTGTCAGGTTTTAGGAAGTTCTGAATCAAGTAGACGATAATGAGAAATTACCATATGGAAGGAGGATCGCACTATTTATCTCAAAGCTGTTTGCCTCAACTTACACCTGTGCGTCCTCATTTTTTTTTTTAGCAGAAGCACCATTGTACTGTAACTAGGAGCTGCACCTCACTCACTTAGCTCCATCTTCATCACTGTTTCTGTTCAGCACACTGACACCTTAGTGTGCAAAAGCTTTGCTTCTTTTGACATAAAATGAAGACGCAATATTTTTCAGATGGGAAGTTTGCAAATCATTTTAGATTTGACCTAGTTTTCTTTTTTTGCTCTTAAGGGTGTTCATTGTTTGCTGAAATAGTCCATGTCTAATGTTAATGCTATCAGGTTTGTAGCTCTGCAGACAATTATTATTTTTATTGCAGTTTTTGTGGTTTTGTTAAGAGAAATAAATATTAAAATGACCTTAAATGAGCAAAAACCTCTGATTTAAGATGCCAAGGTTAACAGTCTAACAAAGATGGATGATCTTTTAAGAAATAACAGTTTTAAAGCCATCGCAACATCTTCTGCTGTAAAACAGTCAGTGGCTCACATGTAACCCATCAGTTTGATGTGATAATTTGTTGTGTCCTCCTTGTGTGTCTCTGAGTTATCAGCCAAGGGAGGATTTACAACCCTCTCTTGATCCATTGCCCTCTTCGCAACAGCGTGATTGGCATCCTAAACTGTGGGTTGAACTTGGGTACACTGATAGCAGGACCCTGTGAAACAATTAGTTGACCCATGCACACAGAAAAGCTTTCTGACCCCTATTATACCTGAATGACTCCAGTTTGTGGACCTTAGTTTAATCCTCACCTTTAAGACACTTTAATGTCCTAGACCTAGAAAACCTTATGCTACATTTGTGTAAAGCAGAGGTTCACAGAGAAAGTGTAATACTTGTTATTTTTTAAATATGATTGGTCACGCTAAGTTGCATATGCATGCAGGTTGTAAAAATAGTCTTCGACCCCCATTTCCTGCATTAACTGCCGAAAAAATATAGACAGGGAAATGCTTGAATCAGAAAAAACCACCCAGATTTATGTCACACTGTAAAATTTGCATTCATGGACTCTTGTCTTGGCTAGTAGAAGCTAACCGTTAGCATTAACAACTACACAACTTGGCAGAAAACATTAAGGTTTGTGTTATTTGGGGAGATAAAACATCAATGTTGCCTCTTTTTACCGAGGAAAGAAGAGCAAATGGTGGCAGCAGAAGAGTCATGTTGCTGTTAGCCAATCAGAGGCAAGATGAGTCTCCGTAACTTTCGACGGACTGTTAAAAAATTGGGCATAACTCTGTCACACTATGCGGGCCTGCTGCAGAGCCCTTGCGTAGACGCATAACGGCGTTGTCTACGTTGTGGGTACGGCGTGTCTTCATACCCACACAGACAGAAGTGTAAATCAGGGTTTATGGTGAAAACAGCAGTAGGATTAAGTGTTCTGAGCACAGGACCAAACCTGAAAAAAACGGAGGTGAAAAAAAACCAGTGTGTGATGTGTGTTAGTCCTTTCATCCATTGACTTACTCGTATTGCCTGTTGAAGCTGTCAGCTTGCTGTCACATGCATGGTGATATAAGATTTTCCTGTTTAATCCAGCTGTCACTCTACCCCACTGAATTCAGATTTCTTAAAGTGACGGCTTACTTGTAAGAGAGAACCAAGTTTTATTTGTTTGTGAAACCAGTAAACAGAAAATCCAGAGTGGTACTACTCACATCCACTCGTGATCAGAATGTCTGGCTTTAGGTATATTTGAATTTTGTCGTCTTTCAGATTTTATGGGTGTGTAACACTGGAGGTACACGTCTTCACCCAACCCTCACGATGACTTCCTCATTAGAGCTTACTATTTGGCTTTGGTTCCCTCTGTTGACTGCACGAGCTTTCTCTTGGTTCTGTCACTTCCTTTGGGTAATTGCTGCCTCTGAATCAACTGCTGCTGTGTCTGTCCCGTTATGATTGAGTGGTTCAGGGATTTACCTCGTTTCTCACCCTCACGCCAGCTGGGAAAAGCCCCACACTACATTGCGTTTCCCAGTGAGGAGGTTTTATAGTGAACGTGGTGCAGTTTAATTCTTTAATGGTAATAATCCTTGAAACAGTTTTCATCAATTATGTTCTGCTCAGATTTTCTGTTTTAAGCCTAAATAATGAATGAAAACTATGGAGCCAAAGCAGGGCCAGAATTTTTGGATAATTGGAAAAAAAAATTGCAAGTGAATGTCAGAATGTCAGATTACAATTTGAAATACTAAAAAGTGTATTCAAAATAAAAAAAGTGAAACTACATTTTTATTTTAGTTTCTGGTTTTATGCTTTCAGATCCAAATTTGTTTTCTTCAAGTTTAAATCATTTTTGTTCAGTTTTACTTATTTTTCACTTTCAGATCTCTTTTGCACTGCTAACTGTTAGCATTAGCAACTCCACCACATGGCAGAACTCCTCCAGGCTTGTGTTATTTGTGGAGATGAAACATCAACGTTGCAGAGCAAAAGAGTCACGTTGCTGTTAGCCAATCAGAGGAGAGATGTCCAAAAATCAGGAAATAAGATTCCAAATCCTGTCGTCTTCTGCCACTTTCTTCTCCAGCTGAATTCTACGTCCTCAAAGAGACACACCAGACCTTTTTTCCTCCAGAGTACAACTTACAAGGCATTCATTCCTACTAAAGACGACTGCAAATGTATTAAAAATATGAGCAAACTTGACGTTTAAAGGGGCTATATCATGCAAAATCCATATTTTGGAGCTTATGACCATATTATATTATTTCCTCATGAAAAACGTCCCCAAAGTGGTTTTTGGTAGCCTGGCAAGCCATCCTATATATGTGAATATATAGTCTGGCCACGAACCACTGACGGCTCTCAGTCGTGAGGCGGGATCTACGGTTGTCTTTCAAAATGTCAGCACGCAATTGGATAGCGCTAGGACCAATCAGAGTGACGAACAACATGACGTAATCATGGCGACGGAAAAGCGGGAGGCTTTAATAGCGTCTAGCTTCAATGATTTCTGTCGTTTTGGTATGAAAAACACGCGAATATCAGGTGTACTGGGACATTGCACTACTTTGTTTGATAAAAATAAGAAGCCGCTAAGTATATCAGACAGACTTACGCACGTTGGAGTCTAAATAATCCAATGTTGATGACAAAGCCGTTTCAAACGAACGTGTTTTCCGAGTTGCCGCCATGTTGCTTGGGTTCGCGGCGTTCGCGGCCGCAGCGCTGACGTCATCGGCTACTCCCGCTCTGTGATTGGCCCATGATATAGAGCGCTGTGATTGGCCCAACCAAAACTATAGCGAGTTGTGATTGGATAGACACAGCAGTGGTTTGGGCTGCGAGGTTTCCAATGAAGCGTGCCTAGACCAAACTCTGCAAAGCAAGAATTGGTCTAGTTCACTAGGCTAGGTTTTTGGCTTCATTCATGCATTTTCCTGTCTCAGCCGCTTCTTCCCTTCAGCTCTGCTAAGCTATTGCAAATGCCTAGATGAGGCATGGTTGTGTCATCATGTCCCGCTCCTCCTCATCCAGCTAGCACTCGGCAGTCAGAGTGGGACATATTGGTCACCAGGAAATGTCCCGGTGCTTCTGATAGACAGTTCAGCATTGCTGACATGTTTGAAAATCTGCTTTTCTGGAGATCTAGGCTACGGTTATGTTATGAAATGGTTGGAATTACACAAGGGGAGGTGGGATTTCATCAAATCCAAGCCTCTTATATCCGGGTAGAAGTAACGGCTCACGAAAAAAATTACGTCTCCATAGAAGTTTATCATATATTGTGCCTACTGTTTCTCTGGAAGGTGTAAAATAGCATGATACAGGCCATTTTATGTAGACTAACATGTTTGATATAAGATGACACATAGGGAAATGTGCTCTTATCCAACTCCACAATCTTGTTTTGTTGCTACCTACATCTGTATGCACATCTCTATGTAGGCAGTTATGTTCAGGGCTTCTGTCAGAAATTTTCAACACCTCCCTGGCTTCTCAATAGCACCCAGTTTTGTTTATTTTTTCCACTAGAAAAGACATCCTTCCATTTGTGAAAACAATACTAAAAATAATGAGAAATCTTTGCAAGTCTAAGGTAATGAAGCTCAGCAGCTTATCAGCAACTTTCTTATTTGATCTTTTCTTTAATTCATTGTTAATGTAAAATACAGATTAGAGAACCTTAAGTCAAATTTGAATAAAATAATAGCTAATGTAATTTGTTTTTGATCCACTGCTTATAATGGATTTTCTGCAAACACTAAACCATTTACACATCATGTCTAATACATTTGAATTTTAATTTGAAAAGTTTTTCTTGCAAAATTAGGTGCAGCTGTCTGATTCGTTCAGCGAAGCACAATAGTGGACCTCATCTCATATAAATGAGGTCCTGGAGGTCTCCACAGAGCGCTAATAACAATACTTGCAATCTCATTCACTTTATCACACCACCCTTCTATTGATATTTGTGTTCCATATTCAGCTTTTTATTACTTATCACCATGCGGTTATTCATATCAGCCCTTGTGAGCTGATCAAGGGGCAGTTTTTTTTTTGCAGCGCGGCTTCTCTACTTTGTTGTTTTTATCTGGAGTGCACGTATGAAAAGGGCCTGAGGGAGAAAGACAATGCTGTCTGCTTTAACTCATCTTGCTGCCCGACACTGAGGTATCAGGCACCGGCAGAGGAGAGAGAATATTTTATCTGACACTGTCACTCTATAGAAACCTCAGGGAAGCTGGGACTGCTGTGACACACTTGGTGGTCAGCAGCAGCGCACATGATTATGACGGCTAATGCTAGTCATGTTGTATGTGGTGTTACAGCGGAACTAGAGCTCTGTAGTGTTTGTTGGAATGCCTCTGACTCATCTTTTAGGCTGTTGAAGTGTCAAATGCGTTCACTGTACTTCAGTTGTTTACTTGCTTTTCTAGATTTTCTAGATCTAGATTTTGAGGGTCTATATGTTCATTCAGATTCAATGAAATAGTGGTTAAATTATTGTCTTAAAAAGTCCTAAATCATTAGTTTTTATCAATTCTTTTATGTAAACAGACACTTTAAAGAATTATTTCCTTATGGTAAACTCAACATTACTTGACTGTTTTAATTAAAAAAAGAAATCCTTCCTGCCACTTCTGAATCCCCTCTGATGTCTCCTATATGAGAAAATGATGTGAAATTGTGGCGATCTGGAGACATTAGCTGCCTGAACAACCTCGGCTGGAACGTTTTGATATGTAGCATCACCCTGCTCTACCCTGACCTCCTTCAGCTGATCTTTATGGCTGAGTCCTGCTACCTGTCCAACAAAATGCATTTTGTAAACTTGTTCTTTAGATTATGATCTAAATCTCATGGCCATAGGCAAGGATTGGGAAGGACCCAACCTTCACCTGTGGATCTATTGGATGGACCAATAAATTGAGAGCACCTTTTTGCTGTGACTCCTTATTAACCCGCACAGATCAGAGCAGACCCTTTTTTTTATAATTCTTTTGTAATTCTTTCACTTTTACAGTACTTTTTGTCCCTGATCTCACCATCCTTCCATCACTTTTGAGCAAGGCACCAACATACTTTAACTTTAACATAAAGCACTTTGGGGTCCTCTGGCTCTGAAAGGCGCTATACAAGCAGATGTCATAAACCATGTGATGGAGAAACATAATTACATTTGTTAGCTTATTTGCTAGCAAGACACACTAGAAGAGAACAACAATCAGCTGCAGACCATTAAAGCTGTGGTCCGTATCGTTACATCATTAAGGAGAGGAGGAGATTTTGAACAGCTATAGCTCCCACCTCTGCTCTGCTTCCCAATCAAGAAGGAGCCAAAAGCCACACCTCATAACGCGATAGCCTTGTAGCGCTAATGGACAAGTAATATATTTTATATGTTCCTGCTCAGATACACCTAATTCTAACTGCTAAGTTATCTCGTAATTAAATCTGCAGTGTTCAAGCAGGAAACATGCATTTAGTAAAGCTGTTCTTTAGATTATGATCTAAATCTCATGGCGTTAACGCTACAACATTGTTAGCTGGGGTATGCGTAAGGTTGAATGCTACGCTAATCACTTAGCTCCAATACACAAAAGATAAATCCCTTTTCTTTCCTCTCCCTTCTCTTCCAAAGTTAGCTTGAAGTTTACAGACTGACATTAATTCAATGCAGGTTGAGTTAGCGCTCAAGCTAGGTTGCTGTGCTAAGCTGAGGGAGGAGTCTATGTCACACCGTAGTGCATGCTGGGAACTGGGCTGCATTCTCTTTAATTGACAGCTCCCTCTTGTGGATATGGAATTTTATTGGTCAACACTCTAGGATCGAGTAAATGGTTGGGTGGTGGAGGCTCTTAAGGGAAATATAAATTCTGAAAGACAACCTACTTTATATCAAAGAACAGGGTCAGATAGTCACATTTTTAAACTACGTACCCCAGCTTTAACTCTATGCTGACCTGCATGGTGGTGCATTTCGAGCTCAACTTCTATAAAATACTTTTACTGAACCCTGTGATTAGTTTTCCTGCTCAATATGAAAAATGAAGGTGAGATTTTTAACAATACTACAATTTGGCCGACTCATGCCATAGACAATAGATGGCCTGTTCAAACAGCCATTGTATGCTTTGTGTGAATTTCTTCCATTTGCAGATATTCATCTCCCTTTTTTCTTTCCCCAGGTTGAAGCTATTCCTGTGAAGCGACACAACATTACACAACTCAGTGTGATTGCCTCATCTATAAACCTGATGAAGTTCATCCTAATGGTTCGAGATTGATGAGACGTAAATTGCAACAGAGGGGAAAGATGTGGGCGTCATTGTTTCACATGATTGCTGCTTTTGTGTCTGTCCACGTTGTTCAGTGCCAGACTATATGCACCAGACGAGCTACTCTTGACTGGCACCTTAAAAAGCACACCGTCCAAATGAATTGGACTTTAATAGGAAACATCTGTAAGACCGGGTCTGAGTGCTGGGATTCTCAGGGGGGCTCCAATTTGAGCGAGCAGCTTTTCAGCTTTCCACAGATATGCCCACTCCAGCTCCAACATGGAGACAAACTGTGGATGGCTGCTGATGAAACCCTCAAGTCATATGGCATCAGGATCCTCAATGTGTCAAAAGACAGCTTTGAAAGTTGCTCTGTAAACGTACAGTTACAAAACCAGTTTCTGTTCCCCTACAATATGAATAAAAGCGAGCAAGTGGAGGCCAAGTGGATCGTCCCAGGTCATCATTATTTTATTGCGCTTCACGAAGATGACACACAGTTGTGCAAGCTTGGTTTAAGGCTTAATGTGTCTGTTAAAGCACAGCTCTGCCAGGCCACTCCTCTGATTCAGCTGTGCTCAGGGAATGGAGTTTGTCAGACGGATTTCTGGAAGGCCGCGTACCGCTGTCGATGCCACCACCGCTACTCGGGGAGGTTTTGTGAAAATTTTGATGTCTGTATGAATAATCCTTGTGAAAACAAAGGAGTCTGCTTGAGCAATGGGTCCACAGATCCAAGCAACAGGAGCTACAGTTGCCTCTGCCCACCACATTTTACAGGTAAGAACAAATGGCCTCATTTCCACTATAGGAGGTCAGGGACGTTTCTGGGAGGGGGGAAGGTACCATGGCATTGCCCTTTTAGTCGTCGTGTTTCCATACAAAATTGACCCTTTTAGGACTGAGGCTGAGACATCGGCGTATCGCGATCATTTTGGAAGTACATGATGTCACCGATGGGTGACAAAAGGCATCACCCGACATTAAGAACATCAAAATGTTATTCTGTCAACGTACGCCATCCTTTAATCCACTCACGGGGGTGCGGCTATGTGATGTAGAAAGCAGCGTTCAATGACCAGAAGAATTGCCATTTGTTACGGCTCTTTGTGGTCTCTTACGAAGTGCCGTAACAAATGGTACGTTAGCTTGAATTACGGAGTTGGTGCAGGGATTTCCGCTGCATTTTACTGCTTTGGGGATTTAGAAACAGTGATTTTAAAGCAGTGTGCATGCTGCTTAGTTTTTTTTCCTTCTATTCCGCTTCGCCACTTCCAATTTTAAAAATTTCGGTTGTTTGGTGACGTGCGCCGATGTCATTCCCTACTGAGTTACAACCAATCAGCATGAATTAACCACAAGTCCCGCCCAGCGACTCTACTGGGACGAGTTCATACTCCAGGGTCAGGTATTTGGTTGGTCCCTGAAATTGCCCAGAAAGTGGTCCTTTTGGGTCAGCACGGTAGAATGGAGCCACACGCAGACCATGAACATCTGGTAAAATTAACCAGATGTTCTTATAGTGAAAATGGCCCAAATTTCATGAAAGCTTTGCTGACCACTTGAAAATTCATGTAGATCTTAAATACCTGAAAATATTTCTCAGCCATTCTTTTGTATATTGGACAAACCAAGTTAAGCACTGTGTTAACATGTTTTTTTATTAAGCATCATTTCACATTCTGGTTATGAATACATAAAGTGCAAAACAACTCTTTGTGCAAACAAATCTAAACTCACATGTTTCACCTAAATAGCTTTCCAGTGTGCCGTTTGTTTTAGGCATCAACTGCTCTGAAGTTGTTGGGAAAGAAAACTGCGACCGAGTTTGTGAACACGGGATGTGCGTTCAGACATCGTCCACCTCCTTCAAATGCATTTGTGGGACTGGATTGTCTGGTAGGCAGTATTTTCTATTTTTAATGATGTATCATAGATGAACTTTCTGCTACAATAATGTTAAAAACAGCTATAGGAATGAATCTAACACTTCATTGTACAAGTAGTGGGAAAAGGGATCTCCTACATCTCAGTTTCACATAACTGACATTTATCTGAAAGGGAAAAGTATTTCTGGAAAAGCTTTAACTGAAGTAAAAAGCATCAAAAGTGAAGATGGGTTATTCCTAATGGACCATAAACCTGATTCCACCTGATCTTAGAGCTGTCATCATAATATACAAAGTGTCTATTTCAAATTAAACACCTCTTGTTACATTCCCAGATAGGATGCTGTAAAGGGGCAAGGCTAAACTGCTAGCTAACTGAGCGTGTCTGAGCTAATAAAACAAAGGTTTACAGCAATCAGTTTAGATTGTAATTTGCTATGGGCTGTGTCTCCTGAGCAAATTATACCAAATTCTTGATCATAAAAGAGTGGCGGGAGAGAGAAGGGCCAGGCTTAAAACCAAAAGGAAAGGTCACATATGAATATTAAGATTCTGTTTGTTTTATTGTCTCAGAATGACAACCCGAGTTGAGGACAGTGCCCAGTTGTGGATTTCCACAGCTCTTTTATGCTAATAATCCCTCCCTATTACATTTAGAATGGCCCAACTGTTTCCTCTTTTCATTTAGAGGCAGTACTGGATGCTCATGTAGGAAAATGAGATGGTTTGCTGAACTTGTATGGAGACAATTACTGTTGGGCTCATTATTTAGTTTCATCTACCAAAGCACAGTTAGTTTAATGGATATCACAGCCGAATGGGCTCTAAGACCTGGATACTCCCCAGGCTGCCCTGGATATCACTGCCTGCAGTAAAAGCAAGCCTGCAATGAACTTTCTGGAGTAAGCCCTCCAGGTGGCTCCTTACATTGATTCATTGTTTTGTTTGCAGCACACTTTGCCTTGGCAGCAGTTTTGAAGTGTCATAGTTTTGCCTTTTGAGTCCAGCCCAAGCTTTCAGCTTATTATTTCAGAGATGTGGTTTCAAGGTTGCTTACAGTACTCTCCGGCATTCTTTTGTACAAGAGCCCATTAGGGTCATACAGCGAAGGAAGAAAGTCTCTTTGTATTCCACCAAGGCGATAGCTGAGATGGAAGTACGTGTTGTGTGCCAGTCATATTTTTGTTTGTGAAATCGTCGAACAGCCGCAAAGGATGCACCCGTTACATTTATGTTGGTTAAAAGTTGCAAAAAGCAGATAAAAAAGAGCATTGGCCTCGGCGGATGCTCCTCCGTGATAGCGGCCCTTAGATTTAAATACGGCTTTGAAGAATAAATATTGAAACTGAAGGAAAGTATTTTCTGGATGAAAAGAACTGTGAACATTTGCAAGAGAAGATTAAACATTTAACAACCTTCGAAAATAAATGTCACCATTTTGCCTTCAGCTTTGTGATATGTGGGTGTCACTTGCATGTTGAAGTAGAAGTTTCATATTTTAATAGAGAAAAAGGACAAGTGTCATATAGAAAAGATGTTCTTTGACTGAGAATATGACACCGAACTGGTGAATCCTTGGTTTTATACTCAAGAAGCTGCATGGTGGTGCAGGTGGTAGCACTGTTGCGTTGCAGCAACAAGGTCGCTGGTTCAAATCTCGTCTTTGCTGTTTTTCTTCATGGAGTAAGCTTGTTCTCCCATGCATGCATGAGATTTCTCCAGGTGCTTCGGTTTCCTCCCTCTGAGCAAAAACATGCATGTTAGGTTAATTGAAGACTCTAAATTGGTGTGAGGGAGTGTGAGACTAATTGTGTGTCCCTGTGTGTGGCGACCTGTCCAAGATGTCTCCCGTCTCACACCTGATGACCACTGGAGGTGGGCACCAGCTCCCTCGTGACCCCAATAAGGCTGATTCAGTGAAAATAATGACTGGATGGATCATTTAGAGAAAGATATACTAGTTTTAAAAGATCAAAACTTAAACTGTAAGAATTTACTTTTTTAGGCTTTATTTTTAAAGAGAGACATTTGTGAAAACAGAGAAAATGTTCTACTTTAGTTAATTAAAAAAGTCAAATAAACTTTTTTAATTAATGTCAGAACTTGCAGCTAAATTTCAGGAAAGGCAATCTACTGACAAAGGCTTGCTCTCGTCTTTGTTTCAGACCTTTTCAGGTATATGAATCAGAGAGAACGCGGGGAAAGAAGCAGAATATAATTCAGAAGATTTCAAAGAGTCGAGGTCTTTCAGCATCTTGAGTGCATGCAATTGTGAAAAGGTCTGAAGAGTCAGAAAACAAAAAGCTGTGTAATGACAAAGGCTAGAAATCAAGGTTTTCTGTTCAGTTTATTTATTTTTTGTGTCCTTACCTGAGACATTTATACCAACGGAGGAAATTATATTTGGGCTTGAGCTAATTTGTGATGCACTGGAAGAATGAGTTCCTTTTTAGTTGTTTTTGGGTGGTGGTGGGTTGTTCTACATCAGGAAGTACCATTATCAGTGACGCCCAAAGCAGCAGAGATGGTAATGACCTGCATCATTGCACATGGCTGATTCCTGTTATGGTACCACTGGTGCAGGAGTGTGTGTTGTCCTGAGACGCGTCCTGTCAAAACTCTTTCTCAGTGCTGGTTTCTTAGCTCAGTTCTGATTCATTTCTGATCACGAGTATCGCTCTCCCACCAAATATGTTATTCTGCTTCAACCTGCAGCCGTTCTGATTATTGACTTGCTTTTTGTCACGAAAATGAGTCTCTGCTTCACTTTCTTAGATTTTTAATCTATTTTCGCCACATTCTTATAAATCTTGAAACCAAGTTTTCCATTTATTCTGACTATAAAATGATGCCTAACAACAAACAGAACAATGTGTTATAATGACACAAAACAGCTGATATTTTTCCGTTTTAAATGTACAATGCATGCATGCATCAAAACGCAATTTATCTGCATTCTCCCTCAGCCTGGGCAGCGGTCATCAAATTTGCTTTAGTTGTTAATGCTCTTTGAAGAAAGCCAGGATCCCGTGGATCTGTTTGCATAGTCATGGTGTCCTGCTGTCCCGTCAGCTTCTTGTGAGTTCTGTGGAGCTTGTGTTTTCTCCACCTCCCTGTTGTAGTTGGCTCATTAATCAGTTGGAATTTAGTGGCTGCTCCGGGGCTGGCTGCCCACATTGGCCAAAGCCTATGCACACAGAATAATGATTTGAGCTCTTGGGATGTTTCAAATAAGATCTTCTTTTGATTTGACTCTCGTTTGCACTAACTTTAACATATTAGTTGCAAGACTTTACCATATTCACACTGTGAAGCAGTTTTACAAAGTATTTAGGAATATTTTTAAAAATATTATGTCCTGTTATGATTGTCGAGATCATCTAAATACAGAAAATGTAAGAAAAATGTGGTTTCCATGCAAAGCAAGGAAGTTGTTAGGACTTCTTGACACGAGTGAAGCTAATGATATGAAGATTATATGCGTCAGAAGTAAAAGTGACGAGAACTATCTGAACTGGTGCAGCTTTTGGTGAACCAGTTCTGGAAACTCGTAAAAACGAGGTGATGCAAAAGCAAACCCCTGAAGTTGTATACAGTAAGATTGATGCCCACAGAGGAGGCTGTGAGGAGCCTCTGGGACGTGTGCTCTAGTATCAGCAGGGGGATTAAAGAAAATATGCAAAGGAAGAGTCACTAGAAAGATAAATGTGTAGGCACCGTGTGAAGAACGAACCGAAAAAAAAAAACCAGAAATGAAAACCCCACCAGGGAATAACATCAAATTTTTATTCACCTTGAACCTGCAGTGAATTTAGTCTAATTTTATCTTTTTTGTGCATAAAGTCACTGCAGCATTACTCTGCATCTGGTTATGTTGGTGTTGATAAGAGCTTCTATATGATGCTAATTTACACCTTTCAGAGCAACAATAGGCCCATAAATGACTAAATATTAACGTTGGAGACGTCATTTGTTCTGAAATATAAATAATTTTCTTGAAACATTTTTCAACCAGGAAATTAGACGCTTAGATTAGATGAAAGCCTGCCTCCAACTGTGTGAACTCCACCCATTTCATATTGTATCCCCAGATCCCCAACAGAGCATCATGGGCCATGAAGAAGATGGAAAATAAGATGAAGAATAAAGCAAAGTCTGGCAATATGCCATAAATCCATGTCAAAATGAAACATTGCACTTTTAAACCAAAATGTTGTGCACACAGCTTTATTATTGCTGACGCAACATTGTCAGCTAGCGGCTAGCAGTTAGCATTTTGGTTTTCCTCACAACTCTGGCCAACTCTGGTGGTTTTAATGTTGAAACGGCGCCGGTTTGAGAAAGTAACTCATGTGGTGGTTGTTTAACATCATCTGTGAAATAACCGTGACAGAAAAATACATTCTGGCTCAGTTTTTGAGAGCTCCCGAAGATAAAATCCAACCATTTCTGGCAATTAATCTTCTTTGGAATGACTGATCAAATTCCTATACCTCTCGCAGCCAAAAAAGCAATTTTGCATTTGTGACATCATCAAAGGTGCAGACTAGAAAAGAAAGGAATCACTTCTTCACAACTGTGGAGATTAAGGGCCGGAATATAATTGCTTTTAATCACATGCACGCGTGATTTATCATGGCTGCCTTGCGTAATTTGTGTCTGTTAGACGTGTCTGTTAGACGTGTCTGTTTGACGCGTCTGAAGCGTAATTTGTGCGTGTCCTCTGAAATTAACGCGACGTGTTCGCAAGCTGCAATATGCAGGTAACCAGTAGGGGGAGTTGACAAAATGAGTGAAACATACTCACCATTGTCGCACCGTCTCTGGTTTAGAGGTCTTTCATACCTTCTGTGAAAATGCTGTTGTCTTTTTGCTGTTGGGATCTCAAAATGAACCAGTTACTGATTTCATCTATTGACACCATGTTTGTTTTGGTTGTACCCTACAAACCTGGGACTCTATCTGGTCTGAGTTCTCTACCGTGTCCCCTAGTGGAACACTCCAGTACTACGTGCAGTGCAGCAGCAAGTATGTGAATAAGACACAGCCTGCTGCCTGCATCAACGTGAGGTTAAAAAGCAAGTGTATTCCCAGCCTAAATCCCCTGCTTGCAACTTGGAGAGAGTGAATGTTAGTGTTTACAGGCCAGGGGAGGAGCATGCAGGTTAGATACTACCTTGATGGGGACAAGTGTGACAGGATGACGCAAAAACGCCCCATTTAGCCGTTTACAATAGCTGAGTGGACCAGCAATGGATCGCAGCTCAGAGCAGGATTCTAGCGTGAAGTGAAAAATTGCTTTAGGGGATTTTTTAATGAGGAAATAACAAAATAACAAAGTCAAACACTCAAACGTTGATTTTGCATGATATTGGCCCTTTAAAAAAAAAGATGGCTACAGGTTAGTTGAAAATGACATACTTCTGATAAAGCTTACAGTATGAAATGAGCTGCAGCTCTGATTTAAAGTCAAGTGAAATCCTCAGTGAGAATCATTCTACGGTTTAATGATGACCCGTGCCCACTGTGTTAAAAATGTTGCTCCTCATTACATCTGAATGGTTTTATTGCTGTTCAGTAAGATTGTTGGCTCCTACAAACAATGTCTCTAAGCAACTGAAGGCCAAGATGAAATACACTTTCTCCTTAAAATGCATAATTTTAGACATTCGTAGTGTAAAATCAATATTTCGTAACTGATAAAAAGTATCAATAAAAATCTCCAGAGGCCTAGAAGCCATTAAAGTTGTTTTTTTTTTTAAACAATTTTCTTTTCTTTTAAACTGATTTATAATCCATTACTTCCAATTTAAGGTTTTAAATAATGAATTGGAAAAAAGTACATTGGCAGACCAGGTTTTGATTCTCTACTTGTGCAGCCTGGACAAAACTACACTAATTTTGTGTTTTGAATTTTGCAGGCCCTCCTTGTGCGAAGAAGAAAGCCCTCTGTGACCCAAATCCATGCAGGAACGGAGGGACTTGTGCAGAGACCCCCAACGGATTTGTGTGTCTCTGTCCGGACTCTGCAGTTGGCTTGGACTGCGTGTCGCATTCGTGTCCGGGGGAACAAAATTGCACTGCAGGGGAGCATGTGAGGACTTATTTGTTTTGTCTCAGCGGGGCGTAAACAAGAAATGTCATATGAAAATTAATAGTGTCCCAAAACAAGATCAAATGGCTTCATTCTGAAGGCTGCGGTGGCAATTAATATTTCCCGCAGAAGATGAGCAGAGGGAAGGAGTGCTCGCTTTCTCCAGCATTTTGATTAAATGACCCTGTGCATATTTAAGTGTCAGCTTGAAATGGCTCTCATCAAAACCTTTTTGTAATTGGATGCTTGCTGCTATTTTCACCTTTCACTGCAAATGTTATTGTGCCCATACATTTTGCAAAGGCGGTGGTGTTTTGAATGGAGGACTCTCTGGAGGGAATGCAGTAGTACTCTAATTGTCTTTCTGTATAACCTTTGTTTTCTTTAGGACACTTTGTGAAGTGCACTGATTTTCACAAAACACCCATAGAATTTCTAAAAAGAGGATAATTTAAAACGAACCGTTTTTATACCATAGCTGCTGCTTAACAGCAGTTTTATTGGTTTAAACGGCTCAAAATACACAAACACAGTAAAATTAGTGTCTCTAAATTAGTTTAAATGCTGTGTAGGTTGCTGAAAATGCCATGTGAATTAAAACATCGTTAAACGATCTGCTGAAACCCGAGAGTATGAAAAACATCTGAAGGGATGTTGAAGCTGAGTCATTTTAGTGCTTTTTAAAATCACATTTATGCTTATTTTGATGTCGACAACAAGCAAAAATATCAATGCTTCTGTTCCATTATGAAAAAAAATGAAAATCTGAAATTGATATTTTTTCCCATTTAGATATTTTTATTGGGTGACTCATGCTGTTTTAATGCTTCCATCTTGTGTTTTGTTTCTCTTCTATTAAAATTAGCAAACTGTTGTCAAAAAAGGGGGAAAAACAGTTTAAACTATTTAGCAGTTATAAATGATGAAGCTACTTTTCCACTCTAACAAGTCCTACCTGAACTTTTAGCTGAACACAGTCCTAAATGAAAAGGACTCGACATTCATCATTCACTGATGAAAAATGTAACAGACGTTTTTTGGATGCAGCAGCAAACGTTTATAATTACCTGAAATAATCCTGAGCCCATGCAGTGGCATTCAGGGCAGATTTGTGTTGGCTTTTGAAGGTGGTGCATCCAGAAATCCAAAGGATTAAGCTAATTTTTTAAACTTGTGCATGACAGGTTCTCTGAAACTTATTATCTCAGTGTTGCAGATTATTAAAAGATCGGTTTGTTGTTTTCTTAAGGTTCACTGAAAAAAGTTTACTTGTTCTTTTTGAAATGGTCACTCTGAGTTTCACGCAGAAAGTGAAAATGGTTTTCTAGCCCGGTTTCCTGCATTAGCCGTCGAAAGAAAATAGACGTGGGAACGCTCGGGTCAGAAGAAGCCAGTCAGATCTACGTCACACTGTAAAGTAGCATTCATAAACTCACCCGCATTGGCTCGTAACCGGGGACGGTTGTTGTTGAATGAGCGTCCATGAGAAAGCAGAGCATGTTATGGCTAGTAGAAGCTAACCATTAGCATTAGCAACTCCACAGCACAGGAGAACTCCTTCAGGCTTGTGTAATTTGTGGAGCTAAAACATCAACATTGCATAATGAACAAAGGCAGTGGAAGAGCTACGTTGCTGTTAGCCAATCAGAGGTGAGATGTTTGCATATCATGAATATTAATATTAACTCATTCACTGCCATTGACGATTTTAGTCGTCAATGGCAGTGAATGAGTTAATACGACTTTAGTCGTCAATTGCATTTTTTACGGGGGGGCATCGGAACGAGCCCCTGCACCGTGAGAACAAACATCACGTGTCTAAAGTGGATCTTCATTCGTGTATGTCACACATCACGTGATCAGGAAGTGGAAAATCAATGAATTAGGAGTTTGTTTTGGGACGCTGCTGTGAAAAAAGCGATGTGCCAACCGGAAATGCTTCTGTAGCTCACGCTTCGACAATAGATTGTGAAAGAACGGATAACGCTAGAAATACGGCGATTCTTCCTGATGTAAGAAGTGAGTCTACTCTTTCTTTTGGTAGTATTGGCGTTTACATGAAAAAACAGTAAATGCTCAAAAACCCTGGCAGTCAGGGGCTTTCTGATCAGAAAACGGCTGGAAGTGAATGAGTTAATTATTAATGAGTAAGACTCTAAATCCTGCCTAAGTTACTCCTCTGGGTAACGTTCCACTTCCAGAACTAGGAGTGCTGTGTTTTTGTTCCAGGCATTCATTCATTCATACAGAAAATGTATTAAAATAGTGAAAGTTAAAGTCCCATTAGTCGTCACACACTGGTGAATTTTTTTCTCCACATTTGCCCCATCCCCTGGGAGAGCGGTGAGCTGCAGACACGGCCGCGCTCATGAGCTATTTTGTGGTTTAAACCTCCAATCGAACCCCTTAGTGCTGACTGTCAAGCGGGGAGGCATTGGGTCCCATTTTTAAAGTCTTTGGTATGACCCGACCGTGGATTTGAACCCACGATTTCCCAGTCACAGGGTGTACACTCATATTCCACTATGCCACTGAGCTGGTATGAATGTCCACATAAAAAAATGTCATGATTCTTTGAACAATTCAACCATGTACTCTGTTGTAAACCTCATCAATCATGCTGCTGACCAGGCAACACTGAGACATTCTACCAGGTGTTTTATTTATTTAGTCAAGATGTTGCTAGATTCAAAATCAAAATGAGCATAAATTAAAAAAAATCTATCTCTTGATTTTGCTCAAGATTGGTAAAGAATGGTTTTATGACTTCACACACTATGTAAGATGTCCTGTGGATATTATTGTAGCGGTTGATCAAGGCACCATTACTCACTACAGATTTTTATTGATAAAGTTCCTACAGTTAGTGATCTAATGCACCATCTGTGTAATCTGACCCTTTTCTCCCAACGCTGACAGGTGACCTAGATTTTTGTTCTTCCCGTTTTGCTTCTATGTGCAGGTCTCTGGATGTGTTTGTGCAGATGGTACTTTGGTCCCAGAATGCAGGAGGCAGCAGAGCATGTGCAGCCCATCGCCATGTCTGAACAATGCTACCTTCGTGCCTAGGGGAAAGGATTACTTCTGCAGGTAAAACACAGAGTGCTATCTAATGGGGTCAGTCTCCTAGGCCCTGTTCACACCTGGCTTTAACATGCATCTTGAGTAACCTGAACACTGGTGTACGGTTAACTACACCTGGGAATGAACCAAAAGATGCATCATGAATGCATTGAGACCTAATGACTCGGAACACATTAGGTGGAGGATCTGGGGTGCATATGGCTTCAGCTGTTAACTATGGATATGTAAATAGCATGGCTAACAGCAAAAAAAACTTTTTCCTGAAACATGACTAAACATTTTTTTATCATCACAAAATTTCCTCCACAGAAACATCTTTGTTTTCATCTTTTATTTGTGTTTTTTTTTAGTGATCTAAGATTACAATACTAGATTACTGCCTATGTGTATATACATGTACCCTTGTTTTTATCTTTCTTCTAATTACCCTTTGAGTGATGGTGCTGCTGTGACAAGTGAATTTCCCCACTGTGGTGTCAATAAAGTCTATTCTATTATGTCTTAAAGATTTAATTTAAAGCCATTTTTAAATAGACACGATCCCTTTTTCATGTTATTGTGGTTTATTTTTATAAATATCTCTTCATCCAACAGTTGATCAAGCAGTGCGTTTATTCTTTTAGCACTTATTTTACTGTATTATTATTAAAATCCGAGTCTATATGTTATTTTTAGTGAATTGCGATAATCAGTCCGTTATTTACGCTCCCATTAAAAGTTTATTAGCTGAAAAATGAGTTCAAATGGATGCACCATTTACTGCGTTTCAGGAATGTTCACAGGAAATCAAACAGTTTAAAAACTTTATGTGAAACTGTTTTAATGATTCATGCTGTTAGCAAATATTGATGAGTCATGGTCAGTGCTTGGAAGTTGGTGAGTATTAAAAATTCTGCAACAGATGTGCTTTGAAAAAAAATCTAGCAACAGTTTCTCCTTAATAAGAGGCTTATGTTGGATTATAGTCAGCTTTTGATGTCTTCTACATTCTTACCTTAATAAAACCTGTTATTTTATAACACCCTATGCTAAAAATGTTTATTATTTACATCACTGGGGTGTATGTGAACGTGTTTTCTTTTATTTTTAGTAGGAGTTTTCTTTCAAAGCTTCTTGTTTTGCGACTGGTTGTGTTGTAAAGCACCTTGAGGGGTCGAGGAACCATATCAAATACAGGCCATTTACAATTTACCATTATATCTACTAGGGATGTGCGAAAATATCGATATATCAATATATCGTGATATTTTTTCTTGCAATATTATATCGATATACAAAAACCGTGTATCGAATTTTTTGGAAAAATTACTTGCAAACATTTGTGTATTTTCTTTTATTTTGGTGTAATTCAAACGCCGACCGCTAGTTGGCAGCAGTGTGCAATGGGTTTTGTTTCCACGATTGAAATGTAAATCCCTCTATTATGGTTCAGATACCTCATGTTATACATGTTACGTTTGGACTGTTTATTGAATTTTCCTACAATAAATTCAGTCTAAAAAAATCGCTAATATTGGCTGGCTGAATGTATCACAATATATTGTGATATATCGTATCGTCTCCCCTGTATCGTGATACGTATCGTATCGCCAGAATTTTACCAATACACATCCCTAATATCTACTGAATCTCGGATCATATTTATCATAATTTTGCATTACATGTCCTTATTTCTCATTTTGGATTTCGCTCACTAAATTTGTATTTATTACTTTGGTTGTTCTGATATTCTATCTCCACCCGTTTGACAATCCAGGTCAAAGAGCCTGGAAGAAAAATGTGCACACATTTCAGTCAAACCCGTATCGCAGTAAGATCACGTGGGAAAATTTAAATTACAACCTCATGTTTCCGGTAAAAAATGACATGGTAGTGTGGTTGTTAGTGCTTGAGGTTTGAATGAATTGATTTTAATGACACAGACCCCCCCTCTCTCAACAGATGTCTGAGTGGCTTTTCTGGGAAGAACTGTGAAGAAATAATTGACTACTGCCGGCTGCTCAATATCAACTGCCTAAATGAAGGATTGTGCTTGAGTGTAATTGGCGGATATCAGGTAGGTAATATAATGTTGCAGTCATAATGAAATACAGTGAAGCCCACCAAATGTGACCTGAGCTTCATCTTAATGAGGGTCTGGATGTGAACAGCGTTGAGCTCATTCCTTGGTAAATGCTCTTTGTTTTAGCTTTAAGACTGAAACAAATGGTTGTTCCCATTAAAATGAAAGCAACATGATTTGTCATTTATTGTATTTGTTATTTACAGGGAGACATTTTGAAAATTTTGCATCCATTAGAGCTGATTTCAGTGAATGTTTTTCTCTATGAAAACACAAAATCTTCTGTTTGAAATTTTGCCAAATTAATTAAATTCAGACCTTTTCAGATTTTTCTTTTTTTTTTCACTTTAAAGCAACATTCTGCAACTTTTACACCTTAAAATTATGCTTTTTTGTAAAGTTTTTGCGTCATAGTATTATCTATTATGTTCATTTTCATACCTGTGATAGTGTTGGGGGGTCCCACGTCTGTTTACAGCACTATACAGTTTTTTTTGGGCTTCGGGTAGCGCCCGAAGTACTGACTGGGTGTCGTTTTACGGCAGAATATGGCAAGCCAAAGGGATAAAAAAGTGCGCGTTCTAAACGCGCGTTATGTCCGCCAAAATGCGCATCTTGAACGCGCTTTTTGACGCCAAAGAGGGCAAAAACTCGCATGTTCTAAAAGCGAGCATTATGTCTGCCAAAACACGCGTCTTGAACGAGCGTTTTGGCACACATAATGCGATTTTAGAACGCGCATTTTTTTATCCCTTTGGCTTGCCATAATTGTATAACGTAGACTCGCTGTAGCAGTGGCAGATTCACCAAAGAAAGCTAGAAATCCCTTATCAGAGGAATATAGGAAAAGAAAAGAAGAACGTGATAGAACAAGAGCAAAGACCAGAGTTATTATTGGGCCGTCTTTTCCTCGCTGGAGAGCTCTTTTAGAAAGAACGGCATGAACTACGGACTCTAATCTAGCCGTGCTGCTAATGGCTAGGTAAGTAATAAATGATTTCACCAGGGTTATTGTGTTTGGTCGAGCATAAAGTTGTTATACAGTCCTGATAAAACGATTCAATGTGTGGAGGTGGAAAAGTGTGTTTTCGTTGTTTTGCCTGACATTATGTAAACATGCCTTTTATGCCCGAGAGAGATTTAATGTTACGACAGTGACGTTACGCAGCAAGCCTCTAGAGGGCGACAGAGACCATATAACTGCAAAGTTGCGGAATGCTGCTTTAAGTGTAAACGGGAAATTTCCTCTTGGTAAATTTTTGTGGTTAGCTCCTGTGGTGGCTCGTCTTTCCTGATGAGAAGGGAGAAAAACATCTTTAAAAAATTACTATAGATATATTTTCTATAAATGTTAGTTTTGCTTAATTATGTGTTCCTGCATACAATCTGAATTACCTATGCATCATTTTCACCAGCTGTCTCTGATTTAACAGTGAATTTCCTCCAACAAAATCATTATTTCACTCCTGGGACACTGGAAAAAGGGCCCCTGAACTGCAGCTAAACAGCCAATCATGTTTGGTTGCTAGGGAAAACTGGAGAATTTTTGGCCAATCAGTATCACTGAATTTAATGTATTTAGGGGGCACTGGCCAACAGCACCCCAGGCACAGGCCTAGCATGCTAGAAGGTGCTGGATCCCTCACTCTCTGATTTACACACACACTCACTGTTGATGGAGCTGAAATCATACCCGTAGCTGTTGTAAAATGTGTTTTTGTTCTAATTTTATGGGATTATAATGTTAAAAACTAAATATCTAATTCGCCTTCTAATTAGTGATTTAATGTAGTGATACTGGTGGAATTGAGTGCTGCACTTTGAGGGTCACATGCTGGTTGGGGTCTGAAAACTCAAACTGGAAAACAAACTAGGAAAAGATAAATTGGACAAAATTAACTGCAGTTGCTTTATGTTTGGTAGAAAGGTGCACACAGTAGGTTTCTTTGAGTATTTTTCTAGTCTGATTTATCTGTAAATTGTCTGTAAAACTGCTTATTTGGAGAAGAGAAGTTAATGATTGTGTTGGAATTGTAGGAATTTTCTGACTGCTCAATTGAGTTCTTATAATGGACTAAAAAGTGACATCTTTTCACACATAGATCACCTGGAATTTGTTTCACCAGCCGCCAATGTTTCACTTTTTATTTTAACTAATGCATTATTTTTCTTGGGATTTTACAAACCTGCTACTACTTTATCCCACATTCTCTTCTCACTTCCATACAAAACGGTATAAAATTAAATCTGACAGATTTAATTAAATCATGCGTTTTGTAATTAAAAAAGTGACTCTTTCATTGTGAAGCAGCTGTTGATATCTCAAGGATAGAGACAGATAAAACATTTTTTGTGCACATGAACAGGAGACTTTCTTTCATTTTAATAACCCGACCCTGTTACTTGAATGAAATGTTGATTTATTTATTCAATAGTGCAAAAACAGTCAACATATTTAATTCTGAAAGTCAACAATTCAAATCATTATCATAGATTTATTTTAAATGCAGTGGTTTGGCACAAAAGGTGGAGAACTGTTATATTTGCTGACTTTTTTGTTGTGCTAATAAAAACAGCTTTGTTCAGTATGTTTTTGAATGCAGACACCACCACGTCTCTGCCTATTTTAGGTAATTTGAGTATTTTTTGCAGTGCATTTGTGCCCCTGGTTGGATCGGGGAGTTTTGTCAACATGTAGGCGACGCCTGCTTGATGAAACCAGACAGCTGTTTAAATGGAGCCACTTGCATTTCAACAAGTCAGCCGTCGTCTCCTCCTCAGCACATCTGCAAATGTCCCCTTGGTTTCACAGGTGAGACAGCTTTTCTTTTTATCTACTTTGCACCTTCCCAGTGTCCCTGTGCACCTCTATGTTGAACAAAATGGTCTTTTGTCTGCAAACTTTTGTGAAATGGATAATTACGGGTTGAGTGTTGACATGTTGACGCTAAGGGAAAACCGGAGCTGTCAGAGTTGGATGTAGACTGTGTTGCCATCTGCTGATTTTGTTTTTACAGTAGGAAGAACATTAAGCTTCTTTTCATTCTAGTGTCTCGTGTGTCAGGTTATAGTTTAAAAAGCATATTGTCTTTACTAAGTCTTTAAAAATTAGGCAAGGCAGCTTCATTTGTATAACACATTTCATACACAGAGGCAATTCAATGTGCTTTACAGGAGCAAGAACAGCTAAATCAATGTGACAGCATAAGTAAAATGCATAAAAATCAAATTCAGATTTAAGAATCAGATAAAAGTTAAAGGGTGAGCAGTTACAGTGCAGAAGGTGCAGCATAAGAAACAATCATTGAAAGGCTGATGAATGCATGAAAGTTTTCAATTTTGATTTAAAAGTTACTAGAGTTTGGGCACATTAGGGGAACACAAAAAAAGCAGCGTATGACATTTCACACAATTTTAAATAAAAAGGATAAACAGGGTGCACTTCGTGATTCATCAGCTGGCTAAAAACTCTTCATGACCTTTCTAGTCCGTCACATTGATACAAAGAAGTGTTGAGCCTCCCTGTTTTTAAATTTTCTTCTGGTGTGGGTTTTGAATGCATCAGTCATTCTTATTTATTTATTTATTTATAATTGTAGTTGGGATTGTTGTATTGTTTCATGACCCCATTTTGGCCAAATCTTGCAGGACATCCACTCGTCAGAATGTTGCCAACTATCTTGATGGTTTTTCGCTTGCAAAATATTTTTCTCACTGCAGGATTATTTAGCAACGGCCTTTTTTACCCTTCCTAGGTGAATGCAATTCAACAGTTGTTTCTCCGTGGGCGTTGCTGGTATGTCAATATTCTTTATTGACACGGTGTTAAAGCTGGGGTACATTGCTTAAAAAGTTTAAAATAACTTCAAAAATGCTTACTATCTGACCCTGTTCTATAGGGAGCCTAAATCTCCTTCCCTTCCGGTCGGCTCATGGGTCTGTGGAACAAAGAATAAATGAATGTATATGAACGGGGCTATAGAGCTATTTTCTAATCCGCTTTGCCATACGCCCTGAATCGCACATATCTTGTACTTAGCTTAAATGAAAAATAATTATGTGAGTTTCGACTATATCTTATGGAACTCCAAAGTATTCAAAATTAAATAAATAAGACATTATGAAATAAATATCAACATGAATAAATACTAGACAATTATGTAATCTGACAATGAAATTGTGAAATAACATTTTGTTATGTAAAATCTAAGCTCAATATTATGAAATAATTTTCATTCTTCTACACTCATGTAGTTTTTTCACTCATATTTTGTTTTACATTTTATTAAATAATGAAATTATGCCATATGTTTTATGCTTTTGTTAATCTGACCTTGCCTGAACAAAAAATGTTTTTCCAAAACATCAAACCTCGACTCTGAAAGCAGGATTTCTTTGGCTCTTTTTCTCTTTGACTATAATACATTCCATTCAAATTAACAGGTGTATCTTTATATTATTATGGTGTAAACACAACCTACTGGAAATAAAGAGTCAAAGCAAATTAAAGGCTGGAATCAGAAATTAAGCACCTAAAGAAAGGGAGTAGTCTTTTGAAGTTTTTACTTTTCCCATTCAGTTAGTCTGCACTCTGCATGTTAGACACTTAACGTAGAACGCTCATGCTGAGAGCAGCCAACAATTATTATAATTATACGACTTTGCCTTTTGTTCGTTTTTTTAGGACAGATGGCATTTAAATACCATAAAATGCAGAAACAACTAATGAGGCGCTCTTGTTTAACAAGTGCCTCAACTGTGTCATGCTGTAAATGCAGTTTCTCCACGGTGACTGAAAATGCTGGTTTGCATATGGCTCAATTTTGTCCAGTAAAAGTTATTTAATTGCTGGATTTTTTCTAATCAACAGAATATGTCGCAGTTTGATGAAATTATCACACAGAGAAAAAATGTTTTTCATTTTAAAAGTTGATTAAAAAATAAAGTCAACACATTTGCAGCAGTCTGTAACGTGATGTTCACTGTTCTGAGAGATCTTTGATTCCATTACGGGGATTGTTGATTTTTCCTCACATTTAATAGGAAATGAAAATAATTTAGTTTGACTAACTTCCTTTATTGAATATTTATCTGTTCTTATTAGGTCATGTTACGTAGTGTTTTATTATTATTATTTGTTAGTGAGTGTTAACAGATCAACATTAGCAAAACAGTTCTGCTCAATTAGCCTTTCGCCGGCCCCGCCCCCAAAACGGCTATTGTCCAGTCACACATCATAGCAGCCGTTACTATCCGACAACTTCAAACAAGATGATGAAGCTAAGCCTAATTTACTAAGCATTATCCTCGATAGTAGTCCTGTCTACTCGTTGCATATTGTCCTCCTCATCGAGCTCAACCAACAACAGCAAAGCATGATTGCTCCCCGCCCGCGGCTGGGCGGAGGTCCGCCTCCCAGACTATCCAAGACCCTTTATAAGACACACCGTGCCGACAAATCAGCGTAATATTTCCGCAACGGTGTGTCTTATGAGCGTTGGCGCAACAGAGGGTGGTGTCATGATCACGTGATGAATTAATGCCGAGCTCCGGCCGGGAACTATATTGAAAATAAAAGTAAACACGGGCTTAAGTTTCATTTTGTAAACAGACTCAGCTGAGATGATCAACTGGAGCGATGCAGAGCGCCGGGAGCTTTTAGAGCTGCCTGCAGCTCAGATCATCTGAGAGCTCAGAGGGACGGTGGAGGACAGACACCTGTAGCTGCTTGTGAAAAAACTTAAGGAGCGCAGCTTTGATTGCAATAACAAGCAAGTTACATCCAAGATACACGGAAGTCCATGACAGCGCAGAGACCGCCCCCATACCCCCATTTTGCCACCACCGCGTAATTTTTATAAAAAGGACACAATTGCGCCATATTACCACCACGGTCTGAGCTCTTATAAATGACCTAAGGCTCCCACCGCATCCCCACCACCGCTCCTTGGATCCACGCGGATGGCGCCTTCTACAGAACTCCCAACTCCTTGTTCCCTGCCACGCTTCGCTCAGCGGCGCCGACACTAATATATCCCTCCACTGCATACTGTAACCCTTTTTGCCTGATATTGCGGAGGAATTGTTCCAAAAAATGTCGTTGACACGCATCTGTCTACTTCTTTCCATCGCGGCACTTTTTATTTATTTATTTTTATTTATTTAATGGCACGCAATCTGCCGAGCTGGTCAGTGTTTGACCCACTTTGTCGGACTTAGCGACAGTAACTAAGGGGGGCAGGGCTTGGCGAAAGGTCAATTATTCTTATTTGCTTTAAAGTGTGAGTCACACCCTGGGTGGAGTCTTAATTCACCCACACTTCCTGTTAGAAAAATGCTCCTAAAGGAGGCGTCGCCTGGCATACAGAGAGAGCAGCACTGAGACAGTAATTGACAGCACCCTCCTCAACCTCCCCGCGCGTTCTCGGAGTTTCTCAGTTGGAAAAACGAGTCATTAACAAGTGCGCACACACTCGAACACACACACACACACACACACACACACACACACACACACACACACACACACACACACACACACACACACACACACACACAGCAGACTCACCACTCAGTAGAACAATCAAACACGGAGGTTTTTTTAAGGAGGTGAGCGGAGGTGAGAGTTTTAACCTGAAGATGGAGACATAATTATGGGTGTGGGATGAAATGTTTAGTTGAGTTGCACTAAACTGCCAAAATAATAACTACACATGTCTACAGCACTATTAGACACTCATCTATACAGGTTATCAGCAAAAAAGTTGATTTAGGTGTTACTTGCTCTTTAAAAACAGATAATTAAACTCCCACTGCAAACTTCAACTTTATAGGTCAAAGTTGTTTGTCTACATTGCTTTTGTCAATCAGCTGTTAATCATAAAAAAACTGTATGATTTAATTTTGGACAAATATTTTCCTTTGAAGCAGAATAGTGACCTTCCACATTGTTTTTTCAAGCAGAGTGCACATCGGTTCTCTCAGTGACTTTAATGCTGTACAGATTACTCATAGGTCAGCAGGGTCACACAGCAAGAGCAGCGGTACTTTTTAGAGAAAGGATTTCAGGTTCAGTCGAAGGTTTGCAAGCGAATGTTTTGATTAATTATTCAAGACTTTGAATCATAGTCATCTGAAGGGTCTCTGTTCCATAAATGACCTCTGACTGCTCTATGGAGGTGGACAAATACAAAACAAAAACTCCCTACAGTCATTTGTACATTTTTTATTAGTAATAGTATTTGTTGTTGAGTCTAACGTTACCTTAAGGCAACAGATTCAGTTTGTCTAAACCCAAACAGAGAACCGTGGAAAATAGTGTCTACTCACTGGGGCATGGGTAAACAATTTTTTTAAATTTCAAATCAAATATTTATTCCTTAAATGAATGGGTAATTAGGGCTTCTGTAGAATGTCACGTGCAGAGAAGCTCATTTAATCATTTGAATCCGGTGTTTTGGAGCAACAAAACATCAAAAACATCCACGATAGTGACTTTCAAGGACTAGAATTGATTAGCTCTACTCTAAGCACGAGCCAGTTCTCCTAACCTTGAATCATATTTACTAGTGGTTTCACTGGTTTGACATTTCCAAGCCCTGCAACTAATGGTGTTTTTTTTCCCTAAGTAGTCTGGGAAACTGTTAATTAGCTGCCAGCTTGGAACACAGCTGAAGAACATTACACTAAGGCCTCCTTCCAGGGCCGGCCCAAGACTTTAGGGGGTCCTAAGCAGCTTTTCCTTTGGGGCCCCCTATGCAGTGTTATTTATGTGTGATATATTAATTTAGGAAATAACATTAGCAGACAAACACTGAATTCACAGTAAAGAAGTTACTATCTTTTGCACTAAAAATTGGTAACAAATGTGTCATATGTGCAAAATGTAAAATACCTACAAAATAAAACCAAAAGACACGATATGACACAAGTGACACTATAGAAAATAATTTAGATTTTTTTCCCATGTGTAATATCATTTAGTTTGTATTGTTATTAAAACATTGTTTTTCTCACACTATTTTGGTGCTTTTGGGGGCCCCCCTGGTGTTGTGGGGCCCCCCCAAGCAGTTGCCTTGAGCCGATTGTACCTCCTTCATACTGGAAGACTTTCTTGCTACAACGGAACAGATTTGCCATAATGTGGATGGTCTTCACTGTGTCTTAGCGAGGCGTTTTACTTCATATTAAGGAAGCAGTGAGCTCCCGTTACACGTGACAGAGTGGGATTGCTCTGTAGTTGTTTGAAATGTACACAAAACTATAACCCATGTACACAAGCTTGAATTTGTCTTTGATGATCTGAAGCTGTACTCTCATTGTTGGCCTCATGGTTATAATGCAGCTGATTGATGGGCATTTGAGACCAAATCAAAATTCAAATGTGTTTATTTTCATTAGTTTGTAAACATTGTGTTTGTCCTTGCTTAATCTGTTAGTTGGGATATTTATGTTCCGCCATATTCACAGATTAGGACAGTTAAAGGGTAGCTCAAGAATGGCCACAGTTTCCGCTGTGTAATCCTTTAAAAATGGAACTATGCCAAAGTTCTTTTTTTATGTTATTTTTTCAGGTGGGATGAAAAAATGCTCACCTGTGTATTTCTGAAAGGAAACCCCTTTGCTGTACATTATTACCACAAGTGAGTCATAAGATTTAAATTCAGTGTGAAGGGAGGCTGAACACATTTTAGCTAGTTAGCAATCCTGGCTCTGTCTGGCTCTGCTTGTTTATTCTGTTATTCTTGTCTTGTGAGGAAATTTGTTATTTTTTTTATATCAATATTAATTCGTTTTCTAAATGCTTATTTTTTTAAGGTCACAGATAGCTGATGGCTATTTCCAGCAGTGACTGGGAGAGACAAGGCCACACAAATGAGACAGAAATCCATTTATACACTCACTCTTACCTAGTGACAGTTTAGTCGGCAATTAATTAACATGCATGTTTTTAGTCTGTGGGAGGAAACTAGAATGCCCAGAAGGGACCCAGGCATAAATGGGGAATAAAAGCATACTCCATACTGAATTACTGCAGATAGGTGTTGAGTCTGCAGTCTTCTTGCTGAGAGGAAACAACCATTCACTCTTTAGTAAAGCTCATGTAAAATATTAGCCTAGAAATCTAGACAAACCATAGCAGTAGCTAAAGATTTTGCTCTCTCATTGGCTCGAACAGTTTTAGTTTGGGCCAATCACAGCGTTGTAGAGAGATGTTTGACGGGCTTAGCACCAGAGTACCGACTACAAAGATGGTGTCGACTCAGGAGCAGTGCTCATTTGAAACAGCTTTGGCATCAATTTAGGAGTATTTACACTTCTGCTTTTATTTGAGACGTGAGCTAACTTCGTTTGAGTATGGAAGACCCCAATGACTGATTTCCCTAGAGATAAATTTGACACATTGTTGCTCTGATTGGGCCTAGCGCTGTCCAATGGCTTGCAGAGACGGTTTGAAAGACAACCGTTTATTTCACAACACGACTGGCCCCAATTTATGGGTCATGGCCAAGCTATACATTTACATATACAGGTTTAAAAAATGAGTATGGTGCAAAAGTTCATGTATTTCAGTAATTGAACTTAGACTGAGAGACCATCTAAAGGCCCAGGAACCCTTTGCAGGTGTTTTGGATGAATTAGCTGATTAGTGTGTGAAACTTTGAGCTTGAACATTTAACCTTTTCACAATATTCTAAAAGTCTGAGATTTTGAATTTGGGGTTTTCATCAGCTGTAACCCTGGCTTTCCACCAGCCACAAAAGCGGCGTGTAATGAAATAGCGGCGTTTGGCCCGCGAGCTCCCTTCCAACCGGGAGCGCTTATGACATGAAACAGGAGCGAAAGCGTTCCACATAGATGATCCCATGAGGTCACAAAATCACGGGACAATTGGAACACCACACGTGATTTCAGAATTTAACACAATAACAATCAAGAAGAAAGTCAGCTGCATGTACAGTGTTGCCAACTCAGCGACTTTGTCGCTGTTTCTAACGACTTTTCGACCCCCTCAACGACTTTTTTTTCCAAACAACGCCTAGCGACAAAGCTAGCGGCTTTTCTGAGGACCCTTTGCTACTGTCTGTAGAACTTTCTCGTAGATATTCCCTGCAGATTAGCAAGAAAAACTGTTTGCGCTCCGGACCATTCTTCCATGAGTCAGGAAACAGAATGATCTGCGCATGTGCACGATCACGTTACATCGACTGACCAATCATAAACTTTTCTCGGCCGGGCTACCGAGAAATGTGCAGCTGCAGAGCTGGAGACCGCTGATTTACGCCTGCTGCTGCAGATTCAAGCTTCTGCTGTTTAGAGGCGGAGCAGGCGTGAATCCGCTGTCTCTGGGTCTGCAGCCATCAGGCACTTTGGTCCTGCCTGCATTTGGCGAATAAAGTCAGCGGGAGTTTGAACCACCCTCCCGTTAACACACGCAGCTCTGTGGCTCATCGGAGTTTCCTTCAGTGACACGAGGATAGTATTTTAACATAAGTCACCCGCTCCCTTTTGCTCGGTGCACCTGTGTGTGCCGTTATTATCACGAGATGGAGAGAAAACATAACGGACAAGTGGAGAAACTATGAGGGGAAAAGCCGCTGTTGAAGAAAACGCTGGTAAATTAACAAACCAAACGTGCAGAGCGTCTGTGAGAATGAGGAGAGCAGGAGGTCTGAGCTATGTCCTAGAACAGAACTGTTTGGATCACCAGACCAAATCTGCCTTAATATCACTTTATTTATACTTTTAGAATTTATTTTACACATCAAAGCACACTGGGCCATTTGGATCATAAGCATTTAGACTAATAAAATAGTTTTTATTTTCCTCCCTTTTAATCCTAAGAAAGACTAACATGTTTTAAAAATCTTAAAGATCAGAAACCAAAATTTCTGAGAAACAAAGTACTTCAGACCCTAAAAAAGGAAAAGTGCTATGGTTTAAAAAACTTCTGCAGATGAGTTAATTAGAGTCAAACGTGTGATTACAGATATACAGGTCCTTCTCAAACAATTAGCATATTGTGATAAAGTTCATTATTTTCTGTAATGTACTGATAAACATTAGACTTTCATATATTTTAGATTCATTACACACAACTGAAGTAGTTCAAGCTGTTTATTGGTTTTAATATTGATGATTTTGGCATACAGCTCATGAAAACCCAAAATTCCTATCTCAAAAAATTAGCATATCATGAAAAGGTTCTCTAAACGAGCTATTAACCTAATCATCTGAATCAACTAATTAACTCTAAACACCTGCAAACGATTCCTGAGGCTTTTAAAAACTCCCAGCCTGGTTCATTACTCAAAACCGCAATCATGGGTAAGACTGGCGACCTGACTGCTGTCCAGAAGGCCATCATTGACACCCTCAAGCAAGAGGGTAAGACACAGAAAGACATTTCTGAACAAATAGGCTGTTCCCAGAGTGCTGTATCAAGGCACCTCAGTGGGAAGTCTGTGGGAAGGAAAAAGTGTGGCAGAAAACGCTGCACAACGAGAAGAGGTGACCGGACCCTGAGGAAGATTGTGGAGAAGGACCGATTCCAGACCTTGGGGGACCTGCGGAAGCAGTGGACTGAGTCCGGAGTGCAGGAAATGGGCTACAGGTGCCGCATTCCCCAGGTCAAGCCACTTTTGAACCAGAAACAGCAGCAGAAGCGCCTGACCTGGGCTACAGTGAAGCAGCACTGGCCTGTTGCTCAGTGGTCAAAAGTAATTTTTTCAGATGAAAGCAAATTTTGCATGTCATTCGGAAATCAAGGTGCCAGAGTCTGGAGGAAGACTGGGCAGAGGGAAGTGCCAAAATGCCTGAAGTCCAGTGTCAAGTACCCAAAGTCAGTGATGGTCTGGGGTGCCATGTCAGCTGCTGGTGTTGGTCTACTGTGTTTTATCAAGGGCAGGGTCAGTGCAGCTAGCTATCAGGAGATTTTGGAGCACTTCATGCTTCCATCTGCTGAAAAGCTTTATGGAGATGAAGATTTCATTTTCAGCACGACCTGGCACCTGCTCACAGTGCCAAAACCACTGGTAAATGGTTTACTGACCATGGGTTTCACAGGTAATGACGTACTGCACGTAACTTTTATTTTGGAAGTTTCCGGATGTTTCACACTGCCTTTGTGCTTCACTTCCTGTCTGTCCCGATCTAAACTACAGAATTTGACGTGTTTTAGAAGCGTAGCGCGTAAAAAATAGACTTGAGACTTAATGATAGCGTCCCTTCACTTCTAGGATGAGTCCAGAACGTTACGCATAGCTGTCTGTGGAAAGGACCCTGTCCATTATAACGGCGGTAAATTGCAGCATAGAACGTTTTGCGGCTGTTTCGCGACGCTTTCACATCCTGTGTAACAAATAAAGGCTTGAAGTATCTGATTTTGCTTATAATGAGTCTATCTCATGTATTGGTTTCATTTTTTAAGTTGAATTACTGAAAAAAAAAGAAACAAAACATGAGGTCTGTAATGTTATCCGAAAGAAAGGAATTATAGAGTTTCTAGATCTAAGTGTTATTTTGTTTTGGTTGGTCTTTTGTTTCTTTATTGCTTGAACAATCAGTATCTGATTTTTTTGTGTCCAGTGCACTCGTCTTTCGGTCAATAGTCGTCCTCACACTCTGGCTCTAAGTCCTGACACACTCAGCTGTCAATCACATAAGCCCTTACATAGCACTACAACAGGATTTTCTTCCTTCTGTTCTGGGCTGAAATCCGTTGCCACTTCTGTAATGGAAAATTGTCTCTTACACCATGGCACTTCTTAGTGACTGATAGAATTCATCATTTTCTAGCATCTTGGGAATTCTTCTTTGGAATTTCAAGCCATGCAGCATAGAAGGGCCAATTTAATTTCGAGCTTTGCCCAGAAGCCCCCTTGTACTCCATCACAGATCATAACTCAGGATACATTACTCAAGCCACACAAGTCAGGTTTTCATTTAGGAGGGCTTTTTTTTTCTACAGAAAAAACACTGATGGAATCAAATTCTCTGATGCCATCAGTAATTACACACTTTTGTAGAAATCTTTAAATCATTTTTTTATTGTTGATTTTCACAAATATTCATTGGTACTAAAGCTTGTGGAATAACCTGTACAATACTATCTATATACATTCTTAATCTATAATATTGGGAAATGGACAAATAATACAATTTATACAGACCACTTTCCTCCTTGTTGACTTATAGACCATTAAATATTTTACTAGAGTTCGTTCTTTGCAGTATGTTTCATAACCTAACACATGTAGAGCCTTTAGGTATTTAGTATTTTGCCCAGGAACACTCTGACATGTATCGCATTTGCATTGAACTCCTGGCTTTCCAGTTATTAAACAATTCTTTCTGCCTACTGAGCCACAGCGTTCCAGGAAATGAGGATTTGTTTAAAAAATAATGTTTTATTAACCACTAGCATCTGTCTGATACTGTCAAGTGATAACAAGGCACTATTTAACTTCTTTACTGCTTTTTTAAAGCCATATTGAGCAATTTGCAATGAAAACTTGCTTTTTGTCTTTGATTGATGCTAATCAGTTCTAAGTGGTGTTTAGACATAAATCTTTGAATCCTCAAGAAAAATGTTTCTTTTCCTATCAGTTTATGATTTAAAGTGGCTGATAAATTATTCTCTCAGAAGTTTTATTACTTTTCCAAAAATGCAAGTTTGGCTAAACAAGAGCCCTGGTATGCTAGCATGGTGATGAAATGTGCAGCTGATGGCATAAATTTTTAACCTTTTTTTTTTAGGAACACTGTGTGAGACTGAGATCAACGAGTGCAACTCCAGCCCCTGCCAGCACAACGGCACATGCTCTGACTTACTTGGAGAATACATATGCAAGTGCCCTGCAGGTATGTTGAGCTATGTCCAAAACGGGAGCTTTGTAATAACATTTGGGTGATATTAGCTGTGGCAGCAGGAAGCATAGTGGGACTTTTAAACAGGGCTGCAGTTAATTTGAGCTAAGATCCTCATCCAGGGCCCCTGTGGCAATTTTGGTACAGAGTGAGAACTAAAGGTGATTATAGGTTTTGCTAGCAGCATCCTGCAATGTAACACATCCTGCCTGAGGAACTTAAGTCAAGGTCTTCATAAGTTAATTTGCAGAAATCTTTCACTAATATCTTATTTGCTATATTTTTAAAAATCTTTTTGTTTTTGGTTTCTTAATTGACCCACGTTTTACTCCAAGTTCAATTACACCCTTTTTTGCATTTCATCATGAAATACTGCTATAAAGACAGCAATTATAAAATACCCTCCCAGCATGCATCATAAATTTTGGGTAATGTTTTATTTTTGCATTGTAAATAAAAAGAAATCACAAACAAGGTCACTAATGCATTATTTATAGCTTCATTTTAGAGTTTTAGCTCATGATTGGCAGTGAGGAGAAATCAAGCTCAACACCAGGCTTTAAAAAATAAAACACAGTGAAAATATGTCATCGTATTGGTTTTAAGGTATTTTCTTGTGCTTGCTCATCTTGTTTCTCCAGCAAAATGTACATTCTCTAAAGATAAACTCATGGACAACTTGCAAATAAACATTCAAAATGATATATTCAATACATGTAAAGACCAAAAACACTTAGCATCTTTATTTCCACGTGATGTATTTCTAAGATTTGTTTTGGAGACACTTTGAATTGAATTCTACAGCAAAATAATTACGAAACAGTCTAATTTTTCAGTCATGTTGGAAGGAAGGTTACATTGAAACAGATTTATTTCTCAGCCGGCTGGGGGGTTGTCATCTTTGCTCCTTTCAAAAAAGAAAAGAAAGAGGCACGTAGTCACATCTGCGTCTTAGGCGAGCTAACTGCTGCGCCAGGATTTGTTATTCAACAATGTCATGCAAAAAGCTCCAGAGTTCTTAAAAGAACCAAAGCCAGTAAACAGGAGCGACCCAGAAGTTATTTCTTGTACTCTAAAGAAGCCTAAGAGGCTAACATTGAGCTAACAATGCTAACGATGAATTTCAAGCAAATAGTCTGCTCTAAAAAATATCTCAAGCTACTTTTTCAATTACCAACAACTCGATGTTACAGTGAAATGTGTGTGTAAAGTGAATAAAGAGTCAATTGTGGTGTTTTACTTCCTTTAATGAGTCGTTCAGAACTCTAACAGCAAGCTAACAGCAACACTTGCTCCAATACCGGAGAAATATTACCGTAATAAGTGTATTACAAGAGTGCTAACACCAGATATGACAATGTATTTTTCTACTTATCAACTTACTGTGTATGAATGGTCTTCGCTTATCATCTAGAATCTTCTGGTGCCGATCCGTAACTGGCAACAGCCATGAAACTCATGAAACAGGAGTGGGAATGTGATTGCAGTAACCAAAGTTGACCACAGGATGTCAGTCTTACATATTGCACCTTTAAATTACAACGTAGGTGGTAGTTAAATGTAGGTTACAGTTTGTTGGTTTTGTTATTCGATGAGGCAAAACATGATGAGGCATTCACTGATGATTTGAAGCATTCCAACAAACTAACCAATATTGCCATTAATTTAGTAGCACAGTTCTTTCTGCATGTGCATCACAAAGTGCTTTTCAGCTATTTAAACCAGCATCCCCTGAAAAGTAGCATAGAAGTTCATTACAAACACATTTAACAAAAAAATCCAGCTAATATAATAATAAACGAAAACATTAAACAGCTAAATAAATAAATAAGACAATTGTTCTGCTAATGATACTCATGTAAGTTTTACTTTTAAAATTCAGATTACTCCCAAATTAATAACTTTGGCTCTGAGTCGATATTTTAAAATTTCCTACTCCCCATTCATCCTCAGGTATTCAGCAAGGTCGTCCCAGAGGTGTGATCTTTAATGGGACACACAGTATGTCCAATTCTATCAGCACACACTGATTGGTATGCTTACATCAACTTTTACAGAGTGCATGACTAACCTTGGGCAGGAGGATGATTGCACTCACAAACAGAAACAAAGTCAAACCAACAAGGAATTTGGAGTTTCCAATTCACTTAACATGTTTGCTCTTTAATGCAGATTAGTGGAGGAATAGTTTGCTGTGAAAAAGAAAACAAAAAAACTTGCAAATATTTAATAGGGAATCCAAGACCCCCTGAAAAACAACTGATAATGAAATGTACTGCTAGGATTCAAACTAATTACACCCTCCAGTCTAAATCTTAAAAGCAAACATAACATTGTTTTAGTGAAAAACATTTTATAGTAAGATTAAAAGGATGTGATCTGCAGAAAAAAACTGACTTGTGGTCTTAATGGTCGTTTTTATAGAGCATCAGTTTTGACCTGACTCTTCTTCTGCGGCCACACACTTTCTTGTTTGCACTCGACTGCAGGTCATTTTGCTTGACAAACTTGGGTAAACGTGTCTGTGGGAAGGTGGCCGTGATGTCACTATTAGAGAAAGGGGGTCTGATGGTTTTGGAAACCTCCCATCACGTATGTCAAGAGTATTTGGACCCATGAAACCCCAGAGGGCTCAACACTTTTCAAGTTCACACCCGTTTTACACCTGATCAGTGCATCGATCAGGCCTGTCTGTGCGTGCTGTTATTTTCCTCAACAGAATTACAAATTACGCATTTCATTCAAATGAGAACTTTTTAAACGTGTGATTTTGAAATCGCTACAATGTTCTTTTGACCACTGACCCAATGTTAACATTTGCAGTACCTGTTATTTTAAACTTGAAGGTATCTAAACTTTACACAGAAGCTGTTGCCTTCTCTGTTTATTCTGAGTCATTGGTTTTGTTCTTCAGCTCCCTCTGAAACTGCCTCTGCACTCAGCTCTAATCCCCAATCATGAATCTTTAACATCATGAGTAAACTTGTACTAGATGTGGCCACAGACCCGTATGGTACCTAAAAGAAAAAAAAAAAAACAAGCCTCCACACTCCTGCCTCATCTACACTGACTTATAGTGAATTGTGATGTAAAAGTAGACCGCTGAGAGCTGCTGTGAAGAGTTAGACGCAGATGCAATTATGATGCACTTAGACTGTTTTCTGTTCCCAGTACCATTGTCAGCTGTTGAATGTATTTATTTATTGCTGTTTGATTACATTTACATTTACTTGCTCAAAACATTGATTCAACTTATGTTAGTTTATTGTTCTGTTAATTTACAATATATCAAATGTATGAAATCACAGTGCTGTTTATAACCGAGATAGTGTTGGCTTAAATCGTTATATGCAGTCCATCAAATTATCACCAACGAGTGAAAGGTGGTACATAATGTTATTGCCTTTTTCTGTGCAGGTGCATGTTTGTTTTTCTGTTACAAAAATAGCTCATCAACCCTTAAACAGATTTTCTTGAAACAAAAAAAATCAACAGTTTTTCTTAAGCTCAATTAACTTTTGAAGTCAATCAAATAAAAGATGGCCACCGCAGCTAATTAAGTTTAGCAAACAAATTGCTACAACTCAGTCAATTGTGAAGATGAGCTAAATTGCGATGAGTTAAGAGTTAACACATCTGTGTTCAAACATGTTACCCAAGATCTTGTAGTAATGCAAGATTGCTCACATTATTTTCAAAAATTGACCAAAATAGCTTCAATGTCACTTTTTATCCCCATAAGATGATCTTAGTTTAAAACTTTGACCTGATTGGTTGTCCAGTATTGCAAGAAGCTGCATCCTAGATCTTTAATAAACCAAACCATGAGTCAACCCTTTGCTAAAGGATGAGTCAACAGAATGCTGTTGGAAAAGTTTCCTGCTCCTCCACCCTACTGGTTGAAAGTGGAATTACAACCCTGCTGCAGCCTGCTGTAGCTAACAACAAGCCAACATTAACATGAACTAATACTAAAATAAACCACCAAGTAAAAAGATCCACACTGTTGGACAAAAAATATATTATTACTTACAAGTCCAGAAGCAACAAAGTACGGAAGCCCTGAAAGGCAACGGAAAAAATATTTTTTTTCTTGTGGAATTTTTCTAAGTCTTTTTTATTTTTTATTTTTTACTAAGCCCAGAAAGGCAAAATGAAAAAAAAAATTTTTTTCTTGTGGAATTTT